>CM059041.1:352275-1552275 GCA_030279155.1 Forsythia viridissima | reverse complement strand
AATTATTTAAATTAATTGACCTAAAATTTAGACAATTTTTATTAAACTTCAGATTTTCTAATGATTCCTCTATAGACCTCCGTATATTTCCTGTTAATTGTAAGCTTATAGTATTACTTAAAATTTAATTTGAATAGGAGGAGGAGGAGGAGATTGAACGGGAGCTTGCCGATGTGACATTTGAGGAGCTGCTGAGAGCGCGGTCTGATGGATCGGAGATGGTATACAGGAAGCCCAATGCAGAGAAAAAAAGCAGTCGAGCAAATAAGAACAGGTTTTTTTTCTTATTGTGATTGTTTGAATATTTTGATTTTCGTGTTTTGTGATATTATTTGCTAATTTCTGATTATGGTAATTGTTAAGACCTATGGAGATAAGCAGCAAGAAGCCGGTCAGAAGATTCAGAGAAGTCGTCCAAGTTCCTAAGAGAGTGGGTTTTGTTTTATTTTGTTTTGATTTGTCATGCAATTCGTAGAATCTCGCAATCTAAACCTTTGTATTCTATATCACAGATATTTAAGAATGTAAAAGTTGTAATAGTAAAATATATTGACTTTCTTGAGAACGTAGAATCTACTTGCTCTGTACCACAACTACTTTAGGCCCTATTGGTAGTTTTACTTGCATAGTGCTTATGTTTCTTGTTGTATTTCATTTATTTACTGATTTGATTTCTTATAGTTGCATTGTCACTTGGTCTTGCTAAAGAACTTCTCATTGTTTAGAACTCTTCAGCTTATGAGCTAAATGTGTATGATGTGGATTTGCAAGTTTTCTTTTTTGGCGAAACCATTCAGTATGTATGCTATGAACAACAACTTTGTTTGATGCACATTCTAGTCATATTTAGATGAAATTTGCAAAACAAGAATTATGGCAACTGATGTTGATGCTGTGACTTCGTCATTTTCTGAATTATTTTATCCTGCCTTGGCAAAAGCTGCCCTGCTTTAAATTTCTTTGCACTTCATTTCAGGTGGCACGTGATCCTCGTTTTGAATCATTGTGCGGTAATCTCGATGTAGACGGGTAAGCTTCCTTTCCTCAGACACCCCTACTTTGTCCAGCTGTGTGCAAATGTATACGTGTGAATTTGCACTCTTGGAATGGTATTGATTTATAAATATTTGATGGTTCACCTGTTTTTGATCTCGATAGTAGAATAGAGGCTTACATCAACGAAATTGTTACCTTTCGGAAAAGAATGGTAGTTTGCATTAAAAGCTTAATTCATAAATGTCGTATATTTTTTACTAATCCTTTTCTCCTGCCTTCTTAAATCAACGGTTGCTTCCATTTTTCCTTTCAATTTATTTATTTAAAATTTAAGGTTCCTTCTGTGGTGGAGGCTTGTACATCATCTTTGGTTCTTAATAAGATAGACAATAATGAACTCTAGCAAGTGTGCAAACCTCACAAGCTTTGTCCCTGATATATGTGCCAGCAGAGCAATGAGATACACCTTCTCTTTTCTTGCACTGTTTGTTTGTCTGAGGATTGTTGGGAAAGCAGAAAGTAAGGAGAAAACCTGCGGTAAATATTTTCTTTGAATGGTTCTCATGTTCAATGCCCTTGGGCACACGTCAATGAGGAGTGTTGATGCTCTGCCATTTGTCTCTACATTCTTTGTTAATCACACAATAGTAGTAGCTAAGTGAAAGCTTCAATTTGACTAGTTGGGTTGCATTAAGACAACCTATTGAACCCCTTTGCCATTGCCTCCAATATTACCTCAAATACTGAAAGAAGTGCAAATTTTTATCTGGGTATGATGTTTAAAACTAATGCACATTTATTTTTCTTGCTATTTGCTTTCTGCTAACACTTCAATGTTATTTCAGTCCAGCAAACATTTTATAATAATTGATAGGCAAAGGTAAATGCACAAAGGAGCTATATCCCCAGTCTGGTTGCTTAGTATGCCATTAGTGTCTGTGAGCTTGGCTGGACTTGGAAAAGAATAACTTCTTATTTTCACCTGATTTTCAGAGTATTTATCTTGTGGTACAGCTTGGGTTTTGTTGTATGACGTATGCTCTGGACGTGCAGGTTTAAGAAGAGATATGATTTTATCTATAAGAATGAATTGCCTGCTGAGAAAGAGGTAGCATTTCGATATTTTAAATAATTATATAATTCTGCATTTATGTCAGCTTCCGCCAAATTGATTCCTCTTTTTGGCATCTGTAGTCACTAAAGAAAAAGATGAAGAAAGCCAAAGACCCAGAAGTCGTAAATGAGCTTAAGGATCGTATAGCTCAGGTGGTAAGTGCGTTTACTATGAATGGCTTGCAAGCCCAGATATTTTCAGCTAGATTCCTTTGGACTGAGAGATAGTGTAGAGTGTATAGGTTTGTATACATCTTGTATACAGGGTTTTCCTCCTCTTTTGACCTTAATCAACTGGGGAAATTGCACCATTGGTCCCCAACTTATTGTCCTAGTAGCAAGTTGTTCCCCAACCTTTAAAAATGAGCAAGTTGCTCCTCAATCTCTCCCTTTAGTTTCACATCAGTCCTCTACGATAAAACCGTCCAAATCTTCTGTTGAATGAACATGTGGGCTTCACATGTCCACCTTTATGAAGTTAGGTTTGTTTTCCGACTTGGACTGGTGCCCAAAAATTTGACACAATGCATGTTTCCGTGAGTGCTATACACTACGATGTGACGAAGATTTGGATTGGACAGTTTCCGTCAATGTGCACTGATTAATGAAAGGTTAGGGACAGCTTGGTTGTTGGGAACCAATGGTGCAATTTTCCCTAATGAATCTTGAGTTGTTCCAAAAGAAGGTGCTTTCTCAAGTTAAAGTCATTGTTATGCTGCACTTATTCATATTCCTTAATGGGTGTGGATGCACCTCATTCAAGATGTGATTGTTGTGTTCATGGTTCTTTTAAATTTGCTCACCTACCAGGATAGAGAATTGAAGTCTGCAGTAACAAAGCATACCGAGAAGGATATTTTAGCCGAGCACAAGAGGAAAGAGAAAGAAGCTGCAAAGAAAGGGAAACAACCTTATTATCTGAAAAAATGTAATGCACCTTGCTGTTCTCCTCCCTATTTTTATTTCTTCCTGCTTCTGCTCTCAATTATATTATCTTTTTGCCTTGCAGCTGAGATTAGGAAGCAAAAGCTTATCCAGAAGTACGAGGAACTCAAGGTACGTGGAGTTGCAATTCTCACGATATGCTTATAAATGCTGTCTATATGCTCATACCAAATAATATTTACTTGTGTGATCTGTTAGGGGGCTGGCAAACTCGATTCTTTTATTGACAAAAAAAGAAAGAAGAATGCTGCAAAAGACCACAGATACATGCCATATCGACGTCCAGCAGAGCAAGGAAGCGAATAACGTTAGTAGTTCTATTGAGACTGTACAAGCATATTTTGATGGGCTTATCAGTGCAGGGATCACAGCTATTCCAGTTTACCTGTCATCCTGTGGGCATGTACTCGTCGCCTTATAATTTGGAAATGGCAAGTGAAAAAAGGTTGCCAATTTTGTGTTCAATAATGAAGAGGTCTGAAATTTTAAAAACCTTTACGTTATGCACATGTTGGGCCGGTTGTAGCCTAATTTTATTTGTTAATGAGCACTCGGAAGTTTTCGCAAAATAGACGGTTCATCAAAAGCAGTTTTCCTTCATAACGTCTTGGTGGCTATTTGGAGCATTTTTATTCTGAATGTGACGTTACTAGCGTCCTCTACATAAAAAACACACAGCTCCTGTCCTGCTTTTTCTAGTTTTGTTCAGACAGCAAAGTGTCTTGTTGATGCCATAGAATGATTTTTCCCCCTATGTTTTGTAATGCATGTTTTATAGCGAAACACCAAATAATTTCTGCAGACGACCATAGATTTTGTGAGCAATTTTCATCGTGTTCTAGGCATAATGATGTGCTACGTGATGTTTATGTCTAGCTCTCGAGTTTAATGTTGTGCTTCGAGACGAGCCATCAACAGGTTTATATTACCATGTGATGAGGCATGATGACGTGCTATGTGATGTTTATGTCTATCTCTCGAGTCTAATATGGTGCTTTGAGACGAGCCATCAATGGGTTTGTATTAGCTAAACACACTAGGATATATTACTATGGAATCTACACAAACACCACCTTTTGTGTGTGCACAATTGATTCGTACCCTTGAAAATTCGAATTCATAGATTTGCTAGGCTTAGATACAACATAATTCTTGATATGATAATGATTCTATGCCTCTGTGTTTTCCAAATAATTTTGAGTAGTTGTTTGCTCACCATTTGAAGTTGGAAGCTGGAATCGCCACGTGGTTTATATCCCAACCGTAAACGTGCTTAGAATTACAAACCCGACGTCGGAACTTCTTGTAAGTGTGTCCCAACTGCAGTAGAAAGAAGAAGCTATAGGACCTACGAGAAACAAGAATCTATGTCGCTATGTACTTCAGACAAGCGGATTTGCAAGATATGCAATTGAGCACAATTTACAAGCAAGAAAGTCCCATTTAATATTCAATTAACAAACCCGTATATTGATAAAGAATCAAGGTCAATAGCCAAAGGATTCAACTGAATCGACCCACTAGGGAAAAACAACTATAAGCTACTTTTAAAACTTATGTCGAGGTTTTAATTGACCCGTGTAGTTTGCAAGTGGATTTACAAAACGCAAAACCCGTTTTGGTGGTTTCTTTGAACGAAACGGGGCTCAATTGACCTTCTAAATATATTTAACATCTGCAATATTTCCTAACAGCCAATTTATGGTAAGAAACTTTTTCAGTTTCTAAATGGAGAAAATTGATTTGAAATTGTACTCATAATTCTCTCTGAAATTAATGTAGAAATTCATGAATCCAGCAAAAAGTTTACTTATAAGCAAGTAAGTAAATTTTAAATTTTTTATTGATCAAAATTGAAACTAAATAAGTAACTAATTTTGAATTAAAGTAGGAATTACTTTTAGAGTAAATAAATTTTACTTGAAATTAACAATGCAACAAAGTTTACTTCTAAGTAAATTTTACTTATCTTGATGCTTTGACAACATGCAAATTTATGAAGTCTTTGCATTGACATTTGACATTACTCTTTTCTCGAATTTCCTTTCATTTCTTATGTCGTGCGAGTCAGAATTTGGTATCTTTCATTCACATATATTTCTTTACAATATTGTGGGTATAAATAACCACTATACATAATTGGAATGCTAAAGTTTAGGAGTACAAATATCTAATCTATGAAACAATCAATTTGTACATGAAAGTATACCAACTTGGAATTATTCCTAAAATCTTTAATACTCCTCTTCAAGTTGGTGCGTAGATGTCGCTCATTCCCAAATTGTTGAAACCATCATGACATGCTCGACTTGATACGGCCTTGGTGAGTAGGTCAGCAAGTTGTTCTTGAGACGAGACATGCGGTGTTTCAACGATCCTTGCTTCTAGTTTCTCTTTGATGAAATGCTTATCAACTTCCACATGTTTGGTTCGATCGTGCTGAATTGGGTTGTGAGCAATATCACACGCTGCCTTGTTATCACAATATAGCTTCATTGGACTATCATGCTTAATATTCAGATCTTCTAATAACTTATGGATCCATAATAATTCACATATTGCCTTAACCATTCCTCTGAATTCAGATTCAGCACTAGATAGAGCAACCACAGCTTGCTTCGCCGAGTGACCAGATTTCCTCATACAAAGGTGAAATATCTGTTGTAGACCGCCTATCTTTGATTGATCCAACCCAATCCGCAACAGTGTACCCTTTGACGTCTAACTTATTACCTTTTTTAAACATAATCCCTTTTCCTGGAGTTGACTTCAAGTAGCGCAAAATGTGGGTAACTTAGTGCATATGTCAAGTCAGGCCGAGTATGTGCAAGATACATCAGTCTCCCAACTAATCTTGATACCTCTTCTTGTTTGTCGGAACTTGATCCGGATATATGCTTAGCTTCAAATTTTCTTCCATAGGAGTGCTAATTGGACTATATGCCATCATACCAGTCTCATTTAGTAAATCTAAGGCATATTTTTGTTGAGATAGAAAGATACCTTCCTTTGATCTTGACACTTCAATACAAAGAAAGTAAATTTAAAGGACCAAGGTCTTTTATCTCAAATTCTCGAGCTAGATGGTTCTGTAATGCACTCATTTCTTCTGAATCATTTTTCGTTACTATCATATCATCAACATACACAATAAGACAAGTAATCATTCATTTATTATGTTTCACAAAAAGAGTATGATCTGAGTTACTCTGCTTGTATCCAAAAACTTTCATTAACTTCGTAAACCTTCCAAACCACACTCTCGGAGATTGCTTTAGACCGTATAAGGCATTTTTTAATCGACAGACGTGTTTTCCATCCTGACTATATTTTACGTCTGGGTGGCAACTCCATGTAAACTTCTTCTTAAAGGTCTCTATGCAAAAAGACATTCTTCACGTCGAACTGGTGCAGTGGCCAGTCAAGATTCACCTCTAATGATATAAGGATACAAACATTATTGATTTTTGCTACTGGTGCAAATGTCTCCATGTAGTCAATTCCATAAGTTTAAGTGTACCCCTTGGCGACTAGTCTAGCTTTGAATCGTTCAATGGTTCCATCTGCCTTGTATTTGATTGTGAAAACCCACATACACCCAACATGTTTTTTTTTTCCTTTAGGCAGCTCAACAACTTCCGAAGTTGAGTTCTTTTGAAGTGACTTCATTTCCTCATTCATAGTTTCCTTCCACATGTGACCTCTTAGAGCTTCCTGTATGTTAGTAGGAATACATACAACAGATAATTGATTCACATATGACCCACTTTCCTTTGATAGTCTATGGTAGGATACATAGTTGTTTGTGGGATACATATGATTAGAACTAAGAACAGGTTTATAGTTAACTCTAGGTATACCTCTAGTGGTTCAATTAGGTAGTACTTTTGGAAGGAATTGGGATTCAGAATGTACCTAGGGTTCGGGAAATGAATTGTCCTTAGAAAACAATTGGTTAGATGGTACTTGAAGTGGAACATGATTATGATTTTCCTCATTCAAATGAGCATCCGATTGGTCGAGAACAGGTTGCTCACGCAACCGATTGCCTTGTCTTGGAACTCACCACTTTTATCTAAAAATTCACCACTTGTATCCGAATGGTCCAAAGGAGGATTTAGATTTAGAGTATGCAATTCATTTCGTCTCTCCACCTGAATTGAAGACTCGGGAACATTATAGTATATGTCATTTTCATGGAAGGCAACGTCAAGGGTAACATGTATTTTTCGTGATGGGGGATGATAGCAGCGGTAGCCCTTCTGAAGTGAGGCAAAGCCAACAAAGACACATCGCAGGGCTTGTGGTTCCAGTTTATCACGCAACAGCTTGGGAAGATGCACAAATGCCACGCACCCAAAAATTCTAGGTGATAAATTCGGAGCAGTGGGAGCACTAACAATTGAATGAAGAATTTCAAAGGGAGTCTGAAAACTTAGCAAGCTAGAGGGTACACGATTAATGAGGTAAGTCGCAACACTTAGTGCTTCACCCCAATAACTGGTGGGCATGCAAGCTCCAAACAAAGAGGCTCGTACAACTTCAAGTAGGTGGCGATTCTTGTGCTCTGCAACCCCATTTTGCTGAGAGAAATAAGGGCAAGTTGTTTGATGAGATATGCCACGTTCTTGTAAGTACTTCATCAGGTGCTGATTAACAAATTCTCTACCATTATCAGTGTGAAGAACTTGTATGTGAGATTGGTATCGAGTGGTGATAAACTTATGAAATTGCTGAAACAATGAGCTAACTTTATTCCTTGATTTCATCAAGTAAACCCAAGTCATACAAGTGTGATCATCAATAAATGAGACAAACCAACGAGAATTATTCACGGACCTGTTTTTTGCTGGCCCCCATACATCAGAGTGAATCAACATAAAATGTACTGGACTTTTATTCATCCTCTATGGGAATGATACATGGTGACTTTTTGCAAGTTCACAAATATTACATTTGAAATCTGAAGTATTTAACTAATAAAACAACTTTGGGAATAATTTTTTTAAATATCCAAAAGACGTATGACCCAAGCGCCTGTGCCACAACCAAATTTTGGAGAACTTGTTGTTCTGATCCGCTGAAAGAGCTTGAGCCAACTGATGTGAGCTAGTAGGTTTTAGATCCAGATAATATAGTTTCTCCCTTTTAGTACCACAACCAATCGTCTTCCGAGTTTGAATGTCCTTAAAAACACAAAGGTTAGGCCAGAAAATCACAACACAAGACAACGCACTTGTTATTTGAGCAATAGACAATAAATTATGGTTGAGAGAAGGTACAACTAAAATAGAATTAAGATTCAAATTTTGTGAGAGATGAATTGAACATTCTCCAATCACAGGTGAAAGATTGTCGTTGGTAGTAGAGACTATATGTGTGTGGGACTATTTCATAGACTGAGCATGCCGACTGTCAAAAGTCATATGATCTGTCGCACCAGAATCAATTATCCATGTACTGTTACTACTATTTGATACAGAAGTATGGAAAACCGTATCAATCTTAGGAAGCTTTTGCAACATCATTGGAAGGTTTGGAGGCTTGGTGGTTTGGTTTAAAATTGCGCTTGCACGGCGCCTTTGCTGGATCCCACCAATCTGGATAGCCAATTAGCTTATAACACCGTGCCTTTGTATAGCCATTCTCACCACAGTGAGCGCACAAACGTTCGGGTTTGGTAGCACCTATCTCATAACTGCTCTTCTGAGATCGGTCTTGGTTAGAATCAATCTTTTGAGTAAATTTTCAAAGCTGGGGCTTAGCCTGTCGAGTCATTAGAATAGAAGACTCAGGATTGTCGGGTTTGCCATTTAAGGTAGCTCGGCGTACAACATCTTGACATACTTAGGCATAGGTGTCGTCAAGGTCCATTGAGGAGTCCTTCCGAAGAATCTCACCTCTGATCTGTTCGAATTCTGCATCCAGGCCACTAAGAAAGATGTGCATATCAACCGTGCAACATATTTCTTATAGGTGACAATATCATCGGGATCCTTCATGAAAACTTTATCACGATGTTCTAACTCCCTTCATGAAAACTTTATCACGATGTTCTAACTCTTAGAAAATTTCGACAAGCTCACCATAATAAGTTGATAAAGGTCGACCAGCTTGTTTGGTGGTGAAGGCACATTGATTTAGTGCAAAAAGTTGTGTCTCATCCGATCCATCATAGAGTGCTTTGGCAAGAGCACTCCAGATTTCCCTTGCGGTACGCAGTCGCAATTATCCATGTACTATTACTACTATCTGATACAGAAGTATGGAAAATCTTACCAATGTTACCTGAAATAACAGTCAAAGAGGAAGCTTCTGCAACATCATTGGAAGGTTTGGTTACATCAACGGAGGCTTGGTGGTTTGGTTTAAAATTGCACTTGCACTGCGCCTTTGCTGGATCCCACCAATCTGGATAGCCAATTAGCTTATAACACCGTGCCTTTGTATATCCATTTTCACCATAGTGAGCGCACAAACGTTCGGGTTTGGTAGCACCTATCTCATAACTGCTCTTCTGAGATCGGTCTTGGTCAGAATCAATCTTTTGAGTAAATTTTCGAGGCTAGGGCTCAGCGTGTCGAGCCATTAGAACAGAAGACTCAGGATTGTCGAGTTCACTATTTAAGGTAGCTCGGCGTACAACATTTCGACAGACATAGGCATAGGTGTCGTCAAGGTCCATTGAGGAGTCCTTCTGAAGAATCTCACCTCTGATCTGTTCGAATTCTGCATCCAGGCCACTAAGAAAGATGTGCACTCTCAACCGTGCAACAGATTTCTTATAGGTGACAATATCATCGGGATCCTTCATGACAACTCTATCACAATTGTCAAAATCTTGGAAAATTTCGACAAGCTCACCATAATAATTTGATAAAGGTCGACCAACTTGTTTGGTGGTGAAGACACGTTGATTTAGTGCAAAAAGTTGTGTCTCATCTGATCCATCATAAAATGCTTTGGCAAGAGCACTCCAGATTTTCCTTGCGCTACGCAGTCGCATATAACGCTTCATTATCTCCGGCGATATAGATGTCAGCAACCCGCCATTGACCTTTTGATTCTCTGCATACTACTTTGCATAGGTAGTATCAGATTCCTTTGGTGGATCAGTTTTACCCATAATATATTCGAGCTTCTCACGTCCTACAATTTGCATTTCTAATATTTGGGACCATACATCATAGTTAACTTCGGCGAGGACAACTCCAATATGGAAGCCATAATTTTTAGATTGGATATGAATTACTGTGATTGATGTTTCGAGAGTAGATGATTCGAGAGCCATATGATTGTTTGCTGTGATGGTTGTTCAGAGTAGTAAATGAGGCTTATGTTTCGATGGAGGTTTTGGGAGGCTCTGATACTAAGTCAGAATTTGGTATCTTTCATTCACATATATTTCTTTACAATATCGTGGGTATAAATAACCACTATACATAATTGAAATGCTAAAATTTAGGAGTACAAATATTTAATCTAAAAAACGTTCAATCTATATATGGAGGTATACTGACTTGGAATTATTTCTAAAATCTTTAATAGTGTGTTCTTGTTATAAACTTAAAAAGATCTTTGTTCACACGAGTTACGGAATGGAAGGGTAGATGGAAGATCAAATCTACCACGATATGTGGTGATTGTTAAATGTCTTTTTCAGTAGTGGTAACAATGAATATAAAATGGTGACAAAAAGAGATTCATATAATATACTCTACATATTGCCTTCCAATGGGTTTCGAAGATAAAAATCTTTTATTGGCCCTTACTAAGCATATGAAGCATGAATTGTCTTCTTTTGATTCATCAATCAGATAAATGAATCTTTTAAAAGAACTTTTCAAAATATCGCAAAAGAAAATACACGAGATCGCAAAAGAAAATACATGGGATCGTCGTTGTTATTTCGAATACAGCACTCATGACTTACCGCGACGTTACTGCAACTTAGTTCAGATTGATAGACATGGACTTCATACAGTTAGGAGTCTGTAGAATTTTTTAGGACTATTTGTATTGGAAGTAGTGCCTCATTATTTATTGCTTTATTATGTATTCATTTATTTGTTTGCTTTAGCTTTTATGATTGGAGGTCAAGTTTTATGTCCTTCTCTCATGTATTTTTTATGAGTTATTTATATATAGTTGGAGTATCCGAATCCCCCCCACCCCACCCGGTGCCACCCCACCCCACCCCAAAATCCTTTTCTGGTGGAGGCCTGAAAACCACATTGTAGATGTGATGGTGTGTTGGATTAAAAAAAATATTGCAAAAGAAAATAAGCACTGAACAAGCAAATTTTATAGAAATTCGCTTCAATATGAGAATGCGTCTTCTCTTGTTGCAGTAATTTAGTATAATAGAAAAGTTGTTTATAAGAGAAATCAAAACCCTCAACTTCTCTGCCTCCTTTTGCTTGATGATATATAAAATCCGCGTATGACTCTGCGAAAGACAATAATTAGACTCTACAACTTAATAATTCGGTTGCGGGTTGAAAATTGTTAGAATATTTGTACTTTGTTGATTCGTGTAGGGTAGAGGTGGCAAATGGGCTAAATGGACCAGCCCGACCTGAAATCACATGGGCTAAACAAAAATTGGGCTCGGCTGGCCCAGTAAATTATTGGCCCGGGTAAAACTGGGCCAGGGCCAGCCCAGCCCAGTTTGGGCCATTAGGCCATGGGCCGGCTCGAACTCAATTTTTTAATTTTTTTCCTTTTTTTTTTATATTTCAAAATAATTAGAAAAAAGCCGGGACTTCATCTTCTTTCCCCACAAAGCACCCATCCTAGCCCCTGTATTGCTATTGAAGGAATAAATTCATAGATGGCACTTTCATTGGAACCATATCACACCCAGATCTGATGAAATTAGATGAAGTGAGACAGTATTTTGTAAATATGTAATTATCTTGAATATAAGGTAGACGGATTTTTCTCAATATACGTACTGTCGTGAAGAAGAATTTGCACCAGTGAAAAATGCCAATAGGTCAAATTTCAACACTCCAGACAGTGCTCGTCTGCTTGTTCTTTGTCTACATGCTCGTTGGGTGGTTGTTGCCAGTGGCTTCTTAACCCATTCGGTGCCCCTATATGCTACTGGTAAAGGATTTTTTGCACTCGTCACATAAAGAGATTATGCTTTTAACTAATTGCTACGGAGTGAGGATTCTTTATATAAACCCCAAAATCAACTGATGTCTATTTATACATATTTTGGAGCCAAACAATTACATAAGCTTGAATTAAACTAGAAGTGGAAAACAACAAGGCAATCGGGTTCAATACAAGCTTATAATCTCAAAACCAAAAGCAAAAAAGGAGAAGTTCATAGAGAGAGAGAGAGAGAATTTGCAACAAAGCCTCTTTGGTTTGTAAGCTTACATTGTTGCTGTGTTGGAGCCTGATTCTCCATATTTCTACAAAATCCTTTGCTACCTACAACATTGTGTTCTTCCCATTTTGATATGGTCAGCTAGTTTGAAAACTTCAGGGTTTGTGTGTGTGGACAGAAACGTAGGGTCTGTACTTGGTGTATATATAGGCCTGGAGAAGCTTAGAAGAGAATAAATTCAGATCAAAATGATTTGGTGTTACTCCATATCCGATCTCTCTTATAGGGGGAAATCTAGGCCAATATTTTTACCGGGCCAACCCAAAATAATTGGGCCAGCCCGGCGTGGGCTAAATTGGCCCGCTGGGAAAAAATTTTCGGGGCGAATAGGCCCGTTTTGATTGGGATGGATTTTTAATGGGCCGGCCCAGCCCAGATTCCGAGTTATTATGGGCTAGCCCACTGGGCCGGCCCATTTTGCCACCTCTAGTGTAGGGTGGACTAGTCTAGTGTGTGTGTGTGTGTGTGTATTTTTTTTTTTTTTTTTTTTTTAAACTTCAATTCATACACAATATTTGATTTTGGATAATTGTGGACTAGTGAAATTATATTTTATGCTAACTGATTAGCCAATAAGAGATATCAAATCTTTATAAATCTATTTTGTTTTTATATTAATTCATTTGAGAATCTATTTGTAGTTGATCAAGATTAATTTTTTTAAAGTTTGTAGTGACAAATATAAAACAAGTGTTGATCAACGTTCAATCGTTTATTAACTAATAATTCTTTAAGATTTTGCTTGACGTATAAGTTAAATAACTTGAGACGACATTTTTCTTTAAAAGTCCAATTTTCATTTGTCATTTCTTTTTTCATCTTTTAGGACAGTGGCGGAGCTTGGGGGGGTTCATTTATTTTTGGGTTTTTTTTTTTTTTTGGTAGTTTTTTAATTTTTTAATAAATAATTTAACTTTTATCTAATATCAATTTAATGGATGACAATTGGATAAATTAGAACTTGTTTGGTATAACTTATAAATTAGTTTATTTGACCAAAATAGTTTATTTGACAAAGAATAGTAAAAAATGTCAGGCTACAAAGACAATTTTTTTGGTCAAATAAACTATTTTTTTTTATCAAATAAGTCATTTTGGTCAAATAAACTAGTTCATAAATTAGACAAAACTGACTCTTAATGTAAGACAATTGGACCTATTGACCTAATAAAATTAATAATACAAATTTACAACTGATTGGCTCATTCTTCAAATGATAATACAAAATTAATAAAAGCACTTTGTTTGTTAATACATATCGTGTTCAAATAATAAATGTATATAATACTATTAAAAGGATTTAAATTTGTGTCCATCGACTACGTAGCTTAATTTTAGATAAAATAGATATCAATTTTATTTTTGTGCAATGACTTCTTGTAAGTTTTTGGAAGACTATAACTTATAAAAAAATATTAGATTCTCATAAGAATGAACTCAGTAATTGTGGTTTGAGAAAAAAAAAATTTGGGACAACCCCTGCAAGACGGTTCCCCCCCCTCCTCGGCCCCCTCTTATTTGGGAATTCTCAACTTCAAAAGTCAGGCTCCGCTACTGTTTTAGGTTAATGTATTTTGTTAACTATATGCATATTAAGAGATAAGGCTTGTTAGGTCTTTCTAACTAAATGTGTTTTTATTGTCGAGCCAGGCTTCTCCTTGCCTTGGAGTGCGGAGTACTGGTGATCGATGTGGTGGAGGTCAACAGCTTGCAAGTGGTCGAGAGTATTCAAAATGATTATGAGTTACGTCTTAATGCAATGTTATTACTAGATATAGATATTGTAGCTCTTCTTAGAAAGATGGGGGATGGCTCGTATTGCTATATATGCCCACATACAAATATGGGATTTGGGAGTGGATTTACATTTTGATGGTTTTATTAAACTTGACGAGACTCGTCGTTTGTAAATATTTTTAGTGGACCTTCTAGCATATTTTGAACAAATTAACAACTAATTAATGACAATAAACTTGTTGATCTTGGAAAAGGGACCTATTTTAATTTGATTTCTACTCAAACTTTTCTTTTATTTTTGTTATGCCTCGTTACACACGTAGTAGAAAGGGGCATACGAAAGTGCCTATAAAGTAAAAAAGATAGGAATGTTATAACCAATTGAGATACGATGCAAGGACGGAGTTAAATCGACTCATCAAAAGCTTTCATTAATTTTTTATCAGGCAAAGCCCTTAAAATGGATGACGAGCCAACGAGAAATAGAGCATGCCTCGTCTTGGCTTCGTCATACTCATTACCTTATAGTTTCGAAGGACTTCGGTTGAAGTAAGAACATGGCGAAAGGCCACACCATGACGATGAGAAAATGATACTACTTTTTTTTTTCTTAACATGTTATATCACTTACTTGTTATATGATCCTAGAAACTAACCAGTCGATAAACGTTAATCATTGACATTACCCTTTTCCCAAATTTGCATTTTTTTTGGGGGGGTATCAAATGTGACAAACTCTTTCATAGACATGAAAACTTTTCTGCTTACAAGCATTATCGTGATGCAAGGGTAGACGACTAGACGGTACTCGGTAGACCAAATTAACACGGCAGATAATACTTAATAATTTAATTGCGTTAGGTCTTCCAATAAATATTGCAATGAAGAAAATATGGTGATGAAAAGGAATTCATATAACTAATCAGTACCTAATGCTGCAGAAGTCAAATTGATTTCCTTCAAAAATGCACAAAACATAAGATTACAAAGTCAGCATAGTTTTAATAATGCTGCATTATTGAGTGATTAAAATAGTCAGCAACACCCTACCCCACCCCCCCCCCCCCACCCACCCCCCACAAATGCATCCTTAAAAGAGAGATTGCAGGAGAAAAAAAAAACTGATTTCTTGCAAAAATCAACCCCCACACCCTAATTTCAGTTCATGGCTCAATTTCTTGAAACAAAAGAGAGTTATTTTCTTCTTCCAGCCTTCTTTTTGCCCCTACTTTATATAATAATCAAGAACTTAAATTCTTGTTTTGTGTCAAAAAACAGCCAAAAACTTCCACCAGGGCCAAAGCCATGGCCAATTTTAGGCAACATTCCACACATAGGACTAATGCCTCATGTTAGTCTAACAAACTTGGCCAAAATCTATGGTCCTCTAATGTCTCTAAAACTAGGAACTCAGTGTATGATTGTTGGATCAACACCAGAAGCTGCTGCAGAAATCCTAAAGTCAAAGGACCGGATTTTTTCAGGCCGATATGTTCCTAAGGCTCTTCCAGCTACAAAGGAAGAACTTAACCATTCGTCACTTGGATGGACTGAAGATTGCAATGATAATTGGAAGTTTTTACGTACATTATGTCGTGCTGAACTTTTCTCGAACAAAGCTTTAGAGTCTCAAGCAGGATCGCGAGAGAAAAGTATAACTGGCCTAAAGAATTTTGTAGGATCGAAGGAAGGTGAGGAGGTGAAAGTTGCTGAACTAGTTTTTGCAACCGTGTTTAATATTCTGGGGAATTCTATGATGTCGAGAGACTTTATTGGATTGGAGGAAAAGAACGCGGATGGTGGGATGAAAGGCATTATAAGGGCGCTTATGGAGGTGGCTGCTGCTCCTAATTTATCCGATTTCTATCCATTTCTTAGCAAGCTAGATCTTCAAGGTATTCGCAGAAAGTCAGCTGTTTTGATGGAGAAAATGCAGGCTCTGTGGGAACCTATCATTGAAGAAAGACGAAAAGGGAGGAATAATTCTTCGATACATCAAGATTTCTTGGACGCCCTTCTTGACAATAGTTTTTCCAACAATCGGATCAACCAGCTGTTTATGGTCAGCTCTGTCTCATCCTTGCCTAATGTGCCCCCCCCCCCCCCCCCCCCCCCCCCCCCACACCAACACACGCACGCAGGCACGCACACAAAGTAAGGTTTGTCCCCTCTCTAACAGTTTAAGCTTTTAAACGAGGTGGATCAACATGGTGTGATGGTGTTAGAGCAAGCAAACATTATGAGTTCAAGTTTCACTGCCAATCCTTTATAAAAATTGTGCACATGTCAGTTCACGACGCGTGAGCAGTTCAGGACCAGTTTATAATCTTAGATAAAAGGTCTATGTTTGTACTAGGTTGTTAGTTGAACTAATGGGATCATGCTGATGAACAACCAGGATATGCTATATTCAAATCTTTCCTGTCGAAAGTTCAGAAAAAAGGAGGAATGATGAGAATAGATGTTGTGTTGAGCATTTCTCTAATTTTCTCGTGCATTGGCATAAACTCTCAACATCCACCAAAAGTGAGAAAATGCAATTATTCAAGAACAAAATCATTCTTTATTCTGTATAAATGCATATATATACATCATTATTCGAAGGATCAGGTGCTTCAGAAGACTAGCTCCGTTGTGTAATTTAGGTACACTGTATTTCTCTGTATCAGAAGATTGAAATCAGAACAAATACTCCAGAAATCTTGCCAATTTTTCAACAGATTGAAATCAGAATCGTACAAGGACTTAAATTTTCTCGGCTTCAAGGGGAACACGACTCTGATATCTTTCTGTTTGATTATAACTTTTGAGACTCTTTGTGGGCAAGATTTCTCTAATGTGATTCTCATTTCAGACGATGTCATATGATTCCCTCGTGTGCGCAGTTTTTTCAGTGTCTGCTAACTCATGCCATAATATGACAACATAGTACTAGATGATGCAAATGTTTTGTATCCAGTGAATGATAGTTCTGACACATAAAATGAGATATCATTTCATTGATAATATTTATGACATGTTTGGTAAGGTGGATTAGGCAGTACACCACATGATTAAATAAGGAAAAATAAAGTTAAAATGTTTTCTATTGTATACTCTTCCTTGCAATCTAATATTGTATGCCAAACATGCGCTTAATTTGTTTTTGTCACCACAAGGATAGTTGTAAAGCAAAATTTACAAACTGTGGGACAGGAGTTATTCTCTGCTGGCACAGACACAACTACCTCGACCGTCGAATGGACAATGGCAGAACTGTTTAAAAATCCCGAGGCCATGAAGAATGTTCGTCGAGAGATTGACACTGAAGTCAATAAAGATTTCCCGAAAAATTCCCATTTAATGCAGCTACCTTATCTCGAAGCATGTATTAAAGAAACACTGAGGCTGCACCCTCCTGCACCATTGCTGCTTCCTCACAGGGCTCTGGAAACCTGCCAAGTAATGAATTACACAGTACCGAAAAATGCTCAAGTAGTAGTAAATGCTTGGGCCATTGGGCGCGATCCATCTATATGGGACGAGCCACTTGAGTTCAGACCAGAGAGATTTCTTACCTCGACTTTGGATTTTAAAGGAAACGACTTTGAATTCTTACCTTTCAGCGCGGGAAGGAGGATCTGCCCCGGCCTTCCCATGGCTGTAAAGACTGTTCCATTGATTCTTGCTTCTTTGATCTATTTTTTCGACTGGTCTCTTCCTCATGGAAACGATCCAAAAGAGCTAAACATGAATGAGAAATTTGGTGTAACTATGCAGATGGAACATCCATTGGTGCTGGTTCCAAGGGCCAGAAAATGATTACGCGCATTTGGTTAATAAGAACTATTTTAGGCTTCATTGTATTCTGGAAATCAATTTGCCTAAAATTCTTTTGCACACTGTAATTGGAATTGTTGGACCATATTACGGTTTAAGGAACCCAGTATTGTAACATTCATTGAAATATCAGAGTGCAGACATATTATTCGAACAAGCCTGCTTCGATTTCTTAATTTCCTGGTCACAGGTATTTCTAGAAATTTCTAATAGAAAAAAGTAATCAAGTTTGAAAGAGCTTATGGACAATGTGTTTCAAAATTGAATCTATATGATTCAAAAGGAAAGAACAAAAACAAATGACATATAGAGTCCATCATCACAGCCTATTTCCTTCAAGAACTCAAATAAGGCATCGTTACTAGCCATAGCAACTTCTTCCTCACAAATCTTGAGAATGGAAGAGACAGTTGCAGGTTCTGGCACAGACACACTACCTCGACCGTCGAATGGACAATGGACAATGGTGGAAGTGTGGAACTGTTGAAAAATCCCAAGACCATGAAGAATGTTCGTCGAGAGATTGACACTGAAATCAATGAAGATTTCCCGAAAAATTCCAATTAAATGCAGCTACCTTGTCTGGAAGCATGTGATAAAGAAACACTGAGACTGCATCCTACTGCACCATTGCTGCTCCCTCACTGGGGCTATTGAAACCTCCCAAGTAATGAATTACACAGTACCGAAAAATACTCGTAAATGCTTGGGCTATATGGCGCGATCCATCCATATAGGTCGAGTCACTTGAGTTCAGACTGGAGAGTTTTCTTACCTCCTCTTTGGATTTTAAAGGAGACAGACTTTGGATTTGTTTGCTACTATTTGTCAATATTGATAGATTAAACAGAATGAAAAAGAGCGAGAGTGAAAATTTATGTAGTTCAACAATAGACTTATTCCACATGAACGAATCTTTTGTTTTTTTAGTCGTATGCATCGACCTACTTTCAGTATATATGTGTTCCACTCGATCTGAGTCATATATTCCAAGATTCTTACACTTTAGCACGGGGAGTAGGATCCCATGGCTGCAAATACTGTTCCATTGATTCTTGCGTCTTTGTTTTATTTTGCCCACTGGTCTCTTCCACATGGAAATGATCCAAGAGAGCTAAATATGAATGAAAAATTTGGCGTAACCATGCAAACGGAATGTCCATTACTGCTGGTTCCAAAGGATAGAAATTGATTACTCCGCAGAGTTGTATTATGGGTTATTTGAATGCAAACAGATAATTACAAGAAGCCTATTTCTCGATTTCTTGGTCAATTTTTTTGGAGGTTGAACATTATTTTAAGAAATAATTTGTTTTTTTAGGCTATTTGTGAAAATTTCCCATTTAGAAATCCACACTGTGAACAAGAAATAACAAACACGTCTTTATGTATTGGATAATTTTCTAACACCAATTGAACCTAAATGAAAATTACAGCAAGGACAAAATCACATTGAAACCACAACTTAAAAAGTGCAGAATACAGTTGCACGCAACAAAATGTGAAACGCCATTTTGATCACCATTCCAGGCACACGCATTAATTTGAAATCCACTTTAGAAGAAGCCAATTATAGAACATTTTCAAGTGCAATCTACTTTTCAATGTACCAATTGAATACTTTCTTGATATAAAAACCATTCCACATGAACTTCGGGATGCCATTGACAAAATTTCTGGTAGCAATCGGTATGCCCGATTATCTCCATCGATCATGTCATAGTCCATCCCATCAAAATAACAGACCCACAATCACAACTTAGAATAGAAGATTTTAACCTACGGTTTTTAACGAGTTCACAAAATTAACATGCTATATTGACTCCAGATACAAGGCTTCTTGCTTGCTGGTCAAACCCAATTCATTGAGAGTCGAGTTACTCTCCCCATCACTAAAAGCACGACGTGGGAATGGCCTCACCTGCACGTGGGAAAACCGTTTTCAACAGTCTGAATAGCTGAATCCATACGCATCACTAGGTAATTCAACGAATTTCATTTACCGATATTTTATTTACATGACGTGCATCTCTGACAAATGATAGCAGATAGCAGATTATAAGGGAAATTTTTCTAACTAGTCTACTTATTCTGGCCAAAATAAAATTTCTCCCGACAAATTTTTTATTAAATATGGCCATTCAGTCATGCAACATGACTATAGTATCCTTATTAAAATCTTCCCTAGGCAAAGTTGTCGAGGAAGACTAGAGTACCTAAATGGACTAGAAACTCTTGTCAATGTTGTCTAGTTAGATGAGAATGCCTAGATGGTATGAAGTTCATGCAAAAAAAAAAAAGTGTCTAAATGTACTAGGCATTCTTGTCAACTTTGTTTAGTTTGACGAGAGTGCCTACATGGGTCAAAATTTGTACAAAAAGGGAGGGGAAATTTGATAACACTTTTGAGGAGGAAGGGCATATTTGTCAAAAATTTCAAAAACAGGCCATTATTTAGAAGACGGAAAGTGGTGGACACATTTCATTCTCTCTCTCTCTCTAAAGGTGACCTCCCCATCTAATTCCTCCCTCCAAATTCCAGTGTTATAGGAAATTTTTTCTGACTAGTCTACTTTTCTTTTTGGCCAAAATGAAATTTGTCTCCCGCAATTATTTTTTATTAAATATGGCCATCGAATCATGTTTGCATGACTGTAGTGCCCTTTTATTAAATGTCCTCCAGGCAAATCTAGGCAAAGTTGACGAGGAAAGACTAGAATGTCTAATGGACTTAGACTCTTTGCCTAGTTTCGCAAGAATGCCAAAGATGATTCTAAATTCTTGCAAAAAGGAAGAGAGGGTATCTAAATGGACTAGAATGTCAACTTTGCCTGATTTGATGAGAATGTCTAGAAGATACGAAATTCGTTCGAAAAAAAAGAGGGAGAATTTGATCACAATTTTGAAGATAGAAGGGCATATTTGTCACTAATTTCAAAAAATGGACATTATTTGAAAAATGAAAATGGTGGATACATTTCACTCTCTCCTAAAAGTGACATCCCCATCTAAATTCTTTGTATTTATTTGTGACAGTGCATCTTTGATGAAAGAAATCAAATTCCATCTGAATCGCATAAGCCTTTTGTAAAATAAGATTAATAATCTACAGACTCGTCTACAACACAAGTCACTCTTAAACACGATCGTGAGCATAGTTGGCTAAGCTTAGAAATAATTATTACTTTTAAGCAACTTTGTTATTCTAAAGATGGTTTAGATAATTTAATTTTCATGATGAAGTTACTTACTTAAAAGTAACTTTTACCTTATTGTTGAAGCAACTTATTTCCAATTTTAATCACAAAATAATTTAACTTCTTTTAAAATTCACTTATTTACTTCAAAGTAATGTTTTAAAACTTCGCGAAACATGCTCTGTGTTCCTTTTTTTTCCTTTCTTTCTTTAGGGAATGAGGGGGAAGAAGGGGGGTAGGGCAGTTCGCTGACCGATGGCAATCAGCAAAAGGAGTGTGGTTAAGAATCAACAGAAAAGCAGACCAGACAGCTCAAGATAAGAAGAGGATGACAGAATTTTACCAATCTGTAACTGCCAGGTTTGAGCCCTCTGCCAACATCAATGAAGTCAAAAAGATACTGCAAATAAATAACAATCAAATCAACTCAGGTCATAAACCACTGGGTCGGTGCAAATCAAATGTTGACCACATCTATACCTGAAGCTTGTCTGACTTGAGAAATCTCCGACCTCTCCTACTGCCATCAGGCATTCGCACAAGAAGAGTAACAGCATTCTCGTCATCTGGGGTTGGTTCCTGAGGAAGGGAAGCTTCTTTTGCTGCTAATTGTCTCTCGATTTCCTGGCAAGTGATAAAAAATGTGTATGGAAACTCTGAAGACGATATTGCCACCCACTAGAAAGTAGTTCATACGAAAAAATCTATAACTAATAGGAAGAGAACTGCATTTGAGAGCAGATTCCAAAACATAAGAGAATAGAAGAGATGAGATGTCCTGTAATACAACCAGTTTTTGCAGTGGCAAAATAAGGCTTAGCTTATTGTATTGGATCTCATTTTGAAAGACCTATTACTGGAATTTCTTTCTAGCAGGAATTCAGTAGTCATGAATAACCAAATAAGTCGCCTATCTCCCATCTCACTTTGTTGCACATAGGGAAGTCTCCCAGAAATCCTCAGTCACTTTGAAGTATCTTTAGCAAGAATAATGCAGATAGAATCACCATTTCCTCATATAAGAGCTCGAATGCAAGCTACATAGATTGGATGAGAGTGTTTATTTACTTGTTCCTTGTGGAGTTCATGAAACGAAAAGAGTCCCAAGAATGCAAGTCTAACGCAAGGAAGCATAAATGGTTGGCTTGTAATTTTGCGAACTTAAAGACTGCAAAAGACCCAAGGACAAGTTTTATCAAATGTAATATGAAATGTGTGCTTTAAAAAAAGAGGAATCGGTACTTCATACATGGCAGGATTTGCAGCGAACTCCAATAGTTTAGGCTGAATTTTATGCTTTCAGTTATGCTAGTAAGCTGCTGGAATTGTATTACTTAGGATGTCTTGTGTTTACCAAGTTATGGCTATTTTAGTCTTTTTAGTAATGGCGGGATATGAGCACTTTCCAGAAACC
This sequence comes from Forsythia viridissima, assembly GCA_030279155.1. Taxonomy (NCBI): domain Eukaryota; kingdom Viridiplantae; phylum Streptophyta; class Magnoliopsida; order Lamiales; family Oleaceae; genus Forsythia; species Forsythia viridissima. Next base: position 1,529,651 of record CM059041.1, on the reverse strand, counting down.
ATGTGGTTGTGGTCTTAAATTAGTCGTTAGAAAAGAGTCCAATCCATTAAGTCTTTGGTAGAGTTGGCATGTCATAGTTAACAAAGTTGCTTAACTACTAGTTACCTGGATTTTTATGTGACATGTCCTGATAGCATTAGGAAATGCAAAGTACCCTTTCAGCTCAACAGTGCAGTTGATTATTATTGAGAATTTGACCATTTTGGTACAAGGTAGTCAATTTTATGTTTGTTAATTTAAGTTGTTAGCAGTAAGCCGGTAAGTGATACAGGCAGAGGAAAGGGGAGAAAAGCTGGCTGGCGGCACATTTGAAGTTTAGATCCCTGAATCGCATTGAAGTATCAAGTATGTGATGGATCATTTTACCTATTTTTGTTGACCCCATTGCCACCCCCATCTAATGTAAAGAAGACTATAATTAAGAAACTACAGGAGTAGTCTCAATAAGTATTGGCTACCTAGAGCAGAGGCTAGCTTATGTATACCAAGAAGACAGATGTCCATATCTCTGGATTAAGTTCATCCAATGTGTTTTATTTGTCAAAGTAACTCCATAAAGACAAAAAAAAATAGCATCAAGAGATATGGTCAATAATCTAACGAGCTTCGCAATGAAAAATGCTGACCAGGCATAAAATTTATTAATCACACAGTTCAATCAAAGACAAGGATAGGTGCTCTCAATACACGCTTTTCTCAATTTTCTGAGCATTTACCTGTTTCTCTTCCATTTGTCTTCGCAATTCCTCCTCCTTGTGCCTCTCTTCTGCAAGAGCAGCTTCAGCTTCTTCCTGGGCCTTCAATTCTTTCTCTCTGTCAGCTTGTAATGAAGCAAGATACTCATCATCCTGCATGCAATCTTAGATTAAAATCAAGGACAAACTGATCTACCTCTACTGCAAGCACATAATGAAAAACCTGCTGTTCTCGTATCAATCGCTGAGCAGTAAGAGAAGGCGATGGAGGACGAGGCATATGACTCGGGTAAGGATCCATTGGTCTATCTAAACCATTCTGCATGATTTGATGAGGCGCATAAGGGAAATGATATCCGCTTCCTTCAGGAATGCCACCAAACATCGCAGCCTCGAGCATTACTGCTTCATCATGTTCCTCAGATGAGATGCCACCCCACTTTAAACAAATACACATAGGAAGCATATCTTATCAGTATTTGAAATGCATAAAACAGTCAAGTTTAGTTTCTAGACGATCATATAAACTATAAACTATAGCTAAAATACATGAATGTCAAGAAAAAGATCTTACCTCATCAGAGGTGAAGTCACTTCCATTGTGCTGCAAATGATGAGGGTTATCACGCTGCTGAGGACTTGATGGTGGGCTAACGTCAACTTCTTTGATATTTTGGGTAGTAGTGTCAACAGAACCTGAAGACATATGTCTCCTCCCATGCCTAACTAGTGGATGCTCCTCCGCATCGTCTGCTTCATCTTGAATGGATGAGCTTCCAACCTCCAACCAAGATTGCCTACAGATACTTCGTTACAATATGCAAATTGAGATATCCAACAATTACGTTTGAACATCCATGACCAATGGGAAGGAAGGGAAGAGAAACTCCCAATAGATACAATTGAAAGAATGAGTTTATCAAGACATACCTTCCAGTTGAGGATGTTAATTTGCCCAGTTCCTCCACCTCAGCTGATTTCTGATCTTCCCGTTTTGACACACCAACTTTTCCTTCCAGTTCCTGCTGCACTTTCTCTTGCTCAGCTGTCTGGACTCACTTCATGTTAACAGGAGCAACAACAAAGATTCACGAATGTTGACAAAGAATAGAGAAGCATACCTTCGTTGATAAAGAAACTGCATGTGCAAGCTCAGGATCTTCTAGGTTAGACTGTCTAGGCTGATGAGTGGGATTCCTAAGATCCTGTATCAGATCGACATGTTTCGATAGTTAAAAATCACAGTCCAGGCCAAAAACGACTCATACATTGAAACTGTATCACATACAAGGGGAGCGTCAAATTGTTGATTTGACATTGCAGCATCCTGTTTGGAAGCCTCAATGGCAGCTTGGATCATTTCTTCTTCTATATCATTGTTGTAGTCAGGCACATCGACAACAGCGGGAGCATTTGGTCGTGTTGAGGTATTTCGTTCCCCATGCCCAGCAGCACGTGTAATTGGTGCATTTGGGACATAATCATCGTCATCGTCGTCGTCTATTGTGACAGTCCCACGGATTTCTGGGCCATGATGTGCAGTTTCAGTGACATCTTCGATTATAGGAGCAGTACCAGACTGACCAGAAGGTCCATTCCCATCCTTCACCTCAATTGGGATCTCCCTCGCCTCTCTTGGATGTGAAACAAAAGATGCACGACTACCAAAATCAGTACCACTATCAAACATAGTTCTGGTGAAGTTGGGATTAAGAAAAGAAAATGGATTCAAATCTCTAGCAGAGGGTAATAGTGAAAAAGGTCTGCGGGATTCAGCCAGAATTGGGTCATCTATTTCCATAACATCATCCTGAGGAGCAGTGAAAGATGCCTCCTGCGTTCTGAACATAGAGAAACAATAATGTAATAGAAGATTTTCAGATATAAAAGTAATCATATACTTTTAAAGGGAATGAAGAAGAAAAAATGACAGATTCAAAAGGACTGAAAAAAATGCCAACATGTTCCTGTCCCCTTCGCTGAAATGTGAATTGACAGCTGCATTCAGGTTGCCATGATGCTCCTGCTCAACACAGCACATAAAATTACCTCGTTAGAGGCAGATGGAAAGAAGGGGAAAGAAGAATGTGGAAAAATATTAAAGAAGTCACAAGAAGTAGTTTCAGATATTAAATTACTCAAACACTGATCATGAAAGCTTGTAAATAGAACAGATGCATAGTTAAGTATCACTAAATTTACAAATGACAGGCAAACAAATAGAGGAAGTTTCTTTCTTCTGGGTCACGTGAAAGCAATTTGATAATAGTTCCAGTTATTAAATTCCCCAAACACTGATCTTGAAAGCTTGTAAATAGAACAGTTGCATGGTTAACTATCACTAACTTCACAAATGATAGGCAAACAAATTTATGAAGTTTCTTTTTTCTGGGTCATGTGATAGCAATTCGATCCTAGACTGATATGTTTGATACCCTGGTCCTATCAAAAATTACTATCAAATATTTTCTCACTGACTTCATCAAATACCACCATTTTCAGCTATGGATTGAATAAAAGTTCATCAAGGATAGAGTATTTCAACAAGGAATGGTGTTCCATGCAACCATCTGAATATTCACATGTAGAATAAAAACTAAAATAAATGTGGAGCGGGATACGTAGAAAAAGATGGGCTAGATCTATGCATGTTATAATATTCATAAGTGCGCACTTGTTTCGATGTACACTTTTGCACTTTCCCTCTTCTCGTAGAAACTGTACAGATATCAAATGAAAGATAATAACGGCAGTGCATATGCATAACCCTAATTTGGCAGAATAATGTAGATCATTGGACTTCTCACCTTCCTCTATAATTTCCTTCTTTCCTCAAGGCACAAACTAGGCAGCACAAGATCACCGAACAAACAATGCACATTTAACAAAATAGATGTACTGATAATTATTGAAGACAAGATTTAAATGAATACATATAGTTCTTCTCTAAAATCTTAAGTTTTTAGATGAAATAATTAACATGGAATTAGAGCTAGACAATTGCCAGCCGTCTATTATAAAAATGAGTACATGTCAGACCTTTGATCAAAAAAATAATATGGTTTGCACGTGAGGGGGTGTGTTGTTGACAATTTAAATGTATATGTGTGGCCAATCTGTAAAAATTTGTAACAGGTTAAGCTATTAGAGAATGTGCTTAACAATATTAGACACCAACCACTTACCATACAGAAAATACAGAAAATCTAGAATATCACAAGAAGTTACAACTGGCGACTACCTCGCAGACCTTATCCAATTTTTTCTTTCTGCTAGTGACTCACTCTATGCATTTCATTAGATGTGACCGGCTCACCAGAGTTTCTTAAAGTGTGATCTAAACTTGTAATAGAAAGAAAAAATATGAGCACAATGAACAGCGATTACTTCAAATTGAATTGATGATTTCATGCTTTCAGTCCATCCATTCTACTATAATTTCACTCTTTTTTAACAATAAGCATAGCTCAATAAACTGTGCACTATAGTTATTTTAATTCCTTATATCCTCTGAACTATAAAACAATCACCAAAATTGAAAAAGTGACCGCATGAAATTTATTTACCCTGAAAAAAAAAAAAGAGCAACTTCCCTCAACTCTACATAAAAAACCCTAGTTTCTCATCAGCTAATTCTTTTTTTCTATCAGCTAATTCTTTTTTCTCATCAGCTAATTTAATACGCTATAGTACAATCAACTAACCCTGCAGATTACATACAACACATTGAACCTAAAAAAAAAAAAACTGAAATGAAAATAAAAACAATAAAAATCAGCTAAAATAACATTAATCCAGTATTTTTGAGCGGCGATTTACAGTAAAAATTACCTCGAGTTTCTGAATAGCAGTGGCCTCAGATACACCGGTGATGCTCATGAAAGTATCAATTGCTTCTTGATCAGGTCTGACCATTTTCAAATTAATTAAAATTTATCTTTTGCTCGAATTAAAAAGAGGATTCAGAATTTTTTCTTTGATAAGAAATTTGTGAGTTGTGTAAAACGTGAAGGGAGAGAACTGGATGAATATATATATTATAGGGGTTCAATTGGAATGGTGGTTGGTTTGGTAAATATGATGAAACTGGAGGTACCTTCTGTAATGTTCTATTTCCACGCTTTATCTTTGAGTTCTTTTCTTCTATTTCCACGCTTTATCTTTGAGTTCTTTTCTTCTATTTCCACGCTTTTGGACTTTTACGTAGAGTTTGGATATCTTGGGGTTCAAGCTTGCTTTAAAATTTGCATTAGTCTGAAATTTATTGTCTTAGTAACAATTTGATCCTCAACTTTAGAAAAATTAGCAAATTTCCTCTGTGACCAAAAAATTTAAATTTTGATTACCTCATCGTCCAAAACTCTTGGAAACATATTTCCCTTCGAATTTCTGGACATTATATCAAATTGAGAAACTACGTCTAACTTTGTAGAATAGACTAGGATCACATGATGATTTAACTGAAATAGGGAAATTGGTGCCAATCGTTTTTAACTTTTTCCTTTAGTGTGAAAATAATTTCTAACGTTTATTTTTTAGACACATAAGTCTCTAACATACGTGTTTCGATGTTTAATTAGTTTTTATTTGATGAAAAAGACAAATATACAATTAGTTTTAAATTTAATTAGAGAAAATTGTAATTAGAATTTTAAACTTTGCAAAAAATGAAAATGAGTCCGATATTTTTATTTTTTATAAAAAATTAAAGAAAACTAACGAGTTTTTTTTTTTATTAACACTTTATTGACCAAATTGATAATATAGTAAATTATTTTATATATTTTACGAACTATTACAAAATAACTAAAATTTAAACTCATAATTATTAACAAATATACTAAATAATTTTTTTTAGTAAGTAATGATACTATTTAAAATTTAAACTTTTATTTTATCGTTACAACATAACTTTGTCACAAGCTTGATACTCAAATATTTTTATTTAATTGAAATATTCGTTTATTAACTACAAATATTAAAGCTCCAACTATATTTTTTATAATTTAATTTATCTTTTTATTATCGTTCAAAAAGAAAGAATACATAATGTGTAAATTAATTGTTATTAGTATTTTTTATGTTAAAAAAATATATAATAAGTTTGGTTCTTTCATAAAATTATATACATTATTTTGTTATTTAACTTAATTTTTATTCAATTTTTCAAATCACATAGAAATTACATATTCTTAAAGCACGATAATTTTACATTTTTCTCTTATGAAAAATTTAATTGACACGACTATATTTATATATTTAATATGCTAAATTAAATATTACTTAATAAATATATCCGACATATTTGTACATTTTATAAAAGTTAAGAATCCAATTGCAATTTTTTATAATTAAAACTAATGGCATATTTTTTTCCTTTTTATTAAATAAAGGCAATTGTGCAACAAAATATATAGGTAAACTTCTATGCCAAAAAACAAATATTAAAAACCATTCATGCACTAAGAAAAAATGTTAGGGACCATTTACACTAATTTCTGGTTGAAATGTCAATTTAATGCATTGGGAGACTCCAACAACTTGTGAGCTTTAATCAAAATTTTCAAGTGAATTTTTCTAAAACTAACCATAAAAAATGAATTTAAAAGGAAAAAATATCGACGACGATATTTGAAAAATTAATATTTTATCAACAGTTTGAACGGAATTACCGAAACAATCCCATCAATGCTATCGATACACATCCATGAGCGATTGTCGACAATGTTCATGATATCATCGCCAATCCCCAACAGTATTTCAATCACTAATCGTCGCCGAAGAAACATTTATTCTTTCTTCACACTTTTTTAAATATTTTTGATATTTTTTTATTGCTTAAATTTTCTATTATTTTTTATTTTTTATTTATTACTTTTCGAATATATTTGGTAAATCTTTTTTAAAATTATAAACAGTAGATCTTACAAAATGTGAGAATAAAAATAACGTTTGACCAACTTATAAATAATTATAAGCACTAACAACATTCTCTTCAGCTGTTATTTTATTCTTAACTATTTTTTTCTTCATTGCTAATTTTTTTTTTTTTTTTATCTTAGTTACTTTATTTATTGACAAATTTTTTGTTGATAAATTAAATTATTTGATATTTACTTTTTAGTATTACTAACTCAAAATAAACTTTTTTATGTTTATTTAGCTAATGACAGAATTTGCAATAATTTTTTTTTATTATTTAACAATGAAAATTCTATTGTAAACTAAATTTATGAAATGACATTTATAAATTCTAGGGACCTTAACAAAATGTTGGCATTGGGATGGGCCACCACCTAATTTGAGTTATGAGCTCTTCTATTTTTGACTTCTAAATGTTTTCCTCTTTCCCTCAAATTTTAAAACAAAGATAATTTATGTGGAAATGTTATGATTAGTAATACGTCCCTAACTTTTATTCTTAGTATGGAAATCATTCTTAACATTTGTTTTTTAGCACATAAATTTTTAACCTATGTATTTTGGATTTTTTAGTGCGTAATTGATCCTCATTTGATTGAAAAAAAAATATATGCTCTTAGTTTATTTAGAAAAAATTACAATTAGATTTTCTACCTTTGTAAAAGATACAAATAGATCTGGTACATTTATTAAATAATATTTAATTTAACAAATTAAATATATCATTATAGTCGTATTAATTAAATTTTTATAAGAGAAAAATATAAAATTATTGTTCTTTAAATATATGTAATTGCCTATGTGATGTGAAAAACTTAAATAAAATTAAGTTAAATAAATAACAAAATAGCGTATATAATTTTATGTCAATAAACCAATCTTATTATATTTTTTCTTTAACAAAAAAATACTAATAAAAATTAATTTACATTGTGTTCTTTGTTTTTGAATGATAATAAAACGATAAATTAAAATGTGAAGAATACAGTTGGAGTTCTAATATTTATAGTAATAAACGAATAGTTCAATTAAATAAAAATATTTGAGTATCAAGTTTGTGACAAAGTTATTTTTTCTTTATATGTTGTAAAGATAAAATAAAATTTTAAATTTTAAATAATATAATTACTTAATGAATAAAAAATATTTTTATTTAACATATTTTTATGTTGTAACGATAAAATAAAAGTTTAAATTTTAAATAATATAATTACTTAGTAATCAAAAAAATTATTTAACATATTTGTTAGTAGTTATGACTTATGAGCTTAAATTTTAGTTATTCTATAATACTTTGTAAAATATACAAAATAATTTAGTATATTATTAATTTGGTTAATAAAGTGTTAATTTAAAAAAAATTGCTTAGTTTCTTTTAATTTTTTATTAAAATAAAAATATCGAACTTGCATTTTTTGCAAATGTTAGAAATCCAGTTACAATTTTTCTAATTAAAACTAAAGGCATATTTGTTTTTTGTTTTTAATCAAATAACGACCAATTACACACTAAAACACATAAATTGGGGATTTCTATGAGAAAAAACAAACATTATGTACCATTTTCGCACTAAGAGTAATTGTTAGAGACCATTTGCACCAATTTCTTTTAGTAATATGACAACGAGTTCTAATTAGTTTTCATAAACATATCAAGACATGTTGAAATTTGTTGGGATCGAAAGTTTGAATAATTTGGAAAGCAGGATATTGACTATTTGTCTTTGGTCGAGTGTGTGATTACATATTTTAGAAATCTAAACACGACAAATTGATGCTGGTGACGAAGTTTCAGCATAAAACTCAATAATATTGTACTAACAAATGGAACGTGATTCAACTGTGACTAGTGAGTGTAGTCTAGATTGAGTATCATTACTCACCCTTGATAAACGATAGCATTATTAAAATAATTAATAAACTACAAATCAAGTTAGAATACTTTTAGTCGAAGTGATGATCGCCTAATGCCTCACATTTAGACAATTCTTAGGAAATTTCATTTCAAAATAGTTTTATCCATAAAATCTTCGATTAAGATTTTTTTATTGATGATAATTAAGAACATATTTTGATAAAGTTAATTTATCGAAGAAAATTTTGACACTAATAAAAAATAAAAATAGATAAATACATCGATGAAAAAATTTGTAGATAACAAAATATCATTTAAAAAAATAAATTCAAGATCAATAACTAAATTTCAATTGTTAATATTCAAAAAGTAAATATTTCAATAAATTTAATTCACCGACAAAAGTTTCGTTAATAAATAAAGTAATTAAAGTATATGTTGACGTCGGAATCTTCACTGTCCATGCGTCAACAGATCTCCAGTCACTCATCCGGCAACCTGTATGTTACTTGCACACTAGAACGATCGTTAGGCACCAAGATCACCAGGGAAAAAGGATCCGTTGATACTCTGACAATCAAGTCAATTGCCGGTATATAGAATAATATACGGAGAAAAAAACAATTGGGTGTGGGAGGAACAAGCAGGCAGAGATTTGAGCAGAGTTTTAAGGGTAAAATTAATACATAAAAAGAGCGTACCTTAGAATAATTGGGGACGTTATATTTATAGTACAATAGTTCTAATTGGTCTAGGAAAATAATCAATTAGATATCTGATTGGATTCTACTTCCTTATGAGATAAGGGCAATTGGCTGTCACAACAATTTCCAATATTCCAGTCCTTATTTGAATTAATCTCGTTACATAATATTTAGGAATCGGGATTCGATTTTCTTGTGAGAATCCTTGTGGCAATCAAACAAAATATGTCTTTAACTACTTCTTTAGTTATCCCAAAATATCAGATTGCCTGTAGATTACGATAAAGACTAGTGAAGCTCTCCAGATTGGTTAGGAATGTCGAGGCCCTTTGTGGGCTTCTCTCCACTTAACTTGAGTGTGTTAACGTGTTGTAGGACCTTAAGCGTATCCGCGAGGCCCTTGCTGGATATCTGAGGCCTTGACGAATCTGGAAGGCCATCGTTGGGCCCATGAAGCCTTAACGAGGCCTAACTTGGGCCTATATGGGCTTTAGTTGGACTCTTGCCGACGTATAAGCCTTAACAAAATCTGGTGGTAACAGTATATATTAAAATAAAAGTGCAGAAAATTTCGTTGAGAATAAAATAAAAACTTTAAATTATAAAAAAATTAAAAAAATATTAAGATACAGAATATTTTTTTTTTAAAGTGAATAAAAAATAAATGTTTCTTCATTGAATCAGGGATCGAAGCAATGTCGGTGATTATTGATGACATCACAGACAACATTGCCAATGTTAATTGTAGTGATACTGATAGTATTGTTGTAAATGTAATTATGTTGGAATCGCCCTATTTATTTTTGTCAGATATTATTGGTGATTTTGTCGTTGGTCATTCTACTATTTAAATTCTTTTTTTATGATTAATTTTTTAATTATTTGGAACGAAATTTCTTCAAATTTAGAGACATTAGGCGATCGCCTCATTTGTACGACGGTTGAGCCATAGGCAGAAATAGACTGGGCCTTACTGGGCCACGGCACAACCATGTCCTGGACGAGCAATTAAAGTTATAATTTTTTTTTTAAAAGCCAGCAGCCCAATCCTTTTTGCTTTGTTGTTTTGTTTGGATTTTGGAATTGGAAGTTGATCGTAGGTCTTCAAATAAACGAGCATAGAATTTACATATGGGCTCATATTTTCTATTGTAATATATTTTCGGAATCGTATTGACAGCCACTATGGAAGAGAGATTTTAGCCGTTTCAATTCGTCCTTTTAGATTAAAATTGCAATATTTAGTTTGTCGTGTCTATTTTCGTCTTTTTGCATTTATTTCTCGTTTAGAGTTTTATTTCAATTAGTAATAGAGATGATTAGTAGTTAATTAGTAAATTCGGTGCTTGATGATGTTGAACATGTTCTCTCAATTAAAATTTACTTGTATAATTAATTTTGTAGAATTTCTTGATTTTTTAGAATATACAATGGTTGCACAACAACTTTCTACGAAGAAAGGAAAAACGACATTGCATTCTTTCTTCAAATCAAGAATAAATACACCAGTGGAAGATTCAAATGAACATCAACATACTCCTCCAACTCAAAATCAACAATCTTTTCCATCTACATCTTCCAAAATTGAACGGGATGTAGGAAAAATAAAGAACATATATGACTATCCTATTGATAAAAGGGATGAGATTAGACGGGCTTCTTGCTGATAGTATGACAATTTTTTTTTTGGAGAGATTTTGTTAATAAAATAAATATAGATTCTATTATAGAAAAATTCGCAACTGTAAAAGATCGTTGGACACAACTTTTTTTAGCTAATTTTAGATCTTGAATATTTTTGTGCAATACAATGACTTATTGTAAGCTTTTTAAAGATTATGATTTATTTGAAAACATTAGATTCTCATATAAATAGACCCAGTAATTATGGTTTGAAAAAAAAAATCAGGGGAAACCCCCTTGGGGGTGGATGAGGGGTTCCCCTCTTCCCTGACCCACTCTTTTATCATATATTGACTTTGCCCTTGGGTTGAGCCAACTCTGTTAGGAGTAGATTATTCATACTAACTTGCTCATTTTTTAAATGTTGAGAACTAGATTGCTACTATGGCAAGATAGACATAATACTAAAAGTATTAAGGTTATGTATGTCAAAGCTTTTGATAATAGACGATGATGGCCGATAAAATTCATCGAGCATCGAAGTATTACAAAAAAAATCACTAAAACCTCAAATCTAAACCTCAAAAATTCCTCCCAAAAACAGCAGAAATCTAATGTTTACAAAACTCTTCGGATAACGGTAACTAACCCAGATGCAACAGACTTCTCCGGCGATGAAGAGGACGACGAGGTTTAGATACACATTCAAGTAATCAATATTGAAAAAGCTGGAAAAACCCATGTCAATGGCATTAGCAGTGAGCTTCAGGTCAAGCAAAAGCCAATGAAGCTGAAAGGGGCGGAGCAGAAGGTGACGAGTGGTGGTGCTCGAAAGTTCAGGGGCGTCCGGCAGCGGTCATGGGGTAAATGAGCCACCGAGATAAGAGACCCTACCCGAAGAAAATGGGTGGTTTTTTTTTGGTGAGTTTGTAGTGTTTTCCGACGAATTTGGTACAAATAAAATTTTAGGACTTTTTGGAGAAGATGACTTATTTGTTACTTTTTATTTTTTTAGGGTACATTTTTTATATTTTATTTTTTGGGGTATATATGGTTAGTTTTCAATTATGTTTTTTTGTTTATTTAAAGGGAATGTCAATTTGGTCATAAATGACCTACAATGCCAAATTTTTCATACGTTGGGGATGTGTGGTGCTATTTTTTTTTAGGTTAGGGGTATATCTCCAACGATTTTGAAACGTTGGGGGACATTTGATGCAATTATCTCTTTTTAAAGTACCGATTTTGGACATTTATGAGGGAGCGACTTTTGGTAGTTGTTAATAGCGGTTTTTGAAACGGTTCAACCTATGTTTGAGAATTTATTATATATAGGCCACATTTCCTTTTTCTCTAGTCCCAAATATATAGGCTTGTTTTTATTTTTGAGGTGATTTTTTTGTTCCTTTACTAAAATACCCTTATTTAATTTGCTTATTTATAATTATTTTTTCCAACTTAATCTTGAAATTGTACATTATATAATACTCATTAAATAAGGGTAAATTAGAAAAACTATTGGTAAAATTTACTTTTTCAATAACATTCTTAATCCGTGTGAAAAATCCAATCAGCCTATATATTTGGGACGGAGGAAGTATATATTAACCTATTATTGAAAATATAAAATTAAATTTATGTTTTTGTATATGTTTTTTTATTTTTATAAATATTAAGTTTAGGATAGTTTTGAAAATAATTGTTTGAGGTAAATTGGAAGAATTTTGAAGAACGATAAAAAATCACCGATTTGGAGGATTGAGAGATACATTCAAAATTACACTACATCAATTTTGGGCAGTTTAAAAATTACCAAAAACTGGTGCTCCAAAAAACTGATAAACACCAATTTTTTCAACATTTTATGAATGGTACCACTCAAAATTGATTAAAAAAAAAAAAATGTGTCTAGACGAGCACTTTAGAACACTAATTTTAATTTCACCTTTCAACTTTGAGAAGAAGCAAAAAGCAAATAGGCTAGCGTGGAAGCTCTGTCTGGCTAGACTTGAGAATTAAAAATAATTAATTTTTTTTTTTTTTTTTTTGGTTCCAAAATATGTTTAGATCAACTTACTTTTACACGAAAATAATTATTTTTTCGAAAATAACTCTTAAATATCTTTTTCAGCTTAGCCAAACACGGTCGATAATCTCTCTGTTAACACCCAAACCTCTCCTCTCTGAAATCTGAAAGCGCTCTCTCTCTCTCTGTCTCTAAGATCTGGAACAATCAAGATGGAGGAGAAAACAAGAAACAAGATTAATGAAAAGAAGCTAGGGTTTTGGAAATGGGCAATTGCATCAGTAATTTTCAGATTAATTCTGATTTACTTCCCCAAAAACTTTAATCTCTCCTCTCGCCCGGAAGTATCCACTCCGGTCACCAGCCTCCGCCGCCGTAATTACTCTCTCTATAAATACAAACATATGTATGGTATGTAGTGCATGTTTGTTTGTGCAGTGTATAAATTATTTTTGTTTTTGTTTATTTGCATGTAGTGGCGGAGGGATACTGGTTAAAGCAGTTATCAATGTCGCCTTATGCTGGTTCGTATAGTTTGCTTTTTTAGTGCTTAATTTTGAGCATGTCTTGGTTACTAGTTTCTTTCTAGAGTTAGTTGTTTTGTTAGTTAAAAAAGAAACTTAAGAATCATGTTTGGCAAAATAATTAACTTAAAAAAGTAATTTTGACTTACTTTTAACAACAGCTAAACATGACTTTATTTGAGGATTATATGGTTTAATGATTATTTTGGAGTGAAATGTGCAGGTTCAATGTACCATGGATCGCCTTTATTGCTATCAGTTCTTGGGCCTCTTACTGCAATAAAGTAACATTTTAATCTTCAATTAGCATGCTTTTGTTATAAATTTACGTTATCAGTAATGCAGTGGTTTGTGTACCGGGTTATATTCTAAGTATTTATGGAAAATAAAATGTGATAATGCAGGATTGAAGGACAGCCTAATAATCTTTTATGCAGGTACCACGACATTTTATCAAGATTTTTATTGTCATTCAACTTTCCCTATGTTTTTGTTCTGATTATTGTTGGAGAAGAAATTAAATACCTATTTTGTTGGAAATCCACTACAAGTACTACGAGATGCTTATATTTTCATTTTATCTGTTACTACATTCTTCGGAGAATCATTTAGACAAAGTATCAACACATGTTTGGATATAGTCTGGTTTCTGTGATTGCAGATTTTATCTGTGCACTTCTTATTCGTGCAACTGGATGTATTCTTCAAACAGCACACGGTCAGAATTTGAAATCATTAGGCCTTGACACAATGTTGGAAGATATTGGTAATTTGAAATTATTCTTTAGCGCCGTTATCGCACACCTGTTTTTTTATGATTTTCCTACTGCATTCTTCCTCTAGATACTGATGAAGTTATTTCACAATTGTTTCTAGAGATTCTGCCATCCGGTGATATTGCTGCTCTTGTGTATTTATGGAACCCTTTCACCATATTCACCTGTGTTGGTTATAATACATCACCTGTTGAAAATCTGTTCGCTGTCTTGTCTCTTTATGGAGCATCTTCAGGTAAAGAAAATTCTACCACTTCTATTGCTGCTGGTATCATTTCACGATAAGTGGACTTAAATATCATCTTGATTTTTTCCCGATCACTTTGAAGCTTCTCAAGTTGCAAACTAGTTTAATTTATGTGTCCTTTTAAATTTCCATCCGCTGATTATTGCAACAATGCATCGAGGTTTTTCATTCTTGAAGTTTGTTTAGTATTCTATAGCCAGTATTTCCAATTTCTCTGCTGATTGTTGTCAAATCTTATAATATTCCACCGACGGAAACTGGGTATAGTGGGCGAGATTGCTACTTAACTCAAGAGCACAAGGAAGATTATGTCAAACTCATGTATGAATCCATTTAGGAAGTCATGTGACCTATGATTCATTCACTTAATCTATCAAATTGAATTCTGGATATGGGGGGCACTGACTGTTGGATGAGTCCCACAATCTACTTGAGTGAAAATGTCTAGTACATGCACTGTAAGCCTTGTCATCATAAGCAGGGTTAGGAGAGTTTGAAAGTAAATTTATTGTTGAGATGCCTTGCAAATGATTTCATCTTCCTTAATGACGTATATTTAGTCTTTAAACTTTTAGGAAGTAGAAATGGGAAAAATGTAAATGAAACAGTTTTCAACCTTTTAAATCCAAAGGTATTAGGTATTTTATACTGCCCCTGAGCTGCATATGAAGTAATCACCAAATACCATGTCTACTTATCACCAATCTATTTGAACCGAGTAAGACTCGAGGGGGAGAAGCCATTAGAGAGGGACTAACTGGAATGATACTTTGGATAAACTTTATATCCTTTCCCCTTTTATGCTATCTTATATTTTCTGCTCTCATGAAACCAAGGTACTATATCTTTGCAAACAGTGTAATATTACGTCTTATGATGAAATTACTGAACATACATTAAAACTTCAGTGAAATTTGAATACCCTAATTAAGGTTCATAGCTGTCTCCATTCTGTCAGGAATGACCAGAGGTCATTTCTCAAACTATTTGATCAGCACCAGTTTCCATTTATTTTTCAGGTCTAAACACATTCCGTATATAAACTAATGAGCAGATTTATATAAGATAATGACACATTGCATTATTGCCTATCATGGTTGATTTCATGTGCAACCTAGTCATTTGATTCTGATGACACAGGAATAGTGCCACTGGCAGCTTTTGGGTGGGTCATAGCATCTCATTTGTCTCTTTATCCTGTGGTTTTGGTCATTCCGGTATGTTTTTATAAAAAAATGTTGTGCGTAACATAAGAATATGCCAAATAACACTTTACACCGGATATTGGGTAAAGTTGGTTAACCTATGTCTGTGCATTCAGGTGATCCTTTTAATAGGTTATTGTCCGGATATGCCCCCAAGAAAACTGTTTCTGCAAAGGAATTTGCAAAAAACTGGAGATGAGAGATCAACCAAGAGTCACATTCAACACAGGCCATTGACAAATAAACCAGCAGAAGCAACATTTTTCTGGTGGCGAGTCATTCTCTTCTTTTTGTGGGCATCCATATGGATAGCCTACGTCTTAATTTTATCCGCGATCTCTGTAAAAGAGTACGGTGGTCTTCCGGAGATGTTTAAGAGGTACTTTTATATATTGTAATACCATTATTTATTTCCTATTTCACTCCAATATCCATAGGCAAAATAATTGTTTCAAGATTACACTTTCATCATTTATGCGCTCTACCGACATGCAAAATAGTAAAAATTTGACATATTGAAGTATGTTGCTTTCTCTTGCCATCGAGTTAGCTATTAATTAGATTGCTTAGTTAAAGAACCCATGTTATTTTTGTAATAGCAAGATATGAAATCATTGCATATGCTGATTTAAATTGTTAATTCTAATGCATGCATAGCTTCCTTGACAGATAAATAAACTAGCTGATTCAAAGTATATATTTATTATCTTCAAACTACTTTTTTACACTTAATTTTCACTCTAAAGGAATAGCTAGGTGATTTACTTTTCCCTTTCCTATCTTGAATGGAAATACTCAATCCAGTGCTCTTGTATTCAGAGACGGAGCCTCCTTATGGCTGGCCCAGGGCAGAATTGGCAAAAGAAAAAAATTATGATCCATTTTCAACCCAAAATATTTTTAGTTCACCCAAAAAAAAATTGGATGGGTTGAAGAGTGGAAGGAGAAGATATTAATTTGGGTGGTGTCCTTCCATTCGTTTTTGGAATTTTTGGGATAAAATTTTTGGGTTATGGTTATGTGCAGAAAATTATAAAGAATGGAGGTGAAGAGTGATGTAGAAGATGAATATGGAGTACTGAGTTTGAATTTTGGTTGTCTCGCAGCTTGGATTCGAGACAGATGTGTGTCAGTGTGTGGAGACTTTACTGGAGAGAAATATTGAAGATATTATTCATTCAAGGATAGAAATTAACCAGAAGCTACTTGAAGTTTCTCTTTTGCTTATCCCTATCCCGATGAGCCTAAACCAAAGCTCTTATTTTTTGTTGAGTAATAGTTCGAGTAAGTCTTGAATGAGCCCCTCGAAAGCTTGATGCAAATAAGCTAATTTTTTTCTACGTCACCTAGCTATATATATGCGTTTAATTATGGTCATTGAATAAATGAAACTTTGACGAACAACTAATTGATTTCCTTTCTTTTAGTTATTCTCTTCCCTTTCATGGTCTATTAATAACCAAACAGATAAGCCAATGTATATAAAAAAAGTTTCCAATTACTTTGGCTACCATAACCTTTTCGACCACGATTTTTCTTTTTTCTTTTATGTATTTCACTGCGAATGACCATCAAATGAAATGTGAATAACTTGTTATCTCTTTGAAAGAACGAGCGCTTCCGGTTCTGTCGGTGCCTGAACTAATTTTGTCTTCTCTATATTACTATATCTCTAGATTCAATAATTTTATGAGAAAGTATGAACTCAATCAATAATTTTATGAGAAAGTATGAACTCAATCACTTGCTGCCGTTATTCTTCACTTTTCTGTTGATATAGGTACGCCAATTGGACCAGTCATCGATCTCTAGGTCGCGTCATAAACCTAATTGGTTACTTTCAATTAAGTAAATCAATAGATCAAACCACACTCAAATGTAGGGCATTTCCCATTTTTATAGGAATTTTTGTACCAAAAACAATAGTATCTCCAATTATAGCTCCATAGTGATGTGAAATATCTCTTCTCACTAGTGCATGAGACAGATTTATGCATTTCAATTAGGTCCTATTCTATGGTTACAATTCTATCATAAATGTCTTTCAACATGTCAAAAATCAATTTTATGGTATAGATGCTTCTATGTCTTGCGGTAATGATTACTCTGGCATGATGACCTTTACCATAATGATGATGACCATAATTCAAATTATTTTGTGGATTGGATTTCACTTGATTGTCTACGGTTTCATTGCTTGTGCTCGGGGAAGAGTTTTGTATAAATGCATCGCCATGCTATTAAGTAATTTGATTTAAGTTATTTTATTTTTAAGAGGTGGAATAGAATAATCGGATGAAGCACAATGATTATACGTACGAAGGACCATGACTAGAAATTGTTTGATCGTCTTTCTCTCACGAAGAGGTGAGATAGAATCAACTTGAATTTGGGACTGTTTGAAAATCTGAGTGAAACAATGGATTTCTTATCTCATGTGGAAAAAATACCAATTGAATTGTAGAGGGTTTCTTCAAACAACAAGGGGCTGTGTCAACTATGCAATCAAATAATATTGAGCATGTGTCCATCTCTTCCCGAAAAACTAAGTGGGCTATTGATATTTTGATCATATATTGTTATAAAAATATTGTTGGTGGCTAGAAGTTTATTATTCGATTATATACTATTTTTATTTTTATATAGATTAAAATTAATTTATGTTTGAAATTTTTTATGGTGTATATATATATGTACACGTATGTGTGCGTGTGTATATATACTGTGTATGTATTTTGTTAATTATTTAATTTTTACTTTCGATTAGATTTCGATTCTACCCAGTTGAAGAGTTCGACCATTAACATTTTTTGGTAACATATCAGCTTGGTTTTAAAAACGTAGACTAATACTAGAAACATATGGACTTTTGTTGGGCTTAAATTTTTCCCCACTCCACACTCTACAAACAATTCCATGTGATGCATAAAATTATTTTATATTACAATGATCATCACTTAAAACCCAAAAGAATAAAAAAATATATAATGTAGACTATTTTATAAGGTTGTTCTTATTCATTGATAATATGAGCAAATTCTAGTTTAGCATCATTATCCATTTCTACGACAACTAAATAGATGATGAATTACTTGTTGACTGTATCACACTTTACATTGAACAAGATCTTATTCAAGAATAGATTTAGACTCGATGGTAAAAAATAGTTTGTCCTATAAAATCTCGTTGGGACAACTTAAAAGGGTAATCTCATATTTTGTGTAAATCCTTGGTTTTGACACATCATTAACGTTTTCTAGATTTTAGCCCACCCTAAAATTTGATTCTAGCTCCATCCCTTCTTGTATTGATGTTTGCGCCTTCTTCTTGCCATATCGAATGTTTTATACATTTTTAGTTCAGGGTTCATCCTTTAAAGCATGATTTTCTTGTATACCTCCCCAGAGGATCATACACATTAGACATCTCACTAGATATTTGCCTTTTATGAATACTTGAGTGCATGTGCCATCTTGTATAACTTAAATCTAGAATAAATTTCTAAGAATTTCCCCATTTAGTTGCTCTATAGAGTCCATCTAAAGCGAGTAAGAATGTGCTGCTTCATGTGTGTTCTCAACATGTATGTCTGGGAAGATTATTTTTTATGATTGAACTAATTTATTTTAGCTGTATATTTTTTCTTTAATTATGAAAGTGGCTATTATGGGATTTTTCTCGTTGTTATGTGTTTTACATTATTATTTTCGCCTGTTTGCTCGTAGGTTGTATTGATCGTTTGTTTGCCATCAATCCTTCTGCAGGACCTATGGATTTATTCTTACCGTGAAAGATTTATCTCCAAATATAGGTGTCTTATGGTTAGTATCAAGTAACTTTATTGTCCATTAAATGTAGATTTATTTGCCTGTCTGTTCAACCTTTTTAACTTCTGTAACATATTCACCAACTTCTTTGCAGGTACTTTTTTGCAGAAGTCTTTGATTTTTTCAGAAATTTTTTTCTGATAGTTTTCCATGTAAACATCCTATTCATGATATTGCCATTAGCCATACGGCTAAATCACCGGCCTTGCTTTCTTGCTTTTGTTTACTTGGCAATCTCTTCAATGCTTAAATCTTATCCTTCGGTGAGTTCTCATCTGTTTCTAATCCCGTAATGTGTTGTTTTCTATTGTTGAACCATAGTTATTATCTTGGCACTCATTTAGTTTCTTACGTTCCTCGGATGTGAGTATGTAACAAAATAATTTAACGTTGTTTACGTACAACATATTGATATGTTTAAGTAGAATAATAACATGAAAGTAGGGGTGGAGCCCCCCCCCCCCCCTCTCTTTTTTTGGTTTGGAGGGGGTGGGATGGGGCAGAAAGAATCTGCTTATAAATCTCTCATCTTTTATATTCATTTTTTGTTTCTACATGCAACATGCTTGCTGCATGTTAATAAAGTTGATGTAAAAACACCTTCTTCTGAACTTTTACTTAGTAAGCTCTTCAATATGGTTGTATGAGCAAGAAAATAGATTTGATGGAGATAATATAAGGAGACTTCAACCCTATGCAAGTCAAGATCCAATGCGCATGTTGTGAATATATGCATTTTTAGTCATATGGATTATCAAAACCAGCTTAAAGGATATGCAAGGGCTTAGTATTACGAATTGCAGCTTGCAATGGGGGGCTTCCTCTTACAGGATGCTGACATTTAGTGGAATTGTGAAGCTTTTGGTAATGTAGAACAACTCTTGATTTTATGTCCCTGTTTGCTCAGTAAAGAAGTAAAAAAGGGAAAATATTTAGATTTGAGCTAGTTTTGAAATTGGAATAGATTTTATGCTTACTGATAGTTAATTATTAATTATTTCGATCCAAATTGATTGCCTCCTCGAAGAAGTGTTGGCATGAAATTTGTTTTGTTGACATAATTATCGAGTACAAATACTTCAAATAGATTTCTTTTTTCTCTTAGGGGGATGGAGGTAAAATTATCTGAATTCCCCCCGAGGCTATGCTGGTTGCTCATCTTGGATAGCGAAAACGTCTTGAACTCAATTTGAAAATGTTCCTTGGTAACTAAAGAAATTTTGATTGGCTTGGAATTGCATCTCTCAAATAATTGGCCATATTAATGTCATCCATGCCTGGTTCATCTGAGTTGCAATTGTATTGAACACTGTAGTTCATTCTTGGCTCATTAATCATTTGCTCCAATGATCAGGTTGGGGACTCAGCTCTATACTTGGGTTTGATGGCACTTTTTGTTAATGAGTTAGCAGGTAATTTTGCTTCTTTTTTGTTGGTATATTACTACTACTATAAAATCAATATAAACAATAATGTTGTTATGCTTTTTCCCAGATGAAGATTCTGATATCTTATAAATTATTTGTTATGCAGAAATGCAATTTTCATTCTTCCTCTTTTGTGGATACGTGGGAGTTTCGCTTCTGAGCCCTGTGATGCACAACCTATGGATATGGAGGGTATGGTTGTGACCATTATACGTACATATGCATGGGTTTTCTTGCAAAGATGTGTATAATAAATAATGTAACAGATAATAATCCTTGCCGAATATCTCAACTCGATGGAATTTCGCAGGGTACTGGGAATGCAAACTTCTACTTTGCAACTGCAATGGCATTTGCTTGCTTTCAGGTTTGTTTTCAGTTTTTTTTTGAAATCACCCGAACTGATATTATTGAATCAAATCACCGCGAACTGCGGTTGAAGCAAAAGGGGGAAGACAGTCGCCCCAAATACAAGTACCAAATGCTTGCAAATCACTAGAAGCAATATTGTGGGCAACTTTATTTCCTCACGAGAGAGAAAATTGCAAGAGGCACAATTTACAATGAAATAGTATCAAGTAAAATCGACGCATTAGGAACACAAGAAATGTCCGATTTAAGGGTGTTCACCACCCTTAATGGACCGCACTCAGTCACAGCAATCTGATATCCACGGTCCCTAGCCAAGATCAAGCCATCCCGCACTGCCATTGCCTCGGCATCCTCAGCTGAGAGCTGCCCAATCACCTTTCTCTCTTGCATTGCCACAAAAAACCTGCACTCATCCCGAATGACAGCACCCGTTGTGTAAAACCCTGCACCAGGACTTACTGAAGCATCAGTATTGATTTTTAAGCCTCCAGGAGGTGCTGGTTGCCATTGTTGGGGAAGGGCACGTCTGGTAACCAGCCCATCTTTATCGCCCTGAACTGGTCCCATTCATGAAGATTTCCAGCGGAATCCACCAACACCTGGTTGCCCCAAACCATGTACAACCTTATTCCTTTCACTCCATAGAACCAACAAAATGCATCCTAGCTGTCCTAGTTCTCTCAAACTACAGGCATCAGCCAACCCGAGGAGTACATCACCCACCTCTATGTGCTTGAGAAAGGGTTTAATAACCCTCCACCAACCCAAGACCTTCCACACCGAGGCTGCAGCTGGGCAAGTGAACAGAGCATGCAAAGATGACTCCATTCCTCCACAAGAGTCACATCTCACCTGTGATAAGATCTGACGCTTAAAGAGGTTAAGTTTATGTGGTAGCGCATCAAGGAATAAGCGCCACAGAAAGATGCGGACTTGAGGAGGACGTGGAATCTTCCAAAAAATGTCCACCATCTCACAGGCCCGGAGGGACTTGCCTCCCCATTCCTCTTGGCCTCTCCAAGTAGTTCCCCATAGCCACTTTTGACCGAGTAAGCTCCATTCCCCTCAAAAATGCCAAATTGGCCTATCTTCCCGCCTTCCATTTGAAATAGGGATTGACAAACACAATCCACAGGTACAAAAATCTGTTCAATTTTCTCAACATTCTATGCTCTTGTAACAGTGATTAGTTCATTGTCTGTCTGTAGGCCCCTGAATCAGCAATATAAGGCCGGAAGAAGGGCGGTCGAGGCAGCCATGGGTCACAAAATATTCTAATAGAAGTTTCAGATCCCACTCTTCACCTCAGCCTTTTTTCACCAGCTCCCCACCCCACATTATGCTCTTCCAAATAAAAGAATCACCCCCTCTCACTGTGGCATCTATGAATTTGCAATCCCGGTGATATTTTGCTTTAAGAAGGCGTGCAGCCAGAGAATTAGAGTAGACAACAATCTCCATGCTTGCTTAGCTGAAAGTTGCTTATTGAAGTATTCCAGATCTCGAAACCTAAGTCCCCCGACTGCTTTGGATACACACATTTCCAGATCTTTAACCTTTCACGTTCTCTTTTCACTCGTGCTATTTGATATATTTGTTTAGTCACGTGTGCTATTTGATATATTTGTTTTGTCACTTGTTTTCTGTTTGCTTGCAGATTGTATTGGTGGTCGAGAGCGTTAGTGCCATGCTTAATCACGACAGAAAGATCAGAAAACTATGTACAATTACGAAAGGTTGAGGTGCCTACTGCTTTCTAATGTTCTCAAATAAATGATCTTTTGCCAATGTATCGAGTATTTTGGGCCCTTTGTCTGGTCTCGGTGCTTTAAAGACACCTCAGTGCACGATGAACTGCTGGAACTTCATTGGCAACAGGTACCTGCATATCTCTTCTGGTCAAGGATTTGCTTTCGTCAGAAGTTTTTGGAGCGTGCCCCCTTGAGTTATATTCTTATCCTCAGAATATTGTTGTACCTAAACACAATACGCTTGGTTGATAGCTGTAGAAAAGTAGTTTGGGTAGATTAACCAGTACGAGGAGAAAAACTTTGTAAAGATAATCCGTAATGATGCTATCTTCCAATCATCAATCTTGAGTTGCACGATCTTTCTTGTTTTGGACTTGTGTTTTTCATAATCATTTTATGTTATTCTTGCATCGAGCTGTATGGATTTGATGTTCTTTTCTTGACTGCTCGTTTAGTTGCGAGAAAGATTATTAGCTGGGATTAGAACTTCTTATATGAATCGTATATTTGTGCAAACAAGATTTCGTTGATTTTGCCCTGTGATAGTGCATAAAGATACTATCAATAGCTAGTAGATAATTCTTTCATTTCCATTGAAAGTTGTGCATGCTACTCAACACCATCACGTATGACCAAAATGGAAGGTACAACCCACCATATGTTAACCAGCAAATCTTTGAACTAAACAATACAGAAGTGGTTCCCTTGCATAATTAGGATCCACTTCTCATTTACAATAGGGTAGACATCAAAATCACCAATTTAGCCATTGGAATGGAAGACCCATGTTCGACTTTCAAGATCAATTTATTTTTATGATATTTTGACACCTAGAAGATGGTTAACGGTAGGTATTAATATAGCCAAACGGGCATTGGAATAGAAGGCTCATAATCGTTTTCCAAGATCAATATGTTTCTATGTTATTTTGACTCCTATTTTAGTGATAGACAAATATCTTGTCTCGTCTTGGTTATACTAGAATTTTCTGATATAGATGCTAATCTTGCACGACTCTAGAAAATGGACCAAAATCAATATGGAAAGCTCCAACGTCCAAATTTCATATGAACCAAAGCTACTCAAGGCTACGCTTAATATACTTGGTGCCAAGTTTTGACACATATTTACATTTCTTAAATACGAAAAACACTATATATTTCATTGACCTTTATAACATTGCACAAATCTTCATCCCCGTAACACTTTTCCCATTTCATTCAACCAACTATAATCCTATACACAAGTGCAGTTTCAGTTTTTATTCCTTATTAACAATCGGGGTTGAATGGCTAAACAAGAAAGAAAACTCCATTTCAAATATCCATTTCAAGGATTGTTATTTGCACAAGCTCTGCTCGGTAAACAAGTACAAAATCATTCCACACAATGAACACTTCCTACTAGTCCACCATAAAATGTCCATGAAGTTCCGATCAACGAAATATTAAAACTTCGAACACCATCGCATATTCTAGAAAGATAAATTAGTTTAAAATAAACAATGGACAACAGGGACACAAGAGAGAACGTCTATGGTTACTCCCAAGGGACTAGGGGCTTCTTCTCAATCTTTTCATAGTGCAAGACAAAGATATCCTCCAGTCAAATGGAATGAGAGATAGCATGGCCTCGCTTAAGGATGACACTTACAAATCAAGAAAATAACGGTTTTACTAGGGTAGAACCAACCTCTAGTATAATTATACCAAATTAAGACTTTCCCTTAGTACTTAAATGGGGTTTGAACTCAATCACATAAAATCCTTGTAAAAGTACACATATTTATGAACTATGGCTCGTTTGGTAAGGTAGAATATATAATACTGGACTTATTAAAAAAGAAAAAGAAGTTAAGAATCTTGTCTATTGTATTGTCCAATCGTGTTCAACATTGTGTACTTTATATCAAGCAAAAAAGGAGGAGTCTAACTTGTTCACATAAGCATATGCTATTGCTCGTTATCTACCTAGAAGACATTCTACCACAATTGATAATCTTATAGCCTTTAAATTTGTCCAAAATGTTGATCACGTTTTAAGGTTCCGAAGTTTTCTTTGTCAAAAATTTCATTAAATACCACTGGCAAACCAAGGATGACACGTACAAATCGAGAAAATAACTAAACTCATTAGAATATCTACAAAAAGCATTTTGCTAACTTCCACAATTTGTAAATGATAAGTTATTGCAAAGATTGTGAAACGTTATATATTCAAAACCTTTCTTGTCAATTGCTAGTAGTTGGGACTGAAAATGAAGTAGCAACCTCTCTTGCGAGCGTTTGTCCTCACAAGAGGTACCGTCTCTCGGTCGAGTGAACCATTAGCGGAGCTCTCTATTGTAGGACCATCCTCTAGTATACCTACAACAAAAGGAGACTTTCACCTAGTACTTAATGGGGTTGAACTCAATGCAATACATTAATCCAAGCTATACATAGTTATGGACTTATGGCTTGTTACGTAACTGTTTATTACTGAACAATATTAAATAAGAAAAAGAAGTGAACATATATTGCATGACGTTTTGGTCGGCCTGATGTACTATGTTTCCTAGAGCAAAATATATACCGCACGACCTTGGAAGAGAATGCTAGAAATAAATCACAAAGAAAGATCAATAGGCTTACAACTCTTTGCAACTCATTTGCTGCAAAGAGTTGTACCTCGTTTTTTGGCATGCAGCAAGAGAGGAAATAAGAGTGATAAAACAATAAATCCCACTAAAATAAAAAATCTTTGCGTCAGACAGGGAGAGGCAAACGTCTTGTGAAGATGCTCCGTTGAATTCAAATTTAGACCGAGCGTTGTCAAATCAGTTCCCACAACAAGTGAGGTCAAAGCTGGATTTTTCTGTTTTATGATTTTAAACAAACGAAGCATCCCAAATTGATTGCACACACTTTGCAATTCCATATCCTTGCCCATGAATTCATTCATGAAGTAAGAGTGGGGATGGCTGAGATTGTTGATACTGCCGCATAGGATAATTAACCATAAGATCAAACGTTGGATTTTTGACAAATCCAGTTACGTGCACCTTACGTGCCAAAAATTTTGGACCTCGAAGTATGTTGAATAACGTCATCTAAAAGCTTAAACTGTTAAGGAAGGGATACATTGATTTTGTGTAAATTTAGTTTTCGACACGTATCCTCATGTGTGAAGGGCATGTGCACAATTTTCGTAAAAGCGTAGCAGTGAGTCTAGAACCTAGGTCTTTTGCTTGATACTTCGTTCAAGTATCTTATCTAAAAGTTTAGGAAGGATACATTTGTTTATTTATTTATTTAAATTTATCTTCAACAAAGTAAATGAACTTATCAAGGTTAGAAATACTCAACCTTCATGCGGTCATATGAAGTATACACGAAGACAAAAATCATAGGGAAAGATACCAATTGAACTATAGCGGGAGCATAGTGGAAGCGGGTGACAATATCTCAGAACCATGAAAATGAAGATCTCGATTGCCTGAGTTTATAGGAAACCCCACTTGATGAAGTATATATGATACTGTTGCTGAAGATGATGAGTTGAATCCAGAAGACTTTCCCATTTAGATGTTTAAAATAGATAATAAGAATAAATATTAAGTCGTAATTAGATATTCATGGTGTTCCTAGTGAATGCCATCTTCAATTCCTTATTAACACTCGGATTTAAATGCCTAAAACAAGGAAGAAAACATCCATCAACAATCGAGCCAAGCTATGCAATGTTATTTGCACAAGCTCTGCTCAGTAAACTAGGAAAAAATCATTCCACACAGAGAACACTTCCTACTAGTCCACCATAAAATATCTATAAAGTTCCGATCTACGGAATATTATAACTTCAAACACTATTGGTATTCGAGTGAGATAAATAAGTTTAAAACAAACAATAGACAATAGGGACACAAGTGAGAACATGTATGGCTACTCCCAAGGGACCGGAGGCCTCTTCTCAATCTTCTCATAGTGCAAGACAAAGCTATCCTCCAGTCAAATGGAATGAGAGATTAGCATGGTCTCTGCTCAAGGATGACACGTACAAATCAAGAAAATAACTAAATAAATTAAAATATCTACAGAAAAGCATTTCGCTAACCTCGACAATTTGTAAATGAAAACGATTGTGCAAAGATTGGGCAATTTATATATTAAAACCTTTCTTGTCAACTGCCAGGAGTTGGGATGGAAAATGAAGTAGCATCCTATTTTGCAAGTGCTTGTGTTCACAAGAGGCACCATCTCTCTTGATTGAGTGAACCGTGAGTACGTAGAGCTCTCTATGGTAGAACAATCCTCTAGTATACCTGTACCAAAACGAGACTTTCACCTAATACTTATGTTGAAAGTGTGTTTCACAAACACGTTTTCGGTCTAAGGCAAATGTCCCTCTTTCTGTTGTGTTAAGTTATGCCATGTGGAACATTGGCATTGGCTTACCTGAAGTGGGAAGGATTGTGCTTCCTTCTGTGGATTATGAGCCATTGGATTAAATCCAATGGCTGACATCTATCTACGGTTGACTGAAGTAATTGGTTAGTCCTTTCATTTCTCAATGTCTGTTGGGTTGTCTCTGAGATTATTTTTTCTTTCTTCTTCTTGGCTGCTTTTCGGCTGGTTCTCTTCTTCTTCTTCTGGTATTCTTTTCTTCGATAAGAATCAGAGTGTAAAGAAAGGTTGAATGGGAAATACCTTGTGTGAACAGTAACTTTAGGACTAAGATCTGGTTGTTCATTATTGTCGATGAACAGTAACTCCGTTGGGTTAAATCGGAGTTACAGAGGTGTTATTTGCCTTAGGTCTGTAGTATAAAGTGTTCTAGTGATCGGGGTGAAACTTGTGCTGATCCTTTGGATGGCATGTGCAGTGATCCTATACCGGTTTGAGTAAAATCTGAGCCCTAACTTCGGTGGTGTAATTTCGGTTCTTTAATCTGTATTATATGTTGTTTCAGATTTAGTATAGATTTGTATTAGGTTTTGCTTTGTAATTCCTAACAAAGTGGTATCAGAGCCACTATTGAAGTGTTGAGGGTAGTCATTAGGGTTTACTGTTACAGGTCTATCAATTTAATGATAGATCTGTTGTATCAGTGAAGAAGCCCTAAATCTGTTTTCTCTGTGGATCTTGAAAAATTTTCTAAGAACAAGATCGTTGCCGGTGATCGAAGGAGTAAAAAATAGTGATAATCTCTGGTGAGTATTGAAGTACTGATGACCTGTGAATACTGTTTTAACAACAGTATTCTGGTAAGACTCTTTATCCCTATTCAGATCGTAAACACCTTGGTTCCTTTGTCTGAAATTGCTTCTTGTATGAATGAATGCTTGATAATAACTGTTGAATGTTATTACTCTCTGAACATATACATCTATCTGTGACTTGTATGAAATTATACTTGACAAGTGTGGTTGCAAATAATAAGTGTATTGATTAATCCTTATTTGCTGATTGTGTTAGAGAGCATAAAACCTGAATAATAGGTCTATTGAGAAATTCTGTGAATAATCTGCAATTTGCTGTGTTAAAATTCTGTCAACTGAAAACTGTGATTTCTGTTTCTTTAAAACCTTTTTTGTTTAAACATTCCCTGATCTTGAAAAGATCAGTCAATGTTGTCCAGAGAAATCACTCCTTTTACAGAATCTGGTATGGGTTCGAGGGTCGAATTGTCAATATTCGATGGAAAGGGTGATTACTCCATATGGAAACAAAAAATGAGG
The DNA here is from genome assembly GCA_030279155.1 of Forsythia viridissima. Taxonomy (NCBI): domain Eukaryota; kingdom Viridiplantae; phylum Streptophyta; class Magnoliopsida; order Lamiales; family Oleaceae; genus Forsythia; species Forsythia viridissima. Next base: position 1,500,979 of record CM059041.1, on the reverse strand, counting down.
GCAATTCTGGTTCAACAAAGAGTCTCAAGGGCTCTTGATGATCCAGATACTTATCCTGATGAATTAAAAGAAAAACCCACTGAAATTGTTGATATGAATGAAATTGCTTATAGTTCTATTATCTTGCATTTATCTGATAACATAGTTAGGCAAGTTGATGGTTCTAAAACTGCTAGAGATCTTTGGTCTGCTTTAGATGCTCTATTCTTGACTAAAACTTTGCCTAACAAGATTTATTTGCTTGAGAAGTTGTTTAGCTTTAAAATGGATACTAATAAAGACTTGGAAGCAAATTTGAGTGATTTCAGTATAATGGTAAAAAGCTTGTCCCATAATGGGAAAGATTTCTCTGATGAAGATCTTGCTGTGATTTTGCTTAATTCCCTGTCTGACTCTTATAAAGAAGTTAAGAATGCTATTAAATATGCCAGAGATACCCTAACTCAGGCTATTGTGATAGATGCCTTAAGGTCTAGGGATCTAGAGGTGAGAAAGGAGTTTAGGGGTGGGGCAAGAGAGGAGAGTCACTTTGTGAGAGGTAGGACTGATAAAAGGGATGGGAATAACAATCATAAGAAAGGTAAAAGTAAGTCCAAAGGTAGGTCAAAGTCTAGGGATAAGAGTAACAAGAAATGTTACCACTGTGGCAAGCTAGGCCATTTCAAAAGGGACTGCTATGATTTTAAAAGAAAACAAAAGGATCAGCCTGTTGATCATCAAAATAATGCAGCTCTTGAAAATGAAATGGATAGCTTGTATGTCATGAATGTTTCTGATCAAACCCAGAGCCAAGAGTGGATTCTTGACTCTGGCTGTACCTTTCATATGAGCCCTATTAGAGACTGGTTCTGTGATTATAGAGATATTGAACCTAGAAAAGTCTATATGGGAGACAACAATACTCAGGTAGTTGAGGGATTAGGAGATATAGCTATTAAAATGCATGATGGGATGATTAGGATCATACACAATGTTAGGTATGTCCCCAATCTGAAGAGAAACCTAATTTCTCTAGGAGTATTGGAGGATGAGGGGTACTGGTTCAAGTCAGAGGGTAGTATATTGAAAGTTATCAAAGGGACTATGGTTGTCATGAAAGGGCCAAAGAAAAATGGCCTGTATTACCTTCAGGGAGAAGCTCAGGTTGCTGACAATTCTGGTTCTTTCTCTGTTAATGAAGATAGGACAGAATTGTGGCATAAAAGACTTGGGCATATGGGAAACAAGGGGCTGAAATTCCTTAGTGATCAGCAGCTGTTAGGAAAAGATCATGTGTCTACCCTGTCCTTTTGTGAAACTTGTGTTTTAGGTAAATCCCATAGACTTAGTTTTGGTAAAGGAATCCACAATTCTGTTAGTCCCCTTGCTTACATCCATGCTGACCTTTGGGGGCCTGAAAAACACCCCACACATGGAGGAAATAGATACTTCCTTTCCCTAGTTGATGACCATTCCAGGAAAGTGTGGATTTTCCTCCTAAGAACAAAGGATGAAGCCTTTAGGAACTTTAGAAATTGGGTGACTTTAGTTGAAAATCAGAAAGAAACTAAAGTTAAAACCTTAAGGACTGACAATGGGCTTGAGTTTTGTAACATGGAGTTTGATACTTATTGTAAGGAAATGGGGATACAAAGGCACAGAACAGTGAGACATACTCCTCAGCAGAATGGGGTTGCTGAAAGGCTAAATAGAACCATAATGGATAAGGTCAGGTGCATGTTAATAAGCTCTGGCCTCTCCAAAGGGTTCTGGGGTGAAGCTGCTTGCACTGCAGTTTATCTGATAAATAGGTCTCCTTCCAGTGCTATTAATTTTAAAACCCCTGAGGAGCTTTGGAGTGGAAAGCCCCCTAATCTATCCCATCTTAGGGTCTTCGGTTGTGCAGCATATGCACACCAAAGAGAAGGAAAGTTAGATGCAAGGGCATCTAAATGTGTCATGTTAGGTTACCCTTTGGGGGTAAAGGGTTATAGGCTTTGGGTGAGAGATGAAAGGGGTATAAAAATCATTAACAGTAGAGATGTTGTCTTCAATGAACTTGAAATGCCAAGTTTAAAGACTAAGGATCAGGTTGATGGTAGTCCTAGTAAGTCCCAAGCTGATAAGCAAGTTACTGAGTTGAAGCACATACAACCTGATCAACACCCCACTGTTAATAATCAGGATCCAAGTCAGTCCAGTGAGTCTGGTAATCAGAACTTAGAAGGCACCTTAGAAACTACTGAAACCCCAACTGTAGAGCATCAGTCTGAAGTAGTAGAATCAGGTGTTAGTCATGATTATCAGTTAGTTAGGGATAGAGAGAGAAGACAGATAAGACCTAATCCTAAGTATCAGCCCCTCAATCTAACTGAGTATGCTTTAGTTTCAGGTGAAGCTATTGACTGTCATGAACCATTCACTTATGAAGAAGCTGTTAGTTGCCCTAAGTCTAAGGAGTGGAAAGAGGCTATGAGAGATGAGATGCTTTCTTTAGTAAAGAATGAAACCTGGAAATTAGTTCCCTGTCCTCCTAAGCAAAGAATAATTCAGTGCAAGTGGTTATTCAAACTTAAAGAAGGTAGTAGTGTGATTGACCCTCCTAGATATAAGGCTAGACTAGTAGCTAAGGGATTCAACCAAAGAGAAGGTATAGATTACAATGAGGTCTTCTCCCCTGTCATTAAGTACAAGACTATAAGACTTGTTCTTGCTCTAGTTGTCCAATTTAACTGGGAATTAGAACAATTAGATGTGAAGACAGCTTTCCTTCATGGTGAGTTAGAAGAGGTTATCTATATGTCCCAGCCCCTTGGATTTGAATCAAAAGGGAAGTCTGATCATGTTTGCCTCCTTAAAAAGTCTCTCTATGGCCTTAAGCAATCCCCGAGACAATGGTACAAAAGGTTTGATACTTTTGTGTTAAAAATAGGTTACAAAAGGAGTGATTTTGATACTTGTCTCTATTATAACAGCATGAATAATAACTGTGTGATTTATCTTCTTCTTTATGTTGATGATATGCTTCTTGCTAGTAATAGTAAAAAGGAAATAGAGAATCTGAAAGCCCTTTTGCAATCTGAATTTGAGATGAAATATTTGGGAAATGCAAGCAAGATTCTTGGCATGGTAATAAAAAGGGATAGGTCTGAAAATAGATTAACCATTACTCAAGAATCTTATCTTAAAAAGGTTGTGACTAAATTTGGTATGAAAGATGCTAAATGTGTGAAGGTCCCTCTTGCTGGTCACATGTGTTTCTCTTCTGCTCAATCGCCTAAGTGTCAAGAGGAAATGAATGAAATGGAACATATTCCTTATGCAAATGCCATAGGATCTGTAATGTATTCCATGATAACAACTAGGCCTGATCTTGCATATTCTGTTAGTCTGTTAAGCAGGTTTATGTCCAACCCTGGAAAGCCTCATTGGGCTGGATTAAAATGGCTTCTCAGATATATATGTGGTACTTTAAGTACTGGCCTTGTGTATGAAAAATCTGATGATATGATTTCTTTAACTGGATATGTGGATTCTGATTTCGCTGGTGACAGGGATCAAAGAAAGTCTACTACTGCTTTCTTTTTTACACTTGGTAAGAATTGCATATCTTGGAAATCTCAGCTTCAGTCTTTGGTTGCATTATCAAGTACTGAGGCTGAGTATGTTGCCATAACCGAGGCTGTAAAAGAAGGGTTATGGCTTAAGGGGTTACTTAATGAACTAAATATAAGTAACAATGTGGTAAGCTTGTTTACTGACAGCCAAAGTGCCTTAATGCTTTGTAAAAATCCTGTTTATCATGAACGTTCAAAGCACATTGAGGTGAAGTACCATTTTGTTAGGGAACAACTATCTCATGGTGAAATAGTTCTGTTAAAAATCCCTACTTCTGAAAATCCAGCAGATATGGGTACTAAGATACTTTCAGCAAGCAAATTTAATTCTTGTTTGTCTAAATTGTTAATTGACAATGGTTGAATTTGATCTTTGCAGGCACTTGAAGACTGGCAACCACAGGGCAGTGATGAAACAAACTCAGCCGGTAGTAAATGGATAGCACAAAATGCAACCAAGGATAGTGGTACGGGTTAGTGAACCAAGGTGAAGAATGTTGAAAGTGTGTTTCACAAACACGTTTTCGGTCTAAGGCAAATGTCCCTCTTTCTGTTGTGTTAAGTTATGCCATGTGGAACATTGGCATTGGCTTACCTGAAGTGGGAAGGATTGTGCTTCCTTCTGTGGATTATGAGCCATTGGATTAAATCCAATGGCTGACATCTATCTACGGTTGACTGAAGTAATTGGTTAGTCCTTTCATTTCTCAATGTCTGTTGGGTTGTCTCTGAGATTATTTTTTCTTTCTTCTTCTTGGCTGCTTTTCGGCTGGTTCTCTTCTTCTTCTTCTGGTATTCTTTTCTTCGATAAGAATCAGAGTGTAAAGAAAGGTTGAATGGGAAATACCTTGTGTGAACAGTAACTTTAGGACTAAGATCTGGTTGTTCATTATTGTCGATGAACAGTAACTCCGTTGGGTTAAATCGGAGTTACAGAGGTGTTATTTGCCTTAGGTCTGTAGTATAAAGTGTTCTAGTGATCGGGGTGAAACTTGTGCTGATCCTTTGGATGGCATGTGCAGTGATCCTATACCGGTTTGAGTAAAATCTGAGCCCTAACTTCGGTGGTGTAATTTCGGTTCTTTAATCTGTATTATATGTTGTTTCAGATTTAGTATAGATTTGTATTAGGTTTTGCTTTGTAATTCCTAACAACTTAATTAATGGGTTTTGAACTCAACGCACATACAATCCAAATCCATGTAAAAGTATACATATTTATGAACTTATGACTTGTTTAGTAAGGTAGACTATATAATACTAGACATATTAAAGAAAAAAAGAAGCTAAAAATCTTAACTATTTTATTATCTAATCTTGTTCAATACTGTGTACCAAACATGCTCTTAAAATATCAAATCGAAAAAAAGGAGCCTCACATGTTCACTTAAGCATATGCGAGTGCTCGTTATAATTGATTATCATCTTATAGCCTTTAAATTCATTCACAACGATGTCGATCATGTTTTAAGGTTCCAAAGTTTTCTTTCTCAAATATTTCACTACATACCACTGACGAACCAAAAGCTCAACATCATAACTCGTGGAATATAATGGATATCAATGTCAAAATCTGATCAGTTAACCAATTAGAGGTGCAAGTGATCAGGCCAAACCGTTTAAAATGGTTTAAGAAAAAATCAAACCTAAATCAATGTAATCATCTATTAGCATTGACTCGACAAGACTTTAAAAACTCCTCGCTCTGAATGTTGAATTCTTGGTTCCGTTGCAAGTACCCAATGTTATGATTTTGCTTCAAGCTTGCATAATAAGCTAAGGATCATGGTTCTAGAGAAGAATTGCAGTCGAAAGCAATAAAAGGTCACTTTTTAAAGTTAACTGCCAAGTTGTCCCTGAGAACCACCAGCAGAAGATAGATGTCCAGATAGCCAATAGTCATTTATATCGAAAGTAGCATTTTCAAGAGCACTCGGGTCACTTAGCAATGACATATAAATATAATAATTGTTCGAGGCTTGAAACTAGCTTTGGGAGAGTGGCACACACTGAGCTAAATAATTACCTTGAAAGTTTACCATGCGTGGAGCTTCAAGTTCCAAGTGTCACTTAAGTAACACTAATGTTTATATAACAATTCGATCCAATTGTATTTCTATGGCAAAATTTCATGTTTGTTTGAGGAATATAATGTTGATAAGAGTGTGGTTACAAAGGTTTCACATACAGGAAGAAAATGCATCTTAATATTTTTCATTTTTTTTTATCAGTAGGATATTAGTGATTATAATTTCACATAAGGCATATTCCAATAAGATTACCATATATGAAATCAATTAGCAGTTAAGTTTAACTGAGAAGAAGGTCCAGCCAGATTAGCCCCTCCGGCAGAGCTTAAGTGCTTGTTTGGTGTGGATTATAAACTGGTTTTTTTGACCAAAATGGCTTATTAACCAAGAATGGTAAAAAATATCATGTTACAAAGGCAAAATTTTTGGTCAAATAAACTAATATATAATCTTCACCAAACGAGCTCTAAACCCCTTGTAAGATTACCCCCGCCAACAAGATTACCCACAGATTTAGCAATGCATCCAGTATTTCTCACATTTGGCAATACACCTTGTCCTGAAATAATGTATTCGGAAAACCCCGAGACCATAAAAGCCTAGACGAGTATCGCGATATTGATTATACTTGAAAATAATGGATTATGATTTTAGTATGAATATTGTATACGACTAATGATGCGTTCCCCTTTGGCTGTGGGTGATAATAAAACTTACCACTATAGAAATTATGAATAAGAAAAATGACACCTTCAACTCTCTAAAAATAGTAAAAATTTCAAGGATACTTAAACCCTCAAAGCCAAAAGTACACTCTTTGTACGCATATGTTTTTCAACTCCAAAATATAGAAGATATAAAATATAAATTCTTGTATTTTTATATTTTTGTAACCAAATATAAATTTTTTTGTTGTATACATAAAACGTGCAACGTACGTGCTGAAAATTAGTAAATCTAAAACAAACAACAGACAACAAGGACACAAGAGAGAACATTTTTGGCTACTCCTGAGGGACTGGGGAACTCCTCTCAATATTGTCATAGCGCGAAACAAAGTATTCCCTGCTCAAAGGTGATATGTACAAATTGAGAAAATAACTAAACAAATTTAATATCTACAGAAAACCATTCGATAAGTTCCACAATTGTAAATGAAAAGATCGTGCATAGTAATATATTCAAAACCTTTCTTGACAACTTCTGAGATGTTGGGATTGAAAATGAAGTAGCAACCTCTCTCGTAAGTGATTGTCTTCACAAGAGGCACCATGTCTCTTGGGAGTGAACCATACGCGGAGCTCTCTATGGTAGAACCATCCTCTGGACTCTGGTATACCTGCAACAAAGTAAGACTTTCACCTAGTACTTGATGAGTCCAGATCTGCTGTCCCAAAAACATGTTGGGACAGCAGATGTGGACTCGTACTTGATGGGGTTGAACTCAATTCACGAACATCTGTCCACATAAAAGAGTACGTATTTATGAACTTATGGCTTATTGTAAAGAAGAAAAAGAAACTAAAAGCTTGACTATTGTATTATTGAGTCCTATCTAATACTACGTACCAAACATACTCTTAAAATATCAAAGAAAAAAAATGGAGCCTCACTTGTATTAGAAGCATACCTAGAAGACATTCTACTACAAATGATCTAGATGGCCCATTTAAATTTGTTAACAAGCATGTCGATCATGTTTTAAGGTTCTACAAATTACATTTTCTTTCTCAAATATTTCACAAAATACAACTAACGAACTAAAACCTCAAAATTCATCATCGATTGAAATTATTAATGTCTCCCTACAATAAATTAAACTCCAATTCTTTTATTCATTTGTATCCAAATGTATTGTAACGACAATGAAAAGAAAATAAATGCAAAAAACTAAACTTTAGCTTCTGCATCAATATACCCAGAGCTACTATACCTCATATAACTTTTTGATCGGCCTGATGTACTATATTTCCCAGAGCAAAATACACACCACACAACCTTGGACGATATGTCTTGAACTAAAAATCACAAAGAAATAGCGACAGGCTAACAACTCTTTGCAACTCATTTTCTGGAAAGAGTTGTGCCTCCTCTTTTGGGATGCGGCAAGAGTGGAACTGAGAGTGATAAAACAATAAATATGCCACTAAAATAAAAAATATAATGTAAAAGTACGAGCAAAAATTTACATGTAAAAATATATATATATATATATATATATATATATATATATATATATATATATATATATATATATAACAAGGTGTCTGGTTGGAAATTTGTAAAGTCACTTTGCTGCATTAGTAAAACGATTGATTGTTTACATAGTTGTGGTACAAACGGTATATGAGCATTACAAATCCGCAAAAAATCAACAAATCTCACTTTTAGTGCAGGTGGTTGTCTGGCATTGTAGCGATTGGGAATACTGTACTCTGGCTCTAGGTTGGCATGTTCGTTAGCGCAGGGAGAGGCAAATGCCTTGTCAAGATGCTCCACTGAGTTCAAATTTAGACGGAGCATTGTCAAATCAGTCCCACTACAAGTGAGGTCAAAGATGGATTTTTATGTGTTATTATTTTTAACAAACCAAGCATCCCAAATTGATCTGACACACTTAATTTGCAATTCCATATCCTTTCCTATGAACTCATTCATGAAGTAAGAGTGGGATTGGTTCAATTGTTGTTAGTGCTGCATAAAATCATAAGATCAAACGTCAGATTTTTGGGAAATCCAGTTCGTGCACCTTATGTGCAGACAACTTTGGACCTTGAAGTATGTTGAAAAACATAATATAAAAGCTTAAACTGTTAAGAAAGGGATACATTGATTTTTATGTAAATTTAGTCTTCGATATTCCTCGACATTCCTCCTCATGTGCAAGGCACGTGTACAACTTTCGTAAAAGGGTAGCGGTGAGTCTAGAACCTAGGCTTTTGCTTGATACTATATATGTTGAACCATCTCAACTAAAAGCCTAAGTTGTTAAAGAGAGAGAAATTAATTTGTTTAAATTTTTTCTTCAACAAAGTAAATGAACTTATCAAGGTTAGAAGTCTTCAACCTCCATGCACTCAAATGAAGTATACATCGCGACAAAAATAATAAGGAAAGATAGCAATTGAACTCTAGAGGGAGCATAGTGGAAGTGGGTGATCACAATACCTCAGAACCATGAAAATGAAGATTTTGATTGCCTGAGTTTAGATAGGAAACCTCACTTGATGATGCACGATACTGTTGCTGAGAATGATGGGTTGGATACGTGTGCCCGTAGTTGAATCTAGAAGACCTTCCCATCTAGATGTTTAAAACAGGTAACACAAATAATGTTAAGTTATAAATTTGACATTCATAGTGAATAGCATTTTCAACTGCTAAAACTTACAACCATTTGTTAATACTGCATTAAATTTACCATATTGTCATGGATTTGTTCATTTTGGTGTGCATTTACGAAAAATTCAGAAAAGTCCAGGGCATTAAGTCCTTCTGTCATATGACAACAAGTTAGAACATTACAACATGTTGCTCTAACAGTGACGATATTTCCACCGAATCAAGCATAAGTTGATGGTGAAATTAGAAAAGAAAAAAGAAAATAAGTACCAATACATTTGTTTCACACACTGAAGGTGCGATTTCACAAGCCCTAAAGGTGCGATTTCACACACATTGAAGGGGCGATTTCGCACACATTGAAGCACACTGAAGTTGTGGTTGAGTTACACAATGGCGGAGGAGGGGGTTCACCCCCTTGTGTGTAGAAAATCCTATGTCTATTCCTATGTAGGAAAATGTCTATTCCTCCGTTGGAGAAATCCTTTGAAGGCATTGCGGCTGGTATGAAATCTGAAGCTGTAGATGTTCGTGAGGCATCAGTCTATAAAAATGAGCCATACATCCCTGTCTCAAGAGAGGAAATTCAGAAATTAGCTCAGTGGTTGAGATATGGCCTTGTAGGTAAATACTCGCACCTCAAACCTCTACTTCTAGCTGTCCAGCAAGTGCTGAATACATTTGAGTTATCAGTTGAAGTTAGAGTGGAAAACTTGGATGGAAAGCATATTTTACTTAATTTTGATAAGGAAGAAGATTTGTAGAATTTTTGCAAAACCTATTTGGTACATCAATGGAGTTCCAGTGCGAGTTTTAAAATACACTTATGATTTCGATCCACAAAAGGAGTAATCTATTGTTCGAGCGTAGATTGCATTACCTAAACTCCCTCTGGTCTTCTATGATAAGGCTATCTTGTTCTCTATTGCCTCAGTTATTGGTTTCCTCTAAAGTTGGACGAGAATACAGCGAAAAAATCTAGGACTAAGTTGGCCTGAATTTGTGTGGAGATGGACATCAATGCACCACGATTGGATAGAATTAGTATTGGCAATGAGGAATTTGCAATATGGCAAAACATTTATTATGAAGACTTGCCTTTATATTGTTCATTCTGTAAACACTTAGGTCATGAAATTGAGAAGTGTTTCTCGAAATAGACTACGGGTTCAAAAGCTAAGATAAATATGGATGGAGAAGGCTTGAAGATTAATCAAGACAAAGGGAAAGCAGTGTGGGTTGAAAACCAGATTGGTGAAGTTTCTAATGAGTTAAAAGAAAAAGGTGAAGTAGACGAATGTTCTAAGGTCAATCAAGATATGCTGGATGAGATTCGAAGTATTGATACGAAGGACCAAATGGAATTAAGAAAGGATGAAGTAGAAAACTTTCCAACTAAAGTAGATTTTGAGAAGGAGAATGACATGATTAAGGAGGCTCTACTAGATAACAGTGATGAGGGCCACGAGGTCACCAACATAGGGTACTTTGATTGCCTTAAAGAGAAACTTGAGGATGATTCGGACTTGTCTTTAATTAATAAAGAATTCCAGCAGCCTGAAAGAAAACAGAGTGAGGTTATACCTGTTGACATATTTACATTGATATGGGAATGTGGAAGACAACAGATGAGGTTAATGTGGATCAAAACATGACAGAGAAAAGCAAATCACTCTTTGATTCAGATATTCTTAAGGATCAGGATAATTTGAAGGATGATGGGGGCCCATTTATACAATTAAACAACACAAAAATTCGAGGCATTTAGTTATAAAAAGTCCCATACGGCAATACCAAAAAGGTAACAAACCCCAAAGACATTTATCATGATGGACAACCTTCTTTTTTGGAATTTAAGATGTGTAATAAGTTCACTTAAGAGACTAAAGAAGATGTTGCAATTACATAACATCTCTATTATTTTCCTTGCTGAACCTATTGTGGATAAGGCTAAGATTCATGATTCTGTTGCAAATTAGGTTATGATAACTGCTAGCCAATAGAAATGGAAAGTTATGGGTCTTTTGGAAATCTCATATGGCCTGCTGATAGTGTCGATTTACGCTTATCTGTAGTGTCAAAACTGGACAATTGTATGTAATCTTGAATGAATATTTACTTAATTGTGTGTTAATTTGATTATTTTAGGTTGAAACCCGAGTTCGAATGGAATTGGAGAGAAACAAAGAAAAATTGGCAAAGAAGGACTAAACGTGCTGAAGATTGAGAAGTGGAGACCAACTCGTAAACATATAAAAGATGAAGGACTTGAGTAGCAAATAAAAGGGGACCAAATTAAAATGAAAGAAGAAATTCAAGGACTAAATTGTAAACAACTGAAAGTGGAAGGACCAAACAACAATAAATGGTTGCAGTGAACCGTGGTTCAACCACGGTTTTCGAACCAACCGCTGTTTGCCTCGGTCCAACCGCGGTTTGCAAACCGCGGCCCAGCCGCGGTTTGCATACCGCGACCTGACTGCGGACCACGCGAAGAAAAATCCAGTTTTCCTTAAATTAAACTAAGAGCGTTTTAGTCTTTTTTGAATTCAATACAATTTGGAAAGAGTTAGAACTATATAAAGACCTAATCTAGGTCAAAAAAGAGGTTTAATCTTGGAGAACGGAAGAGAAAAGGGAAGAAACAACGGCGAAGAACATGAAGAGCGACCAAGATAAGATTCGAACGTGAAGATAATGAATTCTTGGTGCAAGATATTCAATGTTTTCTCCTCTTTTATTCAAGTTCTGGTTATATATTCGAAACTCTTCATCTTGTTTTTCTCCCGAATCATGAGTAACTATATTTAAAGTTTGGATGAACGATGAAGCTTAGTTTTAATTCTTTAATTTCGACTTTCAAGTTTTGATTTATAAATTGTTTAAGTATTTGATTTTACTTCTTCTCTTAATGTTTTGAATAATTGACCATTATTTCATTGATTTTGTAGATTGTAATGAACTAAGAAGTAAATTATTAATCTAGACCACGTAGTAAAATCTGGCAATTGGATAAAATGTAGAGATATACTTTTATTATTGCTGCAGTCTGAATTGAATTCTTAGGCGATTTAATGCATCTAATTAAGGACCATTCTGACTACCTAAGTTGACTTAATTAGATAGGACTAATTTGAATTCGAGAGACGTAAATTATGTTAAATTCGTGAATTCGACCGAATACAACTTTAGGAACAAAACTTGAGAGGAAAACTTAGAAATGACAATTTGGTGAATTCGTTTGTCCAAACTTTTCAATAACCATATTTTATTAATTCTTATTCGTTATTATATTATTTCCTTAAATTCATAGTTCTAATTTAAATCTTTCAAATCAACTCAATTCAAATTGTTTTAAATAAATTAGCGTTACGATTAATTTAACTAGTATCTAAATAAGATAGTCTTCGTGGGAACGATAATCCAGACTCAATAGATCCACTTTATTACTTGTTTGCGATATTGTACACATGCAATTATACATATTTTTCACAACACCTGCCAGCTCATTGAAGATCAAGATCAATTTCTTTCTTTCCAAATTAAATGGCGTGAGGTGGAGACTATTATCATGGCGGTGTATGCAAAATGTTCTGTCAGCTTAAAAAAGGAATTGTGGAATGCTCTTGCTCAGTTTGCTGATTAGTTGGATATGCCTTGGCTAATAGTGACTTTAATTCCATACTTAACAGGGATGAAATAGTTGGAGGTAATTCTCGTGATAGTAGATCTATATAGGATTAACAGTATGCTTATGGCATGTCGAGTCAAGGAAGCGAATTGTAATTTCCAATATACTTGGTCTAATGGTAGGATGTGGGATAAATTAGATAGAATCTTGGTTAACTACCAATAGATATCTGCCTTTGATGGATTTAAAGCTAAGGTTCTTAACAGGGATACATCAGACCACTGTCCTATTCTGTTAAAGTGTAGCCCATCAACCTCCAAATCAAAGTCATCATTTAGATTTCAATTTATGTGGTGCTGATAGCCCAAGAATAACTAACCAAGAGGGGGGTGAATTAGTTTTCTCAAACTTTTTTGTAAAATATTCTCAAAATAAGAAATTTAAGAAATAAAAATTAATCTACAAAAATATGAGCACAATGAAAATAAATAAAAAGGTAGAGAGAGTGCAAACGATATTTTTATAAAGGTTCAATCCAACCAATGGTCTACGTCTCCCGTTACCAAGCTCTCCAATACGAGCACGGCCTTTTCACTATCTTGATTGACTTATGGTGCAATCCAAACCCTTACAATGTATCCGGTGACTTACAAACAAGGAGCACCAATGCTTATACAATATTGAGCTTTCAAGGGACCTCAATACGACCCAAAGATATAAAAAAATAGATTTGAGAATGTATTTCTCTCTTGAAGAATGATAAATACAAGTTTGGTTCTAATAGAGACTAACACTTTAATGAATAGCGATAGATGAGAAAGCTCAAGTGTTAGAAGAAAACTTTGTTGGTAATGATGAATCAAAAGTTTGATTTGATCAACCAAAGTTTTTCAATAAGAGATATTGAAGATATAAATACAATAAAGTTTTGAATGAATTTTATCAATATGATTTTCTCTATAAATGCTCTTGTAACTGTTGTAGAATGATAATAAATGAAGTGATATTTATAGAGATGAATTTTCGTCATTTTCTGTTGAAATGAATGACTAAATGGATGACCAGACGATCGACCGGTCAGATGGTCAGAACTAGCTGTTGGAATTGCAAAAAATCAGAACGGACACTTTTTGAAAAATGACAGCCAGACGGACGATCGGTTCGCTCTAAACGGATGACCGTTTTCACAGATTGAAAAATTGCTTTGTGGCTTTGATAAAAGTATTTTATACAAGTGATATCAACTTAGATTTTGTGCATAAAAATATTTTTGAGCTTTCATCCATTTAATTGCTAAAAATCAAAGAGTTAATACATTTACAATTTTATCTAGAAATCTATTCTTCAATCTTGATCTTCAAATTTTGAAATTTTGGATCTTGAGATGCTTGAGCTCTTGTATTGATTTGGCTTTGATATTGTCATTGCTTGAGAGTTCGATTTGTAGCTATTTGAATATTACTTGAAAATATATTATTAGAAAACACAACTTAATTTGTTTGTTATAATCAAAACATTAAGGTTTAAAGTTAACAATAGGTCAACAATTTCTCCCTTTTTGATTATGACAAACAATGTGAGAATATAGAGATAAAATTAAGTATATACATTCCCCATTTCTTTTTCAACTGTATTTTTTTGTGTGTGTATATACATATTCTTGAACTAATTCATGTAATTTAGGAATTTGTCTTTTTTTTTTTAAAAAAAATTTTTGGATTAAGAAATAAGATTACGTGCATGTTTGGCTAAGTAAATTTTTTTTTGTCTAAACATATTAGATAAATTACTTTTTTCTCTTGCATTAAGTAAAAAAGTTTTTCTTTTTAAAAGTAAGTCTTATATTAGTATCAACGTAAAAAATAAAAAAACTTAATTATTTTTCATTTTGATCAATGAAAAAGTTTTTATTTTAAACTTTCTTATAAGTATAATTTTTAAGCTTAACCAAACATGTGTATAGAAATAAACATAATTGCTTATACTATTTGGATGCCTCTTGACATGTAAGGATAAAATAACAATGTACAAGAGATTAATTATAGAATCCAAAAACAAGTTCCTCTTTTTTTAAAATTTAATTAACTCACATTAATTTCTTCGTTTTGCATATGTTATAAAACAAGACACGTGGCTAAATTAATTTTCGTTTTGTCAATGATGACGTCGGAACTTGCAGCGTCCACGTGTCAACAGATCTCCAGTCACTCTTCTGCCAGCCTGTATGTTACCTACACACTCGGACGACTGTTAGGTACCAAGATCTCTAGAGAAAAAGGGTCCGACGATCTAGTCAACTGCCGGTATATAGAAATTATACACGGGAGGAGGTAAGTAATTGGGTGTGGGAAAGACAAGCAGACAGAAGTTTGAGCAGAGTTTAGGGTGGGATTCTGGTGTAAAAAAGAGCGTCAATAGTGCGTAATCAAAATTGTGTCCTAAAAAACGTGTACCTTAGAATAACCAGAGTCCTTGTATTTATAGCTGAAGAGTCATAATTATTATGTGTTAGCAATCAATTAGAACTCTGATTGGATCCTCATTCCTTATGAGATAAGGGCAATCGGTTGTCAAGGCAATCTCCCAAATTTCATCCCTTATTTGAGTTGATCACGTTGCCTAATATTTAGGAGATTGGGATTTGGTTTCTTTGTGAGAATCCTTATGATAATCAAATACAATCTTTCTTTAATTACTTCCCTGGTTGTCCCAAGATATCGTGCTGCCTGCTAGTTATAATAAATACGAAGCCGGCGAGGCTCTCTAGGTCGGCCATGGGTGTCGAGGCCCTTCATAGGTCTCGCAATACTCTGTTTCAAGAATGTTAAGATGTTCGATGGGCCTCCGAGGCCTTCTGAGAATTTATGAGGCCCTTGCTGGGCACCCGAGGCCTTCACCGGGTCTATGAGACCTTTATGAATCTGGAAGGCCCTCGCTAGGCCTATAAGACCTTAGCAATGCTTGAATTAGGCCTAGATGGGACCAAAATCGGGTGGTAACAATAGTCCCCCAAGTCCAAGCCCATTATTTATATCAGGCATGGGACTTTAAGAAAGAGTATTAAATGAGGACGAAGGCCTTTAGAAAGTGAACCTCCAATGGAATCTGTGGGATCACCTCTCCCATTATATTTATCCATGGGAGACATTTTGAACCTTGCGTAGAGTTCTCTAGCCCTCAGCTCTTTGGAGAATGAGAAGTTGTCGTCGTCGTCGTCGTCGTCGTCAAGGTCGCACAACCGTTCTGGTCTTTCCTTTTCGGACTTCACATCCGTAGCCCTGGAGTCCCTTCTCTTCTCTGGGTGGTCATCGCTGGGCTCGCTACGCCGGCTACTCAACGATTGAGGTCGAGCCACATATGACCCGGTTCCCAACCTGTCGGATACGCTAGTAGAGGCGACCAGTTTTTCCACTTGCGAGGCACGAGGTCTCTCCTGGTTACTGGGAGTTCGCCCGTTGAGGATTGGCGAATCATCTTGAGACCGACGGCTTTCGATCGAGCCGAACCTCGAAGGGTTTCACCGGGTACGGCTACACTTGGCTCCATGTTGAAGAGATTGATTCTCCAACAGTTCAAGCGCCACCCTCATCCGGGCATTGTCTAGCTTCAGGTCTTGATTTTCTTGCTCGATCGTTCGCTTCTGTCGTTGTCTTCTTCTTTTATGGCGGGTTACGTTCTGTAGGTCCTGAACGCTCTCCTGCCGCAGGTCAGTATGGTGGGACTCTACTTCTTCCTCCATGGAGTACTCGGTTGCCATGCTTCTCTTGGTAGAGAACACGTTTTTACCACAAGTATCAGGCTGTGTAATGTCTTTCGTTTTCCACAGACGGTGCCAATCTGTAGACGTCGGAACTTGCAGCGTCCACGTGTCAACAAATATCCAGTCACTCTTCTGCCAGCCTGTATGTTACCTGCACACTCGGACGATTGTTAGGCACCAAGATCTCTGGAGAAAAAGGGTCCGGCGATCGTTGGTACTCGGACGATCTAGTCAACTGCTGGTATATAGAAATTATACACGGGGGGAGGTAAGTAATTGGATGTGGGAGAGACAAGCAGGCAGAAGTTTGAGCAGAGTTTAGGGTGGGATTCCGGTGTAAAAAAGAGCGTCAAGAGTACGTAATCAAAATTGTGTCCTAAAAAACGTGTACCTTAGAATAACCAGAGTCCTTGTATTTATAGCTGAAGAGTCCTAATTATTCTGTGTTAGCAATCAATTAGAACTCTGATTGGATCCTCCTTCCTTATGAGATAAGGGCAATCGGTTGTCAAGGCAATCTCCCAAATTTCATCCCTTATTTGAGTTGATCACGTTGCCTAATATTTAGGAGATCGGGATTTGGTTTCTTTGTGAGAATCCTTATGATAATCAAATACAATCTTTCTTTAATTACTTCCCTGGTTGTCCCAAGATATCGTGCTGCCTGTTGGTTATAATAAATACGAAGCCCGGCGAGGTTCTCTAGGTCGGCCATGGATGTCGAGGCCTTTCATAGTTCTCGCAATACTCTGTTTTAGGAATGTTAAGATGTTCGATGGGCCTCCGAGGTCTTCTGAGAATTTACGAGGCCCTTGCTGGGCACCCGAGGCCTTCGCCGGGTCTATGATACTTTTATGAATCTGGAAGTCCCTCGCTAGGCCTATAAGGCCTTAGCAATGCTTGAATTAGGCCTAGATGGGACCAAAATCGGGTGGTAACAGTCAATATTATGTCAATCATTGATAAATGAACTTGTGCAAGAGACATAATAAATAAAGACAACAACACGACATGTGCATCCATGTTAAACCCTATGTTCAAAAAATGGTAAGCGGGGTCTTAGGATAGCGTCAAATTGATTCAAAAGACGGTTGTTATAATTATTTTGTAGATTATTGTTGTTGTAACTGTGTGTCCAAATGTTATAAGCCTACAAGGATGAAAGCCCAATGTTTATGGCCCAGCTGCAAGTGCCCAGTTCGTTGGCCTAAAAGTTGATGGGGCACGCTTTAGCCTTTTGCTGAGAATGCGCCTTTGATGCTGAGAAAGCTGTTGATGTCCAACCATTTATATTCTACTCTTGATCTCAGACATTGATGTACAATATAAATTGACTCCCTAAGTCACTTTTAGGGTTACGTTCTGGGAGTGCGCAACTTTCTCTTTTTTATCTGATCTTTTTCTACTCATTCTTCTTCTTCATTTCTGTTGGTGAACTGTTGGTTCTCCTCTGGTGTGTTGAAAGGTTGTTGCTACAGTAATCTTCAATCGATTACTGTAATTGTCTGTGATTTATCCTCAAGTCTGTTGTGAGAGGATGTTATCTTGATATTGTGAGAGGAGTCTGTAATGAAGGAGAGATAAGGGCTATTCTGAGTGGTTTAACATTTGTAAACTTGAATCTTGAATGGTTGTGGTTTTTAATAGTGCAAAAAGAGACCGGATCTACATTTGTAGAGCATCAAAGGCAGACGTAGGCACTAACGTGCTAAACTGCCTATCCCCTAATAAGGGACTCTCATATTCTTGTGTTATCTTTACGTTTTTACTTATTCTTGCGTAATATTTGTTTTACTGTTTGGCTTAAAAGACTCTCTAAATCAAGAAACAAAGACGTAACAAGTGGTATCAGAGCTCGAATAACTGTTTCTTGATGTTTAATCTTCATCCGTCTCTGTTATTGAGACAAATCTCAGGGCTGTAAGTATAATCCTCTATATTTCTTTAAATATAAGTATGAAATGATAAGTTTCTTGCATATAAACTCTGTGTTTTGTATGAAGTACAAGAAAACTTGACTTTTACATGCTGTATGATTTGCTCTCAGTAGATATTGTGAAACAATTCTTAAAATAGGTATAAGAGATTGTGATATTCTGATTTAATACGTGAGTATTGCTTTCTGTGTGAATAACTGTAAAGTGTAATGTTTAACCAATCTTGTCATCTTAAGTAAAACACCCATTTCCTGAGACTTTCTTGATCACGCCTTGACCTAAGAACCTGATTCTCACGGAATTCTGGGGTAGTCTTGATTATAGGTCTATCCCAAAACTGTGTGTAAGATCTTGCATGTGCTTGTATCTGATTGTTGGTGCTCTTACCTCATTGTCTTTAGATTTTGTTGTTTCAATAAAATACCACATTTCTTATCAGCTTTGTTATCTGTGTGAAAAAATTGTGATAAATGGCTACTTCAAGTTTTCATTTGGACCAATTTAATGGAAAATGTGACTTTGCTATGTGGCAACAAAAAATGAAAGGTATTATAGTTCAACAAAAAGTGTCCAAGGCTTAAATAAATCCTTTCCTGATACTATGTCTGATGATCAAAGAGTAGAGGTTGATGAGTTAGCCTATACCTCTATTATACTTCATTTGTCTGACTCTGTGCTGAGAAAAATTGGTATCCTTGATGATGCTCAATCTTTATGGGAAACTCTTGAATCAACTTATCTTGAAAAATCACTTCCAAACAAATTGTTTTTATTGGAATTTTTTTTTAGTTTTAAAATAGATCCCTCAAAGGACCTTGATGAAAATTTTGATATATTCAATAAGTTGATCCAAGATATAAAGAACTGTGGTGATACATGTATTGATGAGTATAGAGAAATAATACTGCTGAACTCAATACTTGATGCCTATAAAGATGTCAAAAGTGCCATCAAATATGGTAGGGATGATCTGACTGTTGATATGATCATAAATGTTCTAAGAAGTAAGAGTCATGAGCTGAAAAATGATAGAGAAACTAGAAGTAATGGTGAAGGCTTATATGTTAGAGGTAGATCACAGCATAGACAGTCTAATAATCAAGAAGATAATAATCCTAATGGCCAAGGTCACAAAAAGAAAGGCAAGGGTAAATCTAGATCAAAATCAAAAGTAAAAGGGAGAAAGTGTTACAATTGTGGTAAGTTGGGGTATTATATTAAAGATTGTTATAAGTTGAATAACAATTCTCAAAAAAATAAACCCCATGAACAGAGTAATGTTGCTACCACTAATACTGAAACTCTTGGTGAGCTGTATGTAGCCTTTGATAATGAAGAGCCTGAGACTTATGTGTGTGAACTCTGTGTCTTCTACTTGTCAGTTTGATGAATGGTTACTTGATTCAGGATGTACTTTTCATATGACTCCAAATATGTTTTGCTCTTAAACTAAGGTGAACTCTGGTATAGCTATTATGAGAAATAATGTTGCCTATAAAATCCATGGAATAGGTAATATAAGAGTTAAATTTGATACTGGTTTTGTTTATCTCCTTGAAAATGTGAGACACATTCCTGATTTATTCAAAAATTTTATCTCTATTGGCACTCTTGAAGATTCTAACTTAAATGAAAAATTTGGTGATGGCTGTTTTAAAATAACAAAGGGTGCCTTCCTTGCTATCAAATGATATAAAAGAAATGGCTTATATTTCACTCAAACTGAAAAATCTTCTTTAAGTACTGCTATGGTTAATTCTGTCAATAATGATTGTACTGATCTTTGGCATAAAATGCTAGCTCACTTAAGTAATAAGGGGCTAAGTATCTTACAAAATCAAGGGTGTTTTGGAAAAGATAAAATATCTCATCTCCCTTTCTGTGAAACTTGTATCATGTTCAATTTACTGATGGCTTACATAAATCTTCTTCCATACTTGATTATGTGCACTCTTATCTGTGGGTTCCATCTAGCACACCTATACATGGAGGGAACAAGTATTTTCTATCTATAATTGATGATTTTTCAAGAAAAGTGTGGATTTTTCTTTTAAAAAATAAATTTGAAGTGTTTGATAAGTTCAAAACCTGGAAAACTCTTCTTAAAAAATAAACTGGTAAAACTTTAAAGTGTTTAAGGACAGATAATGGTCTTGAATTTTGTAATAAGGCCTTTGATGATTTTTGTAATCAATCTTGTATAAAGAGGCATAGAACTGTTCCTTATTCTCCTCAGCAAAATGGTGTTGTTGAGAGGATGAATAGAACTTTTCTTGAAAGAGTTAGGTGTATGCTTTCTAGTTCTAGTCTATCTAAACCTTTTTGGGGTGAAGCTGTTGTTACATCTTGTTATCTTGTTAATAGATCTCCTTCTGTTGCCTTAAATGGTAAAACTCTTCAAGAAGTATGGCATGGTAAGCCTTCCGACTATTCTAATATCAGAATTTTTGGTTGTACTGCATATTCTCATCTAAAGGATGATAAACTTGATCCCAGATCTCAAAAGTGTGTGTTCTTAGGATATTCTGATGGAACAAAAGGTTATAGACTATGGGCTAGGAGCTTGGGGGGTTTTAAAACTATTGTCAGTAGAGATGTTGTCTTTAAAGAAGATGAATTGCCTTGTTTAAAACAAACTACTGAGATAAGTGATAATAGTAATCCCACTGATACAGAAATTGAGGTGGAGCCTGATAATGTAGTTATCACTCCAACTGAACAGAATCCCCTAGAAGTTCCTCAACTTGTAGACTCTAATGATGATTCTAACCACAATCAAATTAGAAATGAAAATAACCGTCAGACTCAAAACCTGGGATTAGAAGATTATTTAACCAGAGATAGGGATAGAAGAACCACTAAGGTGCCTTATAGGTTTTTTGATTATGACTTTGCTGCTTTAGTTGTAAATTCTTTTGATGATTTAAGTGGTAATGAGCCTAAAACTTTTATTGATGCTATAAATGGAAGTGATTCTGTTATGTGGTGGAATGCAATGAAGGATGAAATGAGTTCTTTGCATAAAAACCAGACTTGAGAATTAGTTCCCAAACTTTAACATAAATTCATTGTGGATTGCAGGTGGCTATACAAGGTTAATGAAGGTAATAAATCCTCTGACCCTCTCAAGTTTAAAGCTAGACTTGTTGCTAAAGGATTTACTCAAAAATATGGTGTTGATTATACTGAAATTTTTTCTCCTATGGTAAAATATACTACTTTAAGAGTTATGTTTGCTTTAGTTGCTCATTCCAATCTAGAAATGGAACAGCTTGATGAAATAACTGTTTTTTTACATTGTGAACTGGATGAAAAGATTTATATGAATCAACCCATTGGTTTTGTTGCTAAATTCAAGTCTGATCATGTATGCTTACTTAAAAAATCATTATATGGTTTGAAGCAATCTCCCAGGCAATGGGATAAGATGTTTGATAATTTTATGTTATCCTTAGGTTTTAATAAGAGTGAATGTGATCATTGTCTCTATTTTAAATCTGAAATTTCTAGTAATACTCTTGTGTTCTTACTCTGTATGTTGATGATATGTTAATAATTAGTTCATATGTTGATTTAATTACTAATATTAAAGCTGCTTTAAGTTCAGAATTTGAAATGAAAGATCTTGACATGGCCAAGAAAATTTTGGCAATGGATATAATTAGAGACATATCTAATTCTACTAAAGCAACAGTCTTATATCATGAAAATTCTGAAGAAATTTTCTATGCTTGACTCTAAAGCTGTTTCTGTTCCTTTGGCTAACCATTTTATGGTAAGTAAAAACCAATGTCCCCAATCTGATGAAGAATTAGAATACATGAATAAAGTGCCTTATTCTAATGTGATCGGTTCTGTAATATATACCATGGTTTGCACTAGACCTGATATTACTTATTCTGTAAGTGTGTTGAGTAAATATGTCAAACCCTGGGGAACAACATTGGGAGGCCTTAAAATGGTTATTGAAATATTTGAAAGGTGCTGCAAGTGTTGGTTTAGGTTTTAGACATTGTAGTGAAGGAATAAAACTAAAATGTTATGTTGATGCAAATTATGCTAATGATAGAGATAGTAGGAAATCTACAACTTCATATGTGTTTACTCTTTGTAATTTTTTCATTAGCTGGAAATCCCAGTTCAACATATAGTGGCTCTGTCCACTACTGAATCTGAATATGTTGCAATTACTGAAACTGTGAAAGAGACTTTGTGGCTGAAAGGTTTGCTGTCTGAATTGAACTTACTTCATAATCTCGTTGTTGTGTTTTGTGATAGTCAATCTGCAATACAACTTTGCAAGAATCCTGTCTTTCATGATAGAACTAAATATATAGATATTAGATTACATTTTATTAGGGACATTGTGTCCAAGAATCTGATTAATCTTGAAAAGATTCATACTCAAGCAAACCCTTCTGATATAGGAACTAAACCACTGTCATTAAACACGTTTAAATCATGTCTAAGTTTACTTAACATTGATTCATGTTAAGTTATTTTAAGTATGTCTAATATAATAGTATATAGTGTATATATTTTTAGATTAGGTATACTCAAATTTCGTTTTAGCACTAACTTGTTTAATTTTTCTTGCAGGTACCAGAGACAATGATCTAATGTTATGATCCTTTGTTTTCTTTTTGCACTATGAAGCTACATTTGGTTCAAGATGGAGATTGTTGTTGTAACTGTGTGTCCAAATGTTATAAGCCCACAAGGATGAAAGCCCAATGTTTATGGCCCAGCTGCAAGTGCCCAGTTTGTTGGCCCAAAAGTTGATGAGGCACGCTTTAGCCTTCTGCTGAGAATGCGCCTTTGATGCTGAGAACGATGTTGATTTCCAACCATTGATATTCTACTCTTAATCTTAGACGTTGATGTGCAATATAAATTGGCTCCCTCAGTCACTTTTAGGGTTACGTTTTGGGAGTGCGCAACTTTCCCTTTTTCATCCGATCTTCTTCTACTCCTTCTTCTTCTTCCTTCTATTGGTGAACCGTTGGTTCTCCTCTGGTGTGTTGAAATGTTGTTGCTACAGTAATCTTCAATCGATTACTGTAATTGTCTGTGATTTATCCTTAAGTCTGTTGTGAGATGATGTTATCTTGATATTGTGAGAGGAGTCTGTAATGAAGGATAGATAAGGGCTGTTCTGAGTGGTTTAACATCTGTAAACTTGAATCTTGAATGGTTGTGGTTTCTAATAGTGCAAAAGGAGGTCGGATCTACATTTGTACAGCCTCAAAGGCAGATGTAGGCACTAACGTGCTGAACTACCTGTCCCCTAACAAGGGACGCTCATATTCTTGTGTTATCTTTACGTTTCTGTTTAATACTTATTTTAATGTTTCGCATAAAAGATTCTCTAAATCAAGAAACAAAGACGTAACAATTATAATTTGTAGTACCATTTTTTTGTGAGTAATGTTGGTATAAAGATAAATGTTGTAGTTAAAATTTGTCAAACAAAAAGACCATTTAAAAAGACCCTCAATTTCACTATTTGCTCCATACAACACGAGACGTGTGTTAAGAATGAGGATGTGATTACTGTATCTAATCATCGAAAACTTTTATTGCCAAGAGTCCCAGAAATGGGAGAATATGATGGGTTAATTGGCTTGAGCATTTTACTTTCCTATTTTATTGCAAAAGTTAGTATAAATAAACGAAGAAAAAAAAAAGAATAGGGGAATACATTTTCATTCCTGGTGGATGTCATTCCGTCCGGTTTTGTTCAATGCTCTCGACTCTGGCATCGGCCTATTTTTCAGTATGCATGTGTTCTATTCTATATGAACCACATACTCCAACAATGATATATAAAATTACACCAAACGGTCGACTGTTTATCTAGTTATGGCCGTTCTTGTGAACTTCAACAGTATTAGCTGAGAATCTGTTTGTGTGTCTTTGGCAATCAATTTGACCAACTAAACTGATGAGATAAGTCACGATATTTGGATATGTTGTGAATATTTGAGTTACTGGTTTACTGTATAAATTTCATAATTTTTAATGACCATTTGGTCAATCAACAGAATTTTGGCGACAAAGCGTTCAAACTGTAAAACTGGAAATTGCATGTTTAAGTTCAGGTTGTACATGCACCTTTTGGTTCATAATTCATAATGTTTAAGGATTTCTGCCAAGTACTAAATGATTAGTCCTTTACTAGCCTCTTGTGGGGTTCAGTTTGAGGCATTGGACACTAGAAAGTAAAGCAAAATTGTAATGCATCTGGTTGCAAAACTCGGGGCTTTACAGCATCACTGACTTCTGGTATATCAGCTCTCATTTTCCGGATGACTTCCAGGGTGGCACCAAACAATGGACCTTAAGCTTTGCAGGCCTCAGGCGATAGTGGACATACCTCTTGCATTTTGTGTTGGCTAAGAGGAAGACCTTGAGCACGAAAGAAAAATGACACAATTGCTTTAGGAAATGTTTACTTCGTAGTATTAGATATGACAATACGGTACAATATTAACAAAGATTTGAACTTCCTTTTGTTCTTTAATAATAAAGACTACCCAAAAATTTACCGTTCAAAACCTGTTCAAAAGTATTAGATAGGACAGTACGGTCTAATCTACTGTTCAAAACCTGTTCTTAGTGTAACAAAGACCACCCTAAAATTGCAGAAGATTCATTTCAATAAAAAATTATTTGCAAAAGAAACTGCTTCCAAAAATGAGGGGATGATATGAGATGGAATAGCATAAAATGCATGGATTTGCAAGAACAAACTTGACATCAGAAATAACAATGAAAATGCCGTTACAAATCATAAGAATTCTTATACTACTACTATTGTTGTATTGCAATAGAAGTAGAAAAGATCTCATGTGATAGTGTTTAATTTAGGTTCTACTAAATATCATAACCTCTACCCCTATATATAGTCATGGCGGATCCAGAAATTTTTTGAGTCCGGGTTACTACTGAATTTTTTTTTTTTTTTTTTCGCACGGGCTGTTACTAAGATTTTTTTTTTTTTTTACACTGTAAAAAAAGACTTTTTCCGGGACGGGCCCAGGCTGTAGTCCGCCGCCCCCAAAAAAAAATCCGCCCATGTATATAGTACTATAGTACTGCTAATAAAGAAAATTTAATTATGATCTCATAAAAAACTTGTCCACTATTGTTCTATTTGTCAAGTTTCACCCAATATTTATTTGTATCCAAGTATCAATTATTGGCGCCCTCGGAGTCGGCCTGCACCAAGATATATCGAACAACAACGTACACCATAGATGTGTCTCCCAGATATGTGCACCAAGTAACAATTTAACAATACTTGTTTCTTCTAACAAAATCAATCATTTAATTAAATTTAGCTATCTTTACGATGCGGTTATTGACTTAAATATAATAGCAATAGATATAAATAACACACAAATTATAAGTGAATCAATTTTCACCTCCTATCTAAAAATTTCATTTTCCGTTAAAATTTTAATTTTTCCTCTTTTATTCAAACAATTACGAACATGTATTCAATTTAAAAGTAGTTTGTCTATACCATACAAATTTATCCTTTAATTAAATGTATTTGTCTACACTATACAACTAGTAACTGAACATAATTAAATATTAATAGTTATTTATTGAGTAATGCTATTCATACTTGTTCACTACCAGTAGTCATCCTACGTGGCATTACTCAATTAGATGAATTATTTACTCCAATTAAGTAATGTATTTATTATTAGTTTAGTCAAATTTAAAAAATAAAAATATTTAAAAACAAAGTTTAAAATAATCAATTTTCGTTTCGTTTCGTTTCATTTACCTCCCCATTAAAATTTCGTCTCCCACTTAAAATTTCACTTTGCTTTAAAAATCATACTCACACTTCACGTATCCACGTCCATATATTAGAAACAAGCAAAGAAAGAAGTCTTAATGCATTTTGAGTGGAAAACTTTGTAATCCAATTGAACAAAATACAATGAAAGGGAGGAAAATTTGTCTTAGACCATGAATCTTGAAACGAGTTACAGGCATCATTACTGTCATACCATGAACTCTTGCCAACTTTCCAGACTTGAGCATCCATTCAAATACTATAACCTACTCTAAATCCCTAATAGACACAAGATGCTTAACAAAACATCCATGATGGCACAAAAAAGGTCATCCTCTTAAAATTGGCATTGTAACAATTAAATATATGCAGGCGCGGATTTAGGGCTGGGCCTCACTGGGCCCAGGCCCAGCCCTATTCTCCACCCCATGTGAAACTTAGTTAAAAAAAAAAAAAAAAATTCCCTTGGCCCAGTGCTATTATATCAACGGCCCAGCCACCCAAGACCCAAGTTGAAGACCAATTAACCAGTCCACAAGCCCATTTTCAAATCAGCATTTGTTCACCGGCCTAGTGATTACATTCAACCCACTTTCCATCCTTGACATTCACGTTCAGCAAGAAAGTCGACAGACGAGCTGAATCCATCAAAGCTGCACGCCTGCACCACCGCATCAGCCACCAACCGCGACTGACGATTACATTCAGGTCATTTTCAAATCGCGACTGCCGACTGACGAGCCCTAATTTCCCAATTGCAGTAGGCCAATCATTGTCGAATCTCAAATCGCGACTGACGAGCCCTAATTTCCCAAATCGCTGCAGCCCTAATTTTCCAAATGGAAGCTTCTATTTGAAATCATCACTTCTTCGGTCCATTCCAGTAAGTTTTATCCAACTTGGAATTTTGCTTATGGTGTTTTAATCGATAGAAATGCTGGCGTTGCTGTGCTGTTGAAATTTGAAATCGTCATTCTCATTCATGATTCATCACCTCATTATTTGATATATTTCGAATGCTCCTGTCTGTTGCAATTTCAATTTTGGGAATGCTGTTTAAATCGTATAATTTTAGTGCTAATCATGAAAATTTTCATTTGTTGAGGCCTGATGTCTGGTACTGCCACTGAATTTATACGGTTATAATTTTTCTGTTGAAATATCGGAATGATTATTTATTCTTGCTGAATGCTGATGATGTTGAAAATAGGGTAAAAAAAATTTTCATTCTCATTAAAATAGGGTAAAAAAGAATTTTTCGGGGGCAACAATTTCTCCCCCTCCGGCCCACTCCTATGCCATATCCTGGCTCCGCCCCTGAATATATGTACATGATTAACAACCGCGGTTCGATAAAAACATTAGCAATCATCGAGTACATGTTGTTCTTCATTGCACCAGTATCATTTCCAATACAACTTTTCAAAGAGCAGAAAGTCTACAACTGAAACAAAGTAAAGTACAGACACTACACAACATCGACAAAAGAGAGAACGTTGATGGTTAGTCCTGAGGGACAGGGGGCATCCTCTCAATCTTGTCATAGTCCAAAATAAAGCTATCCTGCAGTAAAATGGAACGGGAGATTAGCATGATCCCTGCTCAAGGATGACACGTACAAATAGAGAAAATAACAAATTAAACCATCTACAATAAACCATTTCACAAACTTCCACTATTTGTAAATAAAAAGATTGTGCAAAGTCACATATTCAAACCTTTCTTGACAACTGCCAAGTGCAGGGATTGAAAATGAAATATGAACCTCTCTCAAAATTGCTTGTCTTCGCAAGAGGCACCGTGTCTCTGGGTCGAGTGAACCATAAGCGGAGCTCTCTGTGATAGAACCATCCTCTAGTATACCTGCAACAAAACAAGAATTTCACCTAGTACTTAATGGGGTTGATGTGCTATGTTAAATAGAGAAAAATATATACCATACGCCCTTGGCCGAGAAGGCTAAAGCTAAATTACAAAGAAAGAGCGACAAACTTACAGTTCATTTGCTGCAAAGAGTTGTGCCTCGTCTTTTGGCATGCTACAAAAGCAAAAATAAGAGTGATAAAACAATAAATCCAACTAAAATAAGAAATATAATGTGCGACTACCAGCAAAAAATTACCTATAAAAAATATATAGCAAGGTGTTGAGCTGGAAGTTTGTAAAGTCACTTTGCTGCATTAGAAAGGGATTGACTGATTAAATAGTTGTGGTATAAACAATTTATGAGCATTATGAAACCACAAAAAATAAACAAAGCTCACTTCTAGTGCACGCGGTTGTCTGTCATTGTAGCACTTGGGAATACTGCACTCCGGCTCTAGTTTGGCAGGTATGTCAGCCCAGGGAGAGGCAAACGTCTTGAAAAGAGGCTCAGTTGACGTCAAATTTAGACCTAGCGTTGTGAAATCAGTTCCCACAGCAAGTGAGGTCAAACCTGGATTTTCCTTTTTAATGATTTTTAACAAACCATGCATCCCAAATTGATTAGGCAAACTTTGCGATTCCATATCTTTGTCCATGAACTGGTTCGCAAAGTAAGAGTGGCATGGCTGAAATTGTTGATATTGCTGCATAAGACAATCATAAGGTCAAGAGTTATATTTTTTACAATGAAGTTTATTGAACAACATCATCTCAAAACTTAAACCGTTAAGAAAGAGATGTGTTTGTTTATGTAAATTTGGTCTTCAACACACCCCTTTAAATACTAGGCAGATTCATTTTTTTTATACACGTGCACAATTTTCGAAAAAGTATAAGCGACACACTTATTTGTTTACTTGAATTTTATCTTCAACGAAGTAAATGAACTTAAGGTTAGAAATCCTCAACCTGTAATAACAAGAACTCAAAATCCATGATGTAAAAATTTCTAAAATCATGCAGCCAGATGAAGTATACATCATGACAAAAATAATATAGAGAGAGCATAGTGGAAGAGGGTGACAATACCTCAAAACCACGCAAATGAAGATCTCGATTTCCTGAAACCCCACTTGATGACGCACAATGTTGTTGCTGAGGATAACGAGTTGGATATGCATCCCCATAGTTGAATCCAGAAGACCTTCCCATCTAGACGTTTAAAACAGATAACAAAAAGTAATGTCAAGTATTAATTAGATATTCATGGCATTCCTAGCGAACGACATCTTCAACTGTTATAACTTACAGCCATTTGCTGATACTGCATTAAATTTACCTGGATGTGTTCTTTCTGGTGTGTATCTCCGGGAAATTCAGAAAAGCCCAGGGCACTAAGACCATCTGTCATATTTCGAAGGCAGACATCAGGTTAATTAGAACATTTTAGGGTGTTACTAAAATTGATTTAGACCCTCAGAAAACCAGCAAACATCTTGATTCAAACCAAAAGTATTCTGGAAAAGCTGATTCTAACATATATAGTACTTCATTTTTTAACGCATATGATTTAGGAGTATATAATTAAATTGCAATTTCCAAAGACATGGCTTGTAATTACACCCTATACGCAGGGCGTGTTCTGGGCATTTATTTCAGTCATCAAAACAATTATAGCACTAAGCAGTTGTAGATAGTATGATTCGACTAGACAACATCAGAGTACCTTGATTTCCTGGTAAACAAGGAAATTCCTCATGTTGAACGTTGAATTCTTGGTTCTGCTGCGAGTACCCAATGTTATGATTTTGCATCAAGCCTACATAATAAGCAAAAAAAATAATGGTTTTAGAAAAGAACTGCACATAAGAGCAATAGGGTCACTCTTTATAGTTAAGAGCTTGTTTGACAAAGCTTAAAAATCCATTTTGATTTTTTTCAACCGTAATTTTTGACTTTTCAACCCACTTTTAACATGAAAAGTCAACAATTTCAATTCAAATAAATCAATATTGGTCAAATAAAACAAAAATTGATTTATAAACTAGTTTATAATCTTTGTCAAACGGGCCCTACTTACCATCTTGTCCCTGAGAACCACCAGCAGAAGTTAGATGCCCATGTAGCTGGTAGTCGTTTATGCCGAAAGTAGCATTTTCAAGACCACTCGCGTCATTTCGCAATGCCACATAATTATAAAAATTATTTGGGGTAAGTGTCACACCCTGAGCAGAATAAGAGTTTACTTGCATGTTTCCCATCTGTGGAGCTGAAAGTTCCAAGTGTCACTTAAATAACATCAATGACTATATATATAATATTTGATGCAGTCGTGCTGTGAAATGTTTTCATGTTTGTTTGAGGAATATAATGTTGATAAGAATGCAGGTTTAACTTTCAGGAAGAAATACATCATAAAGCATGCTGCCACAAACTTTGTTATTCCAATAAGATTACCATAAATGAAATCAATTACCAGTTAAGTTTAAGCGAGAAGATGGTCCAGCCTGGTTAGCCACTCCAGCAGAGCCTAAACCCCTCGTAATTATAAT
The DNA here is from genome assembly GCA_030279155.1 of Forsythia viridissima. Lineage (NCBI taxonomy): Eukaryota > Viridiplantae > Streptophyta > Magnoliopsida > Lamiales > Oleaceae > Forsythia > Forsythia viridissima. The sequence goes on along the minus strand of CM059041.1, from coordinate 1,470,452 downwards.
GTTACCCCCGCCAACAAGACCCACAGAGTTAGCAAGTCCGGCATTTACCACATTTGGCAACACACCTTGTCCTGAAATAACGTCTTTGAAGGCTTAGAGCAGTAAAGCCCAGAGGAACATTGCAATATGCAAATTAAAAGTACAGATTTGCAACTACCATAACCTCCAACATTCGTAACACTTGAATGTCCATGTGAGCCTCCAAAAGATAGCTGCATCAGAAGGATAACATCCATCATGGAAAAATTTTGATTCCTAAAACAGATGTTACCCGGCCCACATGGGAATTGAAGACTATTTATTGTAAACATTTATGGCAATATTTTTGAGGGATTTTTCCCGACAATGCATTAAAATAAATCGCTATACCTGTGAAAGTGCATTGTGAGGATTATATACTGAGAATCGCCCACTAGATGTACTTCCTGCTGCTTGTTGCACACCGTGTAAAAGACCACCAATATTCGCTGAATTCCTTGATGCATAAGGCCAGTGCACGTTTGATATGTTTACATTCCTGTGAACATTGTGCAGCCCTTGGACAGTTCCTGTGCAGATGCGACAATAAATATTATTTTCATTCGGTATCTTATACATCTATAGTAAATAGAAATGTTCATAAACATACAGCTATATAATGCATGTTTGGTACACGATATTGGCTAGGCCTAGGATGAGACAAATATAGTAAACAAGATTTCTTCTTTTTCAAACTGTCCAAATAGTAATGTTCATAACCAAATATGTGAATAGTGTATACCTCCGGAGTGATTCAAAACACCACTAGAGGAACAAGACTGAGGAGAAAAGGGTGTGGCAGAAGCTCTGCGAAGGGTGTCCGGTACTTTTGAATTCAATCCATCTGGCTGCATCCACACTATCCATAAATACTGTATTTCTGAAAATTCAAAAAACATAACACACGAAAAGCTTTACAAATGTAATAAACACTTTTGGTCCGATCAACTATAGATCCATATGATCAATAAAACTTGACATAATAAGTAGTGAAAACCAAGGATAAAATCAAATTCAATCTTTATTTTTAAAAGAAGTATCATGACATAAAAATGCTTTAGCAAACGTGGTGATTTTACCGGGAACATAAATAATAGATGAACTACATGATGCACAAAGAAGGATCTTACATTGAACATGCCCGACATTTTGTAGAATTTCTTAGAACAAAAAGCAACAGATCACTCGTCTAAAAAGAGCCTTTGTTGATTTCAAGTGCAACTTCGGGCTCTCCCTGATAAAGAAGAGAATGAAAACATTAAAGACAGTCGAATAAGATTCAACCAGTCGAATGACCAACCGTTTCAGTTTTTGAGAAGTAAGGAACAAATTGGATTCTATTCGTATGATGATTAAGCAGGGAAATACTTGTTAAACTAGCCACATTGCAAGTTGCAACATTAAAATTATGCTTTCAAGCTTTCATGTAAAATGTATCATCCATTACAGCTGCCCAACAATCTCCCCATGTCTGCTTAGAGGTTAGTATAACTCAATAGGAGTGAGGCTTAATTAAATTACATTTAATCAACAAACTTGAAACGAGCATGATGCAAACACGTATCCACTCATGACAATTCCTGTTTCACAATTCAGAGGAGCAAAAATCTTGACCGTGCTATGACTTTGGCTTTTGTCAGCTAGTTCAATTTGGGAGCCGAGCACGACTAGGCCTTCCAACATCATCACCCCACCCCCACCCCACCCCACCCCCACCCCCACCCCCACCGGCACTACAAGAAATTTTACTTTTAACAACGAAAATTTTGGTCTTGTAAAGTCTCTCAACGACCATTTTTCGACAAAACAACCTAAAAATGACTTTCTACGATAAAAACATTCATTGTTAAAAGTGAAATTTCTTGCAGTGCGCCCACCCCCATATGCTTAATATTTTGCGCCACAAGCAATCCTACTAATACTAATACTGTAAGTACATTTTCCTGCCAACTGTTTCATCTCACCACACGTGTAACACAATGATTGTCGACCTCTATACATTTGATGGAAAAACATCAAAATGGGAAACGAATAGATTACATTTTATAGATTACTAGAAAATCAGTTGTTTAAAATGACCAGCACTGCATCAGATTTTTAAAATTGGTAATAATAAAATCGATGTCTTGATCTATGTGAATTGACACTTGTGATGCAAACTTGATCACTTGAAATTTCTGCCCTTGTACACGGTTGCTCTCACCACCAATTCGTCTCCCATATCATAAACATGGAAGCATACATATCTTAGGGTTAGGGTGCATCATGGAGCTTGATTAGAGAGAAAAAAAAAAAAAAAAAGGACCTTCCTTGTTTAGGGATCAAGTAATTAAGCAAACTAAAAATAGAAGTTTTAAGGACCAAATTTAAATAAAAAAAAAAAGCACACACAACACACAATTCTAATGTTTTGGAAGCAAATCTAACATTACATCCCCATCCCCTTTGAGTTAGGAGAGAGGCATCAAGCAAAGTTAGGGTTTTATTAAAACCCAAAATCTAATATATTACCTTCTTTTTTTTTTTACTTCAAACTCGATCATTTGAAAATTCTACACAAGTACACCGTGGCCTTCACCACCACGACCCCGTCTCCCATATCATAAGCAGTACAGAACCATACAGATCTTAGTGTTAAGGTGCATCATGGACCTTGCTTGATGAGGGAGGAAAAATGTAGCTTGATATTGGGAAAATTAAAAACAAATACACACAAAAAAAAATGGATCTTGACAAGGAGAAAAATTGGACCTTGATAAGGATCATGGTTCGAATTTAATATCTTTAAGCAACGCAAAAAAAAAAAAAAAAAGACATTAAAATCAACACTTAAACTCCATCAAACACACATCTGAATGCTTGCATGTTTGCATCTGAAGTTACACAACCCTAAAACCCAAAAATCTTTAACAGATCTCCAATTCGAATCAACCAGTATATGAAGGCAAAAAAAGAGACAAAAACAACGAAGATAGAAACAACATTTTACCTTTATATAAACTGATAAAAAGAGTATATATCTGTATGTATCTGTGTATATATGTGTGCTAAGTTTAGCCGATGAGAATTCACTTCGTTTTTAGAGAGAGAAAGATATATATATATTGAGAGAGAGAGAGAGAGAGAGAGAGAGAGAGAGATATGGTAAACTTCTGCAGTTGTTGTAAGAGGCTTGGATTATATAAGGTGACGGATGGTTTCCTACAGTACCATTTTCCACGGTTGTTACAATTATTCCTACATAATATTAATATTTGACCAAATTAAATTTAGCTTTTTGTATGTGTACACATAATCTTAAACTAATTCATGTAATTATATTATGCAAATTTGGTAGTTTCATGAATGATGAATAATTAATTTGGCAATTTGTCAGTGCTTTTTTATTTAAAAAAGTATTTGGATTCAGAAATAAGATTATGGTCTTGTTCGGTAGCCATTTTATCCAAAAAAATCCATTTTTTTGCCTACAATTTTTAACTTTTCAACCTTTTTTACACTACCAAAACTTTTGAAAAGTCAAAAAGTAACAAAAAAAACCCATTTTCCCCAAAAAATTTCTACCGAACAAGCCCTATATGTTTGGCCAAATTTTAAAATAAGATAAAGTTATATTTGAGTAATTTTTTTTGTCCAAAATGTCTAGATAAATTAGTTTTTCTAGTAGTTTTAAGCAAATATTTACTTATTTAAAAAATAACTCTTATAGTTGTGTCTAAGTAACTTAATGTTTTTAATTTTGACTAATAAAAAATATTTATATTAAAACTTACTAATTTACTTGAAAAAAATTTACTCATGTGTAAACTTTTTAAGCTTAGACAAAATTATTATGTTTGGAAGCCACTTGAAATGTAAGAATAAGATGAAAATGTGAAACATAATGTGGATGTAATGATTTTATATGTGTACGTTTATATGTCAAATATATTCTAGTTAATAATATCATGGTTCATTTGTGACATCTACAATGCCTAAAATTCAAATCACTAACATCGTTTTTCATGTGTCTTGCACAAGTTGTAATAAAACAAGACTTAAATTATCTTTTTATCGATATTACATTGTTCATCAATAAATTACTTGTCCAACAGACACAATAATTAAACGCAATAATATCACATGTGCACCCGTGTCAAATCCTAAGCTCCAAAAGTTGGGATCTTTGGAAATTGACCAATAGCGTAAAATAGATTCAAAAGATTATTTTATTACTCTTTTGTTGATTTCAATTTTTGGTGCCATTTTGGGTGAGTTTAGTTGGTATAAAGACAAATAAATGTTGTCCATTTGAAATGGAAATGAAATCGCATGTAATTAAAATTGGTTGAACGAAGACTGTTGAGAAAGGTTATAGAGCTAGCTACTCTATAAAATCACGAGATATGTGTAAAAAAAGGAGGACACGATTATAGTATTGAGTCATATCTTTTATTACCAAGAGCCCTAGAAACGGGAAAATATTATGGGTTAATTGGCCATAAAATTTTTCCTTGTTTATTTTTATTGCAAAAGTTGGGATAAAATAAACGACGAGGAAAAAAAAAAAGAATAGGTTAAAACATTTGTATCTCTGGTAGGTACAAATTTAATATGGTGTCTAATTTTAATATTTCAAGAATAAAGAGAATAAAAAATGGGGAGCTCTTTCCCTCTCCCCCTCTCGTGGGATATAAATGTTGTCGAAGAGTTGATTCTATTCTTCTCGACTGAAATATTAACAACTTGAAAACTCAAAATTTGAACTCAAACTTGCTCGAAAAATTATTTGGACAAAATTTGAGAGAAAGAATGATTTAGAAATATATTATTTTTGAATTGATTTGGGATGATGAAAATGAAATGAAACGAGTTCAATTTAATATTGATTCTAATGTGTCTATTTTAAGTTGGTGCATCTTTTGGCATGGATTGATCTGCATCGTTAGATCACATTATTTCAGAGTGGGACATGATTTGGCAGTCAAGATTGCTCCATATCGCATTGGTTCATGTCCCTTTTGTATGCACCAACTACATATGATCGGTTGCGCCTAGTCATCACACCCAATTAGCGATTCTGACCAATCACACTCTTTGGTTCGCACGTAGTCAACCCCTACCAAACACTTACACCTATTCATAAATATGGCATACCATATTTGCGCCAAGGGTAGGTGATCGCCATTGACTACCACATTATTGCCACATCACTGTACCACAATTTCATTTTTGAAAACTTTATGGCTCCTCAGCTTAACGAGATGATACATTTCTAAAAGCATTAAGGAACCTTAGCAATGCAAAGTGCGTTTAAAAAAAAAAACGCTCAATGAGACATATCAATGAGACATGTGGGCTCGACCTAGGTTGAGAGCGCATGCATGTTCACACCACCAATGTTCCCACTGTGGGACAAGTTTTCGTTATTAAAAGACATATTTACCGCTTTCCAACATATGCACCAATTTGGATACTTATTCCAATGAATAATGCTATCTATCACAATTGTTGATAATTATCAGTCTAGGAGGCAACTAGATGGTATTAATTGATATGCCATTTTTATTAAAAGTACCCACATTCTACATTTAAGATGACATATCAATTAATTCTACTTAATTACCACGTACAATACTCATCATGAGCAATTGTAATTTATAACATTTACTTTATTCTAATTCATACATATCCGTTTGGCCAACTTAATAGACAGGAATCACCTCATGGCAAAGATTAATTACCACCTAATTAATGCTATTAATTACACAAGGAACCCACTGAACAGTCCCTCAAATTTAGGCCAACTAAATAGTTTTAAAACCCATTTATTACCATAAATTCTAACAATAGATACTTAAATTTTTTATGCGATAATTTTGTCACATACTTGATTTTATATAAAAAATTGTACAATTACTTTTTAAAATTTTAAATTTTAAATATAACAAATGTAAAACACATTTTTTTTTATAAGAAATGTAACAAACGTAACAAATGTAATAAGTGTTACAAAAATAAAAATAGTATTTATAGAAAAAAAAAAAACAGTTAGATAGTATATTTTATTGTAATCTAGATTCATGGCCCCTACAAATTGTTTTTTTTTTATTTTCTTGATTCAAGTCGAGAATCCTGGCTTAAATTTAGATTTTTCCCCCTCAGCAATTGACCTGGGTTGTGGTTCAAAACTAAATCGACATCTGTATTTTTAACTGAATATCTCAATCCATATCGAGAATCTCAATAAGAAAACAAAAACAAAAATATTTTTTTCGAGTAAGGAAATAAGGGCCCGTTTGAGAGAGATTATAAACTAGTTTATAAATCAATTTTTGGTTTATTTGACCAATATTGGTTTATTTGAGTTGAAATTGTTGACTTTTCATGTTAAAAGTGGATTGAAAGAAATTGTTGACTTTTCATGTTAAAAGTGGATTGAAAAGTCAAAAATGACGGCTGAAAAAAATCAAAATGAATTTTTAATCTGTGTCAAACAAGGCCTAAGTTCTTTATTTAGGTTAATATTGTCATCCCAAATAAAGTAAAAACATTAAATATTACTAACAAATCTAAACTGGGAAGAGGCTCTTGGTCTTGGTAAAGAAAATAAAACAATACATTGAAAAGAGTAAGGATAACTCACTCATGCAATGTATTTTTTGTAGTACTTTCCAAAAGGGTAAGAATGGCAAAAATGATTCGCTTCTGCGTAATTGCCCCACCATGTGTCCCGTACTTGCCCTGACTCTTATGTTTTTATATTTTTATGTGTCTCTACTTTTTTAACTTTAAATCGTATATGAAAATAAATAATATAATAATAATAAAAAAAAATAAACGAGGTGAAAAATAGAGATATATTGATTCCCGCCTCCATCATCATTAAAGAAAATCCTCGACGGCACTGGAATGGGAAGGGTCACACAGACTCCACCACCCTCTGTTGTCATTTCTTAAAAAGGGTAAAAGAATTAACTAAAAATCAAAATGACACAATAATCATAAAGATGTCCATAATCTCCATAGAAATATGGAGATTATTCAAATGTTCAAATCTAGAGCACTAGGTAAACAAAAATCTAATTTCATGTTGCAATAATCTCCATAGAGATTTCCATCTTATTTTTCACCATTCTTTTCGTGTTTGACTCAAATTCCACATTGGACCCGGCTACTGTCCAAACCCTTTTGACACCAAGTAAAAAGAAACCGGTGAAAACCTAGTAACTGTGACTATTGAAGGTTACATTTTGATAACGGACAAAAAATTGTAAAAAATGGAAAAATCACGTGGTTGAAATTATTGTTAAAGTAATTTGAAAAAAAGGTAATTTCTATATAGTTAAAATTAAAGTTCTAAAATGTGTAAAGTGTGGCTAGGCGTGGAGGTCAAGCTTCAAGCTTTTTAGGCCTAGGCGAGGTTTAGGAGGGGTGAAGCGTGAGCGAGGCGTGAAAAAGCGTTTTCTTATTTTTAATATTAAAAAAAAGAGAAAAAAAATGTTTTTAACTAAAAAGCGCGTATCTAAGCGAGCTTAGACGTGCCTAGGTGCGACTAAGCGTGCCTAGGCGCGTGGTTTTTAGTTAAAAATTTAGTTGAATAAAAAAGCGTGCGCCTAGGGCCTAAGCGAAGCGTGGAAGTCAAGTTTCGCGTCTAGGCGCGCTTTTTAGAACAGTGGTTAAAATTATGTAACAGAATTTACACGTGGCCAAAGATTAAAATATATATTTTCTATCACATTTATATATCTAAAGCTTAAATTTAGCAAATTAGAAGATATGTTTAATACATAAAATTTAAGGAGACTGTCTTTAACCGGTGGTTCCATTTGTGATCGGCGATTCTATGTGTCAAGTCATGACCAACATCAACAAAAGTTTGCCGCCTAGTTGAAGGTATTTTTCATTTTTGATTCATTTTAAAATTTATCCTTTTTTCTTTTCTAAATACCAGCATAGATTTGTTCTATGATACCGATGTTACATTATGTGACCTAAATGTGACTATTATCTCCCATGTTGTGGATGTACCTTTAATTATAGATGAATTCATGAAGAAAAATGTGCGTGTGACTGTAAGAAGTATTTGGTGACTGCGTTTGTGACTGCTCATTCAAAAATTGTTGTATGATGTGACTGATGTGACTCTTGTGTCACGTTTTGTGGCAATCTATTAACTGATGATGAAAAAAATTTGTGGCATGTGTTAGACTATTGTGACTTTTGGTATGTGGCTTCGTATGTGTTGTGTGATTTTAATCTAACAAGTGGACGAATCGTTACAAATAATAAAATGAGAAGTAGAGTGTCGAACCCATGATGATTAGCTATCAATCAACCTATTAATTTGTAATTCGAATTTTAACAATAAAAGAACACAGATTCATTTTGTGATTTTAATTCTAAAATTATTCTATTTATGTTAAATTAAAACAAATTATCTCGCAATCAAAAGTAATTTTTAAGAATGAATTCGAATGGTACCAACACTAGGATTTGCGAATCCACCTACACATTCTTTAATCAATTATCCGTTAATCGTTTTAGCTTATAATTACTTTAGATTAAAAATCGGTGATCCTATAATAATCAAAAGCCTCTCTCGATGGTCAATTAATTCTATTTCGATATGTGAACCTAATTATCTCTAATCAAATTTCGAACATAAAAATATGTATTTAAATAACAAGAACACATAACCGAATTTCATAAAGCATAATAGTAATTTCTATCTATTATTGGACCATATGTTATTTAATATCATGTGCTAAGTCTATATTGAATCTCTCGACTTTAATATAGATCACAAAACATTCTAATGGTGATCGGACATTAAAACATTAAAAATACTGAATAAAGAATAATCAATCAAGAAACAATTAACTACTAAAATGAAAAACTTCTAATTAATTAAAAACATGAGGTTTCATCGTTCATCCTAGCAAAAAGTAAATTTAGCTGGACATGATTTCGTTAATTATTACAATAATTGAATTCGTCATGTTCCGGAGAAAGAAAAACAAAAAATAAATAAAACCCATGATTTTGGTCGAATGATCTTCTACCAAATCCTTGATCTTAAATTCTTCTCTTGTATCTTGTTCCCAAAATTCGCCTACTTTAATTGCGTAACTTTTTTAAAAGACCTAGAAGATGTCTATTTATAGTCCTTGGAAAGTCTTCAAAATTGTGTCTTAAGAGAGTCATAATCCCACTTAACTTTAGAAAATCGCATTTAAAACTTTCCTTCAGCGTAGGTTGTACTTAGGTCGCGTCTAGGTCGCACAATGCATTTTGCTACCTAGGTGCGACCTCCAGTAAGTTTTCACTACTGCACCTAGGTCGCACCAAGTTCGCACTACCCATGTGTGATATAAGTTTTGAAAACTTACAATTTGGTCCTCGATTTGGCTTCTGATGTACGATTTTGGTCATTTCTTCTTTAAATCTTCCCAATTCAATCCAAAAGCTTCCAAATGCATTCTAATTGGTCCTCACCCTTCTAAAATCTTCCAAAGTGGCCTTCCAACTATTTTAAATTGTACATATTAGTCCCCAAACTTTTAGAAATTTGATTTTTGCTCCCAAAACTTTTAAATTCACCACAGTAATCATCAATTAAGCTTTAAACTCTTCTTTTTCGTTCCAAATTCATCCAAATTGGGTTTTGTACATACGTATACAATAATTAATTAAATAGAAATATGCTCATATAGTGAATATATAATAAGTTTACAAGTATAAATAAGCGTATAAAATACACTTATCAAACACCCCCAAACTTAAACTCTTGTTCGTCCCGAGCAAGATTATCTACTCAAAACACACAATAAAATAAAATAGGAAAAACGAAAAATAGATTCGTTAGATAGCATGCTGTATTCACCTCAGAATTTGAACTGTTCAACCAATTCATAAAAAACTTATAAATAATGCTACCAAAATTAATTTTTAACTTATCCGATGTTTGACTGGTGTGTATGTGTATATAGTCACACTCATTGTCATGAAGTTCTAAGTTGGTTCCTTCCCAACCCTGAATGGTCAAATGTTTTCTCTCCCTCTCATGAGATGCATGTCCAAACTTGATTTTTTTTTTTTTGGAATCTCTCACCCGAGGTGTTAATTCTAAGGTTGCTCTCAAATCACCCATTATTTTTCTTCTTAAGTTTGGTTGGGTGTAACCAATAAAAGCAATTACTTAGATCTATGATGATTCTCCTTAGATTTAAGTGCTCCGACCTTCAAGCTTCCACTAGGCAATTCAAATCCGTTAGTTGTCTAAATCCTCATGTTAACTCCGCAAATGACCCTTTTTGTTGTCTTTGTGTGTATATATATATATATATAAATCTTACGTGTAAACCTCAGTCCCTCAAGCTTTCTAGATGACTCTTGTAACGAGCTTTATGCCGATGACTCTCAGATTTTACAAACCTTAGGGTACCGAGTTTTTAGAACCCCTACGGGCTTTATCACTGGAGTTAAAAAGGCTACGAACGAAGGTATAAGATAGAGCCAATACCAAGTTTACGTGTAAACCTCAGTCCCTTAAATTTTCTAGATGATCCCTGTAACGAACTTTAGGCCGATGGCTCCCAAATTTTACAAACCTTAGGGCACCAGGTTTTTAGAATTCCTATGGGCTTTATCACTCGAGTCAAAAAGACTACGAACAAATGTATAAAATATAGTCAGTACCAAGTCCTTTACGTGCAAGAGTTTATATGTGAGGTCTAGATTTCTAACATCCAGTCATCACCTAGTTTCATTTTGTTAGCCATAACACTTCACACAATAATTGGCATGCATAGAATCAAAAAATCTCAAAATAATCGCTCTCACCAGCTCTACCATTCTCAAAAACAGTCTTACACATGGTCATATGATATTTTTGATTTATATGGTATATGATATATTTATAACTTGACAACCTAACTCACACAATTACACAAATATAACCTGCTTGCATAACGACGGTTGTGACTATAGTGCTCGAAGATATTTAAGTCTCACATGGAAAAGTAATTACACAATATAAGCACATGTAGCATCACTTAATCACCAATCATGAATTGATTACACTTTTCAATATAAATTTCATCATCATAAGCCACCAAGGCTATCCAACATTACACAAGCATGCACTAATTTTGTTTTTGTTTTTTTTTTTTTAAATTTTTTGTTTATTTAATTTTTTTTTTTAAACAATAGACTCCAAATAGATTAAACTTAAAAGACTCGATAAGCAAATAATATCATATAACTCACAATCATTTAAAATAAAAGCAACACATAGAAATAGAGTACACCCCCAACTTAGACACTACATTGTCTCAATGTAAATAAAAGAAATAAAGGAGAAGAGTTTACTATATTTTTCGTAGAGGCGTGGTGAACTTAGACTGTTTTGTGCTCACGTATCATCCGGAGGTGGTGAAGGAACATGTATAATTTGGGACAAACGATCTCCGATTATTACACCATAAACTTCATGTTGTCCAAGAAAAGTCTAGAAATGGGTTATGATGATTATTTTCCTCGTTACCTTAAAAATTGGTAAAACCTACTTTAAGTCCTAAAAGCATAAAAGCATGCAAAATGTTAAATGAAATCCTAAAAATTAAATGATACGGAAATTGAAATAAAGTGGTAGAAAAATGGGTTACCTCCCATTGAGCGCTTGTTTACAGTCTTTAGCTCAACTTTGTCAGGATGATCACTCATGGCACTTTGAATAGGGCTTTTGATGACTTGTTTTGTTTGCATCATTATTCCTTTATTCTCCAATATTTAACTTTGTTTTTCTCATAAAAATACAATTTAATTTTATCACCATGCTCGAACTTAACCATGAAAATTTGAACTTCTTCAATGGTCTTGATCATAAAATCAGTTTTAGAAGAAAGATGGGAGTTGGAGAATTGCTTAATTGGTGTAGCATCATTAAACGCCACTTTTTCATTCTACTTATGTATGATCAACTTCTCATTCTTCATATATTCTTCTTCTTTAGTTGGTGCTTCCTCAATTTGGACAACCAGTCTATTTTCCAAAATTTCAGGTAGTTGTTCCTCATTCATTGTTGTAATGTTTGACACGTCTTCCATCGGGGTGGCTTTAGTGTCACTTGGAAAGGTGCTTTGTGGACTCTCTGTCAGCATCTTTATCATCTGCTTAATTTTATTCTCTATGCACTTTTCAGTTGTCTTGATGCTCTGATCAAGTGCCTCTTTCCACCATTCTTTACTCTCTTGTGGTTTTCCCTGATCTGACGAATTTTGAATATCTCGGGTATTGTCATATGAGAAATTTTGATGATTTCTCCATCGGGATTATAAGTCTGCGAGAATGGATTTTTTTGTTGTAGCTGAAAATTCTGAGCATATGCAGCTTGTTCAGGTGATGATACTTCAGCAGTAGCCAAAGGGCACTTTGATGATTGATGGTTTGCCCCGCAAATTGTACATATTGGTAGGGACATCTGAACTATATTGACTGACTGAGAGTATTTTTAGTATTTCCATCTGCTTTGCCAATGAATCAAATTTTGCTAGTAGGAGCGAATTGATATCCACCCGTGTATTCCTGTTTGACCTTGGTTGTTGTACCAAGAGTAATCTGAGTGATTTTGCCAATCTTGATTATAAGTGCAGGAGTAGAGACAAAAATTTTGTTTGACCGGTGGTTTCCATAAATCTTCAAAGAGATCCTCATCAATCTCAAAGTCTGCCATCTTGTGTTGTGCTTGATCTCCTAGCTCATCTTTGTTTCCTGGTAGCAATGAAACTAAGAAAAACAAATAGATCAACTAAAAAAAATATATATAATAAAAAAAAATAATAATAAATATTAATAAAAAAATTATTAAAACTAAATTATAAATTAACGTAGTAATTAATAAAACCAGTCATCGGCAACGGCGCCAAAAACTTGTTGTGTGATTTTAATCCTGTAAATGGACGGATCGTTACAAGTAATAAAATGAGAAGTAGAGTCTCGAACCCACGATGACTAACTACCAATTAACCTATTAATTTGTAATTCGAGTTTTAACAATAAAAGAACACATATTCATTTTGTGATTTTAATTCTAAAATTATTCTACTTATGTTAAATTAAAACTAATTATCTCGCAATCAAAAGTAATTTTTAAGAATGAATTCAAATGGTACCAACACTAGGATTTGCGAATTCACCTACACATTCCTTTATCAATTATCCATTAATCGCTTTAGCTCATAATTACTTTAGATTGAAAATCGGTAATCCTATAATAATCAAAAGCCTCTCTCAATGGTCAATTAATTATATATCGATATGCGAACCTAATTATGTCTAATCAAGTTTCGAACATAAACATATGCATTTAAATAACAAAAACACCTAACCGAATTTCATAAAGCATAATAGTAATTTCTATCTATTATTGGACTCTATGTTATTCAATACCATGTGCTAAATCTATATTTTCGACTTCAATATAGATCACAAAATATTCTAATGGTGATCGGGCATTAAAACATTAAAAATACTGAATAAAGAATAATCAATCAAGAAACAATTAACTACTAAAACGGAAAACTTCTAATTAATTAAAAACATGAGGTTTCATTGTTCATCCTAGCAAAAAGTAAATTCAGCCGGACATGATTTCATTAATTATTACAATAATTGAATTCGTCATGTTCCAGAGAAAGAAAAACAAAAAGTAAATAAAACCCGTGATTTTGGTCGAATGATCTTCCACCAAATCCTTGATCTTAAAAATATTCTCTTGTATCTTGTTCTCAAAATTCACCTTCTTCAATTGCGTAACCCTTTCAAAAGACTTAGAAGATGTCTATTTATAGTCCTTGGAAAGTCTTCGAAATTGTGTCTTAAAAGAGTCCTAATCCCACTTAACTTTAGAAAACCACATTTAAAACTTTCTTTCAGCGTAGGTCGCGCCTAGGTCGCACAATGCATTTTGCTACCTAGGTACGACCTCCAGTAAGTTTTCACTACCGCACCTAGGTCGCACCAAGGTCGCACTACCCAGGTGTGATATATGTTTTGAAAACTTACAATTTGGTCCCCGATTTGGCTTCTGATGTACGGTTTTGGTCATTTCTTCTTTAAATCTTCTCAATTCAATCCAAAAACTTTCAAATGCATTCTAATTGGTCCTCACACTCCTAAAGTCTTCCAAAGTAGCCTTCCAACTATTTGAAATTGTACATATTAGTCCCCACACTTTTAGAAATCTAATTTTTGCTCCCGAAACTTTTGAATTCACCACAGTAATCGTCAATTAAGCTTTAAACTCTTCTTTTTCGTTCCAAATTCATCCAAATTGGGTTTTGTACCAACATATACAATAATTAAACTTATTTAAATATAAATATGCTCATATAGTGAATATATAATAAGTTTACAAGTATATGCTCATTTTGAAACTTCTCTGCCTGCAAAGCTGAGATGATACGGGAAAAATACTTTTATCTTTGACCCATAAAATTTGAATTCTTTCCTTTTTGGTTTTCAAAATATTACTTCCTTCTCAAAATATACGATGGTAGTGCGATTACTACCCAACCAATCCATCAAAATCTCTTATAATTATAACAAGCAGGTGTGCTGACAAAACCAACCCATCAAAATCTATCTGAAATGCCATAGCTAATTTATCTGTATCTATAATTCTTCATCATGGTATACTAACCTCTAGTACACTATCAGTTTTCTGACATGAAACATTAACTTTAGCTAGGCATGCATCATATATAAATGAATACGTCGCGCCATAGTCAATAAGAACATAAATACGTACGCTAAAGATAAAAAAAATATACAAGTAATAACGTTCGAATTTTGGGCGGCCTCCTCATGAGTCATGACGAACACTCTAGCTTTTCTTTTGTTCACCTGATCATTAACCTTTGTCAGCACTGCCTGACATTGTGACACATAGTGGCATGACTCGCCACACTGATAGTAAACGTTCTTGCCTAAGTGGCAATCACCATTATGATTCTTCTTACACTTAGGGTACTGAGGATTGTGATTTCTTGACTGTCCCTGTTGGGACATGATTATGTCTTTTGAACTGGCTTGAATTCTGGTTTTTATTCTGATCTTGCCAATTTCTCTTTCCCGAGTCATTTTGTTGTCCTTAAACTCTGACCTTTAAACATTTAAAAGACATTGTCTGGACTGGGCCTTCTTGACCACTGCTCTAAAAATAGGAAGCTCATGTGAACTAATAATTTGTCTGATCTTTGGACGCAACCTATTTCATAACGTCTTGTCTTTATTAGTTTAGTGTTGACCAAATACAAAGCATAATGTGACAATTCCTCAAATTTTTGCTCATACTCAGGGATTTCCATATCTCCCTGAACTAAATGCAGAACCTTTGACTCTTTATAATATCGCAGAGATTGTGAAAAATATTTTTTCATTAGCTCGACCTTGAATTGGGCACATGAGAGATTATTATGTTCTTCATCATTACGAGTGCGGGATGCCGACTCCCACCATTGACCTGCTCGACCAATTAGCATGAACTCTACGCAAAGGATTTTCTAATTTTCTGGACAAGAGATGTGCCGAAAAAATTTCTCGATTGTTCGCAACCATTCTTCGACTACAAGACGATCCTTTCCACCGGAAGGTATGAGGGTAGTACCAATGGAATTTTTCGATTGCAGGTACGACAGGGGCCGTGTGATGTACTAGTGGGGCCTGATGTACTTGGGGCACTTGCGGTACCCACGACGCCATTGGCGGTTGTGGCACTTGAAGTGCCATCTGAGCTGCCAATGCTCGCCTCATTTCTTCTACTGCTAGTTGTAAATCCCTGGTAGATATAATTTGCGTAGGCTGTGCCATTTTCTTTAGAATAAATAAAATGAAAAGAATTTGTAATCCATCGAAATAAACACATTACATAATGATATAAATATCTGAAATGGCTATCAACAAAGAAGAATTTAAATAATATCTTTTATATATTCAAATCTTCCTTCAAGAGGTACAACGAGCAAAAACTTCTAGCACTAAACAACGGTAAAGTAAATGTACATGCATACTGAGATACAGACTGAAAAGAAAAATATCTGACTATACTATGCTATCTCTAAGCATCATCATCACTGATCCATCTTTCGG
Source organism: Forsythia viridissima (assembly GCA_030279155.1). Lineage (NCBI taxonomy): Eukaryota > Viridiplantae > Streptophyta > Magnoliopsida > Lamiales > Oleaceae > Forsythia > Forsythia viridissima. The sequence goes on along the minus strand of CM059041.1, from coordinate 1,454,303 downwards.
GCACTCTGGGTCTCTTCAGTCGTGGAGCCTCGTTATCCGAGATAACACAAGACTCGGCCTCGAACTCCTCATTGAGATGTTTCTCCGAGTGTTTCTCAACCTCAATAATTAGATCAGCTCAATCGCTAGAACTGGTTGCGGCACTAGCTTAACTACTGGGGCAGGCTCGGGAACTGGCTCAACTACTGGGGCCGACTCAGAGATAATGTGGAGACCGCCTCTATATAGATTGTACTCCTCCCAGTGTATAATGAGCACTTCACAATACACGTCATACTCCACCTCTGGATGGTAGACCTCCTCTAGGTCTCTTAGAATTTCCATGGCAACCGCCTATCCCGGGCCAATCATGTGAATCAACCAAATGAGCAATAGACTCTGCATCGGTTGCCACTAAACCATAGTTCATCGCCATGACACATGCTTTCCTATGTTTGCCTATATGATGGCCAATCGACCACTCGGGACATGAGCAAAATATATGTAATCGTTCCTTGCCGTCTTGGCACGTTCTAGAAAATACTCACTCGGTAGAACCATGCATGTCTGAGATACCAATTATGAAAAGTCCGATTAGATGAATTTCTATCATTTTTTAATTAAACTCCAAGGACTAACATAAATTTTTATAAAATTTAGTCACATTTTCAGAACATTTATGGTACAAAAATTTATAACCACATTAAAATTTCAACTTAATGTAACATTTTATCATGAATGAAACAAATATAATATTTCATAAATATAAGTTTCATTTATCATACTTAACAACATAAAAAAAAAATTAATTAAACTTTCTTTACCTCACAGCTTGCGTAGTGCAGGCGAGTAGAGACACTTAAACTATATGGAAAGATACCAGTTAAACTATATAGAGAGAGTATAATGGAATCGGGTGACAATACCTCAAAACCACGAAAATGAAGATCTCGATTGCCTGATACCCCACTTGATGACGCATGATGTTGTTGCTGAGGATAATGAGTTGGTAATGTGTCCCGACAATGCATTAAAATAAATCGCTATACCTGTGAAAGTGCATTGTGAGGATTATATACTGAAAATCGCCCACTAGACGGACTTCCTGCAGCATGTTGAACACCATGTGAAAGACCACCATATTCGTTGAATACCTTGATGCATAAGGCCAGTGCACGTTTGATATGTTCAATTCCCGTCAACATAGTGCAACCCCTGGACAATTCTTGTGCAGATGCGACAAGAAATATTATTTTCATTCGGTATCTTATACATCTATAGTAAATAGCATGCAACTATATAATGCATGTTTGGTACACGATACTAGTTAGGATGAGAAATATCATTTTCATTCGGTTTTTTTTTTCCAACTCCTGTCTTCATTTTTTTTTTTTGACACACAATACTCTTAATTTTTCACTTTTGGTAGTCGTCATCCCCGTTCATGGATTCCGTTTAAAAACCTAGTCAAATTGTCACGTGTCATGCACATCGTGAACACGAAAAGGGTTTACGTCGATAGATTGGTTAGGATGAATCTATTATATTTTTACTTTGACGTCTAAAACAGTATAAATTATTAGTTGGATTATTTGATTTACTCCAAATAGCTAGTCGTCCTAAGTTATTGTGTCCACAATTACTAACACGAAGTGTGTCTATTCAGAAACTATTTATTATGAATTCATTTTAAAATGATCGGTAGAAAGAATGATATCTAATGCATTTACAGATTTACAAATCAAGTTTGAGCATGGGGACATGCCCCTAGATAAACTTGATTCTCATTTACGGACATTGATACTATAATTTCTTTTTTGCCTCATAAATCATAACTATTACAAAATTATGATTGAAGTTTTGGAATAAAATAAAATAATTTATTTAAGCTTGCACTTGTGTAATGGCAAAATCTTGATAAATTTTATACGTATTAGTTCTTAACAAGTGATATTTAAATCGTTATATTCGTAAAAGTCAGTACACTTGATTCTCATTTACGAACATTAATTGGTACTATAATTTTCTTTTGTGCCTCATAAGTCATAACTATTACATGAATTATGATGGAAGTTTTTTGGAATAATGTGTAATGGCAAAATATTTCTAAATAAATATGAAAATGACTCAAGGGCATGCTATGCACTAGGCAAGAACCTCTTTGGCACTCCTACGCAAATAGAAATGTTCATAACCAGGGCCGGTTTTGGTTCGAAGCGAGTGAAGCAACTGCCTCGAGCCCAAAATCGAAGGGAGTCCCATTTTCATTAAAAAAAAATTATTTGTGATTACTGAAGTCGCAAAAAAAAAAAAAAAAAAGCTACAAAAGTTTGAAGCCCAATAAAGCAAAGTAAGTCACATTTCCACGAGTACCATGACTATTATTAAATAGTAGCCCGAAAATTAAAAGGGCCATTTAAATAAAAACATTAGCCATCAACAGTCCTACCTATGACTTATCAGACTTTGTTTTGGGGGCCTAATTTTTGAACTTTGTCTCGGGCCTCAAAAATGTTAGAACCGGCCATGTTCATAACCAAATATGTGGATAGTGTATACTTTCGGAGTGACTTAAAACAACAAGACTGAGGAGAAAAGGGTGTGGCAAAAGCTTTGCAGAAGGTGTTCGGGACTTTTGAATTCGATCCATCCGATGCTGGTAGCATCCACATGATAACATAAATTTTGTGTAACAGAAAATTCAAGAAACAAAACAATAGAAAGCTTTACAAATGTAATAAAGTCTTTTGGTCTGATCAACTATAGATCCATATTGAGTTCAATAAAACTTGATATAATAAGTAGTGAAAACCAAGGATAAAATCAAATTCCTCCATCAATGATGATATCACAGACCTTGCTGACAAATGCACCTTGTGAGAAAGATGTTGTTACGGAGTCAAGAGTCTTCATTTACATGAGAAATGGTTGCATATTTAGTGCGGTTTGATTTTGCTTAAAAAATTGTGATCAAAATTAACAATTAATTTTAACACATTTAATTCATGACTGTGAGATTAATAATAAAATGTTTGTTTCTCAATGATTTTATTTTGTTATTGCCTGATAAGTGTGATTTTACACTTATCTATACTATCAAAAGTGGACAATTGTAAGTGCTCATAAGTACTTTTCTACTTAATTGTGTGTTGATTTAATTATTTCAGGTCAAAACCCAAGATCGGATGGAATTGGAGAAAAACAAAGCAAAATAGGCGAAAAGGACTGAAAGTGTACGAAAACTTGGAGATGGGGATCAACATGTAAACTTTCAAAAGTTGAAGGACATGGGGTGCAAACAAAAGAGGACTGAATTGAAATATAAGAAGGAATCAGAGGACTAAAATGACTACAATCAAAAGTTGAAGGACCACAAGCGCAGATTGGACAGAAAATGAGCTGGGCGAACGCCCTAGACCAAAGCTGGGCGTGTGCCCAGCTGAAGCAGCAAACGGCTGAGGCTGTTTTCCCAGCCTGGGCGTTCGCCCTCATCATGCCTGGGCGTTCGCCCAGGCCATTTTTTGGCATGCGAATTTTCTTTTATTTTATTTCCTTATTTGAGTTCAAAAACAATTAGGAAACTTATAGTCCACGATTTTGAGGATTTTGAGGGATCTTTTAGGTCATCTGGAGAGACCTATTAATAGGACTTAGACTCTCATAACAAGGGTTGTTGAAAAAATCTGGTAAAAAATCATATTGAGAGAGAGAGATACCAAGAGACGAAGGACAAGGCGGAAGAGAAGATTGGAGCTTGAAGACAAAGAGTTCTTGGTGCAAGATATTCAACGTCTCTTCCTCTATTATTTTCAAGATCCGGTTATGTTTTCAATTCTTTTCATCTTTTCTTTCTCCCGAGTCATGAATAGCTAGATTTTATGTTTGGATGAACGATGTAGCCTAAGTTAACTTCTTTAATTTCGAATCTCAAGTTTTGATTTATAAATTGATTAAGTATTTGATTTTACTTCTTTTCTTAATGCTTTGAATAATTGGCCATTATTTCATTGATTTTATGGATTGTAATGAACTGAGAAGTGAATTATTGATCTAGACACGTAGTAAAATTCGGCAATTGGATGAAAGGTAGAGATGCGCTTTTATTATTGCTGCGGTCTGAATTGAATTCCTAGGAGATTTCATGCATCTAATTAAAGACCATTCTGACTGCCTAAGTTGACTTAATTAGATAGGACCAATTTGAACTCGAGAGAGGTAAATTAGGTTAAATTTGTGAATTCGACCGAATACAACTTTAGAAAACAAATCTTGAGAGGAGGAATTAGAGATGACAACTAGGTGAATTCGTTCGTCCAAATGCTTTAACCATCATATTTTATTAATTCTTGATATTTTCTTTATTATTACTTTCGAAAAATCCAAAGTTTTAGCTTAAATCTTTCAACTCAATTTATTTTAAATTATTTGCAATGAATTAGCGCTTTGATTAATTTAACTAGTATCTAAATAAGATAGTCTTCGTGGGAACGATAATCCGGACTCAAAAAGTCCACTTTATTACTTGTTAACGATATTGTGCACTTGCAATCACGTTATTTTTACAACATTGCCCCGTAAAATTTGGCCAAGCTTTGCTGTCCATTTCCAAAAAACTTTTGTTTATTCTATTTTGGCATTGAATAACACAAGTATACTGTTACATCTATAGCCAACCCCAACTATCTGGCACCATGAATACACTGCAAGCAAAGAAAACCGTGGGCCAACCGTCTACGGAAGATGCTGAGGGCCGTTGTCAGGACTAGATTTATTAATTACTACGTTAATTCATAATTTAGTTTTAACAAATATTGTTATTTTTATTTTTATTCTCCTTCTCAGTTCTTTGTGTAAACGCTGAATTTCAGCTATTTTTCACTGTTTCAGTTGTTGATTGTGTATGCGGTGTGCAAAAGATCTTGATCTATTTGATTTCGAACATTGAACGAAGCTTTCACCAACGACAATGTGAACAATGAGAAAAGAAAAAACATCAAAGATACACAATGGACGACAACTACCGAGTCCATGATCCACCACCTGCAGATATGAGAAATATTCTTGCACATGTGCAGGTTCGACCAGTTGAAGTTAATAAATGAGATATTCTTGTAGGTGAGTATATGATATCCCCGATTATTGAGAATCGGTCCAGCATAATTTACCCACATTTTGGACTCGAGAACTTTCGGTTAAGAACAGATGTAATCAATTTGTTCTTGAACAATCTGTCGTTCTATAGGAGGAACGACGAAAATCCTCACTATCATCTTTCTCAGTTTATGGAATACTATGGAAATTTCAAATATCATGGTGTTAATGAAGAAGCACTTAGGATGAGACTCTTCCCACATACTCTAAAGGATAAGGCTAGAAAATTGTTAAATCTCTACCGTGTGGAAGTATCACTATTTGGACAGATTTGGTCCAAAAATTTAGACTGAAATATTTTACACCGGCCAAAGTAAACAGAATGAAGCATGAAATATCAAAATTTCAAAAATCTGACTTGGAATATTTCCATGAAGCATTGAAAAATTCAAGGAACTGCTCAGATAGTGTCCAAGTCATGGTAATCTATAGCAGCTCAAAATCATTATTTCTACTCTAGATTAACTCCGAATAGTCATTGTTCAGTAGATTCTGTAACATGTGATTCTATCCAAAATAGATTTACTGAAGACCTTCACGACTTGTATGAGATGATGAGTGAAAAGTTTGTTATGTGGCCAGACAGAGGGTCCCAAAAGAAAGCAACAGGAATGCATGAATGTCTCGATAAAGAATGTAGAAAATCAAATTGGATAGTTGGCTAAACTATTGACTGAACAACAACCAGGCACATGGCCAAGCAATACCAAGGTCAATCAAAAAAATCAAGTAAATGCAATTACCACGAAAAGCGGAAGCGGAGTTGAGTTACTAGAAATTCATGTGAAAAGACTATGTATAGAAAAGGAAACTGCGAGAGAGAACAAATCCAAAGAAGCAGTTGAACAAGAAAAATGAAGCTCTCCACCATATTATATTCCACTACCGGTCAAAGCTTATGTTCTTCCAATTCTGTTTTCTCAAAGGTTGCGAAAACATAAGCTAGACAAGTAATTTGAGAAATTCCTCGATATATTCAAGAAACTTCATATCAGCATATCTTTTGCCGACGCTTTAGCTCAAATAAACAGAAGTTAGAAGAGCACGAAACAGTCCTGCTTACAGAAAAATGCAGTACTATCTTGCAAAAACAAGCTACATTTGAAATTAAAACATCTAGGGAGTTTTACTATTCCTTGCACTGTTGATAATTCATTTTTCGAAAAAGCATTATTTGATTTAAGTGCTAGCATTAATTTGATGACTTACTCTATTTTCAGGCAAATATGTCTCGGAGAAGCTAAGCTGACTACAATATCACTACAATTGGCGGATCAATCAGTTAAACGTCCACGCGTGGTTGTTGAAGATATTTTAGTGAAAGTGGACAAGTTCATATTCCCGGTTGATTTCATTATCTTGGATATGGGAGAAGATAGAGATGTACCACTTATCTTGGGATTACTTTTCTTAGCCACCGGACTAGTATTGATTGATGTACAAAAAGGGCAGCTAGTGTTGAGATTAAATGAGGAGCAAGTCATTTCAACATTTTCAAGAAAATTCAATATCTGAGCTCCTTTGACTCTTGTTTTCAGATCGATATCATAGATCACGGGGTAGCTAATACTTTCACTTAGGAAAATTCCTCAGATCCATGGAAGCGTACATTATGCATTCTCAAGAGGAAAATTCTGACTCTTCAGATCTTAAGGAATGTTCCAGATATTTACAAGGGACTGAACAGATGAAAGGAAGGAATAAATACATAGAACTAGGCACCACACCTCCTCAACCACCACATTTAATTCAACAGGCTCCGACTCTCGAGTTAAAGTAGTTGCCTAAGAAAAAGGAAATTACGGTTGAGAAAAACAAAAATAACGAGCTTATACCAGTCAGATTAACCACCGAATGGCAGGTTTGTATTGACTATAGAAAGTTGAATGACGCAACTCGAAAGGACCATTTTTCTCTACCATTCATTTATCAAATGTTGGAACGATTGGCAAGTCATTCTAACTATTGCATTCTTGATAGGTATTTGGGCTACAATCAGATCCATATAGCCCCAAAAGATCAAGAGAAGACAACATCTACGTGCCCTTACGACATGTTTGCATATAGGCGTATGCCCTTTGGATTATGAAATGCTACTGCCACATTTCAGCGTTGCATGATGTTCATTTTCTCGAATATGGTCAAAAAATTCATTGAAGTATTCATGGATGATTTTTTGGTTTTTGGGTCATCATTCGATGAATGCCTAAAAAATTTGACTCTTATACTTTAGCGTTGCGAGAAAACGAACTTGGTGCTTAGCTAGGAAAAATGCTATTTTATGGTCCAATAAGGGATTATGTTAGGACACTAGATTTCAGCTAAAGGTATTGAGGTTGACAAAGCAAAGATTCAAGTTATAGAGAAACTTTATCCACCGAAAATAGTTAAAGGTATTCGATCATTTTTGGGACATGCAGGGTTCTATAGAAGATTCATAAAAGATTTTTCCAAGATCACTACACCGTTGTGTAGTTTGATGAAAATAGAAATCAAACTTGACTTCTCCATAGACTGTCTTACAGCTTTTAATACACATAAAGAAAGCCTAATCTCAACACTAGTGATTGTGGCCCCTGATTAGGATCTACCATTCAAACTCATGTGCGACGCAATTGGTTTTGACGTCGGGGCAGTTTTAGGGAAGCAAAAGGAAAAAGTCAGACATGTCGTATATTACCCCAGCCAAACTCTCAATGACGTTCAAATGAACACAGAAAAAGAACTACTAGCAGTAGTATTTGCCTTCAAAAAAATTTGGTCTTACCTTATTGGATCGAATGTGATAATGCACATGGACCACGCGGCATTGAAATATATCTTTGCTAAAAAGATGCGAAATAGAGGCTGATTTGCTGGATATTACTTTCTTCAAGAATTTGACTTGAAAATTCAGGATAAAAAGGAGAGTGAGAATGTGGTAGCCGAACACTTGTTAAGGATAAAGCAGTCAGAAGGAAATGAAAAAGGTGAAATAAATGAAAAATTTCTTGACGAGTAGATTTTTGGAATAGAGCAGTTAGAAAAAAAAAAGTAGTGCACTGTGGTATGCCAATTATGTAAATTACCTTGCAAGCAGTATTGTGCCACCAGATTATGATCACCAAAGTCGAAAAAAGTTCTTTTCATAACTTAAATACTACTTTTGGGAGGATCATATTCTCTACAGAAGAGGTACAGATCAAGTAATTCAGAGGTGTGTAGATGAAGAAAAAAATAGAGACTGTTTTGGAACAATATCATTCATCACCATATGGAGGCAACTTCGGTGCTATTAAGACCCCAGCCAAAGTCTTACAATCTAGATTTTATTGGCCAACATTGTTTAAGGATGCTCACAGTTTGTTGAAAAAGTGCGATAGGTGTCAAAGGACGGGAAACATATCCTGAAAGCAAGAAATGTCCATTAGAAGCATTTTGAAAGTTGAATTATTTGACGTATGGAGAATCGACTCTATGGGACCATTTCTACCACTGTTCTCAAATTTATACATTTTAGTGGCCGTAGACTACATCTTAAAACAGGTAGAAGTTGTAGCTTTATCTACTAATGATGGTCGGGTGGTAGTAAGTTTTCTCAAAAATAATATTTTCACGTGTTTCTAGACTCCTCGAGCAATCATAAGTGACGGAGGTAAATATTTTTGCAACTGACTGTTTGAAACTCTCTTGGAAAAATACGATGTGAAGCACCTAGTAGCTACTTCTTATCATCCACAAATTAGTGGCCAGGTAGAAATTTCCAACCGAGAGTTCAAAAGGACTTTGGAGTTAACCGTGAGTACTTGAAGGAAAGATAGGTCGAACAAGCTTGATGATGCTCTTTGGGCATATCGCACGGCATTCAAGACTCCAATTGGAATGTCACCCTACTGCCTAGTTTTTGGGAAGGCGTGTCATTTACCGATTGAGTTGGAGTATCGAGCTTACTGGACATTGAGAAAGCTAAATTTTGAGCTAAAAGAAGCCGATAAGAAAAGAATACTTCAATTGAATGAGATGGATGAATTCCGGTTTGAGGCCTACGAAAATACCAAATTATACAAGAAGATGACAAAGAAGTGGCATAACAAGAACATCCAACGAAAACACTTTGAGGTAGGACAAAAAGTTCTATTGTTCAACTCAAGCCTAAAGCACTTTTCGAGAAAACTACATTCAAGATGGTCATGGTCATTCACGGTAGTAAAGGTTTATTCACACGGTGCGGTGGAAGTTGCTCATGATACGAAGGACAGGTTTAAGATAAATGGACAAATGCTAAAACAATACTTGGAATGTGATTTTTCGAAATAAAAATTCATTCACCATTTTAAGCAATCCAAATTGATCACTACGACAAAGTCGAGCTTAAGATTGTAAATAAGAGCTTAATGTGAGACAACCCATTTTTTTTACCATTTTATTTAAATTTTCGTACCATATCGTGTTTTAGGATTATAATTGACATTTTTGCACGTTTTATTTATTTTTAGAGTTAAAGTAGGCATTAGAAAATTTTAGGTGATGATGAACAATTATCACCGTCATTTAGCACTGACACAGACTTCAATTTTACGTTATGTTTTGATTTAAAAATAATAATAATAACTTAATTGCACTTGACGTCCTCAATCTTTACTCATTGTAACATTAATGTCCCAAACTTTTTTTTATCACATTTTTATCTTCAACTTTTCATTGATTAGTACATTATTTTTTCTGATAATAGTTTCCGTCCAAAACGACTTATTTGAGAGGACGTAAAATGACTTATTTAACCATCATATTTTAAAAAAACAATGAATACAAAAGTACGACAAAATACATTTTCTTCATTTCAATGTACACAAACAGAATATATTGACACAAACTATCATTAAAAATGAGATGTACTAATCAATGGTAGTTGAAAATAAGAATTCAACGAAAAAAATTAAAAAATTAAATATTATAATAAACAAATATTAAATATTAAAGACCTTAAGTACAATTAAAATATAATGCACTTATAACAAAATTGTAATATTAACATTACAATTCTTATCTTTTAACCCCTGCTACAAGAGCTTACAATGCATTCGAGTGTTTTTCAAAGATTAAACCCCAGAGGGGCATTTTGGATAATTTCTTTTTACCCCCTGAAATTAAAAGACATCTTAAATTTGATTCAGTTAAAAAACTTTGATAAATTTAATGAAGGCAACATGCATAATGTTATTATACGCTCTAAAGCTAAGCTTTTAACTTAACAATGCAGAACACAATATATCCTACTACCCACACTACTTTTCAGAACCAATGGTGCAGCTACCCACTGGCGACCTCACATTGTTGAACTACCCCTCCTAGTCCGTGCTATAAGCGACGAGGGCTACATCTAGAAAGGTGCCTGATATTGTTGTTATAAATCCATAGAGTAAAACTCGCCTTAAAACAAAATTGATGAAATGTCCCCCAAAAGTTAAAGCCAAGAGGATTGCAACTACAAATAGCAATTAATATTCTCTTAATGACGTGAACAAGAAAAGGCTCAACGATTATTCAACATAACAAATCATTGGTTTTAATAATAAAAGCATGTAGATCAAAAAATACGATATGCTATTTCTTGTAAAAACTCCATCCCAAATAAGTCTTACAAGCTAATGCTCACAAAACACAAGCCAATAGGATTTAGCCAGCAAATTGTTAAAAAAACAATATTGGAAAAGAACATTATCAGTCGCCCATTATCATTCATTAAAAAGTTGGGAAGAAACGAAATTATCTTTTGCCACCACCACCTCCAAGCTTAGGACCCTTGGGTACAGCACCCTTGGGCACGTTCCCCCCCTTAGAAGTCTTCGTCTTGGACATCACTTCTGCCTTCTTTGCCTTCTTCTCGTCCTTGCTTTTCTTGATTCTCTCCTTAATTTCACTGAGAAAACATACTACAAGTCAACATTGATTCTAGACACAATTTCTTAATAGTGTTGATGATTATCAAACATTTGAACTCTAAACATACCGTAAAGCAGCTTCACGTGCAGCATCTCTGACTTCTGGTTTCTCAGCTCTCTTCTTTTGGATCACTTCCAAGGTAGCACCAACAATTGACCTTGAGTAAGGCTTCTTGGTGGTTCGACGCCTCTTCTTCACAGTTTCCGCAGCTATATCCTATGGATCAGTACAAAACCAGTTAAAAAAGACCATGATGAACAAGAAAGCAAATGCATCACAGAAACAAAAGGAAAGGGGGTAAAAACAATAAAGTGAAAGGCATTATTGAGTTTGCTTCACCTTTTTATGTTGTTTCCTGTACACGGCAGTCCATGTAAGCTTTGCAGGCCTCAAGCGGTTGTGGAAATACCTCTTGCATTTTGAGTTGACAAAGAGGAAGACCTTGAGCAGGAAAAAAAATGACACGGTTACTCCAAGACGTGTTCATTACGCATTATTGAATATGACTAGACACTACAGCGGAAAAGATTTGAACTTGTTCCTTAAAACAGTCTAAGCACCATACAAAACCTGCTATTAATTTAACAAATACCCTCCCCAAAAATTTGCAGAAGAAACTGCTTCGAAAGACGAGGGATGATGTGAAATGGAATTAGCGTAAAATGCATAGATTTGCAAGAATGAAACTTAACATCTATATCAAATTATAAAAATGAAAATGGACAACAAATATTATAACAAAATTATGTAACCACAACCATATTAGCTGACCTGGGAGTCTGAGCGAATAAATCTGATACCCCTCCCTGGGTATATCTTGGCACCACTGAAGCGACAAAGCTCTGTCCTGATTATCCAAGATTAATAGTAAGACAAACATCAGGCAAATAGAAGACAGGTAAGTTTTTAATTAACACACAAACTGCAGCAGCGACAGCAATATCCATTATAACGGGTAAGGAAATTTTTGGGTGATCAAAGTTAGTCACACATGTGAAAGGGAGAACCAATTCTCTTAAGAACACCATAAAAGTTGTGTCACATACAAAACAAGTTGCAGGCATTATCATGGACATTATATGAACTCTTCAAATCATGTCTGCTAAGTAACTCTTCAAAAAGTATTCGATCATTTCTATTAGCTATTCGGCCTGGTAATTAAAATTGGTGTTTTATCAATTACAAATATGTAATATCACTATATTCTGATACACTCGTTTAGAAATTTAACAATCATGGTTTAATAAAAACATTGGCAATCACCTAGTAAATGTAGTTCTTCATTGAAACTTTATCATTTCCACTACAACTATTAACATAGCAGAAATTCTACAAGTTAAATAAAAAAAAAAAAAATCGAAACAGTTCTGACTAAATTCTACGCACAACAGTTACATTGTAGAAAATGTTAAAAATTAAAAATAGCAGGTGTCTCCGTGCCACATAGATTATAATCAAAATATCTCGGAATAGTCAATTACCATAAGAAAATTAATGAAAATATATATTAGATCACTAAAAATCACACTTTGCATACATGCATCTCATTCCTGTGTGTACGCGGGAAGGGCGATAAAATACACATGCACAGATACATGCTTACATACAGAGAGAGGGAGAGAGAGATAGCGGAGAGAGGAAATTTTACTTGAGAACCATTGTTGTTGCAGCTGCTGAGTTCGCCGCTCTTCGTCTACACTTGGAATGGCCGAAACCCTAAGCCCTAGTGGGCAATATAAGGTTCCATTTCTATCATGATATGATGATACGATGTCTTTGTTTTTGGGCCTTTCCTACAAAGGATTCATGTAATTTTAGTGGGCCGCCAATGATATTCTGCAAAAACTATAATTGGGCCCTTGAGGGTCTCATAGTAGTTAAACTTTAGTTTATGAAGCATATAAATGGCCCAATACTGATTTTTTGTATCCTCATCTACTCCTTCTAATCCAACAATTAGTTTCAAAAATACTTAGGATTCGTATGGTATATGATCAATAGTTAAAAATAACAGATAAAAATTATTTTATAATATTAAACGAAATTGATGTGTACACTTTTATCCGAATAACAATTCAAGACAAAAATAAAGAGAAGTTTTATCATTAATAAGAAAATGACAAATTGTTTTATTCGGATACGGATTCACTCATTTTTTAACATAAAAAATGAGTGTAACATTTATAATATAGAACATATCTATTTTTTAACATCCATATCCTAAGATAATCATCAGCGCCCTCTGTTGTCCATCCATTTTTTTTTCTCTTTTAGTTTTTTAATTTAATTATTTTTAATTAAAAATAATGGTAGGTTGTTTTTTTTTTTTTTACTTTCTATAAAAAGTTGACTTTTCAATAGTGACTTTTTCCTTTCATATATCTATCTGAATCAAACAAGATATGTCTAGATAATTATTGTGTAAATAACTTTTATCCAAATAAACAATTTTATTCACAAATCAAATGTCACCAATTTCTTTCAAAGTGCTCAAGTTGGCTAAGGTTAAGGTTCAAAGCTTTTTGCTTGATGGGAAATCATTTTTGTTTTCTTAATTTCTTTTCTGTTTCAATTTCAATCAAAATTGTTAAGAAATTGATTGGTATGAATATTTTCTTAGTTTAAGGTTTAAGTTTGCTTTATATTAATTGAGAATCCAAAGTGGCTCTAGTTTACGATCAGGTAAATGACCCGCTTAGAACTCATATGAGAGCGGGTTTGAAAGACACATGCTGCAAAAGCATAAGTGAGTACTAAGTGTAGAAATATTACACAAATCATGATCACACTACATATCAGTGTCATAAAAATCAAGATTCAATTGACCATTACGGTATGGAGCAAAATCCACATGTTGAAAAAATAAAAATTTAAGAAATTGTTATAAAATATTTGAAAATCTAAATTAAATACATTTCTAGTAGAACAGGTCGAACCACTCCAAAATTCAAGTAAACCGTCATTGATTTTACCTATTCATTTAATCTTTTCAAACCATCTTTACTTCTTTCATGTGTTAATACCCTAATAGATTTTGAGAATATTAATAAATTACGTAAAGAAAAACTTAAACCAAAATTTCCATAATTTCCATTCATAAATAAGCAAAAGGCACATGTTTAGCAGTGTTAAAATTATTTTTTTAAGTATTTTTAAATTGTAAATTTTACAAAATATGTAAATAAAAATTATATTTGACCAATTTAATAAACAAGTTTGCAAACCTACTCTTTATCCAATTTGTCTTGTCGTGTCGTGTGTGAAGGCATTCTCATTTCGAACAAAAATCTATGTGGGAATGTCTTTTTTTCTTCCAAAACTGCCCTTCTGTTCAAATTGTAATACCCAATTTGTCCCACTGATTATAATTAATTCAGGATGGACTGATTTTTACAAGTAATAAGCAAATTGGTCTATCTAAATTCTAAACTACTCAAATCGATTAATTGGTGGTCAATAGTTTGACTACACTAGTCAATCTATTCTAAGTTTATTGTTTATAAGTACTAATAAATTAGTCAAATATTATTTATATTCACACATTTTTTAAGACACAATTTTTATCTATTTTTTATTCACATATTCTGTAACCCGTTTGACAGAGATTATAAACTAGTTTATAAACCAATTTTTGATTTATTTGAATTGAAATTGTTGACTTTTCATATTAAAAGTGGATTGAAAAGTCAAACATTACGACTGAAAAAACTCATTTTGGTTTTTAAGCTTTGTCAAACAAGCTCATAATCTAATTTTTTTTTTTTTTACCAAATAATATCTAATAGTAACTATACGTGCTTGTTTGTTCAATTTTAAATTTAAATATAAATTGGTCAAACAGGTCAAATAAATTTTATATTCACATATTTTGTAATAGACGCAATTTATTATTTACTTATTATTCATACATTCTACATCCTCACAACTTAAAAATACTTTTAAAAAAAAAATATCAGTACCACCCAAACATGCCTTATTGAGCTCCAAACCTTGTAAGCTAATTTTTTTTTTCCTCATCCGATTCTCGTGTCCTGTCTTAAGGCGTGCTGATTCAAAACAGAAAATCATGTGGGCATGTCTTTTTTCTTCCGAACTTGCCCATCCCTTTAAACACCATTTCAAGAAAATCCCTCTCTCTCTTGCTTGTTTCTCTCTCCTCATTCTTGCACTCTGCAAGTGCCACTGAAGTTTTTCTTACACTCTCAGTGGGTGAAATTCTTGATAGAAAGGAGAAGGGAAAAAAGTATGAATACAGCAACAAGCACTTTTGCAATCAGATGGATCAACTTTCTTACGATGGTATGTGCTTTTTTTTTTCCCCTTGATTTTTTTGGAGTATGTGAGCTGATTTTTTCTACTTCATTGTTGATTGAGACCTTATTTTTGTTTTAATTTCTTTCGGTACTGTTTCTTGTTAACTATTAATCGCCCCTAAATGGGTTTGTTCTAATTTTTTGTTTCTGTTTCTTTTGGTATAAACAATTTTTATTTTGTTTTCTTATGGATTTGCCTCGCTTTAGTTTAATGTCAGCTCTTATTTGTTGGAAATTTTCAGATTAAATGTCTATTTTACTGTTGTTATATGGAACTTCAAGTGCAGTTCCTCAGTCTTTTGCTTAATAGTGAACTAGTTCATCTGAAAATGTTACTTGTTGAAATAGTCGAAGACATAATTAAAATAAATAAGTGTTCCTCTTTAAGAGCTTAAGCTTTAGATTATGTGGTTCATTTAAAAATATTATGCGAGTCAAGCATTTAATGAAAAAACTGAAGTTAAACCGTGCAGACTAAATTTAAGTAAATGTGACGCTTCTCAAACGGCTTAAACTTTTGGATAAGTTATTCAATAGAAATTTAGTGGTACAATTTTACTATTGTTATTGACAATTCTCGTCACTAGTTCTAAGTATTGGGTGAAAATATAGGGAATTGTAAATACACTTGGTTGGAATTTCGATTTCAAATATATATATGCTCACTTCAAAATTTCTGTGCAGTTTTTAGCTATTGCAGTAATAGGTTTTGGGGTGTGGATGAGCACTCACCATGACGGCTGTAGGAAAGCTCTCACAATCCCGGTTCTCGGCCTTGGCGCCGTAATCTTTCTAATGTGAACTTCTGTTTTTCTATAAGCTCCTTGAATATTCTGAATTTTTGTTTACCTGATATCTTCTCTAAGCTGCAGAAAATGTTTTATTTTTTATTTTTATGATTTTCAGATCCATAATTGGATTTATCGGTGCATTGAAGAACAACTCCATCATGTTGTGGATTGTATCCTTGTCGGATTGAGTAGAACATACATGAACCTTAGACCATTGTCCTTTTAGTCTTATTTCTACAATTCTATTTGGGTTTTCCTTAGCTTGTAACTTGCAGTATCTCATCTTGCTATGCATTGTTTTGGTAGCTATATTGGTCTTCACGGTTTTGGCGTAAGTATCTATTGCAGATTTTATTTTATTTTTGCAGACATCTGCATTCTCTTTAGTGGCCTTTTGGAGTTCTTTACTTTTACTTCAAGCTCTTTTATTTTATGCTTCTGCATCCAAATTACTTTTACCTCTTTTGCAAGGCTACATTACACAATTAGTTACTTCACAAGATGATGTCTAAAAGAGTACGACTAAGGGCATGTTTGGCTAAACTTAAACAGTTTGCTTCTAAGTGAGTTCTAGAGTTTTAATATAAATAATTTTTTGCTATTGGTGGGAGTTTGAAATAAATAAGTTACTTCTTTTGTCAGAAAGGCGAGAGTTATTTTTGAAAAAAAGTAACTTTTCTTACTTAGGGTAAGAAAATAAGTAAGTTATCCAAATATGTTTGAAGTTAAAAAGTGAATTTACTTTTTCCTTTGATTCCCCTTTAAAAAAAAGGAAAAAAGCTCAGCTAAACATGCTCCAAATGATCACTAAATGTAATCTCCACGATTATTTAGCCCCTTTGTAGAGAATTAAATATAAATTTGAACTAATAACAACCCCATAATTGTTGGGGCTATGTCATTGTCGTTAGAGTATAATTCAAATAAGCTTTATCATAAAATCGGGTTCTTAAGATGGCATAGGAACCTATGCTAGTCCTCAAAGCAGAGAAGCATTTTGAAAACGAGTACACTAGAAGAGAATGTGTTTTGGACATTACTATAGTTACTAACTGCATTTCATGCTGAATAACTCATTAAACCTTAAGTTTAATGCCATGCAATAGAGGAAATAGATATGATTAACCAACCTTAAACAATTGAATGAGGACAAAAATTGAACCAAAAAGGTGTTCCATAGCCATTTTTGGTGAAATTTTTTATGATCTTTTTTAAAAAAAAAAAAAAAAAAAATTCAATCCATGAAATAAAGATCTTGCTCATAATGGTTCTCTTAATGTATAATACGTATTGTTCGTGTATTAGTTTCTTTATGATTTTAAATTGTTTGTTGAAATCTCTTAGAGCTGACAAGCTCATATTGTCTTCAAACCATAACGTTGGTTGGTCCATCCTAAATCCAAGGATCTTTCTTCATTCACAAGTCTACCATCAATTAACAGCCCTTGCTCTGTAATTTGACAAATGTCCACCATTGATTAACAATGATATTTGCTCTATATCTTGTAATATTACACAAATCCTTCTTTGCAGACCATTTCCTCTTTTCGGTAAAGCTTCTACTGAGAAGCATCAATTATGAGTGAAATACTTACATGACCTTTTTTTTTTTAATCATCATCATAGTTCATTCAAAGGGATTGGTGTAACATATTCTTTTTATCACAATGTCGCCTTGTTTTCTCCTTTTCAGGTTTATTATAACAAATAATGGCTCTGGTCATAATGTAACTGGTTTGAGGTAAGACCAGCAGTAATTACTTCTCTAATTTCATTTTTGTTTCACATTCTTGTAGGCATACGAACACCATCACCTCCTCACACGCTCTTCCCCTCTCTCCCACCTTTTAGGGATGGCGGCATTCCCCCGCCCCTCTTCCCCAGGAAAGGAAAAAAAAAAAAAAAAGAGTTAAATGTAGGTTGTAATGTAGAAGTTGTTCCTGATTGTCCTACTGTTGGACTGTTAAAAAGACAATGCCCATAAGATGAAATTAACAAAAGGACTAGATGGTTGAAGCATGTCTTATATATACCCAAAGAAGCCCCTTTCACAAGAGTGATTCGATCCCGATACAACATATTAGAAAAGGGAGAGGTAGATCAAAATTAACGTGGGTTGATGTGGTTAAGAGCGTGTTGAAGACATATTTTGTAAATATGCTTTTCCAACTTAAGTTTTTTGATGAAGTGGTTCAACATTTGTTTCATTGGATCTTTCAGTAAATAAGGAATGACGAAAAATGATTCACATAACCGACCTCAAACCTCATATTTATTGAGAGTAATACTTAATTTACCATTGTTGTTTTGGTGTTAATATAGAAATGTTCCCTTTGAGACCGATCTGTGTAGTGTATATTATTTAAGTTTTAGAGGGAATGGCGCACATGAATTTCAAGAAAATTATCTTCATTTAGCTCTTGATAACATCTATCCACGACTTTGGCTGGTTCAACACAAGCAATTTATAAAATTTTCTGGTCAGGTATAAAGAATATCAACTGCAAGATTACAGCTCATGGTTTCTCAAACAAGTAAGCATCCGTATTTACACTCTTAGCAGTTTAGAATAACATCATAAAATTCATCTTTCTTGTTTCTCGTTTGCTCCTATATTTCAGCTTAATAATTCAGATAACTGGAAGCACCTAAAGAGTTGTCTTGTCAAGTCTGATGATTGCAATAACCTGTCGAAAAAATATAAGGTCTGTGTATGCATTCGACATTCTATTTTCTTTTTTTTGAGAACTGAACATATCTAATGTTTTTGCATGTTTACTGCAGACCCTAAAGCAATTCAAGTCCGCAAAACTAAGCCCCATAGAAGCTGGTTGCTGTAGACCGCCATCGGAGTAGGTGCCTTGTACTTTTTGTATGTTTCCTTCACCAAGTGTCTTCTCCCTTTGACTTTCGTATTGTTCCATGTTTGGCTAATCTTAAAAAAGTATTTCCAATCATGTTTGGTTATGTTATAAAAATAAGTTATTTATTATGAAAGTAACTCTTACCTTGCTGTCAATTAGATAGCTTTCTTACGTCTAAGTAAACATTTTAGCTTAGGCAAACATGCTCACAAGTCATACGTGCATTTCTTACATGTAGTTACCCAAGTACGTACCATTAACACAAGGAAACTATTAGTTGTCTGGTTTAATCCATTTGTTGACGATCATTTTATACTATGTTGATCAGAATCTCCTCTGTTCTATGTTAATATTTAATACAAAAGAATGGATTCAGGCATGCATAAATTCTTTGACTCCTCTCTCTCTCTCTCTCTCTCTTACATGCCTTACTGTGGAATTTGATGTTGTATTGTTTGGAGGAGCCTAATCATATTGTACACTTATCTCCTCGATAGAGAATTTTTTAGGTTAGGTGTATTATGTGTTTAGCGGCATGTTAGGCATTATGTATATGTATTAAGTCACCCCTAATATTTGTACAATATTTATTTAGAGAGCCGTTTTAGTATAATATTTATTTAGAGAGACGTTTTAGTATAAACACATATTGAGAGGTATGAGATCACCATTGTATTCTTTTCTTTTCTTTTTTGTTCATAGTGATAACCTCCAGCGATGACTCACGTCGAGGGTGAACTACTATGACTCTGTGTGTATACTCTATGTGTGTTTCTTGGGATTAGAGGTTCTTCCCTAACATTTGAATATTTTTAGTTGTGGTTATCCTGTTGTGAATGCCTCGTTCTATGACTTGAGCTTTCGTCCGATAAGTTCCAACAAGGATTGCAAACTTTACAAAAACGCAAAGGCTGTCAAGTGCTATAATTGCGATTCCTGCAAGTAAACATCACTTTCCCTCTTTATGTCAGTTTTTTGGAAATTCTTAATGCTGATTATATTTCTTTAACGTTGTTACCCAGGGCTGGAGTCGCACAATACATGAAAATTGAATGGCGGGTGGTTGCGATCTTTAATGTTTTTCTCTTCGTTGTCCTGGTAAGGAACTTTTTCTTGATATTCTCCCTTGCACATATTGACAGAAGTTCATAGCATGGAATTTAAATTTCTTGATCGATGAAAGGCATAGTTTGTTAATGTTGATGTAAAATGTTTTCTGGCTTTGAAGACAATCCCAAATAGCATAAGCATTGGTCTTTTGTTTCCCGCATATAATAGGATTTAGCGTGAATCCTACGTCAAGTGGAAACTAGAAGCAATCCCCTTTCTTCTCCTATATATAGGAGCCTCTCAGTATTCTGACGAGGCTTTGAGATCCGTGGTAGAGTCACATAGTTAGATTGTGGGGGATTTCAATTCGAGTACATTGTGCTCGTGTATTGTTGCTTATTATGTATTTTCTGAGGGATTTGGGATTGACTACGTGTTACTCTTTTGGGTCATTCCGTTTTGTTTACTGAAGTTCTTCTCATCTCCACATTCAGGGATATAGGCCTAGTGCCAATCCATGTAAATTCATTTGTATTACGTCTCTCTTGTATATTATGCCTTCTACATCTTTTCAAATACAATGCTCCTATCTTCTTTTGTTTATTTCGTTTTCATACCATTTTTTTGTTATTTCAGTCAATTATCTACTTTGTGGGATGCTGCGCAAGACGAAACGCTGCCAGCAGCCGCTCTAAAGTGTAAAAGGATGCGTCTTCGGGCTTCTCGAGGATGATCAACTTGGCTATCATATCCTACTCTAGTGTGTTGAATATTTTATCAAATTTGCTGATCCTAGAAAGTTCGCTGATGAGAAAAATGTATCTGTAGTCTCTGTCATTTGTGTAAAGCCTTATTCTTGACTCCCACGGATGCCAAATTCAACATTCTTTTGTTCAAAAGAAGGAATCAAGATTTGAATTCATGACATTTTTACAGAAAAAACATGATCAATCTTCATTCAAATTCATTCAGTAGATTGAATTGGAGGATAGAAACAGTCCTATGGAGTCTTGTAACAATGGCCTAGAGGTATAAAATTGGTCGGGTTGATTTATGTGGGTTCGCCTGCATGTGTGAGATAAACCGAGGTTGCTGGCACGCTCGTGCCAGTCCACTAGGTCCACTAGTTTTTGAATTTTTCTTTCGTTTTACATATCTAATACTACACTTCCTACACGAGTTTATAATGAACTGTGGTTTAGTTGAAGTGTGGGAAATTGTTCAAATTAAAAAATTTTTTAAAAAAAAAAAAAAAAAAAAGTGAGATTGAAAGTTTAATGGCTCAAAGTCATATTTTGCAAGAAGTTTGGGGTTGGAGAATAAAACTTGATCAAGTGAGGGACCGAAAGCAGAAATCAAATTTTGTTTTGGTTTATGCCAGTGAAGCGCAAACTCACTAAAGATTTGTTATACCTATGAAGGAGCCTGATCTCCTACTTACGGTGGGTAAGAAATATAATACTCACTGGTGAAGTGGTTAAACATGATTGATAAAAATTATGAGTGTGGGACAAGAACTACCAACCATGTGATACCACTTCAACGTGGTATTATAAGTGAGTAGGATAAGTGGGTAGGAGAGAGAGTTATTTGTCGGAGCCAGAAGTAAATCTGAAAGCAATCTTAAATCGAGAAGAAGCAAATATTACTTATATTACCGTTTCAAGCCTCCATTTCCCAAGTTCACATCCCTTCGTGGAAAATCGCCTCCCTTCCAAAATGTTATAATGATGTGGTGCTATTTATAAGTCATTTTTAAAATGTTAGAATATGAATATAAATCTTCTTCTCTATGAAATCTCGAAGTTTAGAAATTATGTGTTAAGGTTCTTTTCGAGTTTTTACTTTTGCTTTGTTCAGAGGCAGATAAATGGGGGCTTCCCAGTGCTGGAGCCCCAAATTTCTTTTCAACTCCATCTAGATCCGTCATTGGCTTTGTGCAAACTCTCCAAAGACTTGTTATAGCTGCAAAACTAATTGAAAAATGTCCACACTGACACAACCATATATCAGCATATTTTTTGATATTTTCTAACTATAATATGTTTCTCAATTGATAATGAACCGAACGTTATAAGTATTTTAAGTTGCTATTGAATTTTTTTTTGAGAAAAATTGAATTGCCACTAAATTTACTCACTCCGTCACTCACCATTTTAAAAACACGTCATTCGCAACTTTGGTGATGCGTTGGAATATCTAACCCTAGAATGTGAGTAAAGATTTAAAATATGAAATTTTCTACTTTCTTAATTTTTCTAATCGTACTATTCTTTTGCGGGGAATTTAAAAATCTAGACAAATGCAGAGGGTCATGTTACGCCTCAGTCCACGTTGCACTCTACATGGTCGGGTCAAAGTCAAACTTATCTAGTATGCTGTCCCCTTCTATTCCGAGGAGTTTGGGAAGAAGAGGTTAAGAAGAAGATGTTGTTCCTTTATACCGAGGAGGTTTGAAAGTAGGAGGTTGAGAAGACGAGGAGGTCGAAGACCTTACGTCTCAATCCCACATGGCGCTCTACATGGCCTAGTCAAAATCAAAATTGCCTAATAGGTTGTCCACTTCTATTCCGAGGAGGTTGGGAAGAAGATGTCGTTCTTTTCTGCCGAAGAGGTTTGAGAAGAGGAGGTTGAGCAGACGAAGCGATTGAATACCGACCCTGATTGCGTGTTGAGAAAACCTCCCCTGACACTTTGCGAGTTAGACCTAAAAAGACTGATGGGACAGCCTGCTAATGTGGGTTGTATCAGTCATAGCCTCCTAGCATGCGGCTAAAAGAGACCTCTTCATTAAACCACGAACATGACACCTAGGATGTGATACGGGAATCATTAAGATCACGCCACTTGTCGCACATCAAAATCTGCTTAAAGAAAATATACTAAACCAAAGTCCTCTACTTTGATTAAGTTAAGTGTTCTTCATGCCACTTAAGAAATCTGTGATTAGAGGCCATCAAGCCACTTCCTCGGCCATAACGTGTCTCTCCCACACCTAAATATCTTTCCTTCTTACAATCCAAGTGTACCACAGTGATTCACAAGCCCATGTGGCCATCTAAGTGTGTTGGTAAAATACACGTAAGTAGAGGAGGAATGGGGTTCCTGTTGGCAGCCATTTTTGAAGATCAACAGATTAGCGCCGTCTATGGAAAACCACACATATAACCACAAGACAACGTGATCAAAAGCTTAAACCTCCTTGAACAGAGGAGTTTCCTTGAAGAAATAACATAATCAAGTACTACCATTGAGGCTAGCGTAGGTCCTTCGAAGAAAAGGCACTAGAAAACTGTACTTACGAGCTTATCTAACTTGATTAATGGTTTAACATTCCTAAGGCATTGCTTGTAACTCGTTAGAGCCTAGGTGACATCTCTGAGAAGAGGCCACCTGCATTTGATTACTTATAAATCAAGTTTCGATTGTTTTCTTGTTTGAGGCCTCTAAGAAGAGGCACTGACAATATAGAAGCACCACGTCTATTGTTCAGTGATTTGATTTGGGAACACAACCTATAAAAAGAGGCACTAGTACCTAATCAAGTCTGGGTTAAAATCTTCTATTATGCCTTTGCGAAGAAGTACTCACGGCTTATTGGAAAGGCCTGCTAACAAGCCTCTTCCCAACAAGAGAAAACTCATTCCTTATTTGGGACTTAGTTTTTGCAGACGCGTCATACCCACACAAGGGCCTCACCTTTTCATTAAGGCATGTCACCAGCTGGGCAAAGTCCAATATCATGCCTCATCTGATATTGGAAAGGCTTCTGCAAAGAAGCCTATTCCCAACAAGGGAAAACTCCTCCCTTATCTAGGACTTAGTTTTTGCAAACACGCCATACCTACACAAGGACCTATGCAAACATGCCTCTTCCCGACAAAGGAGAGCTCTTCCCTTATCTGGGACTTAGTTTTTGCAGACGCACTATACCCACACAAGCGCCTCTTCATCAAGCCATGGCACTAGCTGTGTAAAGCCCAATATATTGCCTTATCTGATATTGGAAAGGCCTCTGCAAACAAGCATCTTCCCAACTAGGAAAGTCATCCCTTATTTGGGACTTAGTTTTTGCAGACGCGTCATACCCACACAAGGGCATTGCCTCTTTATTAAGGCATGGTACCAGCTGAGCAAAGTCAATATCATGCCTTATCTGATATTGGACAGTCCTCTACAAACAAGCCTCTTCCCCACAAGGGAAAACTTCTCCTTTAATTGGGACTTAGTTTTTTGTAGATGTGTCATCCCCATATAATGGCTTCGATGAGGCACGGTACCAACTAGGACTTAGCAAATTTAAAATTTAGCAAAACTCAATATCATGCCTCGTCTGTTATTTGGAAGGGCCTATGTAACAAGGCTCTTTCCATCAAAGGAAAACAATCTCCTGATTGGGACTATTTTTTGCAGTTTTCTTCGAACCATCAAAAACCAGCATCAGCAATGGTATCAAAATCCATGCCCCTATATAAATAAGCCACGCATGGATTTGGGAGGCTAAGGTAAGATCACGTAATTTTGCATCATCACTTCAGCTCTATTGCTCCTGCCCTTCCAAAATGCATAGAGTCCTCCTCACGAAGTACAGCACCCTACATAAATGACGCAAGGCTTGAACTTGGAGGACTATTGTTACGCTTTAGTCCCACATAGCACTCCATGTGGCCTGGTCAAAGTCAAACTTGCCTAGGAGGTAGAAAAGTCGAGGAGGTCAAAGACCTTACGTCTCAATCCCATGTGGTGCTCTACATGGCCTGGTCAAAGTCAAAGTTGTTTAATAGGCTGTCCCCTTCTATTCCGAGGAAGTTGGGAAGAAGATGACGCTCTTTTATGCCGAGGAGATCTGAGAAGAGGAGGTTAAGAAGACGAAGTGGTCGAGACTCACCCTGATTGCGTGTTGAGAAAGTCTACCAAATGTGGCCTGTCACAGTCATAGCCTCCTATCATGCAGTTAAAAGAGACATCTTCATTAAACCACTGACATGCACTTAGGATGTGATACGAAAATCCTTAAGATTACGCCACTTGTTGCACATCAAAAGGGGCCTGGCCAATTGTCTTTGGGCTATAAATACCAAGTCATACCTACAAGAAGATGAGGAAAATCTGCTTAAAGAAAATATACTAAACCAAAGTCCTCTACATTGATTAAGTTAAATGTTCTTCATGCCATTTAAGAAATCTGTTATTAGAGGCCTCAAACCACTTCTTCAGCCATAACGTGTCTCTCCCACACCTAAATATCTTTCATTCTTACACTCCAAGTGTACCACAGTGATTCACAGACCCATGTGGCCGTCCAAATGTGTTGATAAAATACACGTAGGTAGAGGAAGCGTGGAGTTCCTGTTGTCAGCTATTTTTTGGAGGTCAACAGGTCATGTTTAAAAATACTAATTTTTAATAACATTTGCATAAATGGCAACTTTTTTATGCAAAAAGTCGTGTATACCCCTTTTTTCGAAAGGCAGTTGAACTATCAGGATATAGTTCAACTATTGTTTGAATTTATTTTTATTTTTTGTGATTCAACTGTCACTAAAAAAAATTTGATCAACTGTTGGACTGACAGTTGACCAAATAAAAAAAAAACCTTCTTTTTTTTTTCAAACAGTATGAGGCTGTCGAATAACAGTTGCTCAACCCATTTCATTTTTTTTTTTCTTATTTCCACATTCTTCTTCTTCTTCAACCAGACATTAATCCAAAAACTCAATCTCTTTTAACAATTTTTGAGCAATTATATTTAACATAATTTCATATCTAAAAACAACAAAACTAATATAGCACAAAACCTATTGAATTTTTGTTCTTTTATAATCTAAATTGATCTATTAAAAAAGTGACTTATTTGGGATAGGTTAGTTGGTGGCGAATGGTGGCGCGAAGGCAATAGCAAAAGTGGTGGGTGGTGGAGCAAGAATTAATTTTAGTGAAATAATATATTTGATTTTAAATTAGATTTGACTGAGAGTTTAAGTAATTGTCTGGAGATATATTAGTCTAAAATGACCATTTTTCAACTTATTTTTAAAAGCTGCCATTTTTCAAAAATACCACATGGAAACATATATTTACTATAATTTCCTCTTATTTTTGCTGCTAAAATAAACATTTTCTTATTTATAAGAAACAAAAAATCATTTCTTGTGTACATATTTTAAAAAAATTGATTTAATACAATAACTGATTACAAAAGAAATTTGGGTAATTAGCAGAAAAAGTCCCTATCTTTTGAAGTGATTATACAAACCATCCCTATCTATGAAATTTTGACATTTTCACCCTCAAATCCATATTTGCTTGCGCAAAACATTCTTTCCGCCTATTACCATCCAAAAACTTCATTAAATGGTCTCCTCAACATAATTCGTACCACACACATATTTCTCATTTCTTACTGTTCAAAAGGATAAATAAATCAACACACGAACGATAAAATTTTCTCACTTTTCTTCTCTATTTCGTTGACGAAATCTCCTACTTCTGACTCCAAATGTAGACAAAGTATGAGATGCAAATGTTCCATAAAGAAGAACGAGGCTGGTAATGACATGTACGAACTATGATGAATGAGGCCACAGCAAGAGAATATGCAAATGGGCACCACCACTAGCACCAAATTAGGGCATCACATTTTGGAAATTTTTTTTATTTTTTATTTTTTATTTTTGTCCTTTGCCTTTTGCACAGAAGGTTTTTTGCGAAGTTTTTTGCATCAAATCATTTTAATTAGTACTAAATAGATTTGGACTTTTTGTACATGTCTCTTGGTAAAAGTTTGTTTAAACAATGATGTATTTGTTCAACACACATATGATTGTTTTGTTGGTGATATCACATTACTGTTTTTACTTATTATAGTTCTACTGATTTTTTTTGTTGTTTCCATTTTTTATTGTAAATCAATTTTTAAGTATGAACGTTTTAAGCCAACAATACAATTACATTGGAATGTTCTTCACAACAAACAATCAAAAATAGGGACGTTATATGCAAAAACAAAAAAAACAAATGTAGGGACGATATGCGTAATGTTATTAATGGGTTGGGATGTTTTATACAATATTAATTATAGACCAAAATAGTACATAACAATTTCAATTCAGCTGCCCCAACACATTATATTTTTCACCACTGAAACTTGATTCTTACATGAGTAGCCACGTCATTACAAGCCCACAAACAAAATCGAAAAATCAGCTCCGAACAAAGTTCATATTCTCATTCTGCAAATGAAGCACGAAGTTTTCATCTCAATTTGAATTCCGCGTCTGCACAATCAATTTGTCATTATTCTTGGTGATATATGGTTTGTTTTACGTTATTTTATATATGTATATTTTACGTTATTTTATATATGAATAACAATTAAAAATAAATAATTACTACTACTATTTGGAAAGTAGGCTAGTTAGACGGAAGAAAATGGGAAATGTGTGGACAAAAATATTATTTCAAATTAGTACGAGTTGTGTTGAAGACGCCACGCTATCTAACAGAGCTTTTTGGGTAGCAATGGACAGAAATGATATTTTACGCAAGCAAAAGTAGATTTGAGTGTGAAAATATCAAAATTTCATAAGTATGGATGATTTGCACAATCACTTCAAAAAATATTGACGTTTTTTGTCAATTAACAAGTGGAATTTATTTCGAGAATGATATCTTTCCTAGAGTGGCGTAATCTTGTCCGTCCAAAAGCGCGGGAAAGAAATGCCAGTGAACGGATCAGATTCAGTGACCAGCCCGTAAACAAAAATTTCATCCACAAAAATTCTGAGCAGTCACAGATTTGTCACTTCCAATTTCAATTTCTACAGTAAAAGATTTCAATGGCACCCAAGAAACGAAGAAATGATAATGATGAGTCCGCCGCCTCCGTTACTACAAGGGTGACCCGGAGGTCCACTCGCCTAGTCAACACCACCAAAGCACCACCTGTTTCTGAGCCTGAACCACCCAAGAAAAAGAAGGCCAAAACCACCACCAAACAAGCAGTTGAAGCGCCACCAGAAGAATCAGAAACACCGGCGGCGGAGGAAGGGCGAAAGACTATCATTATTGAGCACTGCAAGCAGTGCAACTCGTTCAAGACTCGGGCTATTCAGGTGAAAAATGGGTTGGAAAAAGGTGTGGTGGGAGTCAACGTGGTGGTCAACCCTGAGAAGCCCAGGAGGGGTTGCTTTGAAATTCGTGAAGTAGGTGGGGGTATTTTCGTCAGTTTGTTGGACATGAAAAGACCCTTTGCACCCATGAAGAAACTGGACATGGACAAGGTCATTTCTGAAATTATTGACAAGATTAATGGTTAAAGAAAACTCATTTTGTTAATGCTTTGTTGTTTTGGATGGTCTTATGTAGTACTTCAGATTTCCAATTACTAATTCCCAATTTCCTCTCTTGTTTTCCTTTGAAAAAATTATGTGTTGTATTTGACGAAAATGTTCGACAAGGTGTGAAAGTTGGATTTTGATGTCCTTATGCCGTGTGCTTCATAAGTATGTTAAACATCATCTCTTTACAAGTCGATTTTATTGTCACACGTTCTTGATTGGAAAAGCTGCTTCGAGTGGAAAATTTATTTTGTCGAGTCATCTAGCTTGAAAAATCGGATAGTTGTTGACCTCAATTCAAAAGGAGGCAGATTGTATTGATTACTTCTAAATCTCAGAATGCTTTCTGAAAATCCGTTTGCCAACAAATTGAACGAGTATCCAAGTGCGCACATACAAACTGGTTAGATACTATCTCCTTTATTTGGGACTACAAAAGACACATTGAAGTTATATAATGCTAATGTAAGACCGCTGTTGGAAAAATAATGTACAAAACACATTCTTCAGAAAAGGGAACTGGTTACTATTGAAGCAATCCATAGCACCCCGGAAACTCAAACAAGTTACTGTTACAGTGAACCAATTCTTACAATGCAACAAGATCATACCTCTGCTGAACCTTGCATCGGGTTCTAGCAACCCATAGGACATGTATTACAATACCAAAGCAGTCGAACATTAAGAAGGGAGCCGCTCATTCATGAGAAGGATACAAATAACTCATCACAGTAATAGTATCCAAACAATATGCACAATGTAAATCCTATAATTTGATCCGGTATCAAGAGCCTGGAACGTTAAGGTGCTGGAAGAGTTCTGGAAGATGGGCATTGGTAAGTTTGGTCCTTTTGCTGATTTCATGCTTCTTTTTCTTTGTCTTGGTCTTGGGAGTAATGCCGTGGACTTGTGCCTTGGCCCTCCTCTTAGCAGTGTTTGTAGCTGGCTTCATTCCATTCTTCTGAAGATCTTTTTCAATGTCAATCATATCACGTGGGAGCTCAATCCCCCGGAATAATTGTTTCAGATCGTCATCAACTTTAATAACAGCTCGGGGATCGTTTGGATATGCTATGTCCTCCTGTGAGTCGAAGTTTGATAGCAGCCAAATTTGGCCCGAAGCTTTCAAAGACTACGAAAAGATTATTCGCTATAAGATAATTCTCAAAGGTCAGGGAATCATAGAATAAAGAGCAAATTACAGAAACGCCTCTTGAAATTACTCAATATCACATAGACATCCCTCTCGTTTCAAAAATCCAAAAATCAAGCTTATTTTCTATAACAAGTTCCCCCTGTAAGACAAAAACATATATGCATTTCCACTTCTACCCTTGTGCTTCATGTCTTGAATTTGTTATTTAATGATATAAATTATATTTACCCTTTATATTTTCTTCTTTTTTAAGATTCTATTTTCATATTTTAGTATCAATTTCAAACATAATAAGAAGCAAAGGGGAAAATTGAAAAGGGATTTTGGTATAGAAAAAAATCATTGTGTGTGTTGTGGGGGGGGGGGGGGGGGGGGGGGGGGGGGGGGGGTCGGTAATTTTTGAAAAGAGGAGTTGTCTCTCTAATATTCAGTGATCTCACGGGGAATATCTATAATTTGTTCTCGAATGAAAGATTTCGGACCATATTTTGTACACAATATTGGGCAGGAGTAAAGAATACGTTGGACAAGATATTAGCTTCATTTTCTTTTGCTTAATAATGTACAATCTACCTTACCGAAAAAGACGTATATGTAAAGTATATAACTAAGAGGGATATGATAACTATCATTTCACTAGCAATATCAAGTTGAAATTCCTCTTAGAAATTACCAAAATAATTAAAATATATCTGATAGACCAATAAGCCACCCCGTCTCTCCATCTCCATGTGTGTGCACGCGCATTGGTGGGGCCTTTAACTTGTTATCAGGATAAATTCATATTTACCTGCACTAATTCCATTGAAACACAACCAACTGTTTGAAAAATCATATTACCTGTAAGTCATCCATGACATTTGGATATGAATCCTTGAGATCAATAACAGCTATACCCTCAGGAAATTTTCGTATCAAGACAAGAAGCTGGTTCTTATCTTTCAAATCATGTTTAGACTGCAAGAAAATTATGGAAGTGATTATCCTAGAAGAAAATGTTTACAGAAAAGGAAGAGAACAATTTGAGAGGAGAACGAACTAGAAGCAAACAGAATTACCTTGTAAGAGAATCGCTTCCCATCATAATACACTTTTGGATTGTTCCTTAAACTGTCAAAGACAGCTTTGTTAGCATTCGTATCCACATAGCATGCATCATTTATTTGCTCGGGCGTAAAGGCTTGCCTCGTCTGGAAAAAAGAGATTTATATTAGGGGCTGCTCAAGGGATAACTATTGTGCCCAGATTATAATAGCAAATAAATTATAATGATCCCAATAATCACACAGAATTAGAAAGAAAAGTGCTGTTAGGTATGAAGCAGAATGAACCATTCAACCAAAATTTATAATCCAGATATGATAGGCAATGTAAATCTCGTTAAATACTTTGCCAGGATATATCTATCCACTGGATTTGATAGATGCCGATCAATACAATAATTAGCATTTCAAAGAGGTTCAACTGTTCCATTACTCTAAAAATTCTCTTCTTCCACCCTGCTCTATCAAGGACTATTAGGCTATACCTGTAGTAGTTAAAACAGAACGGGATTCCTTTTCAGCATTTTGGAATGGACTACATGGAAATTTATATATCTATGAATTTATGTAAAAGGCTTAGTTATGCAAAGCAACACACTTTTAGGATGCCTAACAGATAAAACCACATCAAAAATGAATTAGGAAATCAGGGATATTATGGCAAGAATTAACATTACTAGACAAAACTAGGACTTTTAAGCACTGTTCAAAAAAGCCCGACTAAGCCTCGCCTAGGCTTGAAGTTCGGCCTCCACGCCTAGCCACGTTTTACGTTTTTTAGAACATTGCTTTGAAGACACGATACAGAAAGTCTGACAACAGATAACAGTACAACCAAAATGCCAATTAAGTCAATCAAGCATAAGTGCTCTAATTCTTACAACTGATATCTCTATTAAAGTCTCCTTAGCAACACGACCACAAAATTTCAATATAAAGATACAAAAGCACTGGGAACCATATTCAAGCATCACTCGTCACTAAGAAAGATGGTTCCAGAACAATATCTTGAGATGCTTCCTCTAATCCATCTCAATGTGCTTGCTTTGGAAACGACATTTTATTTTAAATTAGTTAATATTTTGTTCATCCAGAACTTATGTTGAAACCATAAAACATGTATGAAAGTTCACGATCAATTATCCAATACTAGAAATTAACATCATTTAAGAAGGCTGGGCATTTCTGACACTTAAAAACAGTGTTCCACATGGCCAAATCATAAAACCTACCTGGTTATTGCATAAACCTAAATACCTAAAAGATTTCATGTCCATTTTCCAACAAAAGAAATTTCCGTTGTACTTCGATGATGAGACCTGGTTAGTGCAATCAAAGCCTTTGCATTGCTAATGCAATGATATTTATTCGCGAAGATTTGAATCTGATCATGAAGTTAGTACTTAGATCCTATGAATTATTAAGACATTTACCAAGCTATGTCAAAAGGCAAAGAGAGCAGAACACTAGCATACCTACTCATCACTTCCATGGTCAAAAAGAGAGGGACGGACGAAAAACAATTAACATGAACTTGACTCTCAGAGGCAAAATGGAAGATACAAAAAAGAAATCACATACGCCTGTACCTCAAAAAGCAAATCAATAACACGTTTGATTTGAGCCCCGACAGGAGCTTTCCTTATGCTGTTTATGTGTTGAAGCCGTTCTGTATCATTTGAGAATTTAACAGGAGTTGGAGACTTTGCATTCACTGAAGATGGCGTGCTTGCGGGTGTGGATTTTAAAGAAGCTGCTTTAGAAGATCCTGCTTTAGCTGCAATGCTGGTAAGAGTTGACTGGCACTTCTCTTGCTGTTTCTTGAATTTAGTCAAACTTTCTTGAAGTGATGCCATCTGAAGACAACAAGCATTCACTTAGTACCCCAAAAGTGCTAAAGTCAAAAGAAGCTTAATGCATATTACAGAAGTGGATAGAAAACTATGTTTAATGATGAAAACATTCTTCAACAACAAATTCATACAAATCCACCACTTCCTCATCATGTATATAACACAGAAATACTTCTTGTGTTCCCACACAAAACAATTATAATGCCAAAAACTGAAATATTTGCAAGACATACAAATGGTTTAAATGTCTAAATTGGAAGTAGTTATGGTGTCCCCACATAAATGATCAAGGTGACCTAAACATGATACACGGTGTAACTACTAGCATGGTCATACGCATCTTTTCTGAGTTTAAAATTTTACTATGTTTGCTAGCTAAACCACAGATCGCCAATTCTTCAAAACGAAGCTAGTAGCCTTCTACCACATACATCCCCTTCAGAAACTAAAGCAAGAGGAAAGACAGAAAATGAATAACTGCTGCTTAGAAAAACAGACAGAAACGATTTGAATTGTTTTAAGGCATCTTGTTTGCCATGAAAACTATCAAAATGTATTTAAGTTAACAGAAGAATGTTCATTGAGAGTTCAAAACTGTGCACCGAAATCTCTCGACAGGAGAAAAACCACAAAGTTACAGAACCAAAAATAAAATAAAATAACTCAAAATCTCAATCAAACATCAAAACAACTCTGTACCCAGAGTACGACCTAGAACAATGTGTTAGGGGGCTGAAGTTCAAATAAAAGTCAACGTACGTACAAAATTCAAATATCACATAAAAAGTGAAAATATGACATTATCTCTCAAGCAGTTCTAATTCAAGTATTTTCCTTAGAGGATCCAGATCCTCGACAGAAACGGGCATAACACTTATGCGGGTAATGATCATATGCCTCATAATTATGCCGATATACTTCCCACAATGGGGTGGAATGTTTTGCGGCCCAACTTCTAAAGGCACAACAGAAGAAGATTACTATATATTTGAGTAGAACTCAGTTGAGGAAGACAAAGGTATTCACATGGCATACATGAAAATCTCTAAAAGCAGCAGAAGTGTAAGAGACAAAAGGGTGGGATCTGTATCTACACCTACCAGTGGAACTCTAAGTACATATGTGTGAATGAAAGTATCAAAATGAAGCATTTTTGTCTGTTTAAACATTGAAGTTTTAGGTTTTCAAGTAGTTGGCAAGGTGTATAAATAAAATGAGAAAGGTCCACAATGATAATTAATGTGTCACTTCTAAAGAATTTACAAAAAGCAAAGCATTTAAAAAGAACAAAACTTTCTCCTTAGAGACTTGGAGTTTGCACTTTGCACTTTTATGGGAAATCTGCAAAATTACCAACGGAACTTTGGGTCGGTACTCCAAGCTTTACAGTTTATAAATAAAAAGCTCTAGAGTTTGTTTGAAACACTTGAAATTTCCCTTCTGCCATTGCCAAATGAAAGATCAAGAATTCTAGAACC
Source organism: Forsythia viridissima (assembly GCA_030279155.1). Taxonomy (NCBI): domain Eukaryota; kingdom Viridiplantae; phylum Streptophyta; class Magnoliopsida; order Lamiales; family Oleaceae; genus Forsythia; species Forsythia viridissima. The sequence goes on along the minus strand of CM059041.1, from coordinate 1,420,364 downwards.
ATTTCCCTTCTGGAACAATGAATTCTTCATTACACATAAGGGTATGGGATTTCCGTGGGGCGGAGCCACCTGGGGTCTAGGTGGGGAAATTGCCCCCACTGGAATTTGGTCCTAGGTATTTCGTCTATTACACTTGGGGGGCGGCAGTTCCAAAGGCAAGGAGAAAACCATAAACAACCAAAACAAAATTTCAAGAGAGATTTTGTCGAGGCAAGGAAGATTACCATCAAGAAACAACAATTTTGGAAAAATGAATTCTAAGGTGAAGAAGAGAGAATAGCGATAAGGCTGGACCAAATCTTAGATGCATGTGTTGAAATTAAATAATTCACAACAATCAAATCGAGTGCGGAATCAATAAATTTAAAGCATATTTTTACACAAATAAATCTGATATTACCTTCCAAGTTTGGTGATGAATAAGATGACTTCTCCTATAGAAAACACTGCAAGAGGGATATGATCACGTCTCCCTTTCCCTCTGCTTCACAGTAAATTGTTCCCAATTTTGAGTGTAAATACCAAGAAATAAACCCTTTGCTGCTTGCCCGGTGATTGGAGTGGAGATTGGAGTCGGTGATTCTCTCTGGTCGTCTGCACAAATTCGGGAGAGAGGGGAAAGATCAGAGATTGAGATTTGGGTTTAAGTTGGGGCTATGAGCCATCTCCATTGTACTGTATTTCTCCGAATTAAATTAAAAGAACTAGCTAAAAATCAAAAAGTTACAAACATATGCATAAGCAACATGTAGTAATTGAACTTGAATTACAAAAAACCTAATTTGTAAAAATCGTTGAATCTAGAATCTACGAAACCCTATGAAAAAATGTAAATCAAATTATATTACAAATTTATATCGGAAAATGAAAACATACTCGTAATCGCCGGTTAATCGCGTGTGGAATTGGCGGATCGATTATCGACCGTACGGTGAATGAAGGAGTTTTCTTTTTAGATTAGATTAATAAAAGTGAAAATAAAGTTGTTTGCGCCTACGAAATGTTCTTTATTGAGCCCAAGAAAAGTACAAGCCCAGAAATGTTTGAGGTACAAATTGTTCGAGTGAAAAAGTGGACCAAATTTTAAATTTAGGAAAGAGATAATTACGAGGGCAAATAGCACTCGGGGTCCAAACTTTTGAATCTTATGACAATGGAGTTTCAAATCTTTAATTTTTACCACCCAGATCCCTAAACTATGAAATGTTAGCGTCTGAAGTCATTTTTTGACATAAACCGTTAGTTTGATCGTTAAATGGTCAAAAAAAATTTAAATATACTATTTTACCCTTAAATTGAATAATTAAAAAAAAAATTGTAACTAAACCCTAACCAAAAAAATAAAAAATTGCAACTAAATTCCAACACAACCACTTCTCCTTCTCCAAATTTGCCGCCGCTCATCACCACCCACCATGCCAAAGGAAGTTCTTAACACTGAACATGGACTGATCTTCCACTGATCTTGCATAAGACTTGTCGTAGAACTTCAGCCCACCACAAATTAATAAATCTTAGGCTCGGGGGACAAAGAATGATAGTTTGGAGAAAATAGAGAATGGAATCTAGTACGGAATCTAGTACAACATATTCCATTCCGGCTGAATGTCAACAGAAGATTTAAACACCGCAGACTCACAGCATTGGGGCACTTGAGAGCGATTAAGATGGTAAAGACGGTCACGAGGTGTCAACAAGGCGGAAAGATGAGTCCTCGTCGACGACGAGAGTAGCAAAAGAATCATCGTCAGAGAAATCAAATGCAGAATTAGATGGGTGGTGGCTTTCCTTGGATCCGGGTCGTCCCTAGTTGGTGAGTGAACGCGTCCAATCGACGATAAGAGCAAGAAAAAGGGGCGAATGGCACATCGAAAAGTGTAGGAAAAGATGATTTCGGTAGACCCTATCCATCTGTGTTAATCGGCACCGCTCCTACTTCAGTTGTGCTTCACATTTCACTTTGTGCGTGTGTATATGTGGTTTTGTACACTGTGTGTGGCGGCGGTAAATTTTTCGGTGGGTGGTGATGGGCGGAGACAAATTTTGAGAAGAAGAAGTGGTTGGATTGAGATTTAGTTGCAATTTTTTATTTTGTTGGTTGGAGTTTAGTTGTAATTTTTATTTTCTTTTTCTTTTTCTTTTTTTATCATTCAATTTAAGGATAATATTGTCTATTTAACAAAATTTTGACATTTAACGGTTAAACTGACGATTTCTGTTAAAAAAGACCTCAGGCACTAACGTTTCATAGGTTAGGGACTAGATGATAGAAATTAAAGGTTTGAGACTCAATCATCACAAGGTTCAAAGATTTGAGACCTCCGGTGCTATTTACCCTAATTAAGAGTATCTCCAATGCTATTTTCTATTTTGACTATCTAGTTCACTTGGCGATGAGAAGGGGGGACAAAACACATATTGCAACATTTATTGTAGAAGGTCATCCATTTTTAGACACCATGTTAGACAGTCTTCTACCAATTTTTTTCATTAAATTATGTCTGTCTCTTTCATCTATTTTCTCTTTCCTTCTTCCACTATCTCTCATCATTTCTTTTCTCTCTCTTGCCACACCATTTTTAGAAGGTGTCTAGCATTGAAGATGCTCTAAACTAAACACTATTGTTAATGATGTGTTTTGATAAATTAGTCAATTAAAAAATAATTTAGAAAATCATATCTATTTGAAATTAATTAACTAAAATATTAGATATTAAAAATTAAATGAAACTAATTAATAAATATAATTTGAATTTACAATACAATTAGTTCTTATCTCTTTCTAATAATTAAGCACCGTTTTCATCACAAAAATGAAGAGAGATAAACTCTAATAATTAAAATATCATCCGAAAATACAATCACCCCCAAAACTCAATGTCGGAGAGGTTCATTTGGAAACCCTTGTTTCTTCAAAAACCCATATAGGGCAAAATCCAAAATACAGTTGAAGTTGTTGTCATAATCCAATGTCAAAAATCCTTGTTCCAAATCTTCAATGCCAATATCCGGAAGTGTTGAACGCTCCAAAAACTTGAATAGCAAGGTCCCAAATCAAAAAAAAAAATAAGGAAAGGAAACAAATTGTAGACAAAGAAAATCTGAATTCGGATAAGGGGAAAAATGTTGGCGCTTTAGCTGTTCATGATTCTTACAATCAAATTATAATTAGCCTTTAATGTTATGTTTTTATGTTTTTAAACCAAATTCTAGGTAAAACATTGTTATGCAATCATGTAGAATAATTCGAATGTCATAATAATTCAAAAGAGTAACAAATTTAATGTAACCACTAGCCACACGTCTAAGTCACACCATATTTTTAACAGTCACAAAAAAAATATAAGATGCGGATGACAGTCATTACAAAAAATTATAGAGCTTGTTGGAGAGAGTTATCTAGGAATTCCTAAAGAGCTTGATATTTTATATTTACGAGCTCAAAATCCACTAAAATCTAAAGCTTGTTTGAGATATTTTTTAGCAAATTTTGATAGAGAGTTGATGAAATTTGTAGTTGAAAATTTGATAAAATTTGTGGATCTCATGATATGTATAGTTAAAATTAGGGTAAATAGCATTGGAGGTCCCAAACCTTTGAACCTTGTGACGATGGAGTCTCAAACTTTTAATTTCTAGTACTCAGATCCCTAACCTATGAAACGTTGGCACCTGAAGTCATTTTTTGACAAAAACCGTTAGTTTGACCGTTAAATGGTCAAAATTTTGTTAAATACACCATTTTACCCTTAAATTGAATGATTAAAAAAAATAAAAAGAAAATAAAAATTACAATTAAACCCCAACCAACAAAATAAAAAATTGTAACTAAACACCAACTCAACCACTTCTTCTTCTCCAAATTTACCGTCACCCATCACTACCCACTAGAAAAATTGCCACCGCCGCATACAGTGTACAAAACCTTTGAGGGTGAAATGTGAAACAAAATTGGTGAAATTGTGAAACAAAATTGAAGATTACAGACTCAATTAAGACATTTTTCGCTGCCAATCAAATCATTATGTAAGCAAAGCCTTCTTCTTCACTGGGAATACGTAAGTAAAGCATTCTTCTTCACTGGGATATGGCGGATCCATCATGCAGAGCTTGAAAGAGAACAAGTCGCTCAAAGTGGCTATTGCGGTTACCGAAATCATGTCCAGAAAATGAAAAAAAAAAAAAAGAAATTTCCATATCATGTCCCTTCCCCTCATCTTCCTCAGGAAATGAAAGCCAAGAATTCCCATATCCAAAGAAAAATAAAATAAAAATTACCCATACAAACAAACAAAAAAGCACAAAAAGAGAAAAAAAAAAAAAAAAAAAAAACCCCAATTTCACTTTCTACTATACATTGTTTTGACAAGTCTTTTTCTTGAACCCGGATCTCATATTATATATATATATATATATATATATATATATATATATATATATATATATAAAACACTCCTCTTGATTGATGAATTCTCGGATTTTTTTGGGAGTGCTACCTTTGGTTGATTAGCTTGTTTGACTTTTTTAGCTGCAATTAAAATAGGGTAAATAGCACTAGAGGTCCCAAACCTTTGAATCTTGTGACGATCGGGTCTCGAACCTTCCACAATGATTAAAAAATAATAATAATAATAATAATAAAATATTGCAACTAAAACCCCAACCAACAAAATAAAAAATTGCACCTAATCCCCAAACACTTTTTCTTCTTCAAAATACCGCCGCCAACTACCACTCATCAGAAAATTTACTGCCGCGCGCACACAGTGTACAAAACCACCTACTAACAATTTCATATGCCCTTTTCTTTTTAATTTTTCAGATGTTAACAATGAGAAAGGATTAAGCCTTTATGCCGTGTCTCTACCTAGGATGCTACGGCCCGACCAAATTTCTCATATGAGAATGGATATTTACCAAGGAAATGGATCCTTAAATGTGAACATGGAAAGTGAACATCCTTTGAACCAAGATTACTTATCAAATGCATTATTCAGTCTACCAGGAGTCCATAACCTTTGAACGTTGTAACGATGGAGTTCTTAACATTTGTTCACTAGCAGCCAGAGTCCCTAACCTTTCAAACGTTCGTAACAAGGGTCCTTTTTTGACGGAAAACATCAAAAACTCTGTTAACTCATCACGGGCGCCACTTCTAAAGGGCAAAACCGTCTGAACACTACTCAAATACTACTAAACCAAATGACATTACCAAAATTAGGAGAAATCATTTATGTTTACCTCTTGTGCACCCACAAAATACACTCACCATCTTTATATTTCCCTCTTTCCATGGAGCCCAACCTCTGCCATTGTGGATTACCCACTGAAATGAAGACTTCATGAACAAATATAAACCCAGGAAGAAAATTTATTATATGTAGAAGGAAACGAGTAAGAATGGTTTTATGTTTGATTAAATTTTTTATCTAACATTCCCATTTTTCACTTTTCAAACTGGTTTTATGTTTGATTATTTCAGGAGGTAGGAGGCTATAGATATTTTTTTTGGTACAATCCACAAATATGTGAGAGATCAAAGCAAATTATTCCCAGTTTGCTTAGAAATGTCAGTGGCTTGGAGCAAGACATCAAAAATTTTGTGGATCAAATAAAAAATTTGGAGATACAAATACAGAATTTGGAGATGCAAAAACAGAATTGGGAGATGCGGAAACAGAATTTGGAGATTCAAATGAAGAATTTAGAGCTGAAAATGAAGGATTTCAGGAATTTAGAGTTCGTGGATTTGGGGATTTGTATGTGGGATTGTTGTAATGTTGTTTTTTAAGTGATTAGTTTGTAAAGGATCCTGCTTTGTACTAGCTACTTTGTTGAATTTAATGTATATGAATTTTATGTTTTCAAGAAGTCTTCAGCTTAGTAGTACAACTTGAAGCAAACTAAATTAATTGCAATGTAAATGGAATTATGCTACCAACAAAACCCATAACACAGGTATTCAATTCAACCTCCAAAATCAACATTCCATTGCCATCAATAAAGTCAGGTAATTACAAAAAATTGTTGTGACAAGTTGGATGACAAAATACAACTTCCAACTGCTTCAACTAGCAACTGATGATATGTGGACAAAAAAAAAGAAAAAAAAAACAGCAGGTCATCATGTTCATTGTTGGCTGCTCGTTGGGGTTGTTGCATCATCAGTTCTATTCTTTTTCGACCTACCTTTCGAGCTAGCCTTCGCCCTTGTATTGCACAATCTTTTGTTATGATCTATCTGACCGCATTGTTTACAAGTCATCTTCATGCCATATCATCTTCTGTTTAATGTTGAGGGACATTGTGGCTCATCGGGCTCTCTTCGCCTCACTTTCTTCAGTCTACCAGCTGTTTTAGTAACACACGGAGGCTCCAACGGAAGTTGTCCACGACTCTTCCACATATCTGGACTATTCATTGGAGTTATCACTATGGAGTAAGCGTTCACGAAGTGCTCCTTCTTATAAAATGTGTCAACGTACTCGATTATCTCATCCCGTTTTTCAGAAATACTTGCCACATCATGTTCGCAAGGAAGGCCCGAGAGCTGCCATTTCCTACATCCACACATCCGAGCATTTAAGTCCACAACCAAAGTTGTTCCAGACACATGATGTACTTGGTACTTACCTTCACCTGCCCACGTTGCTCAACAATAACGAGATGCAAGCACATTCTTTTGAATTATTTTACCAACCCGCTGTTTTATTTCATGATCCCAACTTTGCACATCAACTCTTCTTGTAGCAAATCTTTTCATAAGGTAAACCCTGATCCATTTGAGCATTGATAGAATCGGCTTGTCCCTAGCTGCCATTATTACCCCCATTGAAGGACTCACAAATGTTGTTTACCAACAAATCACATTTGCTATGCTCCTTAAATTGTGATTTGCTCCATTGATTTGATGGTTTGTCCGCTAACCATTTGTAAGCTTTGTCATCAAGTGCCTTCATTTTCTCCATTTCCAAGTTAAATGTGTTAACTGTTGTTGATCTAGCTGCTCTCCACAACAGATTTTTATGTGTATTCCCTTGGTGTGTTGATTTGAAATTGCTGTCTAGATGTCTAACACAGCACCTATGCTCTGAATCATCACACTTGGACTGCAATGCTTCGACGAGAACCTTTTACTTGTCAGTCATAAATGTCCACGCAGCATTGTTAAACATCCCAATGTCGTAACAAAACAAATCCAAAAATCATTCCCAACTCTCTCTATTCTCATACTCTACAACTGCATAAGCAATGGGAAACATCGAATTATTCCCGTCAATACCTACGACAGTTAGTAATTGACCCTTGAACTCTCCCTTCAAATGACACCCATCCTGCCATATGAATGGCATACATCAATCCTTGAATCCTCTTTTACAGGCCCCTAGACATATGTACAACCTCTTGAAAACAATTCCACTTGCAGACAACTCAACCGTAGTGCTTTCATTTGCCCTCTTCAGATCCTCGCAATAATCCCACAACATCTTGTATTGATGTGCTGCATTTCTCTTTATCACTTCAAAGCATCTTCTTCTTGCTCTATAGTACTAGTGCACTGAAACATCCACCATGCAGTCTGACTTCACTGCCGCAGTGAAGCTATCGTACTTTGATTTTGGGTTTGATCTAAAACTCCCTTCAAACTTCTTTGACAAATAACTTGAAGTAGTTCATCTATTATTGGACACAACAGCACATGTGTGAGTATCCACCAATTTGTTGACCTTAAAAGTAAGCTTGTCATCCTGCACAACAACATATATTTCCCAAGGATAAGGATGTTTGCACCTCATCCGTCACTTTTTGCTATCATTTTTCACGTAGTGAAGAGGCCTTCTATTTTTGATTGAATATTCAACCAATGCTACCCTAAAAAATTGCACAATTTAGAATATCATCCATATATTGAATACTTATCATAAGTTACAAGACCAAATATATAAGAAGCTGTAAATGAATTCAAATAATTTAAGATACTTACCCAAAGCAAACTGTGGATAACTCATATTTGTTTTGGCATTGAAGATTGGTTCTGTTACCCTTCAACAAGGTTCATCTGCATCTTCGTCACTGTTTAAACTCTCCAATTCATCCGAACGACCATAATTAGAATGGACATTGTCAACTGCTAGTTCATCCCAATGGACTTCAATGTGTTCACTTGCTTCATGAACTGGCTGCTCAGTTGCTTCGTGCACTGGCTGCTCAGTTGCTTGTTCTTCTCCCACCGTACCGAGACCAGGTTCTTCCCAATTGAAGTCAATGTGGTCTGATGAATCAACTAACGATTCATCCGCATTGTAGTCACCTTCGTCAGATTCATTGAATATTGGTCGTCCCAATTGAAATCAATATTTTCATGATATTGTCCAGGAGATGCATGCTCATCTTGTACTCCAGTCGTCACATTTGTTTGATCGACTTGTGGTTCTACTCCAGTCGTAATATCACCAGTTGTTTGATCTTGTACTCTATTCGTCTCATCCTCCGTAGCTATGTTGACATCTTGTTCAACATTGGTACGTTTGTCACATTTGTCATGTTGAACTTCTATTTCGTCATCCTATTCAGTAATGACAACATGACATTCAGGTGTGCCCATCCAATTGAAATCCCAATCTCGTCGATTTTTTTCGAAGTCATTTCTTCTTCAGAACATATGTCCACTGCCTCAGTTGCACCATCCAACCGACTAGTTTTTAATGGCTCCAGCACTGTCCCGTCCTCTAAATATGTTATCACAACTCTTTTTCTCTTCTTTGATTCTGGTTCACGTATATGCTGGTAAATAGGAATAGAGTAATCCCATGGAAAATAATAAGGCATCACTAGTGGTATAAGGTACATGTCAACTGTCCTCTGGTGGTATAAGGTACATGTCAACTGTCTTCATAAGTCCAATATCTTGTAGCATCTCCGCTACATGCTGGTCTGTGGCTGGACGCATTAACCCATGGGTCAAATTTAGTCTACTCCTTTTGTATGCATAACCTATAGGTAAATGGATCTTCATCACATTCATTACACGATCCAAAGTGAACATAGAAAAATTACTCGCGTAGCAATTATCAATGTAGTCAACCTTGCCCCTTCGTATAAAGTGTTGCCATCCTTAGTCAAAAACATCCACCATAGAATAATCAAATGGTGAATTGCTCTGTATTATATTCTCCTACAAATGGAGATATTTAATGCATTAGAATATATAGTAGATACCAAAAAGGGACCACTTACAGCAAAAAAGCCAAATATGAGTACAAATTGACTTTTACAGAACAAACACATTCCAAACATATCCACACTACAAGACCCCACATTCATTGAAACCAAAATCCTTGTCCCAAATTTAGTCAACAACAAACAACTTTTTATTCTCCACAAATTGAAACCCAAAAATATATTCTTCATAGTACAAATTTCAAACCTTACCATAATCAGGTGCAGGGTAGTCTCCACGTAGCATTTGTCCACTACCTGAGGCAACAATGCAACAGAAAAACCATAAAATCATACAGTAAACACTTGAACTTCAAATTTTTGCAAAATACCAGAAAATAAGAGGATAAAGTACATTACCGTAAGGCAACTTCACCAACGTGACTTGGCAACTTCAAAATTCACTTTTTATCTTGCGAACACGTCTGATTTGCACGAATTTGTCTTTGGGAAAATACCACGCAATCAAATTTCAGTGATTTAGGGTTTTTTTAGAAAAGGATTTCTCTTAATTTTGGTGTTGTCATTTGGTTTAGTGGTATTTGAGTAGTGTTCAGACGGTTTTTTCCTTCAGAAGTGGCGCGCGTGATGAGTTAACATATTTTTTTATGTTTACTGTCAAAAAAGGACCCATGTTACGAATGTTTAAAATGTTAGAAACTCCGGCTGCTAGTGAACAAAGGTTAATGACCCCATCGTTACAACGTTCAAAGGTTAGGGACCACTGGTGCTATTTACCATTTTCTTTATTTCATTGTTTTTTATTTTAATTTGAAAAAGGTAAATTGGTCATTTTAAGTAAATTTTGACCAATGGTCAAACTAACGATTTTTTAACAGAAAGACTTTGCTCGCGCGAAGTTTTAAAGGTTATGGACCCGGGAGTTAGAAATGGAAGGTTCGAGACTCCATCGTCACATGGTTCAAAGGTTCGGGACCCTCATTGCTATTTACCCATTAAAATATGTTGCTTAGTGGCGCGAAATTTTCTGAATCTCTGAGGTGAGTCCACAAAGTTCTTGTCTTTATTTCTCCTCTACAATTATTGGACGGTATATGTATATATAAATACCTTTTATACATCTTTGTATCTATGAGTGTAAGAGGAAATCGGTAACTTCATATCATGGGTATTGTCGTGGTCGACTTCTTCTCCAGTCATCCAAGCTTTATTCCCAAGCCACATTTTTGTGAAAAACATTGACAAATTATAACTTCTCCAGTTTTTTGCCTCTAGATCCAGATTTGAAAATTGAATTGTGTATGGGGACTTGGGGATTGAGTTGCTTGTGGTGGGGCCGGCTTAGTGGTTTTGTATAGGTAGTTTTGTATAATTGATTTTGTAAACTGTGGCAATGGCGGCAAATTTTTCGGTGGGTGGTGATGGGCGGCGAAAAATTTGGAGTGGGTGGTGATGGGCGGCGAAAAATTTGGAGAAGAAGACGTGGTTAAGTTGGGGTTTAGTTGCAATTTTTTTTATTGGTTGGGGTTTAGTTGTAATTTATATTTTATTTTTCTTTTTTTTAATCATTCAATTTAAGGGTAAAATTGTCTATTTAACAAAATTTTGACCATTTAACGGTCAAATTGATAGTTTCTGTCAAAATAGGACCTTAGGCGCTAACGTTTCATTGGTTAGGACCTGGGTGGTAGAAATTAAAGGTTTGGGACTCCATCGTCACAAGGTTCAAAAGTTTGGGACCTCCAGTACTATTTACCCTTAAAATAAATTGTTGACTTTTCATCACAACTTTTTAACATATTTACTATGCACTTGGAATAATTACATTAAAATTTATCACATTCCCTTTCAAATCAAAATTCCAATTCCGATTCTTCATCTCTATAAAATTTATAGAGCCAAATTAACACACTTTGTTAAGAAATAGCAATCATAATTCTCTATCACTGAGACTCTGAGAGCAATAATATTGCAAAAAGCAAAATAAGTACATAAAAACACACAATGTTATAGAGGTTCGTCTCAATATGAAACTACATCTCCGCTTCAATAGTGATTCAATATAAATAAAGAGAAGTTTACAAGAGAAATTGTACTCCCTCAAATTCCATGTCTTTTATTATTCTCTAGCTTCTCTCTTTTTTTTTTTTTTATTGATCGTAAAATAAACACTAATAATGACTCCCTATTTGTAAGAAAAAAATATGGCAATCGAAATTACAATTATGAAATTCTTAAATTATCCACAATGAAATTTTGGATTGGGAACGAAAGGCGACCTAACTACGAAAATCGGCCCATTTACAGGCTCTGTAAAAGACAATAATTAACTTCCATAACTTAACACTTTGTATTTTATAATAGTTGCATTTTAATAACTTTCAAGTCTCATGCTTGACTTTTTGGATTGTTCAAACCAATTTTGAATATTTTAACTACTGTCATCTAAAAAAATAAGGAAAAAACAATAAATAGTTATTAGATAAATAAAATAAAGAGCTAAAAATAAAGAGTTTAGCAGTGTGTGTAAAAAAAAAAAATTACATTTTAAATTTAAAGATACTATATATACAATACGCTCTTTAAAAATAAAGAAAATCTTACAGATGCTATAATTGCATATGTATTTAGAGCTTTCAAGTCCAATGTTCTTCGAGATGAGATAGCTGCTACAAAGTTTGTGTATGATTATGAAAAAGGAAGAATATTTAGGCCAAGTCTCTATATGAACTTTTGTTTTTCAATTTGTCTTTCTAAAAATCACACACACATACATAAATGTATTTATAAGAATTAAATTATCTATTTATATAATTATAAATAAAAAGATTTTGTCACTAATTATACCGTTGTCCTATTCGAGCTACTCGTATTCTATAAATTTCTACTAGTGATAATTTTATCATATACTACAAAATATAAAATAATTTTAAAAATATTACCTAACTTTTTTTATTCTAAAAATATTATTTTTTATTTCTGTAACACTTGATGTTACATTTGTTATTTTGTTAATGACAAATGTAACACATTTATTATAATTAAAATAACAAATGTAACAAATATAATAATAACTGTTACAAAAATAAAAAACAGTATTTTTATAATAAAAAAAAGTATGGCAAGTATTTTAAGAAATATTTTATATATTGTGGTTAATTATGAAAAAATCTTTTTCTACTAAGAGCAAAATTGTGATTATATAAAAGCCCAACTACCAGACTTGTTTTGAACCCATATTTCAAACATTACACACAAGCCCAGCTGGATACACCCAAAAGTAAATAAAGAACAGGCTATATTCCCACATCGAGAGAATAACAAATAACTTCCCAGTGTTTATAGGAAAACACCAGAACTAACTGACACGACCTTACTTGAACAGGATCTGTTCTATAGGCTCGTACTTCTGTATCTTTGACTTCTAAAGAGACAGGAAATTAAGTCTGGTGGATGAATCATGGCTGCTAGATCTGAGCGTGATTGATAGCCCGGCTACTGCTCTATGGTGGTAATCGGTGCAGTGGAGGATCGTTCTCAGTTAGCTTTGCTATCTGAGGTGGTCTAGCAGTGAACTGACAGACATCTTTTCGAGATTTTTGGTCCAATTTTATTGTTGCATGGGCTGCCAGCATTTGGAATGATTTGCAGGGAAAAATAAAGTTCATGGCTGTAGTTGTTTAGGGAGTAGTGGTTCACCTGAGGTTTCGAATATTAGAGTAGAGGTGTTCGTCTGTGATTTAGGCTAAAAATTGTCCTACTCAGAGGTTGATTTTTAGATCATAATATTAGGGCACGACCCTCGTTGCATAACTCACAATCTGCGCACGAGCCCTCGACACCGACATTGACGCCTTACTATAATATTGATCATGGTCTCTTAAGTACAAGATAGTTCGAACTTTAACCAGATGCTCTAGCTAATACATGGCATAGTTGAACTACCATGACAATTTAAATATGTTAGGAATCTACTATTATAGTCAATTTATGTTATAATCTAGGAACCCCCAATCCTACTACACCACGCAATATCACCGGTGTCCTAATCCTCTTAAGACTACACCACAAACTATTATAAATACATGGTCCATGCTCATTATTCATGACACAATTAATTCTTTTAAATTGTATATAATTATTTTATGCTCTAGTACCGACTTAAATATTGGAGGGGTTTCAGGTGATCTGAGGCTCGAGGGAACATTTTATGTGGATTGTTAGTCACGCACTGTGTCCAGTCATGCTTTGCCAAATACTCAAAAATAATTTGCGGCTCAAAGCCGCCGATGGCTAGTAGCAGGCAGATGAAAAAGAAAATTATTTAGAAATAACTTTTTTTATTTTAATTTATTGTAAGAAAAAATAAGAAAGACCAAAACGTTGGACAGTCGGCTAAAAAATGAATCTTGCCTCGCATGGTACCCAAAGTGGGTTGAGTCGTGCACAATCTAACTCGCTTTACACTCTTAGCCCAAGGCATATTTTCCATTTATTTTTTACACATTTTTATTTAATTTTTAATTGTGTTTATTATACTTGGCTCTTCTATATTTTAGAGAGATTAGTATATATTCTTAGAAGTCTAAATATAAAATAAAACTCACAGAAAACAATTCAAGGAAAGGGTGGTTGCCCATTTATATTTGTAACATATTTAGTAAACAAATAAGACAATTATATAGATGAGCAGAGTTAGTGTCAATTTGATTCGATCGAATTTAAACAAAATGCCTTTCGAATTGTATTAAACATCTTTGCAAGTGTTTAAGTTACTTTTTTACATTTTAAGTAAAAATATTATTTATTTTATCAAGTGAACTATTTGACCAATAAAATGACGTGAATCCAAATACAGACATAACAAAATTTAAAATTTTAAAAAAAAAATTCAAAAAAGTTGAGGTCTATATTTTAAACGAAACAAATATCATAAAAGTTACGCAAATAAAGAAAAGTTGAGAAGCGTATGTAAAAATATCCATATTTTTTTTTTTTTTGTAACATATGTAACATAATGTGTTACACTCATTCGCCGCTTGTTTCCGCCATTGCCACCATTGCCACCATCCACCACCTCCCTTGTTTGGTTAGTACCATTAATTTAGAGAGTTGGTTACCTACACTCTATTATTAAATGTATTGAAACAATTTCAATTTCCAATACTTGATATATTGACTTTAATTAAATATTATATACAAATTGAAAAGGAAGCATATGAAAAAGAGAGAGAGAGAGAGAGAGAAATATTAAATGTTTTTTTGGAAGAAGTAAAATGAAGAGCATAGAAATAAAGAGACTGCTGGAATGCTTAAAAAAAATTGTTCTTTAAATTTATAGATGCTCTTTAAATATAGCTAAGCTGTTGTAGATACTCTTAGGGAACGACTCCCACTCAAATCCAAGATTTCTTTTTATAAGGCATTTTAATTTATATTATTTTTATTTTGTATTTGAAAATTTTTAGGCTTTTTTGTACAAATGGTTCTATCTTTTGTATTTATTGCGAGTCGATGACCTATCATTTCATTTTTTGCAGTAATGTCCCTAGCTATTTCAAACTTTGTTGGCAAAAATGGTCATTTTCGTCCATTTCCATCACATTTAATCGTTAGTTCTGACTGTTTTGCACAAATGGTCCCCGCGTGCATTCCATTCTCTTCATTTCATAAGGATGTTTTTGATATTCTACTGTTTAAATAAAAATTAACCTTAAAAATCTCAAAACCCATTAAAAAAATATATATGTTCTTTTACCTGCATTTTCAGAGTTTCCACCTCTGACGCCATTGGAGAAAGATCAAAACTGTTTATGGAGAATGACGGGTGATTGGAGAAAAAGAGTATTTTTTATAATTATTTTCTTTCTTTTCCTTTCTCTTAAGTTTAGGACCTTTGGTACAAATTTTTATTTATGAACAGTAGAATACTGAAAATTTTCTTATGAAATGAAGATAATGGAATGCACGTGAGGAACTAACAGTCAAATTTGACCGAAATGGATGAAAATGACCATTTTTGTCAACAAAGTTTGAAATAGGGACGTTACTGTCAAAAATAAAAAGATAGGTTCTCAATCCGCAGTAAATACAAAAGACAGAGACCATTGATGCAAAAAAAACCAAAATTTTTATGTAGTAGTTAAACTATGTCCCACTAGTTCTGAATCCTGACTTCGCCCCTTCTTGACTTGTCTATATTTTAGAAAGATTATGATATATTTTTAAAAGTCTAAATATAAATAAAACTTATAGAAAACAAGTCAAGAAAAGGTGTTTGCCCATTTATATTTGTAACATATTTAGCTCTTGTTTGGTTCTAATATAAAATTGTGGGTACATATTTCATATGACCTACATCTTTTATTAATTTTTCAATAACATATTTTGTCAATTTTTTTATTAAAATGCATTTTAATATGTATTTAACATTTTTGCATGTGTTGAATTTACTTTTTAAATTATTTATTTTAGCAAGTGTACTATTTGACCAATAAAATGATGTAAATCCAATACTGACTTAATAAAATTTAAAAACGATTAAAGAATTCAAAAATTATTATAGAATAGTGAAAAAAAGTTGAGGTCTATATGTAAAATAATACAAATATGATAAAAGTTATGCAAATAAAGTAAAGTTGAGGGGCATATGTAAAAATGTCCATGTCTTTATATATCAGAAGTGGACTGGTCATTCAACTTGTTCTGTCGTTTGAGTTTTCAGTGTTTAGAGTTTACCACCCGACGCCCGACCCACCCCCCATGTTTGAGTGAGAAAAACATATATATAGAGAGAGAAAATTGAATTCTTGTCATCTTGCTTAGATGTGGACAAGAGTTTCTGACTAAAAAACCCTGCCACCAAAGTGTCTTCATTTGGGTTTTTTTCTGGGCTCATATTTTTGACCCTATCGGAACTTACTTGACAAGAAATTTCGCTATCTTATAACTATTATAGTTACGACCGCGGTTCACCCGCGCCTCGATTCTCCTGTCCCATTTATTGATTTTATTGCAATATACAAAATTTTAATGTCTTCTGAATTATTTGTACTTGATAACTCATTTTTCTGTGATTCATTTTCCCCATTCACAGATTCTCCAATTGACCCTCATAGCCATGAAATTCTTCAAGAAAATCCCAACATTTTGATTCAAGAAAACAGCCTATTATTTGATGAAACAAACTCTTTGGATCAAATTACCCCTACCCTTCTTTCATCTTCACCTTCCAGTACTGTCAATCTTGAGAATCTGTCAGTGTCCCATTTAGGATACGGGGAGTACTCTGTGAAGAAAGAGGAGTACCGAATCCCTTTTGACATTTTTGGAAATTCAATTATGGCTCAGAGTTTTGATGACAAGTTCATGCAGAGGAGTTATAACAGTAATTCTTTTGATGGGAAATCGAATTTACTGTTTTACCCTCCTGGATTTGATGGCATTTTGGTGGAATCTCAGAATTTTCAAAAACAAGTCTTGAATTCACCAGAAAGTGGCTTTTATTCTGGTCAAATCAGAAGGGTTTGCAGCGCTGGAGATTTACAAGTCAGTTCATTACTTCAAGTTTCCAAAATTAGCCATTTTTTCTTTCCATTTTCTTGATTTTGAGGGCATTTATGAACTCCTTCGACTATAAACTCGTTTAATCACCAACCGTAAAAGAGGTTTTCACTTCCACTCATGATAAAAAGACATGCTCGTCTATCTTCCATCTTCTAAAAAAAAAAAAAAAACTCTCTCCTTCCTAATTTTCTTTTTCTTTACCATTATTCTCAAAATATTTCATTTTTCTTCCTCATCAACATCTATCAATTTCTATTTATTTTTTAAGGTCGGATTCCACCGATAAGCAGTATACCAGTTTAAGATCATTTAATTCATGTCAAAAGTATGGTGCGACCTTTGCTTACTTAAATATCAAGTTGATGTCATAGAGTTCAAGTTTTGTCAACGTCAACACTTGTTTATAAAAAATGTGCACGCATCACTTCTTCCGAGAAAGAATGATTTTAGATGGGCATAGGGGTGGCAGACGAGCCAAGTGACCTGTGGGCGCCGGCTTGAGCTCATTTAGGTCCGAGCTCCAAATTTTTTACGAGCCGATTCGTGTTTTTGATTTTTGATTTTGAATTTTTAAAAGTGTTTAAAATTTTTGCCTTAAAAAAAAATACAAATCAGCTCATGGGAGGATCGGATCGGCCTATTGCCACCCCAAGATGGGCATAGTTTAATGCTTTAATTTAAGGACGGGATGATTCAACATTCGCTAGTGCAATTGTCTATGTAATTTTTGTTTTTTTAACATTGTTTAGTCATTTTGTCCCATATGTTTCAGAAGATGAAAACAGACATGCAAACAAGAAATGTGTTGTCTACAGAGAGATCATTCATGGAGGAATCAAATTTTAAAGTTGGGAGATACAGTGCAAAAGAGAGGAAAGAAAAAATTCATAGGTACAGAGCAAAGAGGGCACTGAGAAACTTCAACAAGACAATTAAGGTATTTACGACGAAAAATTTGTATTCTCAATATATTCCAGTCGACTATATTCATAGTATTGATTAATAAGAATTTGTTGTTTTGAAATTATGTGTTTATGGTCAAATCAATGCATAAAAAACGACCCGTCCCAGCCAGTTCGATCGGGAAAAATAGGTTTTTACTTAAAAGAAAAAGGAAAAAATTATCTTATAACTCGAGTTTTATCACATATCATGCTATATTGTTTTGAATATCCTTTAAATTATCAATCATTAATGTTTGATAGTTGATAGAGTATTTTTTAAAAAAAACTAGTTCGATCCACCCCTTTTACCTTGATTCTTTATCTTCTTCGGATGAATGTTAGGTCGTATTTAAAAACTTTTGGTTAAACTGAGATGTGTTTTCATTTTTTTTTGGATGACAATACAAGTATGCTTGTCGTAAGACGCTAGCCGATAATCGACCAAGGATACGTGGCAGATTTGTGAGGAATGATGAAGGTGGAGAGATTCCTAAAGCATCAATGTTTAATAGCTTTGAAGATGATGATGATCTTTGGGTAATATTCCTTTCCTTTTCAAAACTTTGTTATATTCAATCCAATCATGATGTTGTAAATTGAACAACTTTAATCTTTTCTTTGTCTAATGAAAAGGCACTACATTAAAAATGTTATTTGTTCTTTTCGAGGTTCTATTCTAAATAAACAAAGTTATGAACGACACCATATGAACTAGATTTTAGGTATAGAGTTGAATTTTCGAGCAATGAAGATGCATTATATTGTCTTAAGGGAAAATTACACGACTCATCTTCAATTTATTATTCAAGTAGTAAGTTGGTCACCAATCTTTAAAAGAAAATATGTTACTTTTCAATATTTCATTACATTCTCACGTTTCTGCTTAACAACAAAAACATTCCAAATCTCTGGTAGACCATTGTTTATCCCTTACGCGTTAAATTTTATGAATCATTTTTGTATACCAACTCGGGTTTATGTTCAAGAATTTGAAGTTGAGGTATATTTCGTTGAGGACTATGTGACGAAACTTAGATTTGGATCGTTTTTGTCATGGAGAACTAATTGTGTTACGATAATGAAACGTTGAGAAGCAATTAATTCTTTTTTAAAGGTTGGTGGGACCAACTTGCTACTTGTGCAATGGGTTAATGACCAATAGTGCAATTTTGTTTGTAGCCAATTTTATTTCGTCAGCCAAACTAACAATAGGGATCGAAATGTGATTGTAGCTCGATAGATTTCTTGTAGAAGAAGATGAAGGAGTTATCAGGGGAGGCTCGTTTCTCCACAGATTTGGTTCAACACAGTATCAGAACTATAGTTATCAATGCTGAAGTTGCTCAAGGAAATTTTTTAATAGAATGATCAAGTTCAGTTCACCATTAAGCCTTTTGGAAGTAAAAGAAAAGCATAAGGCTTATTTCAATAAGTTAGTAGTTGTTTTAGGGATTTAGGCACCAAGGCAATATGCTTTTGTTTCTCTTTTTATTTTTTCTTTCGAATTATATTTCGATATGTATATACTTGCGACAATGAATAAAAACTTTATTTTAGCTCTAAATATTTATGTAACTTGTTATAGCTTTTTGTTTCGTATCATTTCACGTGTTTGTCATGTAAAGATTACATACTCGTGCTCTCATAAGTTTGTATAGCATTTATTTTTAGGACAAGTAGCAGTTAATCTTCGTATATTTGAAATTTGATCGAGTCTTGTTTAATTAAGTTTATCAAACATATCACGAGCAAATACAGAGATAATTTAATTTTGTCTAATTTAATGTATGAGTAAAATTATGATTTTTCATATTGAAAAGTTGTGCTTGTCGGTTTTGATTTGCCACTCCTGTGGCATGTAGTTTTTCACTATGCAAGGTTGTTAGAATTCGGCCACCCAAATTCAATTGAGTCAGGATTAAAATTATTCTCACACAAGGATTTGTTTTAACAGGATTGAAATTATTCTCACACGAGAACCTGATTTAACAGAATTAGAATTCTTCTTACACGAAGAATTCTTCTCACACAAGTATATATATATATATATATATATATATATATATATATATATATATATATATATATATATATATATATATATATATATCCTCTATCCGTGAGTTTTCTTTATGTTCCAGAGTTTCCCACGTTAAATATGTGTGTTTTTGTTATTTTTGTTGCCTATTTTTCGTTCACATTACAAAAAACTGGTATGAGAGCGAGGTTGAATTTTGATCACGTTAATGGCAATTGTGAAATATGATATTCCGCTTTTGAATCGCAACACCAGATTTTCGTTATGGCAGGTTAAGATGCGAGTTGTGCTCACGTAGATGGATTTGGATGATCCACTGTTAGGGTTTGATAGGATGCCGACGTCTTGGACAGTGGACGAAAGACATTCTCTATAGCCAAGTTTGAACATTGCTTAGACTTGGTTGTAATTGGTTGCTGAGTTTAGCCCCTAGGAGATTTTATGGAAGAGGTGGAAATTTTGTTTTGTCAAAGATTGGATTTATTCCTTGTATCCGAATTCGTGTCAATGTAGAGATTGTTAGAGTTTGGTGACCCAAATTCAATTGGGTCAGAATTAGAATTCTTTTCACACGAGGACCTATTTTAACAGGATTATGATTCTTCTCACACGAGGAACTGTTTTATCAGGATTAGGATATTTCTCGCACAAGTGTGTGTGTCTATATATATATATATATATATATATATATATATATATATATATATCATGTATTCTAGAGTTAAAATATTATAAGCTCCTCTTTGTAACCATATTTGATATAGTGAATTATTTTCTTCTCTGTTCGTGGGTTTTTCTCCTTGTTGTAGGATTTCTCACGTTAAATCTAAGTGTTCTTATTATTTTTATTACTTATTTTTCGTTCACGTTATAACAAATGTCCAACACACTTTAGGAAAATTAAATATTATTCTTGACAAAACTAAAGTAAATTATATACATATGTTCTTCTTCTTTTTTCAACAAAAAAAGTCTTGTAACAAGTTGGACAAAATTTTGTCTAAGGTTGTGTAACTTTTTTACTTTATTCAGATTTGAACTAATGAAAAATCGTGCTGGTTAGTTTCGATTCGCCACTTCTTGAGGCATGTAGTTTTTCAGTGTGCAAGGTCTAACCCACTTTGGGACAAATTAAAAATTTTATTCTTTACAAATCTAAAGTCAATTATATACATATCTTTTTTTGTCAACAAAAAGAGTCGTGTAACAAGTTTGAAAAAATTGTCTAACGCAGTGTAACTTTTTTACTTTATTCAAATTTGAACTGACTATAATTAGAATCATTAGATATGATCGAAATTAAATTTTATTCTAAGATTGATACTAACATACATGAAAAAGAACTACTTTTACTAGCCGTTATTATCAAAACATCGACTTTAAATTTCATTGTTAAATTATATTTATAAAAATAAAATTGTTAAAATATATACTTTGAACATATCATCAAATCTTATAGGCCACATTGCCTAGATACCCTAATAATAGACCTCTACTGGCTGTAACATTCAAACCATTTATTAAAAAATTAGATATTTAAAAGAAGATGAATATATTGATTTTTAACACTCTTTTACAATCTTTTATACGTACAATATTTGTAAATAGGTTGCATTATTTGCCATACACCTTTATGTGCTTGTCGTAAAATTTTATTTGTTCTTATCTTATCTAAAAAAAATTAATTATTAAATATAAAAAGAGTTTATATTTTTTTAATTTATCCTCATCAACACGTATCAAATTTTATTCATCTCATAGTCAAACATTGACAAATATTATGGTGCACTTAGACAATAACATGGTTAGTTTCTTCTTCACAATACTTATGTTTTCACTTTCTAATTAATTAAATATTTTTCCCAAATTTGGTAATAATTGAACTAAAAAGAGAAACAAATTTTGTCTACAAATGCTTTCAAGTAACATGAAGAAGATGATATTTTTTTTATTTTTTTATTTTAATGAAGTTCAGTCAAAAGAATATCCAAGCCTAAGGCCTAAGGGAGAATTCTTTTTTAGTGTTGTCTAATCAATTATCATATCTACCACAAACACGATATTAGAGAATTTTTTTGAAGCGACACTCTCTCACGTTTTAAAAATTAAGTTATTTACATTTATTAAAATTTGTTAAAATTTTCAAAATAATTATTGAAGTAATTTGTTAAAATTTTCAAAATAATTTTCTTACAATAACAGTTATTTATATTTTTAACAATTATACTAATGATCAATTGATTGTAAACGTTAA
The DNA here is from genome assembly GCA_030279155.1 of Forsythia viridissima. Taxonomy (NCBI): domain Eukaryota; kingdom Viridiplantae; phylum Streptophyta; class Magnoliopsida; order Lamiales; family Oleaceae; genus Forsythia; species Forsythia viridissima. Next base: position 1,398,382 of record CM059041.1, on the reverse strand, counting down.
TCTTTTTAATATAAACACAAACGACATTAATTAATACGCAATGTGAGACAAAATGTCATACTTTCAAATTGTGAAGTTTTTTACCAACTGACTACTTCCTAAAACTGAAAAATACGGAATAAATGGGTTTGATAATTACGCATTTAGTTGCAATTAAAACAATGACATACTAGTTAACGTCGTTTGTGTCCATATTAGTACTTAATAGTGATATGTGGGGTTATATGTTATCGTTTCTAGCCGAGTGAACATTAGTGTAACTGTAAGAAAATTACTTTAACGATCATTTTGAAATTTTTAATAAATGTTATTGACCATTGCTGAAATTAACTCTTAAAAAAAATCCCACTAAGCTCCCATGGTTTTGAGATATATCTCATTTAAAATGAAGTTGTTATACCTAAAGTTTCATTGTGAACAAATGATGAATTTTTTTGAATTAGTTGTAGTTACTTTATTCAAAGTAAGCTATAATAATATAAATTCACATGTTATAAAGAGCTGTTTGACATAATTTAAATTTTAATCATATAAATTTACTTACACTATTTAATAAGCAAATTTTTATCATATGAACTACATATACTATTTTTTAGCTACATTAATAAGCGAATGCTTATATTTACGTCTTGTTTTAATTTATGAATTTAAAAATACGAAATTTTATTGTTAAGTTTGCACTTGTTAATATTTAATTTATGTAAACATAATACATAATTAATTAAAAAATATAAATCATTTATTACCAAATTCTTTAACAAATTTTGAGTCGAAATTTCAACTAGTATGCATATTCAAAGAAATGTATATACACACAATCTTTAAGTACTAACTTATTATTATATATATATATATATTTATTTATTTATTTATTTACGGCTACACATTCAATTATTTATATTTTTTTGTGTGTGTGTTTGAGAATCCCCCTTTGCTCTCGTTTACTTTGTTCGAAGAGTAATAACGAATGTGTTGATAAAAATAAATAATTTTGTTCTATTTTCAAGAATTTACATTTTTAGACAAAAAAATATTCCTCATTAGAGTTTTAGATGGGTCAAAGAGCTTGTTTGGATTTTTTGCACTCCGATGCTATATTGAATTGAGGTCCCAACTTCGAATGTTAACTTTATTAAAAAGAATAGTTTAAGTCTTATATTATTTTGATATTTAAGAGACATGTCTTTACCCTTAACATCTCTTCACCCTCTTCTACTCTAAGTGTAACTACAATTATATCGATGACAAAATTTAAATAAATAGGTCTATTCTCTTGTAAAGAATTTAAACTTTTAAACGATATGCTTTGACTCTTTCAAACGTACTTGTATATACTCATAATAAGAGATACTTATTTATAAATCCAAATAATGTAACAAAATCCACTTACAATTCATCAACGGACACTAAATAAAATCGTATTTTTTATTTTAACACTTATATGGCGTGGCGTACTAGTAAATTATCATGCCACGTAATGATTACGTGAAAGATATACTATTGTATGATTGCTAATTAAATAATTCTCATCAATTTGAGATACAATAGCCGTCAATTCTATAGTCCAATTAAGACAATCTAAAATTTAGTGATCTAATTAAAATTTCACTAAAAGTTAAGTCATCGCAGAAGAAATTTACCCATATAATACACCTTTACAAACTTGAGCATCTTCAAACAGCTTTACAAATAAAAGTTTGTCCAAGAAAGGACTTATTCTTGACAAGATTCTTAGAAGCTTTTTCTTAAAAGTTGGGATCATTTTATCTATGAAAGCATATTGGCAAACAAAATTTTCCTCCAATTGACACCAAGAAAGGAACATTTTGATAGAAGATGTTAAAAAAAAAACCCATGAACTAATGAGCATTTCCAATAAGTCACAAAAGTGGATGCAAAGAAAGAATCTATATATCTACTTATCTCAATACAATTCATCTATACGATTCATGTTACAAATGTCAAAATTGATATCGATTTCTTCCGAAAACGAGTGATTGATTATTTGATTTTCACGTCTTAGAATAGCCAGAATGATAAAAAATACTTTGAAAGGTAATTGAGGAATACATTGTCCGTGCTTCCCACTTGTAGTTTAAAACTTTCTTTGAAAAATTGGATTGAGCTACTTCATCAAAAAATTGAAGTCGTTGTAGCGAGGGGCTACGTGAAATTATTTAAATTTTATCTTAACATGCCCCCAATCTAATGTCTAGACTGGATTTAGTTTTTTTGATTAAAGCTAGAATACGTGCAAATTTTGATAAGTAGATGACTTCTAGAACTTGAATCCAAGCCTTTTGCTCGACTCTAGTATTATGGGTATTATGGTACCACGTGCAAGTTTTGATAAATACATAACTCTGAAACATGAATTCAAGTCTTTTACTCGACCTAATATTATGTGAATTACGTAATCTAAAAACTAAATTATTAAAAAAGAGACAATAATTTATTTCTCAAATACTTGAAATATTAAAAATATCTAGAAAAACATTTCGAGAATTAATTTGTTTTTCATGCTTCCTACTCATAATCAAAAATTTCCCTTTGAAGGGTGTTTTAGGAATCATTTTTGTTTAAATTATTTTTATTTTATTTTATTTTATATAGACTCCCATTTTCCATCATGTTATTATTTGAACCTATTCCAGTGCCATCTATGTACCTACGAATAATTTTTTTTTTTTTGGTTTTTGTTTTTGTTTTTGTGGAGAGAATAAGAAAAAGAACCAGTCAACCAAATGCACTTAAGCAGAATGTAAAATAATTGCTTATTTAATTTGATCACAAGCAATTCCAAGTGATCACTTTTGACCACCCCAGTATTGGAAAACTTATATTATATACTAATTAAATGACCATTCATTAGTCATTACACGCCTTACAGACTATGATTTGATTGGTTAATTATTTAAAATAATAGACACTCCGAAAAATTATTGTTGGGAGATTTAAAGAGGTTCAATTCCCACTAGATCATATTAGAAAAATGCATTGATTGGTGGTTGACATATGACATTAATTTTAAAATTCGACTATTCATTTGAATTTTAGAACAATCAAACTTGTTAGAGTTTTATGATTTGATACCATAACATAGTTTTGTGTTAAATATGAAATAAATAAATAACATACAACAATTTTATATCAAGTGATTCAATATGGTATAAGAGCTCAACAAGTTCAAACGTGCATTATATTTAAAAATTGGTGTTTTCAAACAAACTACCATCTTGCGATAGCATGTTAAAAAAAAATTTCACGTCGCATAAATATAAATATATGTTAACCAACATATAAGAATTTGAACTACTATTTTTAATAAAGTTGATATTTTAAGATGGAATCCATAATCTTAAGAAAAATGTCAACCTTATCACAAGTAATTTATGTTTTGCATGTAAGCATGTTGACCAGGGCGGATCTAGGGGCCTCCTTTTGTTGGAGTCTACCCGTTGGTCTTAAAAAAAAATATATATATATATATATATATATATATATATATATATATAGAGAGAGAGAGAGAGAGAGAGAGAGAGAGAGAGAATTTTTTCCTCATATTTTAGGTCGTTTTAATTATTTTTTTAGCCAACTTCTGAATCAGTCCCTGATGTTGACTATGGTCGTCATATTTAAACGATGTGAGATTTTATGTTTCACATAAAGAAAGGTAAACTAATTAAAACAAACATGATTTTGCTATGATATTTAAGACCTAATTGTTTTGAATTTTTCATTAATAATGAAATAAACAGAATGATGAAAATGAATTTATATAATTTATACTGAATAGAATATGAATTAGAGATTGAAAAGTTATCTCCTGGAATGTCTTTGTGTCAGTACGATAAAACGGCACTTGTTAAGAATCTTATGTTCTTCAACAATTATTTAGATATTTTAATAAGCATTATCAAAGAGATAATCATAAATTAAGCAATGTCCACGGGTGGTATATTAATTTTAATCTAAATTATTGTTTTTTAATAATTGCACCTAGCAGACAGGAAAATATTTAATTGGTTACAATGATGCTACTTTTTATTAACAAGGGTATTAGAAAGTTGAAATTATTAGGGAAAAAAAACTTAAAGAATCTATTCCCACTCTTTTCTCTTTATTTTTCACCATAAATTCTAGTTATTGAAATTAATCGAATGAACTACACATATGAATGTAAGTGTTCGAATCTAATGTAGAATAATGTTTAGTTTGTCGTTGGAGAGGAATTAATCGATATTAACATATTTAAACTCTTTGTCAAAATTTGATAGAAAAATAAAAATTATTAGTTGAGGTAATTTCTAACATTCCCATTTACGTAACACGCATAGACAAATGTCAATTTGTGGTTTACATAAGGTTCCGTTTCAGATTGATTTTAGATTTAATTTTTGATTGTCAAACAATTAAAAATTATTGTAGATGTTTGGTAAATTTTTAAAAAACTGATTATAGAACAACATAATTTGCGAAGCAACAAATTTGTAACTTCTCAGATTCTCATTTCAAATAGGAATGGCAAAAAAACCGGCATTGCCCTTGCCCCTGCCCCGATTACTAATGGGGCGGGGACTGAGATCATAGTCCCCGCCACTAATTCCTTGAACCCGTCCCGAATCATTTCATTTCATTTTATTTTTATGTTTTAAAATTTAAATCGTATTTTAAAAAATAAAAATTAGTATTAAAAATTTATTAATTAAACGGAGCGATAAATGAAAAATTTTCAATTCCTGCCATGCTTCGCACCCACCCCGCCCCCCAAAAATTATCGACAGGGTGGGAATGGTAATAGCCGTCCCGCCCCATCCCATCCCGTCCTGTCCCGTCTCGTCTCATCCCATTGCCATTCCTAATTTCAACTTCTCTAATTATCTATAATTAAAATACCAATTTTAACATTAATTAATTAAATTAATTTCAACTTCTCTATATATATAATTAATATATCATCTTAGAAAAATATTTGATAAATATTACAACTGTTATATAAGTAAAAATAAAATTGTATAAATAAATTTTACAATACTACCAATAATAATAATAATAATATTAAAAGACATCATTATAATCAATATTTATTTTAGTAATCGTATACATACACAACAATAAATCATTTTTGCTTACCAAACACTAAAATGCTAATTTTCAAAAATACTTACGAAACACTTAATTAATTCTTCCCACGGTTGATTTTTTCTTCGGCGCAACAACAATTGATTTTCTTAATTAAAAGCACAATAATACCAAATCAAATCAAACCTAAATCTATTTTATTCTATTTCAATTATTTCTTTAGACTTCAAGAAAATCATCATTTTGAACCGAATTGACAGATTAGTATGAGTTTATCCGTGCGACCATACAATCTTTAAATAGGTATCCATTTTTTAAAAAGATCATAAGGAACTATTTCAAAAGAGGAAAAAAGAAAAGCATAAATTAGCTTTTGGGGCTTTATAATGGCTTGCAATTGACTAAACCTCAAGGAGATTCCATTTGTAAAATCAACTAATCATTCTCTCTAGACTTTTATGATTTGAAGACTCATTCCGCCTTTATTGAAATATATAGTTCTTAACTTTGAATGTCTCCACTAAGTACGAATTGGGTTTGATTCTACTGTCATTATTGAAAAATATAATTGTGCCAATAAAAATATTGATTATGATTGATTATGATTTGTTATAGTGTTAAGAATCGAGTTGATCAAATGCTGGATAAATCCTTCAAAGAGCACGATTTGCTCAGAAATTCTTACCTCTATTTATCTTTAAGATGAGAAGAGAAATATTATTCTCGAAATCTTTAAATACGTGTCGCTCTTTAGTGTTAAGGATATTTATTTTGAAAATGAGACGACAGTTTTATTTTGCGATATTTCATAAATGAGATAAGACATGTAAGTTTAAAATACAGTAATGTTTAACATGCGAAATAACATGTCAAATATATATAATTTAAATTTTTAGACGACTAATTATGGTAAGTTATTCATAATTACAATAAGCGTAAACCCTACTCTAGAGAGCTTTGGGAGCACGAGGAATGTTCCAAAAGCAGTCAAATACCAGAAAGTCACACCACTCCAACGTGTGGAATCTACACTAAAGCCAATCATCAATTCTCATTCACTTACCTTTGTCCCAAGTGTGTGTGTGGAGGGTCTTTTGTGGGGGTCCTTTTACCAACTCCGTAGAAAATGACAATTTGGTCGATATTTTACGTGTATGTTGTCAAGCATGTTTGATTGTGCTTAAAAAATTTATTTACGAGTACTCAAGGGTTGAGGAGGCAACGGGAAGACGAACCCTTGATCAAAAAAATTAATCTACGGGAGATAGACTCCAAATTTGGTTCCGAAACAAAAAGTTTCTTTAGAGTTTTCTCAAAGTATAGTGCATGTTTGACAGTGTTGAAATTATTTTTTAAGTACTTATAACATGTAGATAAAAAAATATGTTTGAGATGTTTGATCAACATAAATTATAATTTAAATTTGACCAAACAAGCTGTATTGTTAGCTCGTTTCAAAAGCTTATGTCTAGTTCAATTGTAATTTAAGTTTATCGTAAAATCTAAATCTAATTCTGTCCCTAGACTAGAGCAAAAGGAGAGTGCATCGAAGATCATAGTGAAAATTAGATCTTCTATCTAATTTTTTTTACACATTTGAATTGTATTGCATATATATGTATATTTTTAAAAGTACTATATTTCATATAAAAATAGTGGATATTTCAATTAATTTTCATTAATTACATTATTTCCAAATTTACCCACGTAATTATTACAACCTAATTTTTAGGGACTTAATTAAATCAATTCAATAATTTAAGGAGCAAATTTTGCGAAATAACTAAATTATCGCACATACCCCACAATCACCACTCCGTATCACAGTCCATCTCTGTTGCATCATTTTCAACACAAACACTCCTCTAATTGTTCTTGAAGAAAAACTCTTACAATAATTTCACAACCCAAAATCAAGACCAAGAAACCTTGTTCAACTGCAGCAAAAATGCCATCTGCATGTAGCAGCAACAAAGCTAGGAGCAAAAGCAAGAGCTGAAAAACTAATTCAGCAATAAAGAAAGGATAAATTGCAGCTAGTGCTCGCATTGGCTGCTAATCATATAAAAGATTAGGGCGATGGATGCCATAATTTAATACTGAGGATACAAGTGCAAATGAAGTCAAAGGTTGGAGACACTAGCTGCAATTTACCCATAAAGAAAAAAAAAAGATCTGCAAAGAAAGTAAAAATCCAGACGTTGAAGAAGAAGTTCAACATTCCAGTGACACCAGGAGAGAAGGCTATTTTTAAATTTTTAGTTTGATATTATATGCGTATGTTAGCATTACTCACTTTTTGTGTTTTGGGTACAGAGAAAAAAATATTTTCTCAATTCCATTTTCGAATCAATGAGTCTTGGTTAGTTGAATGATGTGGGATTTGAACAGTACATGATTCAGATTTTGAACATACATGCATGTTTTTGAGTTCATATAAATTTTTTTTCATAAATTTTGAAATGTTTGGCATATGGTCCTAACTTTTTTTTCCATTTAATGCTGCATTATCAACAAATGCATGTGGGTTACGAACCCAAATATTATGGTATTGAGTATGGTATTGAAAAAATCAAAGGACTAGGTATAATGGGGGGTTTTGTGTTATTATTGAGGACTAGGTATTTTTGGCGTCGCCACGAACTACTTAGTACATTTAAAATATTTTAGTCGCGGTATTTTTGTTGCACGTGCTTGCCTTTTTTTTATGTGACGAACATGATATTTTATCAATCAACAAGACTAATTAAATTTTCTTAACTCGAACAATTTTTTCTAGAGTTAATTTTGGGTTAATTAATTGTAGACCAATCGTTTAAATTAAAAATTGCCTTATCGGCCCACTTTTCAGTCATTTTTTTTACCTTAGTATCAATCCTTTTCGGTTCATTTATTCTCCCATACTTAGCCTAATATACAGTCTGCCTAACTACAACAAAAGCACCCCCCAAACAGACCATTATGCCTTGCCAATTTTTAACTCCCAAACAGCCCCTAAAATCGAAGCTGAAACTGCCCATGTTCTCTCCCACATTTCAGCCATGTTCATCCCATTTTCAGTACTTATTCACCACCTTTTATCTATTTTTTTATCAGCTAAATTAGCCCCATGTATCCTGCAAAAACCGCCCCCTTCTACCTATGTTCACCATCTTTTAACCCACCTAATTTATAGCCAAAGTGTTCTATGAAAACTACTAGAAATTGTCCCAAAATTGCCCAGCAAACCTGTATTTTGGCCCCCTCTCTTAAGCCTTTCTCCTTTATATATATATATATATATATATATATATATATATATATATATATATATATATTGTCATCCCAAATTCTAGTTTTATTACACTTTTCTCTCCAGATTTCAGCCCCTTAAATCACTGTTCTTTCTCTCCATTTCAATCACCAAAATACTCCAGTTTCCTACACATTCTAGCAACAAGTTCGGCCCTTTCCAGCAGTAGGTATATTGCATTTTGTTAATACTTTTTCTCTCCTCATTTTTGTCCCCAAAATTCTAGCAACAAATCCTTTATTCTTTATCTATTTTCCCACTTTCCCACGATTTTTGTCCAAAATTTCGGCCATAACAATGCCCAAGCAACCATCCATTTTTGTTTCAGTTTGGCACCTGTTACACTCTTCTTTTCCAGCCACTGTAATTCTTTTTTTTTTTTTTCAACAACTAAGTTTTGTGGTTCCCCCTTTTTCGGTAAGAATTCTTTTCCTTTTTCCGGTTTTTATATCCCGTGCAATAACACTATAAATTGGAGATAAAAAGGCAAAGACACGGAATTAATTTGAGAAAAGGTGCAGCCAAGTTTTACCTACTAGTTCAACTCAACAAAAATCCTATTTTTGCAAGGTAGTTTTACTTACTACTTATGCAATGATTTTTAAATGATGTTCGAAAAATTATTATATTATGTAAATGCCATGTAAATGATTTATGAAGGAACATTATGATTGTGAAGGTAATCACACATGCATGACGGAGATTGAAGGAAATCACATTTAAGTTAATGGTGCCGATTACCAATTTATGTTGTTCTTATGTACGTTTAAAATGATGGCATGAGCATTTAAGTTTACGTATAATTTTCCCACATGTTAGTATGTATGGCTACTGAGTGGTTCTTATAAAATATTCACTCCAAAACTAACAAATTTTCATATTGAATTAGTTGGTCTTGATGTGATGGTGTAGGCTAGCAAGCATGACGTAGAATTTCCTTATTTAATTTAAATTTTTTACGTCGAGATGATCCAGGCAGTTATGATGTAAATACGATATCTTTAAGTATTTGATTTTTAGTATTTAATTATATAATATTTATGAAAAATGAGATGTTGGTTTCTTTGCCGTTAAAAGTTTCAAGTTAGAAATTGCCTATTTCCAATTTTCAGAATTTTTCAACTTACTGCCCATACTTTGAAAAATCATAACTCTATGTACGTTTGGAGTTTTTGAGTGAATCAGTTTCTATGAAAAGCTTTATATGTGGTCTAATAGAAACATTTTAAATCACTTAAAAATTCCATCTTATGAATTTATTATGAACGTTTTGACCGGTTGCCTTAAAGTACGTAGGACAGTTTTTTAAACAACTTCGGCTAACAATTTCACCTACAACATGACGTAGCCAAGGTTTAAAATTTTAACATGTTTTAGTCTGCAATCCCAAATATCTACAGTAAAAGGTTTAGAATTTTTAAAGTTCGTTTAAATGGTTAAATAAATTATGGCTACATCTATCACGGTATAGGCAAAACCATGAAAATTTGAAGTAAAATCATTTTTTCCCTTGCGCGCTTGATATTTTCCGCAAAAGTTATATTTTTGAAACCCTTCAAAGGCATGGAAAATATTATTAGGAGTCATCAAATATATTTTAGAGGTTATTTTAGTGACCATTGAGAAAATTTGAGGCGTTACAACTTGGTATCAGAGTACGGTTTTACTTTTCTATAGACTCGCAAATTTTTTTTTACTATACTTGGATCTTTATTTTATTTTGTCAAGTCAAAATTTAAATGATTCGGATCTTGAGGATTCAGTATGGCTACTCGCCATCGCCGCGCTATGCCAACTCTGACGTGAAGAAAAGTTTGAATAATTCTTATATACGAATTTTTATATCCTCTTCAATTATGATGAAATATTATGTTTAGAAAAGTTGAAATTGAAAATGAGATGTGGATATTTATTCTTGCGCACTAAGTATTTTGAGAATGTGACCAATAATACGAAAATATATATATTTTTTAGGGTCCTCGAAATTTAATTAAAAGATATTAGATACCCATCGAACTTTTTATAATTGGTATTCGAGACATGGGACGAACTAAGAAAACCTGCAGAAAGACGTGCACGTTTAGGCCAATAGGCAGCGATAAAATTCTCATACGATACAAAGAATACCAGTGGAACTCAAAACATGACATGAGCCAACACATCGAGAAGATGCTGGTAATGTGGACGGAGGTAAGGCAATTGGGTTTCGTTGTCACTGGTCACTGGGCTACGTACTACCTTATCGACACATTAATTACCAGATGAGTGGCAAGACGTGGCTGAGGTGGTTTATGATCTATTTTGGGCATCAGCTGTACCCATCCTACCCTGCCACGAGAGATTGATTATGAAGCCTTCTACGCAGAGTTGACTACATTGCAGTAAGAGGCACGAGATGATGCACTCGAGTTTCCTGAGGTCAATGGTGTGCCATCAGAGATGAACAACCGTAAATATATACCACCTCCTATCTCAAATGATGATGAGGCCACACCTTCTAAGAAACCTAGAGTTCGAGAGAGAAGTGGGTGAAGAATGTAGTATAGAAAGATTACAGTGAAGATGTTAGTGAGTAAAGTAGTATGATTTCCATTTCGGTTGTATTAATGGTAGTTAAGTAGGATTTCCTTTTCTAGTGGCGAGCACCAGTTGCTCTTTTGTTATCTGTATTCCTCTTGGAGGATTGAGTAAATAGTAAAGTATATCATTTTCTCTCATTCGTTGTGAGTTCTTCTTCATTGTTTTTACCAAGTGTGATTTTTATGTTTTTGACAGATTACAAACTGTTAATGTACTTGAGATTAGTATGTCATTAGTAGGACATATGAACATAGATAAGATATCAAAGGCAATACAGAAAAGAAAATATATTTGATGGTTTGATCTCAGAGGCTCTGACAGATTGGATTGTGGTAGAATGAAATATTTTGATATAATTTTGGGTATAGTATGGCTAAGAAATAACATTGCTGCAATTGTGTGTTTTGGCAACTAGGAGGTCAAGAGTTTAGGTATTTTGGTCGAGGGTTAAGGTATCATATCAAGGATATCTTGTCAGTCTCATCGGCACCTCATCAGAAGAAACGATATTAGATAATGTGCCAGTAGAAGCAAGGGTGAGATTTTCACCGACCACAAGAGTCTTAAGTAGAATGAATTAAAAGATAAGACAATGGTGGTGGTTAGAGTTGGTGAAGGACTATGAGTACACTATCATGTACCACCCCAGTAAGGCTATTGTAGTCGCGAGTGCTCTAAACAGAAAGAACATGGGTCAATTGTTAGCGTTGTAAACGAAGCAAGAGAATTTGATCAAGGATTTTGAGAATTTAAGAATTGAAGTGTTGGCGCCGCTAGTGCGGGCATCAACAATGAAATCAAGTCTGACATTAGAACTGACACTCAAAGATAGAGTTTTGATAGCTAAGAAAGATTATCGCTTTTGAAAAAAATAAAAATAAAAATCAGGACAGACATGGGAACTAAAAATAGGAAATGATTTGAAATAGTCGATGACAAAACTTTGATGTTTAAAAGTTGGTTGTGCGTGCCTAAAGATGAGAGGTTGAGGAATGAGATTTTATCTGAAACTCATTCCACTTCTTACGTCGCACATTCAGAATGAACCAAAATGTATAAGGATTTACGTAACACGTTTTAGTGGAAAAACATGAAAGGGATTATAGTTCAATTTGTGTCTAAGTGTTTGGTGTGTCAACAAGTAAAGGCAGAATAGTAAAGGTAGAACATCAGAGACTGTCAGGGCCATTAAATCCAATGGATATACCACAGTGGAAATGGAAGAAAATAGCAATGAATTTCGTTATCGATTTCTTTGATCGGTACGAGGTCATGATGCCATCAGGGTTGTAGTAGACCGTTTGACGATATCTGTTCAAATTTTATACCAATTCGGATTAATTTTAGTTTGGAACAGCTAGCACAGTTGTATGTCAGAGAAGCTGTCCGACTTCATAGAGTGCTAGTGTTCATTGTATCAGACCAAGACCAGAGGTTTACCTCAAATTTCTGGAAAAGCCTTTAGGGAGCTATGAGAACTTAATTAGATTTTAGTACAGCGTATCATTCTCAAATCGACGGGCAATCAAAATAAACCATTCAAATTCTAAAAGATATGTTAAGGGCATGTGTCTTGGATCTAGGTGGTAAATAGGAAAGTCACTTACGGTTGGTAGAGTTTGCATTTAATAATAGTTTCCAAGCTAATATTGACATAGCACCATATGAAATACTTTATGGTCGTTGATGTCGTTCGCCAATTTGTTGGGATGATGTAGGCGAAAGAAGAATTTTGAATTCAGAATTACTTGAGAAAATGGTAGAAGCTATAGACAAGATCAGATCTAGAATTAAGACAATGCAAGATCTTCGGAAAAGTTATGCAGACTAAAGGAGGAACGAGTTAGAGTTTGAAGTCGACGTAAAAGTATTTCTTAAAGTGGCTTCGATGAAAAGAATTTTACGTTTTGGAAAGAAATGAAAGTTAAGACCAACTTCGGCCCATTTGAGATTCTTGAAAAAATTAGAAATGTGACGTATCGTTTGGCATTGCCACCTGAGCTCTCGGCAGTGCACGATGTATTCAACGTTTCAATGTTAAGGAAGTACGTACATGATTCTACGCATGTGCTAAAATATGAGTCGTTCGATTTAAGGAATGTTATGGCTTACGAGAAAGCGCATGCAGCGATTCTAGAAAAAAATGTTCATGTTTTGAGAAACCAGAAGATTCCTTTAGTTAAAGTTCAGTGGGTAGAGATGGGGAATATGGATCACTTTGGAAAGAGAAGAAAATGTTTTAGCTAAGTACCCAGACCTCGTATACCAAGCAAGTCAAATTTCGAGGACGAAATTATTTTAAGGAGGAAGGGTTGTAACGACCCGAAAAAAAAAATCGTCCTTTAAATTTCAAAAAAACAAAAATTTTAACTTTCGACGTCGCTACGAACTGCTTAGCACGTTAAAAATATTTTAGTCATGGTATTTTTGTTGTACGTGCTTGCCTTGTTTTTATATGACGAACATGAAATTTTATCAGTCAACAAGATTAATTAAATTTTCTTAACTGGAACAATTTGTTCTTGAGTTAATTTTAGGTTAATTGTAGACCAATCATTTAAATTAAAAACCACCTTATCGGCCCATTTTTCGGTCATTTTTTTTTAGCTTAGTGTCAATCCTTTTCAACTCATTTATTCTTCCATACTTAGCCCAATATCCAGTCCATCTAACTACAAGATAAGCACCCCCAAACAAACCATTATGCCTTGCAAATTAACTCCCAAACAACCCCTAAAACCCAAGCTGAAAATGTCCATATTCTCTCTCACATTTCAGCCTTGTTCATCCCATTTTCAGCACTTATTCACCATCTTTTAAACTACTATTTTATCAGCTAAATTAGCCCCACGTATGCTGCAAAAACTGCCCCCTTCTACCCATGTTCACCACCTTTTAACCCACCTAATTTAAAGCTAAAGTGCTCTATAAAAACTACTGAAAACTGTCCCAAAACTGCCCAGCAAACCTATATTTTGGCCCCCTCTCTTAAGCCTTTCTTCTTTAATTTTTTTTTCTATCCCAAACTCTAGTTTTATCACCTTTTTCTCTCCAGATTTCAGCCCCTTAAATCACTATTATTTCCCTCCATTTCAATCACCAAAATACTTCAGTTTCCTACTCATTCCAGCAACAAGTTCAGCCCTTTCCAAGCAGTATGTATATTACATTGTGTTAATATTTTTTCTCTCCTCATTCTTGTCCCCAAAATTCTAGCAACAAAGCCTTTATTCTTAATCTGTTTTTCCACGATTTTTGTCCAAATTTTCGGCCATAACAGTGCCCAAGCAACCATCCATTTTTGCTTTAGTTTGGCACCTGTTACACCCTTCTTTTCCAGCCACTGTACTTCTTTTTTTTTTCAGCAACTAAGTTATGTGGTTTCCCCTTTTTCGGTAAGAATTCCTTTCCTTTTTCTGGTTTTTATACCCCGCGCAATAACACTATAGATTGGAGATAAAAAAATGGCAAAGATACGGAATTAAATTGAGAAAAGGTGCAGCCAAGTTTTACCTACCAGTTGAACTCAACAAAAATCACATTTTTGCAAGGTAGTTTTACTTACTACTTATGCAATAATTTTTAAATGATGTTCGAAAAAATTATTATGTTATGTAAATGCCATGTAAATGATTTATGAAGGAACATTATGATTGTGATTGAAGGTAATTACATATACATGATGGTGATTGAAGGAAATCACATTTAAGTTAATGATATCGGTTACCAATTTATGTTGTTCCTATGTACGTTTAAAATAATGGCATGAGCTTTATGTTTACGTATAATTTTCTCACATGTTAGTATGTATGGCTACTGAGTGGTTCTTATAAAATACTCGCCCCAAAACGAACAAATTTTCTGATTGAATTAGTTGGTTTTGATGCGATGGCGTAGGCCAGCAAGCACGACATGAAATTTCCTTAATTAATTTAAGTTTTGACGTCAAGATGATCGTCAAGGTGATCGAGTCAATTATTATGTAAATACGATATTTTTAAGTATTTGATTTTCAGTACCTAATTATGTAATATTTATGAAAAATGAGATGTTGGTTTCTTTTCTGTTAAAAGTTTCAAGTTACAAATTGCATAGTTTCAATTTTCAGAATTTTTCAACTTACTGCCCCTATTTTGAAAAATCATAACTCTCTGTACGTTTGGAGTTTTTGAGTGAAATCGGTGTCTATGGAAATCTTTATATATGGTCTAATGGAACCATTTTAAATCACTCAAAAATTCTATCGTATGAATTTATTATGAACGTTTTGGCGTTCAAGCAATTTCGGCTAACAATTTCACATACCAAATGACGTAAGTAATTTTTAAAATTTTAACATATTTTAGTCTGCAGTCCCAAATATCTACAATAAAAAGTTTAGAATTTTTAGAGTTCGTTTGAATAGTTAAATTAATTGTTGCGACACCTATCATGGTATAGGCAAAACCATGAAAATTTGAAGTAAAATAATTTTTCTCTTGCGCGCTTGTTATTTTTTGCAAAAGTTATATTTTTAAAACCCTTCAAATGCACGGAAAATATTATTAGGAGTCGTTATATATATTTTAGAGGTTATTTTAGTGACCCTCCGGATTAAAAAAATCTGGAGCGTTACACAATCAACATCAAATCTCTATTAACTGACTAAAGTTTGTTTGCAAATAATCATGGGTGAAGGCAGTGGAGGGCCTTGGAGGTCATGTGACCTCCGACCTCCAAAAATTTCCATCTAAAACTTTTTTTAAAATACAAAGAAAAAATTAAATTTAGCCAACCTGCAACACCAAAAGCCCAGCTTCCAGCCTAAATGTGATTCTGTGAAGTCTCTCTCTAGCCCAAATGTGATTCCGTGAAGTTCTCTTCCCGTAAGTCTCTCTCTCTCTCTCTCTCTCCAAAATTCTACTCACCCAAACAACTCTAATTTCTTCCCCCAATTTACAAATTAAATTGCTTCTATTTTCAAGCAAAACTCAAAGATTCAATATTGAAAAACTCATGCAGGTAGCACAGCAGCAGAAAACTACAACACGGGTGAGTTTAAAAAAAACCTTGAAAGGGGTTTCTTGGGTTTCTTAATTTTCCTGTTTGTGGAATTCAGGAACAACATGAGACATATGTTATTGATATGTGCTCTAACGAAGATTTAGAAGATTACGGGGCCTTGGTGATATTGCACAAAAGTTTATTTTGACAAAGAAAAATGAAGTGTACCCATTACTTCACAAGCTTGTGACATTGGCCATGATTATACCAGTGGCTACTAGATACTACTAAAGTTGAGATAGTATTTTCTGCAATGAAGTATATGAATAATCGACTGTGAAATCGAATTGGAGATAAATGGTTGAATGATAGTTTGATTTTGTATATTAAAAATAATGTATTTAACAGTATTGGTAATTGTATAATTATAAAATATTATCAAAGTATGAAAATACGTAGAGAACAATTGTAATATGGTATTAAATAGTTTCATTATTGCTGTCTAAATTTTTTTTTGGTAACTTAATTTGTGCTCTCTCAATTTAAAATCTCTGGTTCCACCACTGCAAATAATATTAGATGGAAAAGTCATCAGTTTAAATCTTTCCGAATACTAAGCATTTCCACAAAATTAAATTCTGCTACACATGATTAATGGTCTCGCTAAGCACCAATGTTTTCGACTACTCAATGATACATTAGTTTGACAACCACAAAATCTAGGTAGATTTAATGTTATCATAATGTGTCTTTTCACGTTGTTAGATCTTAAAATTATCAATAACACGAGATTTTTCTTAGGTATGGAATCTGGTATTATTCTGTACAAAAGAAATGTTGATATCTTTGTTACTCTACTGAGATATCAATTTTATCACATTTGATTCATCGTTGTCGCAATTCGAATTTACCAAACTGAGAACGTGACTATGATATTGAATGATTAGTGTTTAAGTACATCAAATAATTATACCTTCATGTATCACCAATATTTATTGATAATACTATACTACGTCATCTATCATTGTTAGCACTTATTGTTACTAATATATAAATTTAGCTGTAGTAATAGTTTAGTTTGGTTTGTTAACTTACATTGTGAATGTGTACACATACGTACATATATACATCATTTACTCATACTAATAAGATCCCTTGTATGTGTCTCATATCTGTTAGTATTAGATAAGTTGGTTATTGTATCTTCATGTATGTTTAGTATGTTATTTCTAGTCGCTATTCAGCCACTGCTCAATATCATTCCACACCTTCTCTATCAATCCAATGTGCTGAAGTTTGAAGTACCCAACTCCACTCTTTTTTGCAGATTGTGTAAAGACATACCTCAACAAACAAATATGTTAGTTTAATTATTTCATTTTGTTAATATATTTCAATAGTTCATATTGACATTACAATGGAGTAATGACATAATGTATGACGGAGACAATTTCATTTCATTATACAATTTTCATTGATTCCACCCAACCATTTTTTTTACATTCATTAATCCGTCATATAGTTAACGAGTTTGCTACATATGGTTGCAGAGGTGATTGCGGTATATTCATTATCAAATATGTGGAATACATATACGAGAAGAAGGTTAACAAAATGCCAAAACCATTTGACACGAAGGTTGCTCGGCAGAGTATGGTTGTTCAAATGTACAAATACCCACTCAAGAAGTCTGACATTCATTGTTCTAGAAGAAAAAGATAGATAGAGTTACATTAAAGTCTAAGACTTATCAGTCGAACATAATTTTATTTTAGTGATATGGTCCTGTTTTCAATTTTTGTTGTAATTGGGGCTTAACATGCTATGCATAACCTCTTTGACGAAATTTTGTTGGGCATATGCGTGAAACCTTTTTGAATCCATATTCCGCTGGTTACATATTGGGTCTGTTGTAGTATATGTTGCATTTGAATAGCAATTCAGAGTTAAACATTATGCATTGTCGAATATATTAGACTTCATGTTAATGCCGCAATTGAATTCTTACACCAACCAATCCCAGTTACAAATATCTTGCTACAAGTTAACAAAGGACTCTTAAATTTACTTCATTTGATACCGCCGTACGTGACGCGTTTATATTAATCTTCCTTTTAATGCTGGGAGTAATATGTCCCATCTATTGGCTCATTCATTACTAACCTGGCGCTGATGTGTTACCGTATAAGTCCTAATTCAGTTTGTCATTTGATGCTGATTGCTACTATAACCATAACCTGGAATCATGTTCATGTCCCAAATGGCTGATTACAACTCAATGACTAATTTACAATGAATACGACATCTCCATGAAATTGCTAAACACATAATCTTCAAATGGTTGGACACTTAAACTATAAATAATCATCATACTTTTCAAAGACTAGTAAAATTCTCAAAATTAAGTAACAATCCAATATTATTACAATTAACTATGAAGCTCAGTAAATTTGCAATTAGGTGTAATATTTAGTAGGGCAAAATTGACAACAACCCTATATTTTGTAAAAAAAAAGTTGAAAAATACTCATTTTTTTAATTTTCAAAAAATACCTCATTTTCATTATTTGTATTTAAAAAATACCCGATTTTCATTAAAATCAATATTTTCTAATTTATCTATTTTTATAATTTAATAAATGATACATTATTTTCATTTGAAATCTATATTTCAGTTTTTCATTATCTAAAATTTCATTATTTTATTTTAAAGCCAATATTTCAATTTTTCATTATCTAAAATTATATTAATTTGAACTTAAAATATATTATTATTATTATCTAAAAATATCATATTTGTATAATAGTAATTATAATATTATTTTATAATTTATTTCCTTTGATAATTTTTTTAAAAATACATCATTTTCATTTATAATCAATATTTTCATTTATCATTTGAAAAACAAAATTTTTACATAGATACACATTTGTTACCGTATGTTACTTCATCATTTTCATTGAAATCAATATTTTACAATTTATCTTCTTTTATAATTTTTTAAAAAATACATTATTTCATTTAAAATCAATATTTCAATATTTCATTTAAAAACAACATTTTTACACATTAACATACATATAACATAACTTCCCCGTTTTCATTAAAATCAATATTTCAAAATTTATCCCATTTTATAATTTTTTTTAAAAATACATTAATTTTATTTAAAATTAATATTTTAATTTTTCAATTGAAAATAATATTTTTACACGGGTAACATATGTGTTACCTTATGTTACTTCATAATTTTCATTAAAATCAATATTATACAATTTATATCTTTTTATAAATTTTTAAAAAATACATTATTTTTATTTAAAATCAATATTTCAATTTTCATTTGAAAACAGATTTTTACACGGGTACCATATGTGTTACTTCATCATTTTCATTAAAATCGATACTTTACAATTTAATTATATCATTTTATAAGTTCTTTAAAAATACATTAACTTCATTTAAAATCATTATTTTAATTTTTTTATTTGAAAACAACATTTTTACACATGTAACATATGTGTTACTATATGTTATTTTCTTATCTTCACTAAAATCAATATTTTACAATTTATCTTCTTTTTATAATTTTTCGAAAATACATTATTTTTATTTAAAATTCATATTTTAATTTTTTATTTGAAAACAATATTTTTACACGATTAACATATGTTTTACCATATGTCACTTCATCATTTTCATTAAAATAAATATTTTACAATTTATCTCTTTTTATAAAATTTTAGAAAATACATTATTTTTATTTAAAATCAATATTTTAATTTTTTAATTTGAAAACACGTTTTTACACGAGTAACATATGAGAGATGGCAAACGGACCAGGTCGCCCGGCGGCCCAGGCCGTTAAATAAATCACGGGCCGAGCCGTGAGCCTGGTCCACAGATCAGGCTCGTGGTCCATGGTCCGTGGTCCATTTGGTAGGGACCAAATTGGTCCCAGCTCAGAAATATGACTGTTGTAGTATTTCTAACCGTTTGCAATTTGGTCCCTAATTAATTTTTTTTTTTTTTTTGCAAAAGGCTATTTTTTTCCCCTATAAATACCCCATAAATTATCTCTATTCTCTTCACAAATCTCTCAAGTCTCAACTTATAATTTTACATTTATACTTCCATTTTCTGAAAAAATTATATTGTGCAATTTATTGTTGAATTTCTAGATTTATAATCATATTCTTCTTATCTTCTACATCTATACATTCCAATTTCTACATTTGTTTTTTCTACTTCTACATTTCTATTATCTACAATTATTCATGGATCAATACAATTTTCAAGGAAGTGCCGAGTTTGTCGAAAACCAAATTCAAGATGAATTTAGTGGTTTAAATAATGTCCAATTCCAGAATTTGGTGATGATTTTGGAGTTGGGAACACTGGTCTAATTTTTGATTTAGATGATATTGACGAAGAGTTAAAAATGACCAACACTACTCAATCGACTACTAAACGAAGAACCGCAAAACAAAAGGCTCGGTATTGGGATCATTTCAATAGAGTGCAGACCGGTGCATCTGCAGATGGACAACCAATTTCAAGGTAGTTTGTAAATATTGTAAACAACAATTTGCATGGCAAAAGGGTGGTGGAACGAGCCATCTTAACCGACATTTTCCGAAGTGTATGCAAAAGCATGGAGGAGTTGATACCAACCAAGCACAACTACAGTTCGGATCTCCGGGTAGATCTACTAGTTCTTCTCCCAATCTTAACAATTGGATTTATTTACAAGGCTCTATGCGCCGGGAAGGCATGTGTTAATTGGTGGCCAGTGGTGAGCTCCCGCTTAGCATAGTGGAAAGCTATCATTTCACACTGTTTGTACAAAGGTATCTTCAACCAAGGCATTTACCCTTTGCTAGAAACACTATTAGTTCTAATACTATTGCTGCATATAATAAAAGAAAATAAAATATAAAAAATAATTTAAGTAAATATGTTGGTATTGTATCATTCACTTCGGACTTATGGTCCAGTCTAAATCATAAAGGATATATTGCAGCTACTTTACATTAAATTGATAAACTATGGATTATGCATAAAGGAATAATTGTTTGTAAAGTAATTGACTACCCTCATAATGACATACAAATTTTTAATTATTTAATGGCAATTATTAAAGAATTTAATTGCGAATCTAGAATTCGCAGTATCACATTTGACAATGCTCCGCCTAACAATATTGTAATAGAAAATTAATTGACGAATTGCATCTGGATTTCGGTGGAATTTTGTTTCATGTTAGATGTGTATGCTATATTTTTAATTTAATTGTCCAAGATGGTTTAAAGTATATAAGCCCACAATTAGAAAAAATTAGGTATGCCTTAAACTATATTACTGCTTCACCTTCTACAAAACAAGTATTTGATAAATTATGCATAGAAAATTCTCTTCTAACTAAAACTATATGTACAGACATACGTAATAGGTAGAACTCTACTTATTTAATGCTTGAATCATGTGAAGGTTATGAACATTGTGTAACTGCTTATTATAATGACCGACATTCACACGGTCCACAATACGATTTGCAACCACATGATTGGCAAATTGCATTTCATGTTCGAAAATTTTTAAAAGTATTTTACGATGCCACAAATGCATGTGGTGGTGTATACTACCTTACTAGTCCATTAGTTTTAAATCATTTTTATTTTATTGCAAATAATTTTAATAGATATAAGACGTATTCAATTTTTTCTGATATTGTTGAAACAATGGAAATAAAGTTTAGAAAATATTGGGAAGGCCTGCCTATGTTGTTCCTGTTAGCGTCAATTATGGACCCTAGAGTAAATTTACAAGGTACTAAACATACTATTTCTGAAATTTCTAATAATTTGACTTACGATAATCCATTAACTTACGGTAATTTAGAAAAAACATAATGTGAAATGTACGAATTTTAGCGGAAAAAATCAGTAGGAACGTTAGAAGACCTTCTGAGCCAAACCCTTCTTCTTCTTCAAATAACTCTAATCCTAATGATTATTGGAGTTTCTTTATAATTCTTATTTATAAGGAAACTCAAAATCCTAGTTATTATTCTTCTTCGCTTTTTCGTGCCACAAATGTTAAACTTATATTAGAGATATACTGTTAGAGTTAGCTAGATATTTTGGTCACGACATACTTAATTTGTTAGATGAAGATGAGAGGAATAATTTTGATATACTTAGGTGGTGGAGACAAAACGAGCGCCAATACTCAATTATTTCTATTATAGCACGTGATCTACTAACACCTCCGGTATCAACTGTAGCATCGGAGACTGCTTTTAGTACACGTGGTAGGATTCTTAATGATTTGAGGTCAAGACTTAAACTATACATATTAGAGAGTTTAATGTGTTTGAAAGATTGGGAGGATGCAGAACTTCGAATCAGATATAAAGTAAGCCTGATATTGGCCGAAGAGATGGACGAACTGAATACGTAAGTAAAATGTAAGTATATTTATTATTTTGTATAAATTCATTCCATTTTTATTCATTTTAACTTATAAGTTTTGACATTTAAGTAACTAAGTTTACAAAAAATTGTACACGTAACAACTTGTTCGTGTACAATTTTAACTCTGCTTACACTAATAGTAGCCGGTCCCAAACTCGAAAAAAGGAGGAGTGCTTGAATTTAAAATTTTTTCTTGACTTATTTCTTTTTTTTTAAAACTTAAAAAAAAAGAAAAAAAATTATTTCACGTGGGTCCACGGACCACGGGCCAGTCCGGATCAATTTTTTGGTGACAGGCCGAGCCTCAGCTCGGCCCGTTACAAGGGCTGAGCTGGACCCATTATGCCACGGGCCGAGCTGGCCCGACTCGACCAATTGCCATCTCTAATTACATATGTGTTACTATATGTGTTATTTTATTATTTTCATTAAAATCAATATTTTATAATTTATATCCTTTTATAAATTTTAAAAATATATATTATCTTCATTTAAAATCAATATTTCAATTTTTTTATTTAAAAACAATATTTTTACATGGGTAACATATGTGTTACTATATGTTATTTCTTAGTATTCATTAAAATCAATATTTTACAATTTATTTTCTTTTTATAGTTTTTAAGAAAATATAGTATTTTAATTTAAAATTAATGTTTCAATTTTCACTTGAAAACAACAGTTTTGCAGTGGTAATATATGTGTTACTATTACAATCCTCCTTATTCCGCCTCCGCTGCCACAACAAAAGGTTCAGATTCACTACCACCATTCACGGCTGTGTTTAGATATGTACTATCATCCACAACCATAATCAACTAAACCACAATTAGGATAACACATGTGTCATTTGTAAAGTAGCACGTGTTACCATCACTACTGCATCAACAACCATAATCAGCTCCACCACAGTAGGGGAGAGGGGGAGGGATAACAGTAACACACGTGTTACCACCACCACCACTAGGGTAACACGTGTGTTACTTG
Source organism: Forsythia viridissima (assembly GCA_030279155.1). Lineage (NCBI taxonomy): Eukaryota > Viridiplantae > Streptophyta > Magnoliopsida > Lamiales > Oleaceae > Forsythia > Forsythia viridissima. Next base: position 1,374,981 of record CM059041.1, on the reverse strand, counting down.
TAGTAACATATGTGTTACCACCACTATCATTAATTTAAATTACGATGACATATATGTTGCTTATAGGATAACATGTGTTGTATCTTATTATCCTTCATCACCACAACAATCGGTTTAGTTTCGCTACCAACATCCAATAAAAATTATAAACTAAAAACAATCTATATAACATTAAAAAAAATATAGTTATTAACTTCCTTTAAATAACTTGATGTCTGTTCTTCCTTTAAATCCACACCTTACACATGGTTGAATTCATCCCCCAAGATTATTCCAATTAAATGTATAAAGTTTTCTGAACCCAGGAGCTAGAATCAACACAAACCAAATGCAGCTTGCTCCAATTGAATCAATTCCTCAGTTGCAGTAAGTTTAATTTATTCACAGACCAATCTATATATATATATAAAAACAAAAGAGTCGTCAAAAATTTATTTTCCAGCTTAAATACTTTCTTATTTAGAATTTCTATTTTTTTTTAGAGTTTCCATAAATGAATTTTTTTAATAGCATTAAATGTTCATTCTTAATACTGTATTTAATAACCGTCTCATTTTGTAGTTTTTCAATTAGAGTCTCTTCATCTACCTTCTAATTTAGTTATCATTACAAAAACTAATTTAGTTTTGTTATCATTACAAAATTAATTATCCAATGCGTTTTAATTTAATTATCTATATTTAAAATATTTAATTAATTAATCTTATCTTTGTTTTAGTACAAAAAAATGCATGGATTTTTCAATACTAATTAAGATTTAATATATCGCATTTTCAAGATTATTTTTAAGATTATTATGAAAACAATCGATGCACATTGAAAGAAAAATAAGTCCAAGTCGATATTTTTAAAGTTTTGTTATTATTGCAAAAATTAATTTTTCAATGCATTTTAATTTAATTATCTATATTTTAAATAATTAAATAATTTAATTTAATTACTTAATAATTAATTAATCTTATCTTCATTTTGGTCAAAATATGCATGAGTTTTTCAATGCTAATTAAAATTTAAGAAATCACATTTAAACTTTTGTCATAGTTTAAATGTGTTATTCAATTTTTATTAATCCTTACTTTATAACTTTTCAGAAAAAACAACAACAAAAAGTAACATACATAAGAAAATAGCCAAACATGTTTCGAATAGATTGAATGGTTATAGGACTATTAGAAAAGTTGTACTCAACTAAAATACTATTATGACACGATTTAAGAGATCACATTTAAAATATTGCATTTTCAAGATTATTATAGAAGACATCAATAAGTCAAAATTCATATTTTCAAAGTTTTGTTATCATTGTAAAAATTAATTTTTCAATACGTTTTAAATTTAATTATCTATATTTTAAATATCTGATTAATTTAATTTAATTAATTAATTATCTTCGTTTTGGTCAACGTATGTATGGGTTTAATACTAATTAAAATTTAGTGTTTGGTCAACTTGAAATGAATAAATAATAATTTTATTGAATTAATAATGGGTTGAAATTTATATAAAATACTTAATTTGAATTTTTCACAAAGTAAAAATAAAAATTTCCAGAGTCATATTTATAATTGACAAATTTTGTTCAATGAATAATAAATAAATTAATAATTAGTCAAATGACTTTTGATGTTAGTTATTATTCTTATCATTTTAATTTGGAATTTTTAGTTTTTTATTATTTTGCAATTTAAAAAAAGTTCAAGAGTGAATGTGTTTCATTGGTTTTTGTTGTGGATGGTCTTTTACTTTTATGGTAGGAAGTTTTGTAGAAAAAGAAATTGAATATAAATATTGGGTAAAAATATATAAATTTGTGTAATAAAAAAATAGAATAAATAAAGTTGTATTAGTAGTGTAGTCAATAGATTTCTAGAAAGTTTATTTACAGAGAAGATAGATGAAAGAGAAATTATTTTTTCGAATGTAAAAGCATTAGTGATTAAAATTTTAAAAAAATGCATGGATTTTTCAGAAGTGCCGTCAAAATTTTATTTTCCCGCTTAAATACTTTTATATTTAAAATTTATATTTTTTTTTCAGTTTCCATAAATGGATTTTTTTAATAGTATTAAATGTTCATTATTAATATTGCGTTTAATAGTCGTCTGATTTTGTAGTTTTTCAATTGGAGTCCCTCCATCTACCTTCTAATTTAGTTATCATTACAAAAACTAATTTAGTTTTGTTATCATTACAAAATTAATTATCTAATGCATTTTAATATAATTATCTATATTTAAAATATTTAATTAATTTAATTAATTAATCTTATCTTTATTTTGGTACAAAAAAAATGCATCGATTTTTCAATACTAATTAAGATTTAAGATATTGCATTTTCAAGATTATTTTATTATAACTAATTAATTTTTATAGATAACTATAAAAATTATTTTTTGTGATTACACATTCTATGCATCGTACGGGTGCAACACTAGTAGCAATAATAAGTGGATGGGGATAAAAAAAAAACAACATTAAAAGGATTTCCAACACCACACCACTGCCAAATCATGGATTGTGGTAGAAACCAAGGCAGCATACACACTAGAGCATTTAAAAATCAATAATTCAATATTTTATTTAAAAACAGTATTTTTACAAGGGTAACATATATATGTTACTTTCTTATTTTCATTAAAATTAATATTTTACAATTTATCTCCTTTTACAATTTTTTTAATAATACTTTAATTTATTTAAATCAATATTTAAATTTTTAATTGAAAACAACATTTTTACACGGGTAATATGTGTTACCATATGTTACTTATTCATATTCATTAAATCAATATTTTAAATTTTTCTCATTTTATAATTTGTTTAAAAAATACATTATTTTTATTTAAAATCAAATATATCAATGTTTTATTTAAAAACAACATTTTACTCGAGTAACGTGTTACCATACATTATTTCGTCATTTTCTTTAAAATCACTGTTTTACGATTTATCTCATTTTAAATTTTCTTTTTAAAAAAATACATTATTTTCATTTAAAATCAATAATACAATTTTTTCATTTGAAAATAATATTTTTACAAAGGTAACATATGTTATCATATGTGTTACTATATTTTACTTCCTCATCTTCATTAAAATCAATATTTCATTTTTATAATTTTTTAAAAAATACATGATTTTTATTTAAAAATCAATATTTCATTTTTTTCATTTGAAAACTACATTCCATATTACTTCCCCGTTTTTCCTTAAAATTAGTATTTTACAATTTATCAGATTTTTTTAATTTTTAAAAAAATATATTATTTTAATTTTTGATTTGAAAACAATATTTTTACCAGGGTTATCATTACCAATCGCCTTCCGTCACCACCACCACCACCACAACAACTATGACTCACCTTATCCCACCACTACAACCAAGTTCAGATTCGCTATCGCCATCCATAACCATAATCACTTCTGTCACAACTGAAGTAACATGTGCTCTAATTTAAAATATGGTAACACATGTATTACCACCACCACCACTATCTTTTCCCACTACCAAACAGCTCCAGTACCACCACTACCACTAATTTAAATTATGGTAACTCATCTGTTATCCTAATTTAAGTTAGAGTTACCACCACCACTATCTTTAATAGAATTAAAAGTTCTCTTCTTTAAAAATTTGCCAATTGGAAAATAAAATAAAAAACTGAAAAATAGACAAAAAAGAGATTAAGTAGTCCATTGAAAAAATATTTCATCAAACTCAAGAGGCAAAAGATGACAAATCCATATGTAACTTCTTCCACAAAGAGTAATAGCAATCTAGACAAAAAAGAGATTAAGTAGTCCATTGAAAAAATGTTTCATCAAACTCAAGAGGCAAAAGATGACAAATCCATATGTAACTTCTTCCACAAAGAGTAATAGCAATCTATATGTTTGTGACCAATATTACCTGCCTTAATCAATTATAGTAGCTTCTTGCACAAAGAGTAATAGCAGTGCAACCACGCGCCAGAAATCTTCTACTAATATCTGACTCCATTATCATTTATTCATATTTTGGGATGAAAATATAATTCTTCCAATGGCCATTGTCCGATTGCTGCCATGCATTTGCATTAGAGGTGTCAAGACGGGCCGGCCGGTCTTGCTTGGCCATGTGCCTGGTTGTCTCTCAGTCAACAATTTAGCCAACTGCCCAATCTGATTTTCCATATTCTTGATAGCAACATCCTGTCTTTTCTGCATCTCCTCCTGTCTTTTCTGCATCTCCTTCAATTCAGTAACAGTTTCTTCCAGTCCTACTTTTTTCTCTTGTGGCATTCCCTGATTTGGTGGATTTTGAATATTTTGAGTGTTGCCATATGAGAAGTTTGGATGATTTCTCCATCCAGGATTGTAAGTCTGTGAATAAGGATTATTCTGCTGACGCTGAAAATTCTGAGCATATGCAACTTGCTCAGGAGATGATATATCAACTTTGGTCAAAGGACACTCTGATGATTGATGGTTTGCTCCACATGTTACACAGATTGGTAAAGGCATCTGAACCATATTAGTTGAATGAGAATATTTTATTGATTCCATCTGCTTTGCCAATGCATCAATTTTTGCCAATAAAAGTGAATTGGTGTCCACCTCATGTAATCCTGCTGCTTTCTTCTGCAATCCTCTTTCTGGCCACATAATAAATTGTTCACTCATGGTTTCGAATAGATCATAAAGGTCACCGGCGGATCTATTTTGGATAGAGCCACCTGCTGCAGAATCTACTGAAGAACGACTGGTTGGAGCTAGTCCAGAATAGAAATAATGATTCTGAGCTGCTAAAGGGAAACCATGACTTGGACACTTCCGGAGCAATTGTTTGAATCTTTCCCATGCCTCGTGAAAATTTTCCAACTCAGATTGTTGAAAATTGGAAATTTCATACTTCAATCTGTTTACTCTGGCTGGAGGAAAATATTTCAATGTGAATTTTTGGATCAGATCTGTCCAAGTAGTAATGCTCCCAGGCGGTAGAGAATCTAGCCATTCTCTAGCTTTATCCTTCAATGTATGTGGAAAGAGCCTCATCTTCAGTGCTTCTTCGTTAACACCGTGGTATTTGAAATTGCCACAGAATTCATCGAAGCGAGAAATATGGTAATGAGGATTTTCATCTGTCATCCCATTAAACGGCAGGTGAATAAATTCATCACATTTGGCCTCAACTGGAAGTTGTCGTGTCCATAAGGTGGATAGACTATGCTGGACCGATTTTCAACAATCGGTGGCATCATATACTCACCCATAAGAATATCTCGTTCACTAACTTCAACTGGTCGAGCTATTGGTGGTTGATTATTTATCTGATCATGCACTTGATTGTCTGCCATTGTGTCTTGCTGTGTTTTCTTTTCTCGTTTTTCACGTTGTCGTCGGTGAAAGCTTCGTTCAATTTCTGGATCTAAATCAAATAGATCAAGATCTTTTGTACGTGGCATGCACACTTAACACCTGAAAAATTAGAAAATATATACAACTTAGCAGTATCACGAAGAACTAAAATAATAAAAGAAAATAATCTAAAAATCAAAATCAAAATAAAAATAAAAATAAATAACAATAAAAAAAATGTTAAAAACTAAACTATCAATTAATGTAGCAATTAATAAACTAGTCCCCGGCAACGGCGCCAAAAACTTGTTGTGCGATTTAAATCCCGCAAGTGGACGGATCGTTGACAAGTAATATAGTAATAAATAGAGTGTCGAACCCACGAGGACCAGATATTAATTTGACCAATTAATTTATAACCTAAATTTTAACAATAAAAGAAACACAGATTCAATTTGATTTTTGTGATTCTAAACTAATTTAACTATTTTGATTAAATTGAAATTCGCAATAAGTAACTTTAAAAAGGTAAGAACGAATTCAAGATCTACTAACTCTAGGATTTGCGAATCCACCAACACTTTCCTTAATCAAACATCCGTTTAACTGTTTTAGCTTATAATTACCATAGATTGAAAATCAGCGTTCCTAAATTAATCGAAAGCCTCTCTCGATGGTCAATCAATTCTATATGTTATGCGAACTTCATTATCTCTAATTAAGCTTCGAACATAAACACATACATTAAAATCTCAAGAACACCTAAATAGATTTCATAAAGCATAATAGTAATTTCTATCTATTATTGGACCCTATGTTATTCAATACCACATGCTTAATCTATATTGAATCTCTCGACTTCAATATAGATCACAATATATTCTAATGGTGATCAGGCATTAAAATAATAGAAAAACTGCATAAAGAATAATCAATCCACAAGCAATTAATTACTAAAACAGAAAAACTTCTAATTAATTAAAAATCATGAGGTTTCATCGTTCATCCTAGAAAAAAGTAAATTAGCCGGACATGATTTCGTCAATTATGACAATAATTGACTTCATCATGATCCGGCGAAAGAAAAAGAAGAAGAAATAAATACAACCCGTGACTCTGGCTGAAGAATCCTCAATCCCGAGCCTTGGTCTTCGATTATCCTCTTGTATCTTGTTCCCAAAATTCGTCCCCCTTGTTATGGCTATCATCTGCCTTTTATAATGCTCTCGAAAGGACTCCAAGACGTGTGTTTAAGTTGTTGTTTTATCTTGGAAGTGTAGAGTTTCAATCGAATCAGGTGTCTGCACAAATTCTGTCGCGAATGGCCTATGCGATCGCATAGTTTTAGGACCTGCGATCGCATGGTTGAACGAAATTACATTCTGCTGGATTTTTCTTTGACTTGCGATCGCACCAGGATACTACCATGCGATCGCATGGTTTATTCTGGTGCTGAGTTTGAATTTCTCGCCTTGGTATTTGCACATCAAGCCCCTGAAGTTTCATTTCTTAGCAATTAGGTCACATTGTCTTCATTTTGCTCTTTTTTCATCCCATTGATCCTTGACTTTGATTATTTCCTACATTGATAAGAAAACACATGCAATTAAACTGAAAACAACTAAAAGTACTCATAATTGTCCCTTTTTGTGAGCCCAGATAAGTACAAAATTGTACTTATCAGGCCTCAAATTCCATAAAATGATATTTACTAGTTTACTTTGTACTGCCCAGACAGGAATTTAAATGAAATTCGCAGCTAGTGATTGTGGGAGGAGGCGACGACGATGGATGGGTGTTAGAGTTTTGGGTGTTTTACTGCCATTACCAAGGGCTCTTCACTTTGTTGGTGAAGATTCAGATCTGTGCTAATATGGATATGTGTAAATCTCGATTTACGCAACCGGAGTGATCAGATTTGCGCTGATCTGGATCTATGTGATCGAAATGAATAGATTACGGTGGTGAAGTTGGCAATGGTAGAGGCAGTCTGATGGCTTAGATGGATTGTGAGGTGTGGTGGTGACATCAGCGGCGTTGGTAGTGTGTGGGTTTGGAGATGGTGATCCATGGTGTTTGGTTAGACAATAATTTATTGTATTTTGTTTCGAATTATAAATAAATATTTTTAAAAAGAGTTTACATAATAGAGAATAGAGGTATTTGTTTAAAAGTGTTATCTAGATGTATGGTAAAAATAAAAAATTTAAGAAGGAATGTATATTTTAACTTTTTATCAAAAAATGGTATATGCTCTAATTTTCACTATTTATCTAGTGCATATATGTTATTAACCCAAGATCGTTTGGGTGCATTGAATAGGGCCTGGCATATAAGAGAGTGCACACTAGATTGACAATAAAATGGGCTGGAAAAGGATGGGCTACATACTGGAATTGTGGCCAGCTTCTAGAAATTAATGGAACCACATGGGCCTTGTTCTGATAAAATGGGCTACAATATTTGGAAATTTGCAGTGCTTGAGGCCCAGACATAGGGGCTCCTAGGCCTATAGATATATCCACAAGAAACGGGCTTGGTGTAGTATGTCGTTAGGCCCAAGTAGTCGGTATAGCACTGTGAAACACTCGGCAAATGTTTTTTTTTTTTTTTACAAATAAGCCACTTTTTGAAAAAAATTACAAAATTTATGTTTGTTACATATATTCTAAAAATACTGTTTTTTGAAAGCCATAATTTTAATTTATTATACTATATATTAAATTTAGTAACTAAATTATTAAAAACTAGATATGATGAAAAATACTTATATTATATTATAAAATCTTTTATTGTTATAGTAACCGAATCTTTATAAATTGGAAATGATTGGAATATGTAAATTACATAATCTTTTATCGTTGTAACTGTCAAATATATATAATTTGTATGAGAAATAGCTGTAACAACTACAAATAGAACTCATGATCCATTTAATTTCAACATTTTATAACAACCTGTGTTGCAAAATAAGATATAACACATAATTTCAGTTTTCACACAAAAAAACTCATGATATACTCAATTGTATCATCTGTATCAATCAGTGATACAAAATATCAATTGAAGGTAACATAATCTGCATTAAGAATCAAAACATCATATTGAACATCAAAATTACAAACATCATGTTAAACATCAATTAACCAATGACAAGTTGTAACATCTTTAGCATTCAGTGTTATATAATAACAAAATGTATAACATAATCTGTACTCCCTTGTAACAATTCAATCAAGAATATCTAAATATAAAAAATAGAGTGCCCAATCAAAACATCATATTAACATCAGTGTTAGAAAACAGTGTATCATACAATTAATCAATAACAAGTTGTAACATCTTTAACGGTCAGTGTTACAGAATAACAAATTGTGTGACATAATCTGTATTTTCGGGTAACAAATCAAGAATATTTAAATATAAAAAATAGAAGATTTTGGTGTGTTTGGAAATAACAAATTTTCGCCTGATTTAGGGGTAGTTTTCTTTTTATGTACGAATTCCAAAGACAGTTATAGAAACAGATGTGTATAAATTATATTTTGTTTTGATTTTAAACTATTATTTTATTTATTAATATAATAATATAAAAACAATATTTCTAAAATAAAAAAGTTAAGTATGTAAAAGTAGAAATATTATTATAATGGTAAGTAGTGAGTGTAATTTCCACTAGATGAAAATCCATCTAGCTAGAACACTACTACTGAGTGATAATTTAATATTTTAAATTTAAAAATTTAAAATATATTAAAATTTCACAATTACTTTTCAACATTTTAAATTTCAAAAATAAAAAATGTAACAAATTTAATACACATTTTTTATAAGAAATATAACAAATGTTACAAATGTAACAACAAGTGTTACAAAAGTAAGTACAATATTTTTACAAAGAAAAAAAAAAGTTAGATAGTATTTTTTAAATTATTTTATATTTTATAGTGTATGGTGAAACTATCCATTGTTCTTTATTCCATTACGTACCCCACTTAAAGTGATGTTTTGAAATATGCTGCATGATTGAATTTTTTGAAAAAAAATACTTTTTTTTGGTAAACCATGGTGATTTTTTTGAATTACATTTTCTTACAAATCAGTGTTTGTAATCGAAATCAACATGTGACAATACTAATTATATTCACACTAAATTTTTTATTTATTGCACTCCATTTTAAATTGTATTTAAAATTCTCAATCTTTATCTCACTCTTAACATAACCTCAAAATTCCATTTTTAATTTTCTCTCTCCATTATTAATGTCAAAACATTTAACAAACAAATTCTACCTTTATTTTGAACAAAAAAGTCATTCGTTGTTTTGGCTTGTTATGGTTAGTTAGATGTCAACTAATTTTTAGTACTTCATCTGTTCATATATATCAATAAATATAAACTATCATCGTATTAATGTAATGGTGTATTAAGAAAAACATAAATAAAATTTTATTGTTTCAATTATAATAATTAAATATTCTTAATATTTGTGAAAATAGAAGTAAGTCTATTTTTATGGGACGAATAAAGTATTAAATAGTAACATAAATAATATTTACTATAAAAAATGCCACATTATTGACACCACACATAACATTATTTTGTGGATATATTAGGTGTAGATTAAGCTCTTCATTGAAAAGTTGGGAACACTTTTAATTTTTAGTAGAGATACGTTGCACTTTCTTTCTTAATTTACATTTAAAATGTCACGAACATTCCAATCGAGGGTTTTGATCTCACTACATTCCTTCTAAATTAGGTGTAAATTAAGCTCTTCATTGAAAAGTTGGGAACACTTTTAACTTTTAGTAGAGATATGATACACTTAATATCTTAATTTTCATTTAAAAGGTCACAAGCATTCCAATCAAGGGTTTTGATCTCACTACATTCCTTCTAAATTTTCATTTAAGAGGTTGCAAATGGTAACAAGTTTGAAATGGTACTATGATTTCATTCATGCTATAGAAGTAAAATATCAAAGAAAAAGTAGACGTGCAAAAATCAATGAATATAAAGTCGCTAAATTAGTTACATAATTTTTCGTTAATAATAGAAAATATGGTGAAAGTTACAAAAGTAATTGCACGTTAGCTCTCAAAAAGATTATATGTCGTGAATATATTGACAGTCTATAATCTATATATCAAAGTAAGATTAAAAAAAAGAGTCATAATACTTTGCATACGATAAATACAAAATGATATTATTAAACTATCTAGTATTCTTCGATATTCGTTTAGAGTGTCGTGTATACCATAGTTGTACAACTCAATAGTCAAGTTGCGACAAACAATTCGAGTGTTAAAATATTTCGACAAACTACCCATCTCCTTATTAATTAGGTACTTGTGTACTTTATGGCGAAATATCGATAAATTCACAATCATTGCACAACAGGAGAAATAAATATAATAAATAGTCGCGATTAAAAAAATTCACAAAATCACGTATAGCATAATCATATGATAATAAAGTACTTTAAAGGTTCCATTCAACATGCCTAAGGGGGAAAAATCCAAGAGGTAACTTCCCAAGCATTAAAATGACATATGCCATGGCCTATACGAAATTTTAAACGTTGGAGGAGAGCACACAAAACACTAATCTAATAATGGTCACAATTCCAAACTAAAGGTCACATAAAGGCTACTTAGGAATAGAATCCATTTACTTAAATAAAATCAAACGAAAGTTAATAATAATTTGCCTTCTAAATCCACCATCATGAAATAATTTCATAATCTAGATGGCTGTACTTTTACACTTGCACTAAATAGTACCATCTCAACACTTACAACAAAATTATAACTTTAAGAGTAGAAATCACAATACGAGAGACAAATACAATATTTCTTCAACGAATTAATATAAAACAACATTTTCCCCAAATTTTAAAATTGAAAATCAAACTAAAAAAATATGCAACACTCCCTCTTCAACGCATCCCAAAATCCCCTCATTCTTAATACCAAAATGTTCAAATGGATGTATCGGAGAAAAACAACAAAATACAACCTTCAAACTAAAAATTACAACACGGTAAATAAAAGCAACATTTTTTTACACATGATATCGAAGTAATATAAAACAACATTTCTTCCAATTTTTCAAGGTGAAAATCGAACTGAAATTCATATTATGCACTACTTAAACATACGAATCTTCTTCAAAAGTTTTGTTAGTGACATTTTCTACTTTTATAGTATGATTTTTTCTCCGATTACTTTACGTTTCCTCTTCTTTTCTTTTTAACCAGCAGCCCTAGACTTCAAAATGAAAGATCCATGAATCAAACACAATGAGTAGTGACTATGCTTCGATGAGATGAATATGCTGAATTTAGGGTTTTATTCATCTTGATTTCGTGCAACCGTGTGGATGGAGTTTAGAGTTTTCACTGAAATTTTTGCATTTTGTTGTTTTCAATTGATAGGGTTAATTATATTTAATTTAGAGAATGTTTTGGAGTGCTTATAAGCATTTATAAGGTGATCAAACGTTTTTATTCATATATTCTCTAGAATTTATAATCACGATCGTATGAAATTTTCTTTACTACAAGAAGAAAAAAGTAATTAAACGATTGTGTCACTGCGTCTTCAAAATTTTCCATCACAGAATTATCTTCTCCGAAATTTGCTGATCGCTTCAATCTCCTTTAACCGATCATCTCCAAATTCTGTTCACCTACTCAATCCATGTCGCTCACTCGATCATCTCTCTCTACTGATTATCTCCAAATTCTGTTCACAACCTCAATCTATTATTATAATAGAGGCTACGATCAGATCCCACAGCAAAAAAGCGATATTCTAGTTTTTATCTACTTTTCATTCATACATTCCATAATATCTACTATTTATAATCAACAATTTTTTTTATCAAACAAATAATCACGACCGTATGGAGTTTTCATCGCTATGGAAAGAAAAAATAGTTAAACGTCCGTGTATCACTATGTCTTTAATTTCTCATTCATAAAATCATCTCTTCCAAAAATTTGTTGATCGCTTCAATTCATCTCTATGGTTCGATTATCCTTCAACCGATCATTTTCAAAATCTACTCACCTCCTCAATCATCTCCCTCAATCGATAATCTCCCACTACTGATTATCTCCAAAATTTATTCATCGCCTTAATCTATCATTATAATAGGCCCTATACTCGAATTCCACTGTAGAGAAGTGTATTCTAGTTAGATATTGACCGGGGAGTTGAGAGAAATTGTATTTTCAGTTAATTTCCTTTAGTTTTATTTTTCAAAATTAAAATAACAAAAACGGTAATTATCAAGAAAATATAAACGAAACAGGCGAAAAACCGCAAAATACCAGTCTCCCGACTCTCCTCCTCTGGCTTTTCTCACCATTTCCACCTCTCTTTACACCACCGGCAGCTCGGACTGGAGTCTTCTCCATTGACGAGAGATGAGTGGGCACGACTCCAAGTACTTCTCTACCACCAAAAAGGGTGAAATCCCAGAGCTGAAAGAAGAACTCAATTCTCAGTACAAGGTCTTTCTTCCCTTTCTCTATCGCTATTTGTGCGCGTGTATAGCTGGAAAAATTGCAAATATGCGTTAAAAAACTAATTAATTAATCGTTTCTAAACTTGATTTGTGGAAAATTTTGGTTTGTACGTGTTGATCTGCTTTTGTTTGACTCGTGATTTTACTGGTATTGCGATTTCTCCACGGGTTTGGTGTGCATCAATGTCAGATCAAGTATTTTTTGGTTGGATTTATGAATTTTATCGCATATTGGATTTGCATTTGGTTGATTGATCTGTGCCTTTATTAAGTACTCATTACTCGATGTGATTTGTTAAGAAGTCAGGTTTGTTTAAACCGTAAAGGCATATCATTATTTCTACGGTGACATGAGGGGAAAAAAATGGAGTTAACGTTATTTGATTATCCCTATTTTTGTAATTTATGATAAATTTGAAATTTCAACATAAATGTTAATGACTTGTGATATGCACGATTGTATGATATAACAAATAAACAAATTATGTAAATAACCTGCCTTTGTTAGTGTACTTTGTTCTTTTGAACTGGGGTTTGTTACATCCGATTCGGTTTCAATTCTTTTGGATGCAGGATAAGAGAAAAGATGCTGTTAAAAAGGTAATCGCTGCGATGACAGTTGGGAAGGATGTGTCCTCACTCTTCACGGATGTTGTGAATTGCATGCAAACGGAAAATTTGGAGCTGAAAAAGCTTGTGTATTTATATCTCATCAATTATGCTAAAAGCCAGCCTGATCTTGCTATACTTGCAGTGAACACATTTGTGAAGGTAAGATGCACCAAAATGCCAGTCTTCTTCAAATGGTTATATTATTATTATTTTTTAAAATGTTGGTATCAGCATGTATACAGAAAATTCAAAATACCATTTGTCTTTGTTAACTGTTGTTTAGGTGCATATTTTTGCCATCAGTTATTGATTATATTCAATTACTTGCCTCTCTATATATATAAACGAGTTAAAATTTCCTATAGTAGGGTCAAGGGCGTTAGCGAGAGGACCTTCCCCGGCTGGAGGGAGAGGGGGAGATAAAATCGAATGCGAAGTTGGTTTAGAAGATTTCTTTGAATCTTTTCTTCACCTTCTCTTCTTGGCATGATCCAGGCGTTCAAGCTAGCAGATCATATTGGTGCATTTTTTAATAAAGTTTTCTGAAAAATGAACAAAGTAAGCTAGTGCTTATTCCAGCAAGAGGTTTTTCTTAGAATGGATTCCAATATTTGCTATCCTTTTGTTATATAACAAATAAAACAATTAAAGAAAATGTCAGAACAATGATGATTTGTTGATTTGTTAGTTTGACCAAATAATACAATTTCATAAATATAGCTGACCGTAGGGACACAAAAAATTGACTGAGGCTTGTGGATGGAACACATTTTTTTGTTTATAAGAAAAATAAAAATATGGAAGGGCATGGTTGCATGGACATAAACTGTGGAGATGACTGGAAGGGGGAGAGAGAGAACACTTAACATAGAAGATATAGTTGTCAGTTTTGAGGCTTTCTGGAATTAAGAGATCATCCTATTCAGCGGTAAGATAGTGGATGCAGTCACTTTTCTGTTTGATTGAATGATTAGGCCTATTTCTCTGCACCCTTTGGGCACAGATATGGAACCAGTATTTTGGCCTTTTTCATTTTCCACCTTTTACGGATCCTTTAGTATCAACACGCCTTCAAAAATCCATTACTTCGTCTTGCTAACTCTACTTTGTTCTCTTCGCTTTGGTCTTCATAGGACAGCATCTTACCCATTTCAATCAGCTTCTTCTGTGCTGCTTATTCTTTTAAATAGTTACAGAATTAATTTCCAATTCTTGATTTGATTTGCTGCATTATCTTCGCTGCTGTTCCTGCATATAGTTTCTGGATAGTTATGTCACAATAGCCAATCAGCTTTTACTATACCATACGTAGCTAAAAATTTCAGTTTAAAGGAGATATCTTGCTGGGACTTGTGATTTAAATTTACTGTTCTGTATACTGAAGTTATTACAAAGTGGCTGTCATTGATGGATTAATTCTTATAGACATGTTTTGCAGGATTCACAGGACCCAAATCCTTTGATTCGTGCTTTGGCTGTGAGGACCATGGGCTGCATTCGTGTTGATAAAATTACAGAGTATTTATGTGATCCATTGCAACGGTGTCTCAAGGTCACTTCATTATTTATTATCAACTGTGTTTTTGCAGTTTTCTTCGCTTTTGGTCTATTTCATTTCATCGTGACTGTAATATTGTACTATTTTGTCCTATAACTATTAACTAAGCAATGCCATTTCCTTCTATATCAGGATGATGACCCATATGTTCGCAAGACGGCTGCTATATGCGTCTCTAAACTCTATGACATAAATGCAGAGCTAGTTGAAGATAGAGGTTTTCTGGAAGCTCTCAAGGATTTGATATCTGATAACAATCCAATGGTTGTTGCAAACGCTGTTGCAGCACTGGCCGAGATTCAAGAAAACAGTAGCAGACCTATCTTTGAGATTACTAGCCACACACTTACGAAGCTTCTTACCGCTCTAAATGAATGCACTGAGTAAGTTATGGCCTGCAAATGTCTCGTTCGCAATTAATTTGAAGGATGAACTCATACAGACGCCACCCATTTCTACACACATATAAAGCATGTTTGGGGGATTTTATTTGGAGCTTATAAGCTCCAAATACTATGGGACCCACATACTTTTAGTGGGTCCCACACACATTGCGTGGCTTATAAGATCCCATAAGTAGGGGGACCCATACTTATGGGGCTCATAAGCTCTAATAGCTTATTATCCAAACAAGTTCATAGTCATTCATATCTGTACATGTATATGAAAGACTGAAAGTTTTATAACTAGACATTCAGTTACTGCTAATGTTTATAGACTAATCCTTGACGTGCACCTCAATGAAAATGGGAGTTGAGAAAATTTGCCTTCATTTTTACAATGTCAGAACTTGACCTGAATTATTACAAAATTGAAGATTGTGACCTAATATTATATGCCAAAGTCTTCTGTTGTTTGCATTTATTGATATGAAGTTGAATTTAAGTATCTAATTGTTGTTAGCGAGTTAACAGTTTAGTTTTAAGCATTGGGACTATCCAGTATTGACTGGGAACTTGTGGATCAATGGCTAATGTGCTCACATCACATATTTGATGGATCTTGTTTAATCCATCTCGTGTTTGGATTTTGTAAATAAGATGCTCATATAATGTTTCATGAGGCCTATCGTTTCTGAACCATGGTTGTTGCATGTGATTCATTTGACAAGATTTTACTTTTGGTTTGGTCAATGAATGTGCATTGATATGATACCAACTATAGGTGGGGTCAAGTGTTTATATTGGATGCTCTTTCCAAGTATAAAGCAGATGATGCCCGTGAAGCTGAAAATATAGTTGAGCGAGTCACTCCGCGGCTGCAGCATGCAAATTCCGCAGTTGTTCTCTCATCTGTCAAGGTGATAATCCTATTTACTTAAACTTTCTTCAACAGTTAGTGAGTCTTTCCAACTGTAGCTGCTTTTCTTTCTTTTTCCTTCTTAATATTACCATTCCTTCTTAATTCATTTTTTAATGCTATTACAGATGATCCTTCTACAAATGGAACTAATCACCAGCACTGATGTAGTTCGGAATCTATGCAAGAAAATGGCCCCTCCACTTGTGACATTGCTTTCTGCAGAACCTGAGATTCAGTATGTTGCATTGCGAAATATAAACCTTATTGTACAAAAACGGCCCAGTATCCTTGCAAATGAAGTCAAGGTAATTAATTTCATATACAACTTGAGTTTGCATTCTCCTTCCTGGAACTGGTACTTCTAATCTGGACGTAAACTGAACAAATATTGCCTTTTTTCCCTCGTAGGTGTTTTTCTGCAAGTACAACGATCCAATTTATGTGAAGATGGAAAAGTTAGAAGTCATGATAAAGCTTGCTTCTGAGAAAAATATAGACCAAGTAAGTGGACTGTAACTTGTGTGTCTCCAATGGGTTTTGTTCCACCTTATTACTCACTTGATCTAACTTACAGGTCCTGTTGGAGTTCAAAGAGTATGCTACAGAAGTAGATGTAGATTTTGTCAGAAAAGCTGTTCGGGCTATCGGACGCTGTGCCATCAAGTTAGAGCGGGCAGCCGAACGTTGTATTAGTGTCTTGCTTGAATTGATCAAGATCAAAGTAAACTATGTTGTTCAAGAAGCTATTATAGTGATTAAAGACATATTTAGGAGATATCCCAACACGTATGTATTCTCTTTTTTGTGGGTCTTATCATTATGTTCTTGAAAGGGCAGTATATGTTTACCTACAGATGTTCTAATACTTTTGATATTGCAAAGTTTAACAATTTTACTTTCTCTATCAGCTACGAGTCCATCATTGCTACACTTTGTGAGAGCTTAGACACCTTAGATGAACCAGAGGCAAAGGTATTTAAACAAATCATGAACTATTTGCTTCTCTTCCTCTATGTTTTATTCAAGAATTAATAATCCTAACATTTTCTCTCATATTTCTTCTACAGGCATCAATGATCTGGATTATTGGTGAATATGCTGAAAGAATTGACAATGCTGATGAGCTCCTGGAAAGCTTTTTAGAGAGTTTTCCCGAGGAACCTCTGGAAGTCCAATTGCAGCTGCTGACAGCGACTGTCAAACTTTTCCTCAAGAAGCCAACTGAAGGCCCACAGCAGATGATTCAGGTATGCGTTATTGCCTCTAATTCATGGGTGCGAAATGGGACTACCCTTGGCCACGAGAGTTTTGACTCATAGGAAAAAAAAAGGATAATATGGGAATGGATTGAGTTTGTTTGTATGCATAATGATCCTCCCATCTTTGTGCAATCCAATTAGAAGTGTAGCATGCAAGGGTTGACCCAGTCTATAAACCTTTTGTGCCAAAAGACCATTAATTTGAATGCTATGCATGAATACACACAGTTCAGTGGCTGCATCTGCATCATTATGTCATTTACAAGCTAGCTTACAGAACCAATGAGCTACCTTCAGAAATCATTGACAAGAAGAATCTGACTAGATCTTTATTTGGGAATAATGATGGCTATTTTGATGATTTTCAGCATTTACAGTTATTGAGTTTTGTGCTGCCATTTTTATGAAGAACTTTCCTTTCCATTTGTTCGAACTTGATCTTGGACATATTTGCATTGTCCAACAGTGTTAGATTTTGCATATTTTTCCTAAACTTATGAGTTTATCCTGGTTGGTACCTGCTAATATCTAAAATATTAGTCCTGCAAATTGATCTGGAGATCAAATTTACAAGGGAAGCCTCAACATATTATCTTCCTCCCCTTCATTTTCTACATTCTCTTCATTCCTCTCTCCTTTCCTTTAAAAGTAGTGCTGCAATGAAAATGACACTTTCTTTTTATCTTGATGCCTTGTGGAAACAGAAGGCAACCATTTACAGAAATATAGTTACTTGGAAAACAAGAAATAGCCATGGCACCACTCCAGTATATGTTCTGATAAGCTGTCTCACGAGTCTTTTGTTTTGGAAGTACCAAATATCCAGTCAGTTAGAAGCGTTTGACTCTCTTTTATCTCTATATGTTCTCTAAATTGACTTTATCATCATAATAGGTCGTTTTGAATCATGCAACTGTGGAGACTGACAACCCAGATTTGCGAGACCGTGCATACATATATTGGCGTCTCCTCTCAACTGATCCCGAGGTTTGTATTTGAGTTTGCACTTTATAAACTGCTGTGTTGTCACTCAATTAGATTTCCATTTTCTACTTCATTTTGGGGTGTGAAATGAAGCTTTACCTGTTATTGAAGGGCACACTAAGGATTGGTGGGGATAAGAAAAAACAGCAACATTGAAAACATAAAGGCGAAAAAAGGATTGGTGAAACCTATCTTATGATGCTTTTTGCAAGTTTTTCTTTTACCAAATTCCATTTCATTTCTTCCTTGCGCATTATGAAGCTGATTTCCCCCAATTCCACTATTTTCTGGGTTTGTTTTAGTGGCATGATTACTAATCTCTATGGTATGTGTACCCTATCTCCTGGGGATCATGCCTAATTAAGGTGGCCGGTTCGGAGTGTAAAGGCACACTTTGGTCTAAACAACTGTGTTTGTGTTTATATGCATCTAATTGGATTTATTTTATCTCTCAGGCAGCGAAGGATGTTGTTTTAGCTGAAAAGCCTCTGATTGGTGACAATTCAAATCAACTTGATCCTTCTCTCTTGGATGAGCTTCTTGCCAATGTTGCTACATTGTCATCTGTCTTTCACAAACCCGCTGATGCATTTGTAACACGTGTAAAGACAGTGCAGAGAGCCGAAGAAGATGATTATCCTGATGGAAGTGAAGGAGGATATTCTGAATCACTTGCCCATGCATCTGATACTGGTGCATCACCACCAACTACCAGAAGTAATGCTGCCGTTGCAAGGCAACCAGCTGCTGCCCCTGCAGCTCCTCCACCCGTACCAGATTTACTTGACCTGATGGGCATGGATAACAACAGTAGTGCTATTGTATCTGTTGATCAGCCTGAAGCCCCGTCTGGGTATGTAAATTGGGAGCCAATCTAGATGCTAAAATTTACATTTTAAGGTGCAAAAAGTAGCTTTCTTGAAACATGCAAACTCATGCTTCATTTTCAGATAGTTGCTAATCATCTATCATGCCATCTGAAAATTGCACTAAGCTGTTAGTATTGTATGTTCACCGTTCATGTTGGATGTGTTCAATTGGAATCACTCACAGACATCTTGCTATTGCAGACCTCCTTTGCCAGTTCTATTACCAGCATCTTCTGGTCAAGGTTTACAAATCAGTGCACAGCTGATGCGAAAAGATGGCCAGATATTTTACAGCATGTTATTTGAAAACAACTTTCAGATTCCCCTTGATGGGTTTATGATTCAGTTTAACAAGAACACGTTTGGTCTCGCTGCAGGTGGACCACTGCAGGTAATTATTAATAGTAATCAACAAATGGTATGTCTGCCTTTTCTCCCTTCTAAATTATTATACTGTTTTCAATCAGGTTTCCACATTGCAACCTGGGGCATCTGTCAGCACTCTTGTGCCTATGGTTTTGTTCAAGAATGTTTCTCCTGGTCCGCCGAGCTCACTTCTGCAAGTTGCTGTGAAAAATAATCAGCAACCTGTATTGTACTTCAAGGATATAATATCGTTGCAGGCACTCTTCACCGAGGACGGAAGAATGGAGCGTTCCACTTTTCTTGAGGTAAGTAGTTTTCTTAATCTGTGTTTGGTACTCTGGTGCATGTTAGGTACGCATAATTGGACTGGAATCAACTAGACAATTGACAAATTTTGGCACATGATTCTCTTAATCCTTTACTCTCCTATCCAGTCGAGCGTACCAAATGTGCCCCATGTTGTTAAGATGATGAGATCAAACTTATATGATCTAAACGGTCGAAGAGAACTTTGTAGGTTTCGTGATATTACACTACTCCCCTGGGTTAGGGAGCAAAACATAACCATATTATGTTTCATGCTGTACACTTGTGACTGTGCATAAGGTTTTACAAAATATTGGATAAAACAATTTTGTATGCCGAAAAGTAATTACTTGGAGGCGAATTTGCAGTTTCTGAACCTAATTGTTTGTCTCACAAACCCAGACAAAAATGCGTCGAAGTCTTGTTTCTTTCATATTAATACATACCAATTTTCATCTAAGAGTATTTTTACACCATATTGTTCTGGTCATGTGGAAATTTGTGGAAATTGATGATTTTTCACTTGTCAACATTGCAGATGTGGAAATCATTACCTGATACAAACGAGGTTTCTAAAGAATTCCCATCAATTGTGGTAAATAGCGTAGAAGCAACCTTAGATCGGCTGGCAGTATCGAATGTGTTCTTTATCGCCAAACGCAAGAACGCGAATCAAAACGTGCTGTATGTTTCAGCCAAGATTCCTCAAGGAAGTCCCTTCTTAGTCGAGCTTA
The DNA here is from genome assembly GCA_030279155.1 of Forsythia viridissima. Classification (NCBI taxonomy): domain Eukaryota; kingdom Viridiplantae; phylum Streptophyta; class Magnoliopsida; order Lamiales; family Oleaceae; genus Forsythia; species Forsythia viridissima. The sequence goes on along the minus strand of CM059041.1, from coordinate 1,354,117 downwards.
CAGCAGTTATTGGTGCCCCTGGTCTCAAGTGTGCAATCAAAACTCCACACACTGAAATGGCCCCTCTTTTCTTTGATGCCATTGAGACTCTTCTCAAGAGTTAAAATATGTTTTTTTTTTTTTTACTTCTCTCAGGATTTCTTTTCAATATGTCCTGATTTTTCTGTTGGGATGGGATTTTTTATATGGCCGAGTTTGAAGTTTTTTCGGCATGTTACATATAACTAGACAATATTAAAGAACAAAAAAAGTTTGAAAATTTATTCATTATAATGTCTAGGTCTCGTCTTACACTGTACTCAATATTACTGCAATGTAATACTGATGTCATATGAAAATGTGTAATCAGTTGGTTCGACTAGCAAAATCGAGAATAAGTTTGAAGACTAGTAATGTTATTTGTTAAAAAATTGAATTTACAATACGTGAAGAGAATTTCAAAATTGGCTGGTCCATTTTCTAAAATTTTATTTCTATTCATTAATTAACTTTCATATATAATTCAGAACATAGTGTCATGACAAAAATGGTGAAGAAGTAGGTGAAATATAGTGGGGAAAGAGGAAGAAGAGGATCAATCGTAATTACTAGAATTTCAAAATTGGGACGACACCGTTTTGAACGAATGGAAGACGACATTGTTTAGTGAAAATTTAGTTTAGTTAAAAATTGTTTTTCACTTTCATAAGTTGTAATACATCAAAGCACAATTTCAGTTTATCGCTGATTTAAATACGTGGCTTAGTAGAGAAAAATCATTTTTATGAATTAAAATCATCATCCATTATCTTCTCTCATCTTCATATTTGTTTTCTTTAATTCTCTCTTATTCGATTTATCAAATTCAGCTTGACTGATTATATTTACACAGAATTTTAGCTCGGATTATTAATCTAACTGGTAGTTAGTTGGTTATGAATTGAATTCCTCTTCAATTGAATTCAAATCATAACAAATTGGTATCAGAGCATAAAAAATCCTAAGAACCCAACCATGGAAAGTAGATAGAAATCAATCGAGGAGCACCTCAGAAAGATGGATAAAGATATCAGTGACCTGGGCATTGTTTATTCAACTCTAGCTGGTAAGATTGACTCATCTGATAAAATTTTCAAAAATATCTGTTGCAAGCAGGATATAGTAAAAGAATTAATGCAAGATATGAATTCCAAATATGAATCTCTAGTGGCTATGATTGCTAGGCTTAATGTGACCCAAAATGATCAGAGGAATAAGCAGATTGAAGGGGGGTAGTAGTGGAACTGAATTGTGCAGTGGTGATATGGGAAATAGAAATGCTAATAGCCATAGAGGGTGTGGAGAAGGGATAACCTATACTAAACTGCATAAGATAGACTTCCCAGTGTTTGGGGGAGACAATCCGAGGGAATGGTGAGGAAAGCCAATAAATATTTTCAACTTAACCAAATACCAGATGGAATGAAGATGGGTATAGTTGAGATGTATTTAAAGGGAATAGCTGACATATGGTTCCATGAGTTCCTATCCAGTAATCCAAATGCATAATAGCATTTACTGACTACTGAGGTGTGTAGGAGGTTTGCTAAAATAATTGGAGAGGAGCTAGTAGAAACCTTTAGCAAAATCAGGGACTATGGTGGAATGGCTTATTATATGGAGAGATTTGAGGATCTTAAGGCCCAAGCTATGCAATCATTACCCAACTTACCAGAGTCATACTACATCAGTGTTTTCACCAGTCGATTGAGAGGGGGGTTTAGCTTGCTCCTTTCGTGGTCATTCTTTCAAAGGGAAAGGGAACAGCGTTCAGCTGAAAAGAGAGACTGACCCATGTCATAAGCTTGAACTAGCGAGATAGGCTCAAAAATAGGAGAAAAAAATATCATTCATCACTTAAAATAAGAGAAAGCTTTTACTCATCTCCGCGAGTGGAGCTTCTCATCTCTTTCATAAATTGTATAGAATAACATGTGGGAAGAAAGTCCCTGTAGGAGAAATTAGATCTATGGTGAAGATGATCAAGCCCTTATCACTAACTCAAGAGTTTGAGATAGCCATGTTACAAGAGACCATTATTTCAGCTTTAAACAAAACCCACAAACCTAATAAATTTATCCCCACCTCCAAAAATTTATATGACCCTTAGAAAGCACCTGAACCATCCAATTCAACCCTAAGAAAGACACAACCCTTCCCATACAAGAAAATCAGCCCTACTGATATACAGACAAAGAAGAGCTTAGGGCTTTGTTTTAGGTGTGATAAGAAATACACCCTAGGACATGTCTGCAAAAATAGAATGTTGAATTATATTGTGGTTGATGATGAAGGTGATTTATCTTTAATAATTCCGCAAGTGCACGGATCGCTCAAGTAATAAAGTGGATTTTGAGTCCAAGTATCGTTCCCACGAAGATTTAGATAATTCAGCTCAATTATACTAACCTTAACCGAATCTAATGAACTTTTGAATGTTTGTTTCTTAAACTAATTAAAACATAAACTAAAATTAATTAACTAATTATAAATCAAACAAATAAGAAATTAAACTAAATAAGAATTACTTTAAAATTGAAAAAGAAAAGAAAAGAAAAGTGTACTAGGATCTCGAATCCACTTATATCAATTATCTTTAACCCGAACCATTAAATTTGATAACATGATTTACTTATGAAGATCAATATTCCTAATTTAATTTAATAATCTCTTTCGAGTAGAATTAAATCTATTCCTATATGCGACCCGACTATATTTCTATGACGAATGCGAGCATACAAGAATGCATTAGAATTTGTGAATACTTAGAGATCACGTAAAGCATAGCGGTATATTTCTATCCCCTATCGGACTCTACGACAATTAATATATGTATAACCTATTTTCCTTCTCTCGAAGGTAAAACAAGCCACAAGAATCATACAACTATTGCGCATATAATTGTAGATGAAGAGAAAATCAATATCAATTGTTCAAAAATAGAAACATGCTTAAATATCAAAAACTAGGTTCGAAGAATTAAAGATTCATGATACAAACTTCATCACGATCCTAGCACTAATTAATTCTAGCCTAGCATACTAATAATACAAAAATAAAGAAAAGATGAAAATATGGAGTTCATCACCCGGATAAGAAGAAAATAATTAGGAGATAAAATATTGAACTTGATCTTCGTTTTAATCTTGAAAGGATGAATCTTGATCTTCGTTCTTGATTTGTCTCCCGTTCTTCTCTCCAAATTCGGCTCTCCAAAATTCCATCCATGTTATGAGTTAATAACTCATATATATAGTTACCTAATTGTGCCCTAAAATATCTCAAAATATTATGCAAATCGCGTCAAAAAAAGGTTTCCTAATCGAATTAGAATTCGAAAAGGAAACAAAATTCCCGCAGCCAAAAGTTAGCATGGGCGGCTGTTTTTCAAACGGCCATAACTTCTTGTAGAAAGCTCCAAATTGAGATCCGTAAAAAGTGGTGGACTCGTAATTCGATTATATTTCCAATGGTATATCATTTACTCGTTGATTTCACCAAATTTTATGCTCTTTTCGTCCAATCTTCTCCATGTGCTTATAAACGGGTCCAAAACTGAAATAGGAAGAATAATACAATAAATTAAGTATAAATTCAATAAAATGACGAGATAAAAGCTTAGTTTAAAGGCCCGAATAAGTGCACAAAATGCACTTATCAGTGATGTAGAAGATACAGATATTGAAGGACCAGGAAAGGAGGGGATTGATGAGGAAGAAGAATGGAAAATCATGCAGATTTTTCTAGATACATTGATGGGAAGTGTGGCCCAAGTATTTCTAGATAAGACCATTAGGATCCCAATGGAAGTTTAAGGGCAAACAGATATTCCTCCTAATAGACAATGGGAGTACCTGCAGTTTTATTGATGAAAGGCTAACTAAATCCTTAGGTTACAGGAGTGATCATACCAAGCCATTGACAGCGATTGTGGCTAATGGTCAGAAGCTGGAAAGTAGGTCAGTCTACTTCCAATGATTTGGCAGATGCAAGGAATGGAATTTCAATACAAACTGAGGTCACTAAAGCTTGGGAAAAGTGATATGGTGTTAGGAGTTAACTAGCTTAACCAATTTGGGACAGTTTCTTTTGACTTTGCCAAAGGACACATCAGCTTTATCGCTACATCAGTTGGACATTCAAAACAGAATGTAGTACTGGAGATGCTCTTATTATTACAAGTCAATTTCTATAGATTTCCAATAATTAAGAAAAACAAAAATAATATGTTCCGTATCTTATATCTCGACTCGATTGTAGATGACTAATAAATTATGCGTGTGAGATATTTATCGAACATGCAGCAAGGGCATATTGGATACATAATATTAATTAAGACTCTCTTTAATACTCTTTCATATTGTTGACGTCACTAAACATGTTATGATATTTTATTTGTTTTTAATTTTAAAATAGTATCCAATAATACTAACCATGTGCATCTCTAAGTAATTGTATTAATCCTTGGATTTTATATATTAAACAGCATTGATATAGCTAAACAAACCTATGGGATAATAGGGCAACTGTGTAAAATAGCAGATGAAGAAATAGCAGAGACTCCAAAGGAGTTGAATGCCATCTGAACTGATTTCAGTGATGTATTTGAGGAACCCAAGGGTTTACCCCCAACTAGATCCCATGACCATCATGTCCCACTTAAGGAAGGAACACAACCCTTCAAACTCAGGCCCTATAGGTGCCCTTTCATTCAGAAGACTGAAGTAGATAAGCTGGTCAAAAGTCCTTTTGCATCTCCAGTGCTGTTGGTAAAGAAGAAGGATGGCAATTGGAGGTTTTGTGTGGACTATAGGCAACTTAACAGTCCAACTATGAAGGATAAGTATCACTTGCCAATAATTGATGAGTTGAATGGGGCTAAGTTCTTCTCCAAGATAGACCTCAGGGCTAGCTACCATCAAATAAGGGTTAGACCAGAAGACATATACAAGACTGTGTTTAAGACACATCAAGGCCTATATGAGTTTAAGGTGATGCAATTTGGGCTAACCAATGCACCAGCAACATTTCAGAGCTTGATGAATGAAGTATTCCTGGATGAGTTGAGGAAGTATGTTATGATGTTTTTTGATGACATCTTGGTATACAATGAAGACACGCCAAGTCACAGAGAACATTTGGGAATTGTGTTCCAACTATTGAGAAAACACCAACTTTATGCCAAGCTCAATAAATGTAGTTTTGGACAGACTAAGGTGGAATACTTGGGGCACATAATAGACCAGCAAGGAGTATCAGCAGACCCCAAGAAGATTGAGGCTATGCAGTTATGGCATTCTCCAATTAATCTCAAACAGTTAAGGGAATTCTTGGGATTAACTGGTTACTACAAGAAGTTTGTAAATGGGTATGAGACTCTGGCTAGACCATTGACTGATGTACTAAAGAAGGACAGTTTCCTATGGACAGACACAACTAAGACAGTTTTCCACAACCTAAAATAGTCTAAGAGTGCCACCCATATGCTAGCTTTACCAGATTTCACTAAATCATTTGTCATAGAAACTGATTCAGTTATGGAGGGATATGAATTGTACTAATGTAGAACAGAAGCCTTTATCTTACATTAGCAAATCCATGGGACCAAGACATCTGGGAATGTCCATATATGAGAAAGAGCTGCTGGCCTTGGTAACTGTAGTGATTGGCCTTGGTAACTGTAGTGATTAAGTGGATGCACTACTTAGAAGGCACTTTGTGATTAAAACATACCAACAGTCACTAAAGTACCTATTGGAGCATAAAATCACTACCCTCTTACAACAAAAATAGCTTACTAAACTGATGGGGTTGGACTATGAAATACAATATAGAAAAGTAGAAAATGTAGTAGCAGATGCTCTATCAAGAAGGAAATGAGGTTTTGCAGTGTGATGTGTGTTAGATGTATAAAGGAGAATATGTTCATTATCTAGGCCTTCTTTAGACTCTATCTATTCCTCAGCATTCTTGGAGTCATATTTCTCTAGACTTCATTGAGGGGCTACCTAAATCTGAGGAGAATGATGTAATAATGGTAGTGGTAGATAGATTCACAAAGTATGGGCACTTTATCACATTGTCCCATCCATTTATAGTAAAAAGGGTGGCCCAAGTATTTCTAGACAACATCAGCAGGTTACCTGGCTTCCTACAATCCATGATTTCAAACAGAGAGAGTTTTTACAAGCTCCTTGTGGCAGGAGTTATTCAAACTATTGGATACTAAGCTACACATGAGTACGGCTTACCATCTCCAATCTGATGGACAAACTGAGAGGTTAAATCAATGCTTGGAGATGTACCTCAGATGCATGGCCCATGACAAACCTAGGGCATGGGCTAAATGGATTCTTTGAGGTCATTTCTTAGTTATTCTATAATGTCTTTTAAAGATTATATCTCTTTCAAGATATCACCTAATGACATTATTCCTGGACCCCCCAAATTTTTGGGTGGTTTTTTTTATTTTTTATTTTTTAGTTTTTTAATTTTTTAATATATAATTTAACTTTTACTTAATGTAAGTTTAATGGATGACAATTGGATCCATTGACCCAATATCAATTAGAGATTATTTGGTATAGTTTATAAATTACTTTATTTGACTAAAATAGTTTATTTGACAAAGAATAGTAAAAAATATTAGGCTATTAACGCAAATTTTTTGGTAATTTAAACTATTTTTTTATCAAATAAGTCATTTTGGTCAAATAAACTAGTTCATAAATTAAACCAAACCGACTCTTAATGTAAGACAATTGAACCTATTAGCCTAATAAAATTAATAATACAAAATTACAAATGATTGGTACATTCTTCAAACGATAATACAAAATTAATAAAGGCATTTGCTTGTTAATAGATATCGTGTTCAAATAATAATTGTATATAACACTATTAAAATAGTTTAAATTTGTGTCCATCAACTATATAGCTTAATTTTAGATAAAATAGATATAAATTCCATTTTTGTGCAATGACTTCTTGTAAATTTTTTAAATACTATGACTTATAAAAAAATATTAAATTCTCATAAGAATAAGTTCAGTAATTGTAGTTTGAGGGGAAAAAAAACTTCGAGAGCGCTGCCCCCGACCCCCGAGAGCCCTTCCCGACCCACCCCTATTTGGGACCCCCCAACTTCAAAAGTTTGGCTTCGTCACTGGGTACAATACCACCTACCACACAATCATACAAAGGACTCCCTTTGAAGCTGAATATAGAATTTCCCTTCCTCAATTAGCTATGGGGCCATACCAGCAAACTAACCTTGCTATTGTTGAGGACCTACTACATGGGGAGTATAAAATGGATAAGCACAAGCAAGAGTTAGGATGAAACATTATGCTGACAGAAATAGAACTGAGAGGCATTTCATAATTGGAGATTGAGATTATTTGAAACTACATCCATATAAGCAGCACACAGTGGTGAGGAGAGACAATCAGAAGTTGAGTCCCAAATATTATGGCCCTTTTAAGTGGGAAGGTTGTCATGACAAAAATGGTGAAGAAGCAGGTGAAAATACAGTGTGGAAAGAGGAAGAATAGGACCAACCGTAATTAACAGAATTTCAAAAATGGGACGACGCCGTTTTGAACAAATGGAAGATGACACCATTTAGTTAAAAAAAAAAATTGATCTGTAAATGTAAGAATTTTATAGATCAAAACTTGTGAACAAGTACGCTGGGCATACCCAATTTAACAATACAAAATCAAAAGAGCTAAAGACCCAAGACTACGGACTCAATGAATCAAAACATTAGGATACTAATTTTGTACACTTGTGTTTTAATTCATCTAGTGATGCTATTTGAATGAGGGAACAAACCGTTAAAGATTTTCCTGTTTCGTGCAGTCCAAATATGATAAATATTGCACGCAAGAGTAGATTTTTGGCTTTGATTTGCCAAAAAGTTCCTCTAACCTCCTTTTTAATCCATTTCAAAGCGCTACCGATGGTAGACATGGATCTTGTGATGCCGAGCCAATCCTTGATATTCTTCTAGATAACGGAACTTATAGAGCATTCAAAGAAGATGTGCTGCATAGTTTCTGCTACCGAACCACAAAGGCCACAATCACCGTTTAGTTAAAATTTAGTTTAGTTAAATGTTGTTTTTCACTTTTATAAGTTGTAATATATCAAAGCACTATTTCATCTTGTTGCTGATTTAAATACGTGGCTTAAGAGAGAGAAACTATTATTATGAATTTTAACAAAATTGACTGTTAAATCATCCTCCATTATCTTTATCTTCTTCATCATTCTTCTTCCTCTTCTTTTTCGTTTTCTTTAATTGCCTCATATTCCATTTATCAAATTCAGCTGAGTTGATTATATTTATACAGAATTTTAGCTCCAATTATTAATCTCACTCGTAGTTAGCTAGTTATGAGTTGAATTCCTCTTTAAATGGATTCAAACCATAACACATAGTTGTTAGCATGTTGCATACAACACCAGATCATACCCCAAGGGAAAGTAAATGCAGAGAGCATGTGGACTTTGGACCCCACTTTACCCCCCTCAAAATATTTGAATCTCTCTCTCTCTCTCTCTCTTCTCGTGCGCTCCAGCTGCATCGAAGAAAGAGCGGACTCCAAACCAAATTTCAAAATTTCCCATAAAATTATTCCTTTCAGTTACGGGCTCTTATAATCCACGCGCCACTGTAGAAACAAATCGAAAGAAGGCAGTGTTTGGTAAATGTTTCACTCCAATTTAATAAAAATGAATTTTGAAGTACTCAATTCTTGTATTAAGCACATGTTAGGGATTGTTTAAATTATAATTTTAATTGGTCAAATATATTTTTTATCAACACATTTTATAGTACCTACAATTTACAATTCACTTTTTATCTACACATTTACTAATAACTTATAATTCAATACTTAAAAAATAATTTCAGCACTACCAAACATGCGCTTAAGAAGAAAAAATAATTACTTTCTTTTAGACCAAAACCAAAACGTGTTAAGCTTTTTTCTTACTAAACAACTTTTAGCATATTCTTTTACGGTACATTTGGTACATAATACATTCTAGAGGTGTTAATCCGGGTCAGGCAGGCCGATCCGATGAAGTTCGATGATGGCCCGCATTAAAAAAAGCTTGCGCCATGGTGGGTTGCGGGTTGGGTCAATCCAGCCTAAAAAAATTGAATACGAGTCCGGCCCATCCGAGTTGAGCCCATGTGGGCCCCGGTTCAGCCCGTATAAATAATTTTTTTTTTTTTTGAAATTACTAAAAAAATTTAGTTACCTATTGTAATTAAAAAAAAAAATATTTACATATATAGCTAAAAATATGTTAAATTACTAAATAAAAAATAAATAACAATAATAAATTCATATTTTTTAATTTTTTAATTCAATTTATATATATATTTTTTATATATTTAAAGACTAAAACAACATGCATCTATCATATCTTTCACTTTAACGGCTCTCTGCTATTTATTTAAAAAAAATTAAAATAGACCAGCAGTTAAAGGCCGAACCGCTCGGGTAGTAAACAGTCTGCCCCGTTTACGGGTTGGCCCGCGGTTCGGTCTCTTCAGTTTGTGAACGGCCTGTCGGCAGTTCCGGGTCGAGACGGGTGGGCCGGTGCGGGTTCGACCGGCCGACCCGTCTTGACACCTCTAATACATTCAATAATATTAGACAAATGGAATAAAAAAAAGTAAAAGAAATTAAAATTTTCCAATAATTCACTTGAGCTAGGTTAAATTAATACAATATGTATAGTAAAATTCTTGATAATTTTATCTATGGAGAATGTGTTGACAAAGTCAGACTTTTGACTAGTTTGACGAGTTCAGCGTTGTATAATTCATAAATTTTAACAAATTTATTTTAATCAATTATGTGATAATAATACAACAACAAATTAAGTGTTATTAAATAACTTAATATCAATTATGTAAGCTTGTTTTCACTATTTAGATCCATTTATTGATGTAAATTGTAAAAGATGCAATGCAAATAGAAAGATTTTTTATTTTAGAGATACATACTTGATTAAATTAAATTTGATTATTTTTTAAACTCCCAAACAAACAGAGCCCTAAAATGAGGGACTACTTTTACTTTGCCAGGATAAGACCCGACAGCTGTTGTACTGGACACGTGTACTTAGTGTGCTCTTTTATTCCTAAATTTTACTGGCTGTTTCTTGACACCTCTAGGCTCGGCGCCAGTTTCAAGTTGAAAATTATAAAGGGATATTTACAATTCTCGATCTTTTAATTTTATAACAATATCATTTCTATTCAATTTTATTCACATATATCAGCCACATTCTTTCATTAATTCACACAATGGTCATCAAATGTCTTTTTTGATGATTTTGCAGTTAACTCAAATAAATTAAAATAACATAATGAAAAAAAATTAAACATGAGATTCTTAATCTTTTCAAATGTGCAAATAAATCTCAAATTTTTAATTTTTTTTTATATATTTTCACTTAAAATAATAAAACACGTGTCATCAATTTCCAAATTATCTAATTATGTTTACTGAAAGGATCTTTCGAGTTTGGACATATTTTTTTTAAATAATAGAATTCGAAGAGACTATTTGTCTTTGTTAAATTGATTAAATTTAAGTTGTAAACTTAATTTTTTGTCAATTAACTAACATCTGAAAAAGAAAAAGAAAAATGTTTATCTTCCCAAATTGCCCCACCTGCCCCCAATAAGAACAACAACTGAGGATTTCCTCTCCCTGTTTGCCAGTCCAAACTACTGTTTTTTTTATTTTTATTTTTAAAAATAAAAGATTTATGATTTATTACACTTTTAAAAAGGTTAGGAACCTTGAATGTAATTTTTTAAATTTTATTTCTCTTTAATTTATTTAAGTCGGGGGCAAAATTGTCCAAATAGACAATATGTGCGAATTAATAAAAAGATACAGACGATATCTGTGAATAAAATTGAATATAGATAATATTGTTATAAAGCTGAAAGAATGAAGAGTGTGAATGTAATTTACCTTATTTTAAAATAACCTCTTATTCCATTATTATATTAGCTGCTAACTTTTAAAAAGTTGCAAGTTGGTCTCCGACCTTTTAATATAGTTATACACAGTCTTCAATGACAAAAATAATTTAAATATTCAGTAAATTATCAAATGACTCTCGTACAAAACATTTATCACTTTATATTTCTAGATAACATCCCATATTGGTAAGAAAAATGGAACTTCATGAAGTTCGACGTGCAAATGTCATGTGAAGATTTGACAGAAATTTAAATTGTTGTTGTAAGTCGAAATTAATTGTACAACCGCAATAAAATTATAAAGACCAACTTTTTGAAGCAATATGTTAGAGATGAGTTATGCAATTTCTAAAAAAAATATATGTATTTTAATTAATTGAACAATTAAAGTGTCCCTCTAAAGCCACCTAAAATTTATCGATTATTGGCATGAAATGATTAAAAATGCACCAATAGATTGACTTTTGTATTTCTTCCTAAAAACAATTTATTTTCTTTATCCTATTATTGTAAAAAGTTCGTTTAGGTGGCACCTAAGCTCTGTTTAAATTTGAGGCACAGTCTTTACGCTTAGTCTCGCCTCATTCACGCTTTGTCTTCGCCTATGCCACGTTTAAGCTCAAAAAACTTGAATATCGGTCATGTCTGATCACGCTTTACGTTTTTTAGAACTTTACTTTATTCTACTCAATTTTTTATTTTTATTTCTGAAAATATTTGTCTTTTCTCATAAGCCGAGCCAGAAAAGCGAGCCACTACAGCCCACTACCTTCTTGACCGGTTACCGGTAACAGTGACCGTACAGGTAGGTCTCTCTGTGCAAAACTAGCAGTAAGCAGGTCGTTTTCCATTGTACCCCTCCAATGGCAGTTGATATGCATTTACTGCATGCCCCCTCTCTCTCACTCACTCACTCACTCACTCAGTAGACTCCATTGATCTTCACTCTTGAGTTTTCATGCTTTTTTCAATGGCATTTCAATACATCATTAGGTGACGTTTCATCATTTTCTCTCTCTATAACGGTGCTAAATGCTAATTCCCTCGTCCGTACATTTATTTCAACAGGTATGCTTGCTGTTTTTTAAGATAATGTTAAGTAAACTTTATTGTGAGTGTTCTGTGTGCCTGTTCAGTAATATGATTCAGATAAGGGTAAGTTGAAGCACAGTGAATTTTGTCTTTCAATTTATAGGGTTTTACTAATTGGAACTCTGATATTAAGAAGAAAGTTTTGTTAACAAAATGAGTTCACTTATTTTCTTATTGATTCTTCCTGCCCCTGTGTGCATGTGCATTTCTTTTGTATAATTCTGAATAAATTTTTTTTTGTAATTGAAATTATTAAACCCTTATTATATTGATGAATTGATAATTTAGAAAATGGAGATATCTATTCAGTAATTATTTTCATACGAGATAGAATAAAAGAAGCTGGTTTGAAGAATTTATCTGAGGAGTGTGAGAGTGTGTGTGTGTGTGTGTGTGTGTGTGTGTTATTGTGTGTTAAGATGATCAAATTGAGCCCGTGAAAATCGTAAGAGATTCAATATATTGCACTTCAAATTCCCTAAAATTAACGTCAGATTTCAAAAGTTTACCTGTAATCATATTTCAGAATTTTATATATTGATTCAAAGCTTAAAATTTGTACGTCTTATAACTCCCCCTCAAAATTTTCCTTTTCAGGGATTTTATCTGGAGGTTGGACTTTCTGTATGTAGTAATATCATTAAATGAAGATGGGGTGGAAATATATGGGTATCAGTCCTTGAGTAGAATAGAATTGTAGGTTTTGTATTAGTTTGGGTTTAATTGGGGTTGATATACGAGTCGGATTTTTCTCAATTCACTATCTTTTTCTATATTTTGGCTGGAGAAAAAGAACGATTGAAGGATATGTAGAGTTTCGGGTCCACTAATTGCAGAAAAAACATTCTTATTGTAGTTGATCTGTTCTGCTAACGAGTCCTGGTAAAGAGTTATAAAATGCTGGAGACTGAATTATGTTCTTCGCGGGTTTTTTCACCTTTTCGTGAGGAAATTGGTGATGAGGAGCTTTCTGTTCTTCCGAGGCATACTAAGGTCATTGTGACCGGGAACAACAGAACAAAGAGTGTTTTGGTTGGCCTGCAAGGTGTTGTCAAGAAGGCCGTTGGGCTTGGCGGTTGGCATTGGCTGGTATTAACATTTTACCATCCTAAGATGATCTAGCATGTTTGGCTAAGCTTAAAAAAGTATACTTATAAATAAATAATTTTTTTATTAGATGGTTCCACGAGTAAGTTACTTATTTTGACGGTAAAATAAGAGTTATTTTCAACATTAGTAACCTTTTTTATTTGAAAGTAAGAAAAAAGTAACACGTCCAAACATGGTAGGAAATAACTTTTACTTTTTCTTAAGCTTCGCCAAACATGCTCACGTGTCACTTGTATTTCCTTGTTTCAGTTGTTTGTTAAGACATGCTTCTTTGATGACATGACTCCTCAGTCTTCATTGGTTCATTTGAAGAGAAGGAAATTAACTTGCCATATCGTATGATAAAGTGATTTACGTGCAAGATTTAGTGTGATCTGTATTCTTCAATCAAATATGATTTCCTATTTTCAGGATTCAGCTTATATACATTTCAGCTTGAGATATAAAAAAAAAAATTCATACCCATTAAAGAAAATAATTGCAATTTGGTAATGGGGCATAATATGTAAAGGTTGTTTCAGAATCTATTGGACTTATATCTTATTCTATTTTTTAGCATCAAGCTATCAATTTAAATAAAAGTCTTTTTAGTTTCATGGTTATTCTTTTTGGCCCTGGAAACAATCATTCCAGGAAGTGACTTTTTGTAATGGCTGAAAGTTCACTTGTAAAAGCCTGATCAACAGAAAAACAAAGAACAATTAAAAGATAAAAGAAATTCTCTCGCTTTGCCTCAAAGAGTTAGATGCTGTAGCCTGTTGTAATTCTGTCTGTTTCTGTAAGCATTTCTATTTATTTGATAAGCCTTCGGTAATTTCTCTCAGGGTTACCTTTTGGATCTTTTCCTCTTGTCGGCATTACCATTTATTTACTTATCTGTTCTCCTGAAAGATATTGGAAGAAATTTAGTTGACTTCTGATGAGATTCCTTCGTCGCCACTTTGGTTTTTTTGTCTTTCATTGTTCGTTTTATTTCTTCTTGGATAGTTTATTAAATCTATGTAACTATATTTAATAAACCAGGTTTTGAAGAACGGCATTGAGGTCAAGCTCCAACGGAATGCTTTGAGTGTGTTAGAACCTCCAACTGGGAATGAAGAAGATGATGATTTCGACTTTGATTATTCTAGCAGTGGTTCGGACATTGGAGAAAAGTACAACCATCGCTTTTGTAAGTGAAAACACTTGTTTCCTGGAACATCCTTATAATTCATTTCTGATTTTTATGTTCTGACCTCTGTGAACTATTGAAATTTGCCTTTGCTAAGATTTCTGTAATTTATATCTGGACAGCTACCGACTTCCACTTTGGCAAATTAAGCAAGTCTCGATTTCGATATAGTAGGCCATTGTCTCCGGCTGCATCTGTAAAGTCGATGAATCGTAGCAGTTGCAGAGAGGTTCAATCGAAACGTCATGCAGCCCAACTGGTAAGCACAAACGAATATGGCAGATTTGGGTACTTAATGTCATTCCTTTTTTATCCCGATTTTCATTGAAATGTGGATGTACATGGTGAATTTGTTGTAAATATCTTGAATTCATTTTTCTACTGAAGAGGGAAATAGGCTGTGTGTTACCTTTCTGTATGCTAAGTGAAAGGTATATTAGGCATTCTATATGTATGTCACACTAACATTCCTACATAGCCCTACTATTTCTACGTACATAAACCGTAAACATTTGATATTATGCTGTTTGGAAGGATTTTTACGTGGTAATATTATATATATATATATATATATATATATATATATATATATATATATTTAAACAATTCTGACTTGTGCTTCTTTATTGGGCTGATCAGCAAGTGAATTTGGCAAAACTAGGAACCGGATCATTGTGGAGATACCGACGACGCTTCAACCTTGTCGGTGTTATTACCTTTCATCATTTTTCTTTCCTTTACCATTTCAAATCATTGAATATGTCACATATTTTACTTAATGTTTGCATTTTTCGATTTCCATATTCAGGCAAGTACTAATCCTACAAAGGAGCAACTAATTAATGCCGTGCAACAGCATTTTTCTTCACAGGTTCCTCTCTCTCTTCTCTCAACCCCTCAACCCCCCCACCCACACCCCCGAAGGGAAAGTTGCACTGTTCGTAAATCCCTGCCCAAAAAAAACAAAAAAAAAAAAGGTTGGTCTTCAACCCTTTAAAAGG
The DNA here is from genome assembly GCA_030279155.1 of Forsythia viridissima. Classification (NCBI taxonomy): domain Eukaryota; kingdom Viridiplantae; phylum Streptophyta; class Magnoliopsida; order Lamiales; family Oleaceae; genus Forsythia; species Forsythia viridissima. The sequence goes on along the minus strand of CM059041.1, from coordinate 1,338,705 downwards.
AGCGAGTTGGTCTCCAATATTTCATTATAGTATTGCTACCAGTCTCAAAGGACCGAAACCGGCTACATCTCTATTAAGTCGTTTATGGTCCTCACAACTCCATTTTTATGAAGTTAGGTTTTGTTTTCCAATTTGAACTGGTGCTCTTAAATTTGAAATAAGACTTGTTATCCTGAGAATCACGCGACAATGAACGTAGATTTAGATGGTTTTTGTGGTTGGGCACTGATTGTGCTATTATGATGAAATGTTAAAGACCAACTTGATTGAGGACAAGCGATGCAATTTTCTCATGAGAAAAGTGCACATGCACGCACACACAAATATATTGCGTACACACAATCAAATGCCTGAAGTTGGTGTTCCAAAAGAGGGAAAACTCTAACGTCTTCCCCTCTTTTGATACAACAGCAAGTGGACGAGATACAAGTTATCTCAGAGTTCATCCGTGCAGCCAAGAGACTAAAATCATTGGACGGACGTTGAGATTTGATAACAGAAAGTCGAAGTGGTGTGCCTGTAATATAGATATAGTATATACATATGAACCCTAACTTAGTTTAGCTCTAGTTATTGACTGCTAATGGAGAGGCTGGCTGTTGTGTAACTTGTTGCCAACCCTCGGAACTTAAACGTTTAACCTTGTATTGTGGTTCTGTTGCCCGTTTAATGTTGCCCGTTTAATGTTATATTCCCTATTCATGCTCGTCATAACTTATATTACTCACGACTCAGTGCAAATTAAGGATGTCAATGTGGAGCATGGATGCGGCACATGTTCTTGAGTTTTCAGACTTTTATTGTATTTCTTATGATCCGAGCTGGAGTTGCGTCAATTCGTATTAATTTTGCTACCTGAACACTGTAGCTTTGTTTTCGTCATTTTGGTAATGTGAATATGAGGGCCAAGATATATTTCAAAAGCAGGAGACTCTTGATTTTGCTGTGTGAATGATGCCTCTCCTTGTGCTTTTAATGCAGTTACTCTGAAACAAGTGTATTGCGTTGAATTATAAGATGATTTTAGAGCATGTTTGGTAAGCTTAAAATGTTTACTTATAAGTGAATTAATGAGTTCTAAAGTAAATATTCTTTTAACTAATTCAAGTCGAAAATAAGTTATTTATCTGGACAGGGTATCTATTACTTTCAAAATAAATAAATTTTGTTACTTCACATAATTAGTTTATTGCCTTGAATTGCCAATAGTTGAGGTCAACACGCCCGCGCTCACACACACACACACACACACACACAAAAGAAGGTAAAAGCTGAGGGTGAAAGATACAAGAAATCTCTCTAATGTAAAAATTGTATAAAATTTCCCTTAAATTTCTGTGCAACTTTGTACAAATGAAATCTGCTAATATAAAAAATTCAAAACTGAGTTTGAACATCAGCAAGAAGTCTTGTGACTTTTGTAAGAGTTTCTTGAGCAGAAATGGTTTGTGGGTGATTTTCACCACATATTGAAGTTCTTATAAAAATTGCCTTTCTAATTAAATCATCTCCTATATCAAATTGCCCTCCTCTAATCATAAGTTTAGCCCTAGTTTCAAGAACAGTAGCCCTAGCTAATGCAAGATCCTGCCAGAGACAAGGGTTCAATTGTGCATGAGTTTGAATCTGTTTCCAGCAAAGCGACTTGTCGAACCAGTTCTCGACCGGGGTGAGAAACGCCTGATCTGCAGTTTCGAGTTTGTCTGTACAAAGCCGGAGAAGTTCTAGCGCAGAAGAACAACGCGAGAAGTTTTTGAATGTTTGGATGGCGAGTGGCAAGATTACTTCTTTCACAAGAAATAGTAATTCGGACACCTTAACCTTGACGGCAATAGGGTCTTGGCCAAATCCGAGGAGAAGGAAACATGCGGCCCATATGTGGTCGGAGTGGTGATTTATTGACCCTCGACTAATGATAGCTTGTACAGTGGCTTGTGCAACTCCAGCTATTCCTCTCTTTCGAGCATAAAGCTTGATGAGATTGTTGAACTGAATGTAACCTTCCTTTGTACAACTTCTTGCGATATTAAATCGTAACAATAAGGAAGATGCTTCCACTTGTGATCTCTGAGCATATGATGATGTGAAGCCACAGGTTAACGAACACAAAATGTTTTTCCATAAACGCTGGTGTGGGTGTCTTTCCGGTATTTTACGAGCAGCTAGAGCTAGAATGGATACTGGAATTTGTGCTGGTGCGAACCAACCACTAGCCAGAACCATTCGAGTCGCCAAACTCCTTGATCCAACCGCATGATCAAATATTGAAAAACATACCTCGAAAAGCTGCAAAAGGAAAGTGTTCCGCCTTAACAATTTATTCTCCCGACCGCTCAACGTCACATCCCTTGACGGAATCCGGTTTATGGTATCCAAAAGCCTACTTGGATTAATAGGAAGTTCGGATAAATTGCTCCGACAATAGCAAGACCTAGAGTTAACCTGCCAAGTTTTTCCTCAATAACCCGTAAAGCATCAATTTCTGCAATCGAGAGATCCTAGCACTTCCCTGCATTAAAGACATCGCCTCGACCCCGGATAGGTAAGAGTCTCAATGGCTCTAAATTCATTACACGAGAGATACGGGTGGAGACAAGGACGTGTGTTTCCCCGCCAAAACGGGGAAGTAGATCCATTACAAGTTTGCCATCCCACCAGTCCTTTTCACTCTCCAAATTATCAATTACCACCAGAAATGGAATGTTTCGCATGAGCTCTTTTCGAACTCTAGCTACGGCAGCCTCTTCTTGATCCTCGAAGCTCTTTGTCTGGCTTTTCTCTGTGTAATTTTCCACCCCTACATCAACTTCTAAGAATGGCCATAAGTTTAAATAATTCTGCCGTAAGTATCTGCTTTCGCCTCCTATCCACAGGACCATTTTATACCTCTGATAGAATCTGTATGCAAACTCAAGAATCAGCTCTGTTTTCCCAATGCCCGACTCTCCTGAAATGCAAGCAATTCCCTTTCCGTAGACAACTTTCATCGATCTCCTTCTCCTTCCATGCTTTCCGATATTCTTCACTTTCGGTGTATGCTGTTGTGGTTGAAAAAATTCAGTGCTTTGCATTTCAATTTCCTTTTCTGATTCTTTCCATACAACTGGTTCTTTCCCCTTCCTCTTGTTCCTCTCTCTTTCTTGATCCCTTCGTTTTTTGTCTACTGAATTACCCCTGCCCAAACCGATAGTCAAATTCTTTTGTTGGGGTCTGGCCTTGAGTTCAAAATAGTCTCTCTCTGCATCTCCACTAACATCGCCGAAAAGCATGAATTCCAGCTCAGATAACTCCTTTTTTCTACCCATAAAATTCTCATTTCGAGAGAATGGGAACTCCTCTTTCTCTGCCTTCTCTCTCCACTTCGTTAGTCTATCTACAACACTTCTCCTTCCCAACCTCAATGCCAAAAGAGTGACGGCTCTTAATATGCAATCCCTCAATTTACCGTCGTGAGCCTCTAGCTTCCACTCTTCAACACGAGAAAGGGCAGTCACGGCATCTTTCCATTCCGTCTCAAGTCCTCCATAAAGTAGCCACAGTTCACCACCATGTTTTTCCCACAGCTCCCCTCTTTTCTCAATTATATCTCTAACAAGGCAATCGTCCGGACCCAAATCAAAGTATATTGGAACCAAATTCTTCTTGCTCAAGAAGAATCGGATCTCTTCGATAGTGTATGGGTTTCTGAATGACTTTCTTGTCAAGATAACACCCCCAAATGTACATCCACCCATAGCCCTCTCAGCAATACTATGTTTACGAGAATTCCGACATCTAGCTCTGTCTGTTACAAAACAACTCAATCCTTGAATTTCCAACTCTGCACGGAGCCAATTAGTAAACCTAAGCAACGAAGGTTTCCGTCCATGAAAACCTATGTACACGTCACAACTCCTCAGTCTATTAGAAGAAAAGGAAGTCGGGGGAACTGAAGTTTCAAGCAGTTTCCCAATTTTTTTAAACTTACTATGTCTGGAGCAATCGTTTTCACGGCCAATACCATAACTCGACAAGGTATGATTTGATGTACCCGTCGAAGAAGAAACATGATTGAACTTTAGGTCATCGTTCAAGTTGCATGCTGCTGCAAAAGGATATACATCTAATGAAGCATATTTAATGCTCGCTAAAGATTCCAGTTCTGCAGTCACCAAACTCATATCCAGCGAATCGATATTTGTACATGTTAGCAACTTTGGGGAGAGCGATTGATTGGCCGAAAAGAATGTTGAAGATGATGATGACAGATTCCTTGACGTCATGTTTGGTAATGACCCGAATATAGATCTGTCTTCCTGGAGATTCATATTTACTATTGCTCAATCCTACGAAAGCCGAAATCCCGTGCACTCGGGAAAAGGAAAGTGGATCTGAAATGGAAAGAAGATTTAGCAGCCAGTTAGAAACATAACATCTGAAATCAGACTATGATAACTCTAATCATAAGCAATTTTAGCATGGTTGGCAAAGCTAATGAGTAACTTAAAAGTTACTTTTTCAAAAAGCATGTATAGACATGCTATAAACATTCTAATTCAAATGCATCCAGGATTGAATTATTGAAATGTCAATCCAAGCAAAGAATCATATGAAACTCCTGCAGGTAAAAGAGAACAAAAGGGGAAAATGAGCAGCATAGACAAATTTGGGGTCGGCTACATGAATCAATTTCCAATGGGTCACTCAATTCATGGAGCATTAGAATTACAAACGATTTATGATCATATATATAACAACTAAAAGTAAAAAAAAAAAATATGAATTACTGCAAATACTTGCAATGTGATAAACTTTCACACTTATTACTCTAACATCCATCTTAAAACATTTAAGGGTAAGAAAAAGATCCAATGGAAGCATTAAAGAGCTTGAAATTGAAAAAACTTAAGATCTAAATGACCTAAAAATACAAGAAATCTCTGAGATTAACTTTCCATATCCCATTTGATAAAATAACATCAGCTTGCGAATTGCACAAGTAATCAGATCTGAAAAACTTACTCAAAAAAAAAAAAAAATTATTCAGAAAGATTCAACAATTACCTTTCAAATTAAGCAAAACCCACTTCTTCAATCAATGATAAGCAAGCCAAAAAGCCCAAAATCATTAATTTTCAAGAATATCACTAAGTAGTGCCCACAAAAAAGTTCTCTGGAAAAGGAAAGAATCTTTACAAATCTGCCAAAAGGAAAAGAAATAAGTTTAATTATTCAAAAACTTCAAAATGTAAACATGTAAAATATTTTATATATGCACTTGGCCAAGAACTGTACCTATAAAAAATCCAATGGAAAGAAGTGAAGTAAGAAACTTTTACTATTTTGGAGGGGGAGAGAGAGAGAGAGAGAGAGAGAGAGTCCGGTTTTTGACAAATGGGAAAGAAAAAGAATTGAAGATTTGATAGGAAATGAATGGGGAAAGAAAAATGGAAAATAGGCTTTAGCCTTTTTTGGCACAGAATCTGAAACAAAAAGTTTCAGTCAGTATGGTGTTCACAGAATGGAAAGACCATCAATCCAGGAAAAAGGCTGTCATTTTTTCCTTCTGCGTCACCCACCCCCAAAGCTAAAATAAAATCATCTACTCAAATCACGACAATTTGAGTTTGAACCTTCAACCCAAAAATAAAATCGTTTACTGCTCAAATTACAATATCTCGAAATTTGAATATTGCTTTTTGCTAGCTCTCTCTATCTACGTATATACACACTCACGAGTCTGAGGAAGTGAGAATAAGGGTTGACAGAAGGAAAGGAGCACAGTTTGAATCGGGTTGGCCATAAATGGGACCCAAAATAAATGACAAATCTGACTAGGAAATTTTTTGCTTCTGTCCAGAAGGTTTTTTTACCAAGTACTAGGCTACTTTTTGTGTTCACATAAAATGTTGTACATTTACTATATGGACTGGTCCTCCGTAGTAATTAGTGAGAATAGAATATGTAATCCTAGGTACGTTGGTTCGAGAAGTGACCTTGTTGACAGTTGTAGTAATTCAGGCTAATCTTGACTAGATAAAATGATGAGGCGTTCAAGATAGTTGTTAATTTTTTTTTTGTGAATCGTGTGATTATGATACTTTAAATTGATTTGAAATTATTTCATGAGGTATAAAGTGTATCGGTCTAACTTAGTTTCCCATTTTATCAATTTAGTTTGAACTCAATTATCGTAAAAATTGACCTATGGTTTGTTAGATCTATCAATAAAAATTTCAAACTCAATTTAAATTGATAATTTGAATTTTTTTTTCCTTGGATCATTATATCAATATATCTTCTTGCATAAGTTATCTCGAGAAGGTAATGTATGAAGAACCATAATTTTTAGGGAAATTGGTCAAAAACGTCCTTAACGTATGGACCTAGTGCACAAATTATCCTTACTTTTCAAATTTTGACAATTACATCCCTTACATATCCATGTAGTGCCCAAATCATCATTTTGAACGGAATCCATCCAATATTCCGTTAAATCTTTGGGATTTTGGCGCAAATGGTCCCTAACTTTTGTCCTTCGGGTGGAATTGGTCCCTAACGTTTATGTTTTGGCAAACAAGTCCCTAACCTATGTGTTTTGGTACGAAATTGGTCTTTATGGAATGAAAAAGACAAATATACCCTTAGTTTAATTAGAAGAAATTGTATGTGGATTCTTAATCATTACAAAATGTGCAAATAAGTCCAATACTTTTATTTTTTATAAAAAAATTTAAAAAAACTAATGAGTATTTTTTTTGAATTAACACTTTAGTAATAAACATGTCAAATAAATTTATTATTTTTATTATTAAGTAATAAAGAGAAATCACTGTGAGAAATCATTTTTCTCCCTCTTTATTTATAAATTTTTTTCTTCCTCTTTACTTTAAAAATTAAGTTAAATAAATAACAAAATGACGTATATAATTTTATGACATTGAACTAATCTTATTACATTTTTATTTAACATAAAAATACTAATAAAAATTAATTTACACATTATGTGTTTTATTTTTGAATGAAAATAAAACGATAAATTCAAATATAAAGAATATAGTTGGATTTCTAATATTTTTAGTTAATAAACATATAACTCAATTAAATAAAAGTATTTGAACATCAAGTTTGTGACAAAGTTATTTTTTTTATATAACAATAAAATAAAAGTTATAATTTTAAATAATATATTTATTACTTCATAATAAAAATAATAATTTTATTTGACATTTTTATTACTAAAGTGTTAATTAAAAAAATTCATTAGTTTTCTTTAATTTTTTTATAAAAAAATAAAAGTATTGGACTTATTTGCACATTTTGTAATGATTAGGAATCTACATACAATTTCTTTTAATTAAAACTATGGGTATATTTGTCTTTTTATCCCATAATGACCAATTTTGCACTAAAACACATATGTTAGGAACTTGTTTGCCAAAACATAAACGTTAGGACCCAATTCCACATTAAGAACAAAAGTTAGGGACCATTTACACCAAAATTTCAAAGGTTTAACGGAATATTTGATGGATTCTGTTCAAAATGATGATTTGGGCACTACATGAATAGGTAAGGGATGTAATTGCCAAAATTTGAAAGATAATGATGATTTGTGCATCGGGTCCATACGTTAGAGACGTTTTTGGCCAATTTCTCTAATTTTTATTGATAGTTGAAATATATATGAATAGAAAGAGTACGTCCAAGAAAGTTCCTTAAGAGTGAAAAAGGGTGTTTTGGCCTTACTATCGAGGTAAGACCAATTTTTATTTATTTATTTATTTATTTTCATATATGACTTGGATTCAAAATTGTTTTTAGCTTCCATCCAGATTTACTCATGCTGCCACCCACTTCTAATTCAAACCCATATGATAAAATTTTGATATTTTTAATTTAGAGTGATTAGAGATATTAAATTGCAAATAAAGTTAAAACAAAGAACCAAAAAGAAAAGAAAAAAGAGTTGGCCAAGAAACAATTGTAGATTAATGCATGCATGGGCAAGTATGATTTGCATGCATAGGTTAGGGACCCAACAAATTAATGGAGATTGCAGTGTACGCACCTAACTAACAGTATAATTGGACAGATTCTGTCCATAGAGACCAGTTTTGCAACTAAATACATATGTTAGAGATTTTTTAATCAAAAATGAAAGGTTAGGGACTAAAACTGCACTAAGTACATACATTAGGGATCATTTGCGCCAAAATCCCTTATTTAAATTAGGGTAAATAGCACTAGGAGTCCATAACCTTTGAACGTTGTAACGATCAGGTCCTCAACCTTTGTTCACTAGCAGCCGGAGTCCCTAACCTTTCAAATGTACGTACCAGATGTCTTTTTTTGACGGAAAACGTCAAAAATTCTGTTAACTCACCACCCGCTCAATTTTTGAAGGGCAAAAATGGGGTAAATAGCACTAGGGATCCCTAACCTTTGAACGTTGTAACGATCGGGTCCCTTACCTTTGTTCACTAGAAGTCGGAGTACCTAACATTTCAAACGTACGTATCAGAGGTTCTTTTTTGATGAAAAACGTCAAAAATTCTGTTAACTCACCACGCGCTCAATTTTTGAAGGGCAAAAATGTCTTAACACTATTCAAATATTATTATTTTTTCATGGTCCATCTCTTTCAAGAGCTCTGGCAGATTCTTTACTGGCAGCAACAGCCGCCGGAACGGCACTGTCGTCAAGCCTTGTTTGGAAATGAAGGGATTCAGATTTGGCAGCCAATTCATTGTAAAATCCTTCACAATTCGCCGCGCACAACCGTTAGAGCTTTTCCGCCTCCTCTCTTTTCTGCCTCCAACCACCATCTACCACAAGGGAAAAACAAACGAAAGTGGCGCGCGGCGGCTCCACTGACAATCGCCATGCCCAAAACCAGAAATGCATTTATTCAAGCGGCGAATCCCTTCATTTCCAAACAAGGCTTGACGACAGTGCCGCTCCGACGGCTGTTGCTGCCAGTGAAGAATCTGCCGGAGCTCTTGAAAGAGATAGACCGTGAAAAAATAATAATATTTGAATAGTGTTAAGACATTTTTGCTCTTCAAAAATTGAGCGTCTGGTGAGTTAACAAAATTTTTGACGTTTTTCGTCAAAAAAGGACCTCTAGTACGTATGTTTGAAAGGTTAGGGACTCCAACTTCTAGTGAACAAAGGTAAGGGACCCGATCATTACAACGTTCAAAGGTTAGGGACCCCTATTACTATTTACCCTATTTTTGCCCAACAAAAATTGAGCGCGTGGTGAGTTAACAGAATTTTTGAAGTTTTTGTCAAAAAAGGACCTCTGGTACATACGTTTGAAAGATTAGGGACTCTGGCTGCTAGTGAATAAAAGTTAGGGACTCGATCGTTATAACGTTCAAAGGTTAGGGACTCCTAGTGCTATTTACCCTTTAAATTATTAGGTGCTGACCCATTAATCTCGTACAAGCACAGATTAGGTTGCAACGTGTCATATTGTGGACTTATAATGAACACTCTTTAAGTACTACATTAGTGCTTGTTTGGTAAAAAAAAATTATAAATTATAAGTAGTGGTTTTGCATAATGTGTAAATAAAAAGTTAATAAAAATTATAAATCCAACAAAATATATGATAAAATAATATTTAACTAACTTATAAATTTAAAAAATTATTCCCAAACATTTTAGTGACTTATTACGTGAATGAACATTTGAAAAATGACTAAAATTGTTTGCCGGGTTCATGTGATTACTTTCTCACAAAATTTTCAAGAGCAACATAAACAAATCACGTTTGGTGGTGTTGAAAATATTTTTTAGTACTTATAAATCATGAATCTTATAGAATATATAAATAATAAATAAATAGTAAAAATATATTTAATCAATTTAATTAATTTAAATTATAATGTAAACATAAGCAAATAAGCATCGACATATTTTAGAAAGACTGTTTTTGCCACGTGACGCGTGGATATTATCGAGAGGTCAATTCATTAATTAACAAAAATGGTCTCCAAATAGTCATTTTTGACGATTTCAACATTAGCTTAAATAAATTAAAATAACAATTAAAAAAGAAAATATAATTTTTAGGGACTCTTACCTTTTCAAAAGTGTAAATAAATCATAAACATTTTATTTAATTATTTTACATATTTCAATTAAAATAATAAAAAATGTGCAATCAAGTCTCAAACTTTCTAATTATGTTTATCGAAATAATCTTTAGAGTCTAGACAAATTTCGTCCAGAAGTCCGTTAATTAACAAAAAATAAAAATCATGAACTAAATTTAACTAATTTAACAAGGATAAAATAGTCTATTACATTCTATTATTTAAAACAATTAAAAACACAAAACAAAACAAAAACAAAAAGTGTCATCTTCCCCACACCCCGCAAACTAGAGAGATATTTTGCCTAGTTTTCAGTCACAACCAGGGAGAGAAATCCACCTCTCCCCCCTCCCCGGGTTGTGACTGTTTGGGACGGGGACGGGGATAGTCGGGTGTGGTGGGGAATATAACCTTTTTTGTTTTTTTTCTTTTGTTTTTCTTTTAATTTTTAAAAATAAAAAGTTTATGTTTTATTTACACTTTTAAAAATGTTAGAGATCTCTACTTATTTTATTTTCTCTTTAATATATTAAATTATGGGCAAAATTGTTCAAACAGACCATTTGTGCGAATTAATAAAATGATGGTGATGATATCTGCGAATAAAAATGAATGAGATGATATTATTACAAAGCTGAAAGAATGAGATTGTAAGTGTAATTTACCCTAACTAAAATTAAAACTAATAATTAATTTTAATCATATATTTTATAGGACTTATAATTTTTATCAATTTTTTAATTACTTATTTCATCAACTTTTCATCAACTTTTATTAAAATTTGATAAAAAAAATTATTTTTTAATAAAACGAAATGGTCACTATATATACTTTTATTACAAAAATGTCATGCTTGACTAACACGACTCTTTACAATTAATGATGTAAAGAACATATAAGCTAGCATGAGGCAAGTGTTCTGTTGTGGTAGACTTTTGAAGGGCCTTTGTCTATAGTGGCAAACTTATAAATTTCAATCTTTAGCTTTCTAAGTACAAATTGTCAAATTATAAAATTAAATTGAAATCGTCAGTGACTCAGTTTAGTGTTATTTGAACTTATCAATAAAATAGTTTTGATCTAAATAAAATGGGAATGACCTCGTGTCTATAGTGGACAAGAGATATGTTGTCCACTATTTGTTGACATTATTTGTGTCTACACACAGTTGTGTGCTCCACTGCTGATGTGACACTCCCACATCAACCCGCATTAGTAGTGGATAACATATCTATATCCACCATGGACAAGTGATCGTTCCTCCTAAATAAAATTGTTCTAAAACAATTTGGTTTAAGTTTTGGTACTTTAATTACATGTTGAAATCAAACCACATTATTTAAAACAAAACAAAAAAAATTAATTTTCTGCTAGAATTTGGTCACAATTGGGCATGTGCCAGATTATTAAATTACAATATTAACCTCTAAAATAAAGATATAACCATTAAAATGTTAATATAAATATATGGGCATTTTGGTCAATTGACAATTACCCACAATTGTCCTAATTGGATAAACCAATCCATCCATTATCGTTCATAGTTTATACACCAAAACCTCTTCACGCTGCAAATGTTGAGAACCCAAAAGCTTTGAAAATCAAGCAATGCAGCAACGAGGACAGTGTCGGTGGAAGCTCCTAAATTAAAGCATGTCCAATGTTAGACATCTTTTAAAAAGTTTACGTGACAAGAGAAAAAAATAAATAAGGAGAGAGAGGGAGTGGAATAAGGAAAGAAATAGAAAAATAGATGAGAGAGATAGACACAATGTAGCAGCATTTATTGTAAAAGGTGTCTTGCAAGCCGTCTAAAAGTGGACATCCTGTTAAACAACCTTCTACAATAAATGGTGCTACATTAGTTTTGTCTCTGCGACCTCATTGCCACATCATCTAGACATTCAATATAAAAACCACCATTGGAAATGCTCTTAGCTGTTAACTCCTTTTTGCAGTTATGAGGATAATAAAAATCTTGTTAGGGAGCATCAAAGTTGTTTGTGATTTTATATTTTGTTTAATAGACTTGTATTGTTAATTTGTATTAACTTTTATTTTATATGGATTTAGCTTAAAAAAATAAACGAAACACTTTATTGTGGTTTTGTTGGTATTTAAATTTATAGTTCAAATATATATTTTGTTTTATTTCATCGTCAATAATAATAAAAAATTAATCAATGAACTAGTGACCTTAAAACGAAAACGAATAAAAAATATAAAATGAAATCACGATCGAAAACTGAACCAAACCGTTAGGTTTAAGTTCGAGTTTCTCTCAACCTGGTTTAGATGATTTGGTTTGAAATATGTCAAAACTGTCTAAACGTAGATGTTCGCACAAGTACTCAGACAAATAAGGTGGTATTTTTTGTGTTTGGGACAATTAAACGTGTAATTTATAAATCTCCTATCATTCATCAATGAAAAAATAAACTAATTTTTTAATATTCTGATTCTTGGCCACCATCCCACGTATTTTCTTATATATTTTAGTATTTATTTTCTTAAATTTTTAGTGTATTCTATATTTCTATTCTTCTATGCATAAAAGACTGAAAATGATCGTGGTAAAGAAAATAGGGTAACGAAGACTTGAGACTTGAGGGGTTGCGATTAACCCACCGTGCAAGTTAGCGTAGGTGGCAGGCAAAGGCTGAGAACTTTCATGGTGGGCCCTATCTTACCGAGGGGTGCGCACGAAAGGATGACCGCACCCACACGTGCACACATTAATTAGTAGTAGTACTATAAAGCTTTCTCGGTAATTACTACTAAAAAGCTTAGCTAAAAGCATTTTCTTTTACTTTTCTATGATTAGTTTAAATAATTGTTCCAAAAGTACCAAACTGCCATTGGGAGCCCCTTAAAAAAGTTTTCAAACTTGTAAAACTAATTTCTATTTTACTCATGTAATCATAAAGATATTAACAAACTTTGTTTTAATGAAAATTCAATAAATGTTGTTTATATTTGTACTGAACTCTAGAAGAAGGAAAAAAACTAAATTCGACCAAATTTTGAGCATGTTGTAAAGTGAAACTTAATTTGATTCATCTAAATCTTTAATCTGAAAAATCGATTCGAGAAATAAAAATTTCAAAATTGATTAACCTAAATCATTAGTACACGTCGAATAATTGAAGAGTTCAACTCAGTAGTGCATTAATTGCCCGAGCAGTCCTTGCTCTTTAGATATTTGGTATAAAACTTCAAAATTAATATAAATCGACAACGCTTCTTTTATCTTTCGATGTTTTAGAAAGCGTATGAGAAAGGTAATCTTGTTTGGTTAATCTAGATACATCCATTGGTTAAAGCCCTTTTTGGTCATTTCACATCCTTAAAAATAATTAACTAAATTAAATCACAATTAGTTAGCACCGGATAATAATCGTCACATCATCTCCAAATGACCTTTTTTTAGTCATAGCCGCGTTTGACCTCCGCACCAATACTTACAGCCTATACATACACTGATACACGTTTTTGTATCTATACACATAGACACACGGTTGTTCTATTTCTTCTTTCTTGGTGTAAATCTAGAACAAATGTTTCAGTTAAATTTTATATATTTTCTTTGCTTTTCTGGAGAAATTGTTGATGAAACTGAAGCTTTTTGGAACCGAAAAATTTGAGTGAAAATTTTCTGTTTACTTAATAGGAGAAATGAGGAGAGGAGTTAATGGAACCGATGTTCTGGAGACTATAAACGCCGCTGCTACTGCGATCTCATCGGATGAAAACCGCTTTCCTCAAGCTTCGATTCAGGTATAATTTAATAATTTGGCTTGAATTTGAATTTTTCGTTAATATTGACGGTTTTCTCGTGGAATTCCGACAGTTACAGTGTCAAACGCGTGTTTGTGTTAAGAGGCAGTGTATAATTTTTCTTGAATTGATAGTTTTATTGCGAAATTTTTCTTGTTGACGTTAATAATTTTGTGTGAGATTTGAGATCCGGTGTTTGATTTTTATGTTGATTGATTTTATTTCTATTAAAAGGTGATAATGATGATTTTGAATTTTATATTTTTGTTTAATGTAAATATTTGGTCAGAAATTAGATCACTTGGGCATAAACTCGTTGCGGTTTCGAGCACTTTTGAAAGTATCTTTTAAAGTTTAGTTTGCTTTTTCACTCGCATTAACTGCGGTCTTTGTTTCTTTTTTAATCATTGCTAGTGAATTTTTTAGAAACTACTTTGATGATGGGATGAAGTTATATGAAATTTACTTTTTGAAATCAGAAAGTTACTTGATCTACTAAAACTGATGTAAAGGCGAGAAATATAGGCTGATCATGATGTGGCTGAACTGTTTATCCATAATATCGTGGAGTAATCTTTGTTACTACCTTCAGGTACTTATAAAATGGGACATGATTTTAGGCTAAAAGGAATGCATGGCAAAGAAATATAGGCTGATCATGATGTAACTATCCATCTTATCCATAATGTTCTAAAGTAATCAGCGGTGTCCTTACCAGCTTCCTGTACTTAAAAACGCAGCTTGATTATAGATATGATAATAAACGTTTTTTGGAGGTAAAAGAACATATGCTCTGCTGGAGGTGATGACATTAAATTTTTGAAATTTATTCACATGTTTTTACATTTGTGAAGTAGTAGATGATTTTTACTGGTTGAATCAGCAGAAGATGTATTGCAAACCAGCCAACTACGATTCTGTATAATTAGCATGTCATGTTTCCCTTTATAAAATCTCCTCACAATTAATATTACCGCTTTCATTAAATAGCTTGTATACAACGATTGTGGAAAATTAATTTATCCTACTTGGAGGTTTGACCATTTTGTGCTCTATGGTGCCAATATGTTGAGATTTGAAGAAAAAGCAGGACTTTATGGCAGTGACGTACTCGCTGCAGCCAACTCCTCCTGCTACTATACTTAACTTTATGTAATATGATCCTTTACCTGAAAAATATGCCTTGGACGGCAGAAAGATAATGTCTGCAGGCATGTATGCATACACAGGAAGATCTATGTTCTACACATGCCATCGCCATCAGCATCGGCATCGGCATCGGCATCAGTATCAGTGTTATTTTTTTACACGAGGAATAGTTTCATGTGTCATTGTCCTGTTGATACTAAATTTCTGTGTAATCTTTAATTGCATTTCATCTTGTGGAAAAATCTTGAGATGGATGTATTATCCAGCCATTGGTGCTCATATTTATTTTCACTGTTATCCACAATTGATAACTTCGTGTGCTTCCGAGTAAAATACTTATGTGATTGATATTGCTTATGGTCAGATGCAGAAAAGAAGGTGGGGAAGCTGCTGGAGCCTTTATTGGTGTTTTGGATCTCATAAGAATAACAAGCGAATTGGACATGCTGTTCTTGTTCCCCAAACTCCGGCCACAGGAGCAGATGCTCCCCGAGATGAAAATCTGACTCAACCACTTTCCATAGTAGTTCCTTTTATTGCACCTCCTTCCTCCCCAGCGTCTTTCTTTCTGTCAGAACCTCCTTCAGCAACCCAATCACCAACTGGACTGCTATCACTCACCTCTATATCTGCAAGCATGTATTCTCCCAGTGGGCCTGCATCAATTTTTGCTATTGGGCCTTACGCACATGAAACCCAATTAGTCTCTCCACCCGTCTTCTCAACCATCACTACGGAACCATCAACTGCCCCATTTACTCCTCCCCCGGAATCCGTCCACTTTACCACACCTTCATCTCCTGAGGTGCCATTTGCTCGTCTTCTTGAACCCAACCTCCAAAATCGTCAAGCTGGGGAGAGATACCCTGTATCTCATTATGAATTTCAGTCTTATCAACTTCAACCTGGAAGTCCAGTGAGCCATTTGATCTCACCTAGATCGGGCATCTCTGGTTCAGGCACCTCGTCGCCTTTTCTCGACCGTGAGTTTGCTCGAGGACACCCCTTTTTCCTTGAGTTCGGAACTGGCGACCCTTACAAGCTTTTCAACCTGGACAAGCTGGTTATTCGTGAAGGGGAATCACATGAAGGATCTGGTACGTCAACTCCGGATGCTGTGGTGCCTAGATCTCGCGATAGTTTCCTTGTAAATCGTCAGGATTTGGATGTCGCTCCACTTCCAGATATATGTAATGGATTGCGAAATGATGAGAAAGAGGTTGATCACAGAGTTTCTTTCGAGATAACTGCAGAAGAAGTTATAAGATGCGTGGAAAAGAAGCCAGCAGCTTTGCACAAAGCCGCAGTCGAATCTGTTGAGAATGAGGAATGTACGGGAGAGAAAAACCCAATCAAAATTGCAAATGTACATGAGTCCTTTGCTGGGGAAATGTCCAACACCACGCCCCCGAAAGCTCATACAGATGGTGATGATGAACAACAGCAGCATAAAAAATGTCGGACTATCACTCTTGGGTCTGCCAAAGAATTCAACTTTGACAATATCGATGGTGGAAATTCCATTAAGCATAACATAGGTTCTGATTGGTGGGCAAATGAGAAGATACTCAGAGACGAAGGAGGACCGTGTAAGAAATGGTCTTTCCCGATGGTACAGACAGGTGCCAGCTAATTCTCGTATGGTACTCGAAAAAGAAGTTAAAATATTTTATACTTTAGTGTCCCATATGCACCAATCATACACAGGATGTAAATGTGTTTCTTAGGTAGTCATGTTTTGCAGGACTGACTCTCACATGAAGACTTTTTTTGAAGCACTTCCTAACCTGAAAAAAGGACAGACAGGATGTATTCTTTACACACTGATGATACTATGATGCACACGACAAAAATTGTCTTCAGCAGCATCTAGATATTTTACCTTAGAATTTTCATATGTAAAATAAATAATGATTAGCTATAATTGTGATAGGTATACTGCTCTGCTAATGATGTCAAAAACAATTATTTAGTCTTTTAGACTACGATTTTGCCATTAGATCTTGCTGCTGAATGCTTATGACAAAAATATGATCACTTTCGTGACTACTTTTCTTTGTCACTTTCACTATACAAGAAAAAGTGTTGAACGTCTTCTTGATATATTTTATGAATGTTTGGTACAATGTACTGAATAGTCGTCTGGAATATTTTTTCAAAAGCTGTCTTTATGAAAGATGGAGATAAAAAGCATACCTAATTGTTCAAATAATAGGCGTGTATTAAATGTTTGTGTTGAATTAAGAAACACAAGCAACCATGAGGGCGTGCTAGTTAAACAGTCACGAATTGTACAATATAATAGATAAGACTAATATACTAAATATATTATACATATAGTACACCTTGTGTTCTAGAGTGGAAAGAAGAAGATTAGTATTTGCGCGTATTTTATTATTTTAAAAAAAAAAAAAATAGATAAGCGAACATTCCGTTAAAAAAAGAAAAAAAGAAAAGAAAAAGAGTATATGTCAAGAAATGTGTTTGGTATTTTATTAATAGGTGTTGGCCAATAGTTGGTGCCTCTATTCAAAGCTAGACACGCACTCAAGTATTAGTACCCCTAATATATGGGAAGGGCTACTCAATTATTAACACATTCAATAAATAAAAATTAAATTGGATTGGCCTAATTTATATGGTTTTAATGTAGGAAGTAGTGATGGCAACGGAGCGGATCGGGGCGGATCAGGCCTGATCCGATCCGCCCCGCAATAATTTTTGGATATCCAAATCCGCCCCGTGATCCGCCATTTTTCGGGGCGGATCGGGGCGGATCAGAGCCCTGATCCGTATACTGATCCGTTTTTTTTTTTTTTTTTTTTTTTTTTTTTTTTTTAAGAATTAAACCTTTTTTTAGCTAACTCCAACTATCTCTAAATTGTAATTTAAGCCCGAAATCTTTTATTTATTTATTATTTACTCATATTTTTTTCAAACGGGGCGGATCGGATCGGATCGGATCAGGCGTGATCCGCCCCGCCCCGCGATCTGCCACGATCTGCCCCGATCCGCCCCACTGATCCGCGGATCAGAAATTTTTTGCTCCATTCGGATCGGGTATCCATCGGGTTTGGGGCGGATCGGATATTTTTGCCATCCCTAGTAGGAAGGAAGATGTCAGTCTATCAATAGAAGTATCGTGATAGTTTATGTTCGACTATCTTCAATTCTTTATTGTATCTCCATTCAGATCTACTAAGAGTATGCTTGATAAAAAAAAATTAAATTATAAGCAGTAAATTTTATATAATGTGTGAATAAAAAATTTGTGAAAATTGTTGGTCCTACAAAATGTGTGAATAAAAATAATGTTTAACTAGCTTATAAATATTTATAAGCATACACAAACATATGTTGGATGAGTTTTTTGGTAAATTTTGATAAAAATTTGACCGGGTATATTTGACAAAGATTTTTTGTAAATTATAAGTAGTGAGTTATACAGAATGTGTGGATAAAGAGTGAATAAAAGTTGCAGATCTTACAAATGTGTGTATAAAAATAATGTTTGACTAATCACCGACTATAGAGAAGTTTTCTCCGCTACAGGAATAAAAAAAGTACTTTTTGTGTCACTACGTCTTCACTATTCATCTTATACAAAATTTGCTATTCAATCATCTTCTTCAACAGACCATCTCCAAAATCTGCTCATCTTCTCAATTCATCCTCCTCAATCGATCATCTCCCTCCACCTATCATCTCCAAAATCTGTTCACCGCTTCAATTTATTATCATAATAGATTATACGGTCGGATTCCACCGCAAAAGAAGCGGTATACTAGTTTATAAATGTTTATAATTACAGATAAGCATATACAAAATATGTGGTTGAAAAATTAATAGAAATTGTGAGTTTTATAAAGATTAAAATTAATTATTTATTTTTAATCACAAATTTTTAATAAATTTTAATATGTACCAAACAATCATTTTATTTCCTAGCGTTCATTGACCACAGGAAACTACTGCTTACCTTCTAGAATCCTCCACAGCCACCCCACCTACCTTTCTAGCACACCCTTAAAAAGCCAAACCCTCAAATTCCTTTTTCCACCTCCATGCACCTTTGATTAGCTACACAAATTTTCTTGCACCTTCTATACTGGATAAAAGTTTTGATCTTGCCCTTGACCTGCTTTGGGTGGCAGCGTAAGTACACGCTCGTCGTTTCTATATTCGAAATCGATGTTTTGTACTATCCCGCTCGTAACCTTGTATTTGGCCGCATTATCCTCTTGACCAAATAAGCATTGATTGTTTTTATTGAATTTTCAAAATTCTTCCCTTTTTACTCAATCTGATTTGGAATCCACCTCCCAAATTTGAGCAGGTACTGATTTCTAGGGTTCTCAAGATTCTTTCTTCAATCCCAGGTATTGATATTTCAGTACCGTTTTGTTTTGAAACTGAGATTAGATTTTGGGTTCAGGTTCTTCTGAAGTGCATAAAGATTGGGAATTTTCTTTAAAATGCCCCCTTTAGCAGGATCAAAATCCCTGGCAAATAGGGCTCCTCAAGAATCAAATTCTAATGTCGTTACAATTGATGTGGGTGGTCAGATTTTCCAGACCACAAAACAAACCCTTTCTTTAGCTGGATCCAAATCTTTATTATCCAGGATTGCCAATTCTGATAATACAATCCCTTTTATTGACAGAGACCCTGAACTTTTCTCTATTATACTTTCACTACTCAGAACTGGGAATCTTCCATCAAAAGCCAAATCCTTTGATATTCAAGACCTGATTTTTGAGGCTCAGTTTTATGGAATCGAAAACCTCTTAGTAAACTCCCAATCAAACCCTTCTCAATTTGATGCATTTAACCTTGAAAAATCATTGGTTTTGCCTCTGAATGGCAGGGATTCACCCTCAGCTATCTCAACTACACAGTATGAATCTCTTCACGTTGCTCATGGTAGTAAAATCACCTCCTTTGATTGGTCATTGCAAAGAAAATCCACCATATTGACCCAATTTACAGCCATTGATTCGTTATTAGCATTGTCGGATAAAGTTGCTGCGGCCGGGGCCACAGATATTTCAGGGCTACAAATTATAAATCTTGATAACGGTTTTGTTAAACAGACATTGTATTGGGAGAATGTCACAAGGTCTGGTTCTACTGTGCAAGCCATTGGGGTGTCATCGGAATACTTATTCACTAGCTTTGAATCAGGCCGGAGAAATTCAAATTGCATCATGTTATATGATCTCAATGACAATTTACGACCCATAACCAAGATTGGTCATTATGAAATTTTTGGAGCTGATTTAGATTCTGCAATTCCAGCCACTAAACTGCAGTGGGTTTCTAGTCATAACTTGTTGATGGCCTCAGGTTCTCACAGTGGACCTTCTGGTGTACTAGGCAATATTAGGTTTTGGGACATTAGGTCTGGGAATGTAGTTTGGGAACTTAAGGAGAGAATTGATTGTTTCGCGGATGTCGCAGTATCAGATACATTTTCGTCCATATTTAAAATTGGTGTGAATACTGGTGAAGTGTTCTTTGCTGATTTGAGGAACATAGGTGCTGATAATTATTGGGTTTGTCTTGGTGATGGAAGAAAGGTGTCAAATGGGAAGAAAGAAGGTTTTGGATGTAAAGTTAGAAGCCATGGAAACCAAGTCTTCTGCTGTAAAGGAGGAAACATAGAGCTGTGGTCTGAGGTTCAGATTGGTTCTATGCAAAACCGGGAAGGTCGTTTACAGGAGAGAGTCTTCCGGAAGAACTTTATGGGAAGAGCGACGGATGTTGGAAGAAGCCGCATAACCAACTTGGATTTTGGAGGGAATAAGATGTTCGTGACACGAAAGGATCAACAATGCATTGAAGTTTGGAGTTCATTGAGGGGCTTGTGATTTTGCAAGATCTAATGAACTGAACAGAGTAGTGGAAGGAGGAATGTATTGAAGTTCATTGGAGGGCTTATGATTTCACACGGTCTAATTAATTGAACAGAGTGACTGAAAAACATTCAAGTAGTCGACCTTAATTATATAGGGAAAAAGTCTTAGTTATTCATTTGTGAACTTTCATACTTTAGAAATAGCTTTTCATGTAAATTTTACTTGATACAGTTCTAATGCATGATCAATGAATTGAAATGAAATTTCGCATATTATCTTACATGGTATAGAGGATATATAAGATAGACTTGACGAAATAAATTTGACATACACAAAATTTCATAATACATATCGAGGTTACTAAATATTCGTGGCGAACTTGTTCTCCTCTGGGGAGGATGATGCAGCCCACAAGCAACTAAATTTTCTTCTTTTTCAAGAAGGTAAATAGAAAAGAGAACAAAAACAATCAGCACAAAATATTGGAGTTCATTTTTTTCTTTATTGCACAAGGCGAAGAAAGAAAAGCGAAGGAAGAGGATGAAGAACCATTTTCTCGTCTTTCAAACACACAACAAACTCCTCCCATAATCCGTCTCCAATTATACACCAGGAAGGGTTCTTCTTTAACAGAGTCGAAAACTACATTTCCCAACTATAAAATAGGGTCACAAAATATGAAACTACTTGGATTCTGTCGAACTCAAGCTGAATTCCCACAATTTCTTCGCCAATTCTGCATCACTGGCCAGTGAACTTGGTTTGCCTATATTACTATCGACAAAATACTCGCCACTCACTGCCTTCACCTGTGGATGCAGGGCAACATAGCATGTTGTTGCCGCTCCCTAGAACAAATGAAGAATGAGTTCAATGAGGAAAAATTTATAGAATCTTTATTAAAAATGATACGGTTACTTTTGTTTCGTAGATTACATCTGTCTACTTACTTACAGATTACACATAATAATTACTTTCAGCGTACCAAGATTATATTTTGGAGAGTACATTGATGACATGTTTGGTAGGGACTAGGGAGGAGTGAAAAGAACTGACATGTATTAAGGAAAATAAGCTAAAATTTATGTATTATTCTATGCACTACGACACGCCAAACATGATTTGAAATGTAAAACATACCTGTGGAATATTTTTAAGAACGTATTTTCCGATCCAGCTGGCCACACCTGTGAAAAGAAAATGTCAAAACACATCGACCAGATTGACTTTTTGTGCACTATGTGAATGCACCAAAATTACTTCCATGGTGGAGCAGTTTTCAGAATTCACAACTAGAGAAAAGCTAGAACGTGCATCTTTTTGATTTTTCAAGACTCGACCTTGAATCTTTTTACACCTTAACTTGAAATTATCTATGCTATACAGTAATTTAATGCAAAAGACATCCTTCAAAGACCATCACCTATTAATTTCTGATTCTACCGATATTTTTCATTATGCAGCATCAAGGTAACACAGCAAGTTTGGCTAAGCTTAACAAAAATAAAAAATGTAAAAGTGACTTTTACGTGATTTTCATGTTCCCAAACATGTTTGAATACATTACTTTTCTTACTTCTAACTAAAATAAATTATTTATTTTGAGTAAGTAAATCACTTAATTCCAGGCTTAACTAACAAATAAATAATAACAAATAAAATTATTTATTTGACAACTTATTTACTTATACATAAAAATTTTAAGCTTAGCCGAACATGCTTAAAGCAGTTGGTGAAGACGAACAACCAAAAGCCCAAGCTGCTTTAGGTTATTGCGCCTTTAATACTACGATATAATACATACATTGCTCCGAATTACATGAGACTTAAAACTTTGAGAAATTTTGAGTGGAAGCAAAATTAAGGGATAGACAACCAAGGATGAAACAAAAAAGTAAAAAAAAAAAAAAAAAAGTGCAAACTTGGCAAAAATAGTTACTTAAAAGTAACAAGCTTTGATATTTTTAAAATGGGAACTTTACCTTCGATGAAACTGTGATGGCGCAGAAGGTTAGTGGCAATTGCTCCGGGATGAAGTGAATTAGCAGTTATATCAACTCCTTCTTCCTGTTGTAGCAGAAACAAAATGTTACACTTCTACTATAGCATATACTGTTGGCTAAAACAATACAGCAAATGACAAGCAGGTACTTCTATCAACGAGATGCTGCTTATTAAACAGCCTTATATGAGAAATTTCACCAATGTCGGAAGATTATGGTAACCTATCAGTACTATTAAGTGAGAAAAAAAAAAGTAACTTATTCAAACATGTTTAATTGTTTATTACAAAATTTCTCCAGCATTTAAAACCATCTTATTTAGCAAATTTGCTTAGTTTAAACAAAAACTCGATGTATTTAATACATCAAAAGAAAACCATAAATGCAGAAAATCCAAAACTATTTTATTAATCTTCTCCATATTTTGGAAGATACACGTGTATAAATAAAAACTTTATTTCATGCGATAATACTATACAATTTCTGATTTCTAAGTCAGAAAGATTACCTTCAGGTGCCTTGCAAGCTCTTTAGCATGCAATATGTTAGCTAGTTTTGACTGTCCATAAGCGAGTACACTGTAGTAACTGGAAAAATATAATACAAGACAATAGGTGATTTCCCACTAGCAAAATGAAACATAGAATAAATATAAGATTAATGCAAGCAGTTTATCTACAATAAGCAACTTTGGCTAAGCTTAATAAAAATTACTTACTCTTATCTTAGATAATAAGTAACTTACATGTTTCCAGCTTTAACCAATAAAATAAATATTTATTTTAAAACTTACTTATTGATTTATAAGTAAACTTTTTAAGCTTAGCCAAACATGTTCTATAACAAAAAGTTGAGGCGCTCATTACTGAACGTTAAACATGTGGCAAAAGTTCAGATCAACATTTTTTCTTTTACAAAAGACCTAAGCCGTTAAAGACATCACGAAAAGGTTTGCAAATAATGTCCCATTGATCCTTTTCCAGCAAAACATGTATGAATTAATAAAGTATCTGTATAGATACATAATAAACTTTTCTTTCAGTTTTCATGGCTGAATACATTAATTAATCAGCAAAACGTAAATCAAATATTAATTAATAAAGTATCCATATATACATATTATCCAAAATCAAGTGTTGATGACATTTTTTCTATGAAAACTGGAACGTAGAAATCCCTAAAGAGTATCCATATTCTTGCTTATTCTGTCGTTCTGATGATTTAACAACTAGACATAAATCAAATACGAACAAAGTATCTAAACAATACTAGTTTCTAAATTCTAAAAAATAACCTTTTCTTCAAATTTTCACCAATGGGTACATTGATTTTAACAGCAAAGCAAACTCCCACCCCCCACCCCCCACCGCGCGCGCGCGCACACACACAAAGAAAGAAAGAAAGAAAGAGAGAAAACCTTAGAACAATACAAGCAGTACAAAATTCAGTTTCCGCACCATTTTCTATATTCTCACTAACCCTAATATTCCATCTTGCTTAGATTTATTCCTTTAATGATCACGACCGTAGGGAGTTTTCTCCGCTATTGGAAGAAAAAAAGAATGTATACGTCCGTGTGTATTTATGTCTTCAATTTTCCTCTCAAATGAAACTCTCTCTCAAACGATCTTCTTCAAATGAAACTCTCTCTCAAACGATCTTCTTCTTGCTCTATTCACTACCTCAATCCTAAAATCATAACCAATATATAGATCGTCATCATCGTCTATCAAGACTCCATCAGGAACAAAGGAGTTCAAATCTCGTGACCTATTCTCATAGATCCTATAGTCGGATCCCACCGCAGAAAAGTTGTATACTAGTTTATGTGATTCTTGAATAATTTTCAAAGTTTAATCGTCTATACTTTTATTTGATTGGTTTGGTCAAAACCTCGGCGGCGACAGTGATGACTTGGCATGCACGACCTCATGCTTACTTTATACAGAAGAGTCTAAAGCGATTATCTGACAGCTACTCCAGCAACTGTTTGAGCTCCCATTCATAAAGATGTAAAATATAAGATAAATTAACATTTTGTCATTATTCAATAATTTTTTAATTATTTATTGGACATTGCATGGGACTATTATCAATTGATTAAATAACATGACTTAATCTTGAGAAAAGTATAAAAGTACATACCTTGATCTATCATTGATTTTATTAAAACGAATTCCTTCACCATAAACAACCCGATGACCTTCTGATGCAACAATGACAATCCTTCCTTCTTTTTGGCTCTCACGAGCAGTTTTTTTCATGTTGTCCAACAAAAGATTTGTTAAAAGAAAGTGCCCTGCACCAGAAAGTAAAGATTTTTCTTATCTATGCCTTGTTTTTTAGTTCAACTCATTAAAGTGGAAACATCTTAAACACATATGGCTTGTTTGGTAGGGTTGGATTCTACAGTACATAGCATTAAAGAAGAAAAGAAAGTTAAAATATTATCCATAGTATTGTCAAGCTCAATCTAGTACCGCGTCCCAAACATGCCCATATTGATTCACAAGAAGAAAGCATACAAGGAGCATAGAAGATTATATTTTACAAAATAAAAGGGGTAAATAAGAGTTTTAAGAGAGTTTTAACTATTCAATAATAGAAATGCATATTGCAAATTTATGTCAGAGTAGCATGTTTGGCTAAGCTTAATAAGTTTATTTAAAAGTAGGTTTTAAAATAAATAATTTTTTGTTGGTTAAAGTTGAAAATAATTACTCTCATTTTGACACCTTGCTTCAAAAATAAGAAAAAATAGCATATTCAGACATGTTTGAAAACAAAGAGATACTTAAAAATTAACAATAAAACATCAAGCAAAGTATATCTAAAGTGACCATCTCCCAAAAAAAGGAAAAAGGAAAAGAAACATAGAATCCAGGTCTACATCACAAGATATCAAACATAAAATAAAAAATTCAAAAATTTGGAGAAAACTAATAGAAAAGGCACCTAGATGATTAGTTGCAAATTGCAATTCGATCTTGTCTTCAGATTCCATGAAAGGTGGAGCCATAACCCCTGCATTATTACTTTCAACCGACCAAGGATGTAAGGTTTTGTAAACAGGTAACTATAAGAAATAGTGTGCATCAAGGGTAGGTACTGTTTAGATACTAGTATGTAAGTCAACAAGTAATCTCACATGAGGATGTTCAAAGGAAGAGCCGAGGAGTTATATTCTGATGCAAATTTCCTAACAGATGACATAGAACTAAGATCAAGTTCCATAACATCTATTTTAGCATCCGGGAATTCCTTAATTATAGCTTCTTTAACTTTTCTACCACTATCCATATTGCGTACTGCCATAATTACATGAATGCCACGCAAGGCAAGGACCCGGGTTGTCTCTGTTCCAATACCACTAGATGCTCCTGAAATATGCAGAAGATAAACACCAAAAGTCAGGAAAAGTGCATTTTGGATTCTTTTTTCAAGCCATAAGAGCACAAATTTCCAGTTCTATAGATTTTGTAACCATTAAAAGGGAAGGAAAAAAAGGCAAAATGATTAGGGCATATTAACTACACATGAATGCGAAGAATAATTACAAAACTTACAAACAACTTTATGTCTACGATCAAGAAGCAGTACTACTATATTTAAGTTTTCGAAGCTGGCGGAAAACTTTATAATTAAGATATAATCATACAAATGATGGTGAGGATGAGTGAAGAATTAAATAAATAATAGCCAATTAGCCATCTTCCAAGGTTAATCTAATCTTGTCAACTTGAAAATAGCTGAATGCTATGTCTTAGTGTAGATCTAGATGGAGAAAAAAATAAGATAAACAGAGGCCGTTGCTGCACATGCTAATAATAAGAAAGCTTTTGGCATTACATCGCAAAATGCTGAACCACATAAATTGTGTGTTCCATTTTTACTATTATTTTTACCACTATTATAATTCTTCCATTCGTGTCATCATATTAGTGCCATAGTAACCGTCAAGCATTCTGCAAAATTATTAGGATTAATTTCCTAACATAAGCTTTTATTGTAATGGCTAACAACATCCCAATTGCTGGCAAATGAACCCGAAAAACATAACAATTAACATTATCATCTCTAAAGTTGTCACCATAAGATATTAACATTCACATCCCAAAGCCCACAAAGAATTAATTCTAAACTTAATTAATGACGATTACACTTCATAGTTCATCATACTGACTGAGCTTGGAAGGAAAGGAATTTGTACAACACAGAATTCATTGAAGAATCATAAAATACCATTTGATCAATTGTTAAAACTTAACATTTCACTATCAATATTAAATTTCACTGCGAAATGCCACAAAAATTGATACATAAATTTTAATAAATGATTTTGTATTAGAATTCATACTGACTGAACTAGGAAAAAAAGAAAAGGAATTTGTGCAATCCGCAGTTCATTCAAGAATCATTAAATACCATTACCAGAAACCAATGATCAAGAACCAAGCTGTGTAACCAGAAACCTATTTACTAACAAAGAAAAAACAATCAGATTACTAATTAAGATACAAAAGGAATAAACAAAAATACTGATTAATCAAAAAACCGCAAAATCAAATAATCAAAATGAAAAAAATGAAAAAAAAAAAAGAATTTTAAGAAAAACCCAAGTGCTAAAAAGGACCTGTGATAATAGCAGTGAGGCCAGAGCCATCAATTCCTTGTGTAACTTCCTCAGCTGTTGAGGATGCTGAGAATCCTGATGGCCCTTTTCTTCCAAAAATCCACATTTTTTTGTTATTGGATCAAATTTTTTACCCTTTGCGATCGATTTATGAAACAAATTTATATGATTGTAATGATACAGAGTAACAGTGTAACACTGAACTCTATTTATATTGTGCGTGTGCGTGTGCGTGTGCGTGTGCGTGTGCGTGTTATTCTAATCGATGGTCTCTTGTCGATTTCGAATAATGGTTAACAGTGGAGACAGTTTACAGTTTTATAACGGAAAAATTGCATCAACCGTCCTCAATTTCTCGACGTTTTTACAGTTCTTCTATAACTTTTTTTTTACTAACAATGTCATCCCAACCTAATAGTTTTGCAGCATCGTTATTGGAAATGCCCCTGTTAAATTAATTGTTGGGAAATGTGGTGCAATCCTAATATAATTTAAAGTAATTATTTAGTCGTGTTATATAATTAGAGCTCTTCTTCACTACTATCATGAAATAGTCTACATAGTT
This sequence comes from Forsythia viridissima, assembly GCA_030279155.1. Classification (NCBI taxonomy): domain Eukaryota; kingdom Viridiplantae; phylum Streptophyta; class Magnoliopsida; order Lamiales; family Oleaceae; genus Forsythia; species Forsythia viridissima. Next base: position 1,310,635 of record CM059041.1, on the reverse strand, counting down.
CATAACTACTCCTCTACAGGACGCTTACCTAGTCAACGCTTAGATCAAGCTCTACCCATACCCAGACTTTTCTGCTTTGCCCAACATTCTCAACTTGCCCGATTGTTGCTCAGCAGTTGACACTACTTTTTTGTTATAACTGTTAGTGTGAAATTTCTCTCTACAAAAGCCTTCATTCTCCTACATTTGTTTTCGAGCTTTTTTTTTTATCTTGAGTGATCATTTTTTTGAAAAGAGCATATTATAGTATATTTGGTAAAGATTTTTGTAGATCATAAAGAATAGGTCCTATGAAATCTGTGGATAAAAAGTTGTTAGTTCTACAAATCTACAATTTTTTTATGTTTGACCATAAAGAGGGATGATCTTGAATTCTTGAGCAATTTTGCTTTGTTGCAACATTTGGAGGCTTGAGCCATATTTGCTAGTGCTTAGAGCGTGTTCCTTGAGGGGAAGCTCAAAAGCAGATTAGGCATTTTTGGTGAACTACTTGCCTTGAGACAATTTTCTATCACTTTATTTTGTGATTGTGCATATATTCGTGAATGTTGGAGACCTTAAAATAATAAATTTAAGACAAAGTTACAAGGTACGAATACAAGGTTCTCTTGTTTCCATATGAAGCTGGAGACATCGTTAGTTGCATATGATAGGTTGTCATACACTCAAGTCAGAATTAAGTGAAAAATTAAATTCGACATAGTATTTGAATAGAAGAGTGTTAGTTAAAAGGATCGTGTTTTTACAGCTGCAAGACAACAATTTCTATGCATCGTGTTCCTTAAAGGTGACAAATGTTGGATGCAACAATGCATCCAATTACTATTGCTGAGCCAAACGTGCTCAAGAGTCGAGCTTCTTACACTACTAAATATCGACTGCGACGCGTAACATTCTTGTGTTATGTTTGGGTAGACATTCATCATTCTTGCCAAAGATTGCACATTTGCTCTGCATTACATTAAGGACATGTTTGATATGTGGTAGTGTACAAAATAATTTCTTATTGCTATCTCAACCACCTTACCAAACATACCACTAAGAACATTTCAAATCACACTAACAAGCTTTGCCAGGACTATATACTGCTGATTTTCACCAGAACATTAATATGATCCGTGTAATGCTATGACTAAGATCACATGATTGCACAATGAAATTTTCTTATCTTATCAAAGTGATTCTTGAGTAGATTCAAGACGAACATGCGGGCAGACCCTTTCTGGTTCCCCTCTTGTCCACAGAATCTTCAGATCGCCTCGTTTTTTCCCCAGTGCCAGAAACGTGCCTGCATCAAAATAACACCGAGTGTGATCAGGTAAATAACAAACACAGAGTCGATTCTCTTTTAATGAGGTTTTAAAAGTTACCGAGAGTAAAAGGGACAATGTAAAGTAGCGCTGGTTGGCCATGGCCATCCATCAAGTTCAATGCTACGTATGTAATAAGAAGACCTGCCATATATTACAAAAAGTTGATATCCAAAAATGGCTTTACAGAAATTTTCTACTTATTCAACGTCTTTGAAGAAACGGCAAATCAGGAAGTTCTTGTGGCTTGGGTAATTTTTATATATTGTTTACCTAATCCATAAGCAAACATTGCCCACAAGAAGTATCCCGCACGGAGACTCTTGTTTGCTAGCCAATCATACCTGCAAGTAATAACATACATTATTAAGAGCAGATTTGAAACTCCGACTAGGTTTTTGCATAGCCAGTCACAGGCCCAGTTAAATGAGGCAGGTTGCGGTAAGTTAAGAACCAGCATAAAACTTTGTCAACTGTTATGACATGTATGCAAGTTACATATAGACAAGGACCACAGAATGACATTGCAAGAATCGATGTGACCAAAAAGATTGCAAATTCTTCAAAGGATTAAGAACTCAAACCTAAGTGAAAATGCTACTAGCAGCCCAGGCAAGAGGATGTCACCAAAGCCTATGATACTGTAACCACCCCATGGATCAAACAAGCGCGGAATCTTCAGAAGCATCGGGATACCATCCTCTCCACTTCTATCGCCACGAGCAACCTGAGACGACATGAAACAGTCGAAATTACGCTCATCTCCGTGAAAACAGTTTGTGTATTAAGGGCCAAACTTCAAAATTCAATGATTACCCACCACAATCATCACACTTTCGTGGAACAGTTTCTTGGAAACGAACACCCAAAATATGTCATACATGAAAGCACAACTTAAAAGGACAGTACCCACCTGAAATGCAAAAGAAAGTATAAATCAAAGTGTATACCTTAATAGAAAGAGGATAGCCATGAGTAATGGATAAAAATTTCGCAGACCAAATCTCGAGAAATTAGATTATGAGGTAGTATAACTACGTTGCGATAGATAAGCTCTGTCAGCAAGATAGGCTCCATTATGTAAAGGATAAAATGTGTCTTTATTCTCATTGATAAACACAATTCAAATAGGGCAGTTCAAACAGGACTAGATACAACTCAAGTCACATAGACACCTCTAGTGATTATAAATAGATCCTTCTACATGCTATTCAAGTATGCACAATATACATACTAAATAGACACTCCTGAATTTCTCCATTTAATTATATTTAAAATCCTATTATCATATACTGGCTTGTGCATTAGAGGGGGTACAGATAAATACTCCACACCCTATGTTGCAGTTATCACTAGAAGGAGGACGAACGGACCAAAGAAAAGAGAGAGCAATTTTTGACAGTAGCATTATGTACTCTAGATATTGAAATATTGAATATACATCCAAGTAAAGCTTCGCTGAAGAATATACCAAGGACTATACTCATGGCGATCTTCCTATTCAACAACTTTGACAGTTTTCAAGCACCTCATAGTATTTCAAGATGTCCAAAGATTCAACCATTTCTCTATAATTTCTACCCACTGCCACTTTCAAGTAGGACAAAGTATAGCTTCTTAACTATGGTGACATGGGTTCGAAATCTCAACAACATTCTAAGTGAGCACATTAACCGGGCTAGGATTCTAAACAGCTGAACAGTAAAAAATTCACGGAACTCAACATTTTCTTCAAAGAAACAGATAAATTTCTCCTCTTTAGTAAAGCATTTAACAAGGTAGCCATTTAAATGGTGTCAAGCAAGCAAATGACCCCATCATATGTCAAGAACACAAGTCCTAATACTACCCATTCAAGACCGGATGCACAAATTAAATGAAGATGCGAATCAAGAGTTTGTTAATGATTTAAAGTTAACATCTAATGCATACGAACAATATCGTATCCATAAACATGTAACAAATGTAGATGCTTAATGATGATCATAGAAGAATCAAGAAAAGCACCATGTAAGTCTTGTATGTGGCCTTCATAATAGAATACAGATAATCTGACTGATTACCTTGAGATTAGGGATTCGCACTATCTGAAGAACAGTAATAATCAGCGCAATTCCCTGATTGATAAGAAAGAAGCAAGAGCAATCTTTTCGTTCAGGGAAGCATAATTCATGATTAATTTGTAATTCAAGAAGACATGGAAAAATAGAAGCGGGATTTGAAGATTTCATATATTGCAGGAAACTTACAAGAATATCTTGACCTATCCAAGCAAAAGAGTAAGTTCGGTACACAGCCCAAACCACAGCAAAAGCTATGCAGAATGGAGAAACCGCCAAAGTAAGGTATGAGACAGCTCCAAAGATTGGTACTTTGATGAATGATTCTCCCACATGCTTGAACCATCTGAAAATTTTGATTTATCCGCAAAGTTTGAGAGCTTAATTATTCTCTTCTTTTGAAATCATGGTAAAGTACAATGATAACAACATAATTTTCACTGAAGATGTGCATTAATTTGTTGATTTTTCAATTCAAATCTTTCTCTGGAGCACCAACGAACACTTATGTCCAGTCAACTTCATATTCGTATATTTATTAAATATTAGCTACATTGTTTGTCTAGCAGCTACAGTATTTGTCTAGCATCAAATGAGAAATGTTTAATCAATGTCCTCTTTGTCTAAGGTCTAGTTAACAAATTTGATGTGTAATAAACATGGAAACAGCCACAAATTAAATTAATATACCTTGACAACAACGCAACTAAGCAAGTCTGCAAGCCCTGTAAGAACAAGAAGCTAGAAATTCAGAACAAGTGTCTACAGGACAGATCACAAACTATAGAGACAATGTCAGACAACAAAGGTCCAGATATCAGATAGCAAGACTATAAAATTCAACTGCAGGAATAAGAAGAATGTTTGGCTAGGCTTTAAAATAGTAAAAGTTTCTTTTATGTTACATTTTGTTGGAAAATATGCTAGGATATGCTACTTTTTTCTTACTTTTAAATAAAAATGTTAGTTGTTTTGAAAGTTAAAAGAAGGTAAGTAACATGTTATTTATATTAAATCTTACATATTTACTAATAAGTAAACCTTTTAAACTTAGCCAAACATGCTGAAGGAAAATAAAATGAATACGGCTAGATTGAAAGTATAAAGGGAGCACACCTCTACACCACCAATGCAAAAGAGAACCACCAAGAGTTCAATGAACCAGAATGACATTAATTTGTACAGTAAAATTAAGAAGCACGATGCAACAACAACAAATAAGACTGCAGAGATCATATTGATATCCACCACACTGCTTCCACCAAGGCTTTTAATATTTGGAAGTTCATCTGAAGCATCCTACAAGAATATGATATTCTTTTAACAGTGAGTATAAAGGCTGTGAAAGATTTAAACCCTACTTGTGTGTTTGGCAAGATGGAGAAACAAAAAAGCCAAAATCAAGACAGGACTAGCAAAAGAAGGCTGACCTTTAACAACTTATCTTGTTCTATGGCTGCTTCTCTGGCACTCCATGCAGACCAATAAGAGGCACATAGGATGGTGCCGACTGCCATCAACCATAAAAATACTTCTGCTATATCAACCACCGGTCGACGTGGAGAGTATAGCTGCACAGAAACTAAAGAAAGGGGAACACCTTCACGAAAGAATAAAGTAAAAAGGAAGGAAGGAAGCTAAATGTGTACTATCTATTATTCATTCTCAAACTTAATAGCATAATGATCAAGAGTTGTTCAGATCGACCCGTACAGAATATCACAAGTCAGTCTTATATATAAACTACCTTGTTCAAACCCTAAGATACATAATGAGTTTGTCATACTTCAAAAGCAGAGTGAACGAACGGTTAGAACTTACGTAGTACCCCTAATCGGTTTTGTGATACAAACTGGAGCTCTTTATAAAATATATAGTGGGATTCTCGGAGAAACTTGGACTAGCTCATTTGGCTATTTGAAGACAAAAGACCAAGTAGGCTCAGACCCCATTGAAAAAGTCTCCCTCACAGGCCCTCCCCCGTGGGTCTGGGACTTGACAAAGTGCAACAATTTATAGTTCATGACTTCATGTCATCAACAGATATAGTAATTTAATTATGACATTAACCTTTTACATTTCAGTTCACAAGAATGACGCAATTTCAACAAAGCAAGTTAAAATTGGGAGGTGTAGACGAAAATTAAAATAGTATGTTGCAGTTGCTAAGACCTAATTGCTTATAGCTCCTAGTAGACCCAGCAACGACCAGAGCGAAATGGCGAAAAAAGATTCATACAACCAACCCCAAATTTATTGAAAATAAGGCTTAGAGCATGTTTGGTATAAAAAAATTTAAACTCTTTTTTTCTCAAACTCATTCTCAACCACATATTTTATAGGACCCACAACTTTATCAATTTTTCAACCTCACTTTTCACCAATTTTTTTCAAAATCTTCTAAAAACTACTTTTAAACTCAACCAAACACACACTTAGTTTATTGTATTTACCATTTTCGTTGGAAAATAAACAGGAGACACATGAGTGCCACTTTGTAGTGCCTATTTATCAAATAACAAAAGATGAACCAGAACAAAGACTTCATTATCTGAAATGTAATTTTGAATAAAGAATAAGATCTTACCTGATGAACCATTTGACAACATTTTGTCTAAGGTAGCACCAGCATCATGGGGAAGCATGACAGCAGGAATGTGTATATCTAGATCAGTTTCATCAGGCTCACAAACCATCTTGTAAAGTTCTGCAGAATTGAGTCATTTCAGTCACAAAATAAGCAGAACTGGCAAAATAAACAGGTCATGATTTCACATGCTGGAAAGCAGAAATTTGTTTCTTAAAATGCAAATAGGCCTCAACTTCATCTTTTATTATACCATTTTGTATCTGTTTCTTACTGCAATCCACTCACGGATGATCCAGCACAACGTAGACCATACTTAGAAGGCATACCACGCAATTATTCAACATATGTTCAACAGTGTGTTCAAAGTTCATGCATCTGAACCCACTGGTTGAATGCATGTTTGGCTAGGCTTAAAAAGTTTGCATAGCCATAATCCAAATGTTCATGTTAAAAAAATTTGAGCTGTGAGAACTAGCACTGCCAAAATGGCTGTACAAACAATCTCAGCTTGTCTTTCCGGCCTTCTTAGAAATCACGGTGCAGAAAATCTCCAAAGAAAAAAGAATGGCACATTTAACTTGTTTGGAATTTCATGAGCACTATGCAGAAAATTACGTCAGCATTAAGAAAGTCCTTGCAGAAAATAGTTTTAAAATGCACTCAGATCAAATATTATACCAACATAAATGAAAATGTTATTACCTTTCTGGTTATTTATAATGAGGACCGCTGAAGCACCAGCAGCTTCGGCAAAATTTGCCTTCACAGTAAATTTGCAGTTGCCTCGATCCACCATGATGACGTCTCCTACAAACTAAAAGCATTAAGGAAAATCCACTGTTACCAACAAAGGAAAAAGTAATCCCATTAATGAAAAGATGGTGTTTGATAACTCAAACAGTGTGTCAGGGACAAAATAAGGACCTTTTTCGTAGGAGAACTGCAACAATCACGAGGATCCGAGAGTGTAAGGCGAGTTTGGTTCGCATTTTTCTCCTTTGACACTATGGTAGTGCCAAATCTAGCACCAACACCAACAAATTCCTCGTCCTCTATGCCATCAACCCAAGTCTGAACTTTTACCTAGAAAAAGAAATAAAGAATGTTATTTAAACTAGATTAGGAAAGTAAACACGAGATAGACAGACAAAAGGCTACAAAAGAAACTTCTGAGATATACGAATAAAAGGAGGCCAGTTTCAGTTGCACTCTAACAACTATGGTAAACACGCGTTTGGTACACAGTTGGGAAATAGTAAGATGAATAAAATTTTAGCTCATTGTTATTCCTTAATGCTATTCACTACTGGTGGATTCACCTTACCGTCCCATATTAAGTTAAATAGGATACGTGCATATCATATTTTATCTTTAGAGTAAACTCAATCACAATTCAAGAGAAAAGAAACATTAGCACTTCTTCTCAAATATCATCAAAGCAGAATTACCACAAAGATTATTTTGTATCAGAGTGAATGGAAGAAACTGAAATTATAAAATCAGATGCATTCATCAAATGAACCAATCAGAAAAAATCAAATAAAAATATTTGAAAATACTGACAATTAACAGAAAAAATGAAAAGAGAAAATTTATAAAATGGAAAGTAGTGAAGAAAATTTAATAGTAAAAACCTTAACTGCCTCCAAATTACATTGATTTTATTATCTATAGACAAGAAAACCCATCAAAGACAATAATAAAATTCTAAAACATCAATTTACAAAATAGTGAGTCGAAGAGAAACACCCATAAAAATTTTTTAATGGATGAATTAATTAAACAAAAGATCACAAAATATTCAGTGAGAAAACAAACAAATCATCATTAAACTTAGCTCTCTCTCTCCCTCTCTCTCACCCACACCAGTGCTTGCAATTTATATACACACAAGCATGAAAAATTATACATCAAAGACAATAAAAATTTGCTAAAATTGAATCTTGATTAGATAAATATAAAAACTAAAAATTTGATAAATCAGAGAAAATTAAATGGGTCAAGGAGGAACAAAAAGAACTGATAGAATTACCAGCACAAAATCATTCTCACATCCGGGCTTTTTGGGAGCCAAATCGTCATCATGAACTATGTCACCAGCTCTCACTTTAGCCGGACTGCTCAAGATCAGCAGAAAAAATATGTATATGCAAATGAAACTCCAAATTCTCTGAAATTTCATGGTGGAGTTTCAAAAATTAGATGACCCTTTTTCTTTTCTTTCCTCCTTTATTCACTGCATCACCACCTGTGATGAATTTTGGAGAGACACATGAGTGTGGTTTTCTAGAGAGAGGAATGAAACACTGGTCTTGATGAAGTCCTAGTTTTTTCGTTTAATGAGCTTTTTCACACAACTGGGGTGGGTGCGTGGTGGGGTGGTTTGGGCCCGGGGGCGGAGAGGGGGTTGGGGGGAGACATTACTAGGGTGGATTTGTGTCGTTCTGTTTTTACTAAATTTCCCAACTTTTGCAAAACGTAACTAACTAATTTATCATTAACTTCCTTTTATAGCATAATTTATTATTAACCATTCAATTAAATAGCAAAACTCGATATTTTCTTTATTTTTAGTCATTTGAAGATTGAACCCTACGTCTAGCCACGTTTTAGTACGGGTAAAATCAACAATTGGCCATCAAACTTTAATCAAGTTACTATTTAATCACCCAACTTTAAAAAGTATCTCAATGTCCACTCTTCTTTCTACTATGTTATCCATCCACCACCCGTTAACCAACATGAGCCAACTTGTAACAGAGAATCCAACTTAGCATATGGTTTTCCGACGTAGTAGCTGATGGTCTAAACTCCGACCGACTTAGCAAAATAGCACATCTCAAACGCGTCTTTCCTCTTCCAAAATTGAAGTACAACACAATCTTCTCTCCCCAAAGAGAGTGTTTGGGTGATGTATTTTGTATAACTGAGTGAGATTTAATACTGTTAACATACTACTTCAAAATTTTACTTGTCACGTGGGACGTCTTGTTAAGAATTGCAGAGTATTGGAGATCGGGTGATGGATGGGTAATATAGTGGAAAGAAGAGTAGGTATTAAGATACTTTTCAAAATTGGGTAGTTAGTTAAAGTTCGGTGGCCAATAATTAATTTTACCTATTTTAATATAGTGAAATATTGTCTAATTTAATTTATACATATTAATTTTATTGTTAGAAGTGAAAAGTTATATTTAATAAGAAAATTTAAACATTGTAAGATTATTAAATAATAATAATTTTGTTTATTGTATAGTTCAGAGTTGTACGAAACATATTTTTTACAAGAGTTCAAAACCAAATTCTGTTTAGTTTCGTGTGCTATAGCAAAAGGGCCATTTGGCAATAAATGCAACAAAACCATCATATTTTTTTATAGGAAAATTATAGCAAATGTTTATTTGCAAGTCGTACTTTTTGATAAATAGCAACTTTTAAAAATAAATTGAAAAATAGTCAGTTTGGACAAATATACCCAAAAAATTTATTTAAATTCTAAATATACCTTAGTCAAATTTAATTAAAATCAGATATATTATTTTATTAAAATTAAATTTTGCTCCACTGTCTCATGCCACCACTTTCATGCCACTATTCATCATCAACTAACCCACCCCAAGTAAGTTATTTTTTTGATAGATTAATTTATATTATAAAAGAAAAAATCCAATAAGATTTGTGTTAGATTAGTTTAGTTGTTTTTAGATATAAAAAATGTTGAATATAATTGCTCAAAAATCGTTAGAAGAGATTAGACTCGTGGATTAATGTTTGGTTAAAAAAGAAGAAGAATGTGGAAATGTGAAAAGCGAAGTGGGGTGAGCAACTTTGTTTCGACAGTCGTTCAACGGCTTAAATGATAGTTGAATGGCAAAAAAAAATACGACATTTATTCTTTCAACAAAAGAGACATGACTTTTTATCCTATTTATCTAGATTTCTAAATTCTCCTTATTATTATTGTAGTTTAAGAAACAGAACAAGGTTTTCTCTTGATCCATTTAGATAATTGCAGTGTTTTAACATGTTTTTTCTTGATTTTTTAAATTATACCATCGAGACCTGTCAAATATTAGGTATGATACATACCCTAGACCTAGACCTAGAGTGCACAAACATGTGCCCTATAAAACAAGACTCATGCTTATTGTCAAATTGTATGTCCTTTTCATCAGACAAAAACATGTGACAATAATTGCTAAAACATGGAACCTAATCGACAAAGGAAAAAATAATCTAACAATTTCATAAAGCAATATTCGAATGCTCGAAAGATAATTTGAAAAGTTTAAACACAAAGGTAAAAAGGATGTGTAAAAAAAGAAGACAACATGTTCGACTAAGCTTTAAAAAAAATCAAGTTTCTACACTGAAAATCCAAGAAAAAGTAATTTTATGTTCGACGAAAAAAAAAAATTACTAAAGTAACTTTTAAGCATAGCTAAATATTAAGAATACTCATCAATCTCGTGAAACATGTAAGAGATAGAGCATTTTCATCGCTCAAACTACCACCCTACAAATGAAATCCAACAAGTAGAATTCACTTAAATCGACGATTATAGAACTGAAGTACATGAAAGACGTATAGCATCGCATAAGAATTCTTATATAGAAACAACAGCATATATGAGCAAAATCCTGCTTCAACTCAAAAGGATAGAAGAGAACCAGAAAACAGCCACGGGAGTTGTACACCATTCGTCTCTTAAACAAAAAACTAGAGGGCTATGTCAACTGCAGTCATTGATTGCTACATATTGTTTGTTTATCGATTTAATTCAGGTAAAATTGGCCATCTTTAAGATCTTGAGTTCTCACCGGCGCAAGTTCTCCATCAGTTTTATATTTCGTGTGGCTGCTTATGCTGTTGACCAAAGAGCATTCCGACATTGCACGACTTCCCCCGGAAAATTTCACGATGCCACTGTTCGACCTAGTCGTGACTATGCTGTTATCCATGAATGAATTCTCGGAAAAAGTTTGGCGTGATAGATTCATACAATTATCCAGACCTTGAAGAAGTGGAAATGGGAAGCCAACGTCAATGCTTGATGTTTGAGAGCAATGTAGGCCACGGTTGGAACTTAGGTGAGAAAAACCTCCGAATTGTTCTTCTTGTCGGAATCCCGGAAATCCAAGGTGGTTACTTTTGCCATTTAATATTTCTCCCGATTCTATTTCTGAGCTTGGTATATTAGAGGCTGCTGCTGGCTGAATATGATCATTCAAAGAAATATCATTTATTTTGCTTCGAAGTTGAGGATTTGGCACAACTGTAGGCAAACTCAAGAATGATGAAGAAACTATTTGATCCAAATCCTCTGCCTTTGTTGTAGGTAATCCTGAACCTTTCCCTTTGTTCGGTTCATATGTTGTAGTCACTTCAAGAACTTGGTCGTGGTTTACACCTTCAACAACTTTCGGAAATTCAATTGTATCAGACACCACATTACTTTTACTCTTTTTATGTGACTCAGATCGACGCTTAGGCCGGGATTCATTCTTCCTAGAACAATCAACCTTCTTTTTTGGCCTCGAATACGACCTCAAAGATATCAACTTTCTCATCTCGTCCTTCATCTGCACAAATATTTTTTCTCTTGCAACTTTAAGTTCGTCTATTAAGGAATCCGTGAAGTTTTTAAAATCATCCAACATTACCATCTCTTCGGTCCTGATAATTCCGTTCCCCTTTTTCTTTTCTTTGATAGAACGTCTCCTTGTCTTGTTTTGCACGACATTCTTCTTCCTATTCGTTGTTGTTCTCTTTTTGATACCTTCCGCATTCTGGGAGTGGATACCACTATTCGTATGGAGCATACTATTCCGTTGAGATCTTGGAGTATCACTGACTTCATCATTTTCAGGCAACACAATATCAGAAACTAACTTATGCTTCTTGTGAACTGGCTCACGACTCGAATTTGATTTGGAATCATCACTTGACGAGTCAATATCATCCTCTCGTCTCCTGAACTCCCATATCTGCTGGAATTTCTCGTCGTGATTCATTATCATGCAGGCACCGACTGCCAAATCTGAAGTTTCACAAACTAGTGATCAAATGAAAATTCAAATTAAACAAAACTTGGATGTCTACCACCCGAAGAACCTGACTGTAAATAACTGCACCTCTTTGTCATCAATGTTATTTCCTCTGGAGGGACAATAGGGACGAGTAGCACTTCTTTGAGTTCTCGAGTTAATTTTCCGTCTGACCCCTTGCTAACTGAAAATGTTGAAGAGAATGATGTGAGCATTTATTAAAATCCGCATTCGTTTCAAAGATAAAGCCAGTGAAGTTTGCAGGAAACTTCGAATCTCTTCTAATTGACATTTTGAGAAAGTCACACCAAAAAACTTTCCAACATTGCTCATAGCCAAATCTTTCGTATCAAATTAGCATCACACGCAAATAAGAAAGCACAAGTAGTAATTGATTAGTTTAATCCCGTTAAATATTTAAAATAGGAATCGTTTAAATACAGTATTAAGCTTCAAAACAATATGAAATCTTTCTCCAGAATCCATAAAAAATTCAAGCTGAAGCCACCAATGTCATTTCAATAGTTTTTGAAAATCATATCAATGTAAACAACTACTAATTGGAAATGGATACAAAGAATAAAACTTAAGAACATGATTAATCCACCTCAGAAAAATTAATCAAGAATTCGACAAGTGATTGTTTGGTGCAGAGTGTTCGATTGGACTGTTACGAACAAGATTATAGTTTTTTCTCCTCTTAATACCATCCAATACGCTCCAATCTTCCTTGCAAAATATACCTTAAAAGAAAACTAAGATCAAACAATCCCAGAATTCCTACTTCACAAGCCCTTCAGAAAATCCAATCAGCAAAAGAAAAAATACAATATAATACAAAAAATCAAAACATACACAATCTTGAAACCCAGAAAAAAACATGCAAATAACAAATATAATAATGCAACAGAAAATATTAAATATTAAATAAATTATTTTCTGCTAATCATACCATGTCTGAGCAGAAGAAATAATTCACACAAAAATATAATTCTTCTCCTCAATCCCAACATCTATTTCTCGCTGTCATCTTTGTATTTCTATGGCTAATACAGCTTTGAATCAGTATTTATTTCTTGGGTTCCATTCTCTAAAAGGAAGAAAAAGATTTAATTATAATGTCTGTTTATGGAAGCTTTCAATCTGGGCAGTATTTGGGTGGGAAGTAGTGAATTGCTAAGTGGGAAATTGTGGGGTTGGCAGAAGACAAGTATCAGTATTATTATGGTAATCGCGTCATTAGTGATAAACTCTGATTAATCATCATAAAAACATTATTTTATTTACTTTCTCTTTTTTAATTTTATTTTTTAAGAAAGTAATAAACCCCATTTAATCGTTATATTAATATATTGTTTGGTATACAGTTTACGTAATTTTTTTTTATGCAAGAAAGTTTAAGACGGATTATATATAATAAGTGATAAATCGTATTTGATTATTACATCGTATCATATTATTTTTCATTTCAAAAAAGTTTGAGACGTAATTATAAGTAATATACCTAGTAAAAATCATCGTTATATCTTGTTTTATTTACTAGATTTATATATATTGGTAATTGTTGTCTATTTGGTCCAACAACCCCTTCAAATCCGCCTAATTCTTTGATCCAATGAAGCCCAATGATCATCGATTTAAATCGTTTTTGTTGATTAACACTTATAATTAAAGTGTTAATCTGATGAGATGCTTACATATAGATGAATGGACGATAATGATTTATTTTATGGAGACTTCTGTGATTAGAAGACTTGGACTGAAAGCTTTAGGGTATGCAATTGATTTTTCTTGGAATCTCTCTCTCTCTCTCTAGTAATTCGTCTCAAACTCGTCTTCTTTTTAGATTTTCTTTTTGGGTTAATGAGAAACAAATGAGGATAAGTGTTTAGCAACTCTCTGTGAACAGTAACTTGAAGTTACTATCTTGATTTCTTGGTGTATTTCAAATTAGAGAAAGAAAGAAAGTTATTCTTTGCATATTCTGTAAAACGCTGATTCTTTGCCGTTGTTTTAAAGCTTGTGCTCAGTGCTTAGGTGTTATTCTTTGGTAAATACTCAACTTGTGATTAGGTCATTAATTTAGTTGAACATCCAAACTCTTTTTAGGACAAAACAAATCTCGTGTTTTACTACTTTCGTTTACTTTCTTGATCCTACTTTAATGCTGGTTGGAATCTAAAGGGACCAACAATAGCTTTTCAAGAAAGTTTGAGACATAAACCTCGTTTAATTATTTATGTGATTTCTTTTTTAAGAAAGTTTGACATGTGATTATATAAATCTCAATTAATTATAACATCATTACAACAATAGGAGCCTCACACATTCATAACAATAGCACATATGAAGAGATTTATCTACCAGAGGAGCAATTTGACACGTTAAAATTTCAAATGATTGAATCCGCGTAAGAATCCCGACTACCTTAAGTCGAAGTCGATTTAGTTACGACTCAGTCAAACCAGTGTTGATCTCTAGACCTACAACATATCGTTGAGAACAAGATGAATTTGGGAAGACTAATCTATGCGTAACAAAATTGATTTACATTAAACAGAAAAGACAACTTTCTTACAACATTGACATGTTTGGTAGTGGTAGTGAACGAGACTAAACTGTACAATAGAAAAGATTTCAGCTGTTTTTTAAATATTGTCTAGTCCAATCCACCTTACCACATTCATACAGCACCAAGACAAGCATCCTGCAAAAAAGATATCAAAGCCCAATCTCGCAACTGAGAATCTCATGTACAAGAGGAAACAACAAAGAGACATCAGAAAAAATATATGTACAAGCAAAATATACCTTATATCTTCAGCTTACGCTAACGATTTCCAAGAATTACACTAATGACTTTCCGGCAACCTAAAGCAACATAATAGGGCAAGCAGTTATAACAAGCAAAATCGACATTCAGCATAGATAATTTTGTTTTTACGCTTCTCCCGAGTGCATGCTGTCGTAAGAAATAACTAGATATCATCAAATCTATTTATGGAACCAGAAATCATAAAACTATTTTGTCTTTCTTCTAATCAACTTAGTTGTACACTGACCTACTCTGTTCATCAACGTTTTTCACATTTCTTGACCCTCCCAAGTTCATGTTTGGCAGAGAGAATTGGATAGTATTGGATCATATTAAAGAAGAAAAAATAAGTTAAAATCATGTTATATTGTCCAGCCCCCCATTCCTAAGTCAGTGTAATTCCCTTTTTATTAGTAAAATTGCCACCATTGGTGGTTTAGATAGAAAAGAAAATAACTGTCCGGCCTTGTCGAGTAGTGTACCCCACACACTATGAACACCACAGCTTCATATGTTTCATTAGAATTATTACGCATTTCAGTTATTCTGTTCGACAGATTAGTTGGAAGGATAAAGCTTTTTAGAAGATTGATATTCATAAAAAATAAAAGGAAAGTAAAATGTAAATAAGTAAGGGACACTAGAACAACATACCTCCATGGAAATTCACTCGTATCAATCCCAGCTTGGTGAAGCTCGTCGACATACTGCAGTGCTTCTCGGCATTCCTCCCGATCATCAAAGAACTCCTTCTTGTCACCTTCTATTTGATATGTTTCATGGCCTTTACCAGCAACCACCTGTGGCAATCGTTAACGTAAATGACAGGGGATTGGCAGTGACAAGATTTTTAACAGATAATCATTGGGAAAGAGTTGTCTCCTAATTAGAATGAGGGGAACAATTCTGTTATGAGCCCAAATGTATCAAAAGCAATGGAGAAAGGGAATAAGGAGGGGGATAATTCTGTTACATAGATTCAACAAGAGAACAACTTCCTACAGGCATTTGTGTGTGCAGTTTAAAAGGCATCCCTATTGTTGCTTCAAGGCTTATGGTCTTGAGCCACTGGGAATACGCCATTTGAATTATGCAAACGATGCCTATTGGTTTCCTTTTCTTCTTTTTCTTTCTTTGAACATCATTGTGCCAATGGTTTCAGACATACTTCCACGACCTTCTATAATGTTTGAATAGATCAAATCGACGAGAACAACATTATGGTCATCGAGAACTTACAACCATATCACCTTCCTCACCCATGGCAACAGCACATCGTACGGCAACTCGTCTTATGTCATGCAGAAAAAGCCTATGCCCATTAGCGAGAGGTGGATAGTAATCATTCTCTCCATGTTTCAAATAATCCTGCATTGTCCATCCTACACCGGCTAACATGTCATCCAATATGTCCACTGGTGAAAATGAAATGGCTTGGGATCAGTTAAAAAACTTCAGCATTCAAAGGAGAAAACACTAGTTTCAGTTTTTACACATGCACAAATACACGCCAGTATACATGCAGTTGAGAATGGTAAAGGGCGAAGAGAGAGAAAATAAAGATAAGATATCACAGGAAAAAAGAAAATTGAGGATAGTGAACTGCCATTAGTCTACACTTCTTTTTAAATTTTTGGTGGGATAGAATACAGTAAGGCACCAGTCCGACATGAGTAAACTTATCAAGTAATTTCTCTTTCAAAAACTTTTGGGTCAAGTGTGTGGTACATATCAAGAAAAACATTTCAGATGGTGCCATTATTTATCAGATTATAAAATGTCATAAAAATCGAACCTTTGTTGAAACTGTATACAGATTTCATGAAAATTCGTTACTGGATTCGGTAACATCAGCAGGACATATCCTGAAATACTTACGAGGATCTTCATTTTTTGGGTTATCTGATGTCAAGACTGTAATGTCACTTTTATCAGTAGCAATTTTTGTCATCATGGGTCTCTTCCCTCTGTCACTCTCTCCAGCACAACCAACAACTTCAGAAGGCACATAAGAATCAAGTCAGAGACAACAGAGATATTTCTCCACAAAACCTCAAGCTAATATATGCGCAATAACAATGGTCTTAAGTTTGTGGTTGTGTAGAGGCTAGTAATGTCACATTCAGAATAAAAATGCTCCAAATAGCGGAAAAGAAAATCCACTAACACGTTATGAAGGAAAACTGCTTTTGATAAACAATCCACCAACACATTCAGAAATCTAACTGGTGTTTGCTAAACCCCTCAAGAAAAAAAGGTGGTTTTCGCTTCCAAAAGAAAGACAGGACAGCGTTATAACCACCTTTTAGCAAACACCAGTTAGACTCAATTAAGTGATTGTAAATGCCCATAAGCACTTGCACTGATGAATATGCCTTTATAGATTTCTATCACCACACTTCACCTATGTAGTACAACTGCCATGATATTCAAAATTTTAAACTTCAAGACTTAGAGTCATCCTGCTGCTATTTCAGTACTCATGACTTCCTTATCTGCCAAGGGTCAGTAACATAAAGGAAGTACATCTGACGTCGCAAAACTTATATAGGGAGTGGTAGGTTACATGAAAAGTAGACTTAATAGTGGAGTTGACAGATAGACAGTAAACAGCATATCATTGTGTTTCCAAAACCATGAAGGACATTATTAGTTTATCAACTAACCAGAGGCAGGAGATTAGCTAGTGAAATAATGTGGATAAAACGCCTTTTAAATGTATATAAATTATAGATACTTCTAGTTGGCAATAATATCTTTTCACACGCCAAAAATATAAAGAAAAGGAATAACAGTAAGCAACCATGACACCTTTTAGAATTATAATATATCACAAAAAAGAAACTCGGGTGAACAGAAAAAGGAAAGGGCAAAGCTTATAGAACACATACCAGTGATAACCCTCCTTGGGCCAAGTTCCCTCACATAATCAAGAAGTCTGGACAATGCATCAGGAGTGTGAGCATAGTCCACTATTACTCCAAAAGCCTGTTCCTCATCTATCAACTCACACCTACCTGGCACAGCATCAACCTCTTCAATTCCTCTAACAATGTCCTCCAAAGGGGACCCGACAGCAATTCCAACAGCTACAGCAGCCAAAATGTTGTAAATATTGTGCCTCCCAAGTAGGCCCGATGAAATTTCCAATATACCTTGAGGTGTATTGACCAAAACCTGAGTCTCGAATAGAGATAGTTCAAACTTCAAAGGATGAACATCAGCCTTCTTATTCTCCATTGCAAAGGTCACAACAGGTACATTAGGATTGCCTTGCGCAATAAAGAAGGCTACATTCTGGTCATCGATATTAACAACTTTGCGATGCCGTTCTGGGTCTACCATCTTTGAGAAAAGCTTGGCCTTGGCATCCCTATACTCATCCTCAGTCCCATGAAAATCCAAATGATCCCTAGTCAAATTTGTGAAAACAGCAATATCAAAGTCAACCTCATCACACCTTCCTAATGCCAATCCATGTGAAGAAGCCTCCATAACCAATGCCTCCGTGCCATTATGCACCATCTTTGCCATCAACTTCTGAACCAAGACAGCATCTGGGGTTGTGTTAGGTGACTCCAACTTATTATCCCCATGAACATAATATGCCACAGTACTCACCATCCCGGTCCTCAACCCCATCGCCTCATACATACTCTTGATCAAATATGCGGTTGTTGTCTTCCCATTTGTCCCAGTGATCCCAATCACTGACATACTCTTAGAGGGATATCTATAAAAGGAAGCTGCCAGTGCAGCAAGAACTGCATTAGTATCCTCTACAATAACCAAAGCCTTGCACCCCAATGTCTCCTCTATATCAACCTCCTTACTCGCCACTACTGCAACAGCCCCTCTCTTATCTGCCTCGGATAAATACAGATGCCCATCAGTTTTCATCCCAACACAACACACAAATAAATCGCCACTCTCAACAACTCGTGAATCGTGCGAAATTCCACTGATTTCAACCTCTAAATTACCATAAACTGCTATGGGGACTACTTTACTCTCATCTAAAAGCTCCACTAAGCTCATTTTAAACTTGGGTTCGACAATTCTGGCCTTGGTTTTACCATATTCATCAAAATCAATATCAAACGAAGATAACTTGCTCGAAAATTCACCATCACTAACCTCCAAATCAGACCTTTCGAAGCTTTCATCGCTTTCATTCTCATTTTCTTCATCAGATATCTCAGTCAACCCTTGAAGCTCTTTAATTTCGTCCAAATCAACCACTTCTTCAGGCTCTAATTCCTCAATTCCCTCAAGTTCCGGCTTGGGCTTTCCATTAGGACGCGGCTTAATCAGCCCCTTCTTGATAAACTCTTGGCGTTTTAAAGCAATGGCTGTGTCAATTTCACCAAAAAGATCGTCCCCAGAATCGTCATTGTTAAGAGCATTGGGATTATCCTCAGTTTCTTCGAGGGCCTTGAGGAAAGTTGGCTCGTTTTTCTTGAAGTCTTCTTCTTCAATCTTGCGGGCTCGAGCGGCCTGGTGGTGGATTTGCTGGAACTTGTTGAAACCGTGCATGGAGTCCTCGGGGGCTTCAGGAGGGTCGTCATCTGATGGGGTTGGATAATATTTTCCGTCAGGGCCGATGGCGGAGACACTGGTCGTGGTCGTGGTCGTGGTCGTGGTCGTGGTCGTGGTCGTGGTCGTGGCTGTGAGAAGTGGCGGTTTGAAGCAAAGATGGTGGTGGTGGTGGTGTAGGAATGGAAACGGGGCAGTTGGTTTGAGTTTGGTAGAGAGAGAAATTGGTGGAGGAAAGCGTGGTAGTGAGAAAAAGGTTAAAGGCATGGTTTACTGTGTGTGTGTGTGAGAGAGAGCGAGAGGGGGAGGTTTTAGTGTTGCAGTGGATAGGGAGGTTTAGGAAGATGAGTTCAAAATTGAAAGTAAATAAAAACGACGTCGTATTCCCGAATGCTTTCCAAGAACTAGATTGAAATGTAATACGAAGTCGTTTAAGAATCTCAATTAATGTGTTTGGAATGACTTTTTTGAAGTTCAAAAGTACTTTCTAAAGAATAAAAGTAATTTTGATTATTTTGATTATTGTTTAGTTAAAGTCAATAAGTACTTTTTGATTAAAAAAATAGCTTAAAAAAATTGTTTAGAGATGTCCTAATTTTGAACTTTTCTAAAAAGCTCTAATAGAGCTTTTACGGAAAATTGTAATTAACATTTAATAAACTTAAAAATTAACAAAATTATCATTAATATATAAAAAGATATATTATTTTATTACCTATATTAATTACTTATATCAAATTGTCACTTCATATACTTATATAAAGTGAAAAAAATATTGACGTATTAAATAATATAATACAAATTATACATAATATGTTTGATTTAAATAATTAATTATTATTTAATCAAATATAGTAAAATAATCATGATGTTATAATTAAATTAATATATTAATTTTAATAGTTATTATAGGATATAAAAATGTATGATTTCTTTTAAAAGAAAATAATATGAGTTATACAAATTAATTATTGTTTAGTTAAATATAATAAAATAGTCGTGTTATTACAATTAAATTAGTATATTAATTTTAATAGTTATTATAGGATATAAAAAAATTTATTTATTTTAAAACAAATAATATGATATATATAATAATTAATTACTGTTTAATCAAATAAATATAAAGTTTATACAAAAGTACTTTATAGTTATGCGATCAAACATGCAATTTAATATTCACAGCACTTTTTTTATTCATATCCAAACAGTGTGTAAATTTAATTAATGGCCACCCAACTTTGTTTAGGTTATTACTTACTCACCAAACTCAAAACGGTTACCAAATGCTCATCCAACTTGACAAACAGTTTACCATCCATCACCCGTTTGCAAAATCCAATCTGAAATAGACGGAAATGGCCACACGTCTGACGGGAAGTCCACGTGGCGCTATAACGCCGTTTAAAAAATCCACATAAGCAGAAACGCCAATGCCAAACACGCCCTTACCTATAATTTGTTTCACGCTTTCTGCATTTCAAAAACCCCAAATATTCTTCAACCCTAATTGGCATCTAATTGTCTGCGATTTCACCATCAAAGGTGTCCCACTAGAATTGCCCATTATACTTTTCTTCAATTTGTTGTACAACGGTGACCCACTGTGTCTGTAAATGACCAACATAGCAGTTGTTGAAGAATGCTTATTGGAGGAAGAAGACAAGGATAACGCCAGCGGAGGTAATATGTACATTATAAAGTAGGATGGTGTTCTGCATTTGTTATTTATCTTTTGAAGGTACAATATTTATGTTCAATCGCTCTATAAAATGAAAATGTATATACATTACAGGCGCAAATAATGACAGAGACATCGAATAAGACGAACTCGATGTGCCTGGATTGCATTTCAGTGATTTTGAGGATGATATGAATGATGGTGAATTCATATATGACAAGAATGCAACGGAACGCATAGCAGTGGGGCTAAATTCAGACCTTGCAGTTGAGGAAGCACATATAGCAATTACTGAAGAGAGGGCAAAGTTAGATGGATCATATTCTCCATCGTCTGAGGAATTACACACTGACTACTCATCAGGTGAGGAGAACAACTATAGGTTTTCAAATTTTGTCCTAAGAAAGAGTTGTTTGATCCCAAGTTCGAGATTGGGAAAACATTTGTGGATATGGAGTTATTTAGGAAAGCTGTAAGAAATCATAGGGTTGTTACTCGGTGTAACTTCAGGTTCAGACCAAATGACAATAGACGGGCTCATGCTGTGTGCAAGTTAGGTTGTAAGTGGAGGATTTGGGCGTCATTGAACAAGAAATTGGGTTGTGTACAAGTTAAGTCATACACTCCCACTCACACATGTAGTAGAGATAGTACGAATAGGCATTGCACGGCTAAGTATGTTGCTGAGAGGTATTTAGAAACATTTAAGTTATACCCAGAATGGAATTCAAAGCTAATTAGAAAGGCCGTGAAAGATGACTTAAAGTTGAACATTAATAAAGTAACTACTTGGACGGCTAGGAGATGGGCTAGGATTCTAATTTAGGAGGTGATGAACATCAATTTGGTATGTTTTAGTCATATGCCTCAGAGTTGGTAAGGACAAATCAGGGGTCAACTTGTAGGATTATCGTACATAATTCAAAGTTCCAAGGCATTTATATATGTATAGATGCCTGCAAAAAGGGTTTCAAGTTAGGTTGCAGACAACTAATTGGATTGGATGGGTGTTTTTTGAAGGGCAGCTTTGGGGGTCAAATGCTTTCTGCAGTGGCACTGAATGTGAATGACTCTATTTATCCAGTCTCATTTGCCATAGTTGAGAAGAAGACTACAATTAGTTGGAGATGGTTCATTAGACACTTAGGTGATGAATTGGGAATCGTTAACAACAATGAGTGGATATTTATGAGTGATATACAAAAAGGTTTGTAGAAAGTGATTGAGGAGATGTATCCAGAAGCAGAACATAGGTTTTGTGTGAGGCATATGTATACGAATTTCTTTAAAATTGATTTCAAAGGATTGCCTCTAAAGGAATTTTTGTGGAAAGCGGCTAAATCTACCACGGTTGCAGATTTCAAGTTCTGGATGGATGAGTTGAAAAACTATAATAACAATGCCTACGATTGGTTGATGAAAAGGCCGGCTAAACAATGGAGTAAATCCCACTTCGTGAAAAAGGTAAAAAGTGATATAGTGCTCAACAATTTGTGTGAGTGCTTCAACTAGATGGTGTTGGATGACAGGGAGAAGTCCATTATTACCTTGTTAATAGACATGCATATTGGCTTCATGAAGAGGATACACCAAAGAAGAAATAATATGAAGAGAATTGGTAGAGATTTGTGCCCAAAAATATAAATGAAGCTATTGCATAATATTGAGATAGGTGCAGGGAAAGAAGTAAATTGGAACGGGGCATCCCAGTGGTATGTTAAGAGTAAAGATGGTGAATTTGTTGTTGATATACATGCTCGAACGTGTGTTTGTCGAAGATGGGACCTTACGAGCATTCTATGTGGACATGCATACGCCGCTATTATGGATTATATAGCCGATCCATCAAAGTATGTGTACGATTGTTATAAGGTCAATACATATTTGAATTGATATGAAAAAATAGTCATGCCAATCAATGATCAAAAATTGTGGCCTGTAGTTGACAAAGATCCTATAAAACCACCGGGATGGGTTTTGTGTAAGAGAGGTAGAAAGCAGAAGAAACGGAGGAGGCAACTAAAAGAACTTGTCATAAATCAAGCATCGGGTACGTCGAAATTGAAGAAGAAGGGTAGTGTTGTGATGACATGTAGTGTTTGCGGGTTGACGGGGCATAATAAGAAATACCACGGTCGAGATGACGCACCACATAGGGTGAATACCAACCTAGTTGTTGTTTACTGTAACCTGCTTTCCTTTTTCTTCATGAGGCATACGTAATTTTAAATAACAACTGCTCACTTTTTCAGTAATTAGGAATGGTATGGTGACATTGCAGATGTTGAAATGCATAATACCAACATGGAAGAGCAAACAATCGTATGTAATATTTTCCAATACCAATTGTTTCTTCAGCCACCTTTATATTTTCCATGTCCAATTCTATTTTGTGTAATTTATTTGAATTTTATTAAATGCAGTCCAAACTTAAGCCGATGAGGAAAAACAACAAATCAAGTGCAGCTTCACAGCACAAACCACTATCATCTTCATTCCAATTCATGCCCACTCCAAGTGTTGAGTTGTCCAAAACTGCAGTCTACACCAAAAGTGGACCGTCCATCGATAATCCTGGAGGTTCAAGCGTCGACAAAGAGAAAGCGATGGCTATAATTGACATTATGAAAGAAGACATAGTTATGTAAACTAGAAAACATGGAGCTCTGTTGTATTGGAAATATAGATTTTGGTATTTGTACATCAGTTTTTTGTAGGGAGAAGATGGAACTCTTTGTATTGGAAATATGGATTAATATTGCTGTTATTTTGTTTTTGATATGGAGACAACAAATTTCCAAAATGCAGATGGCATGTAAATCAATTTTTGTAAGAAAAATATGGATTCCTAATGATCTTATGTAGTTTGTCAATATTACAATGCAAATATGGATTTCAATATGGATCCATTTCTGTTTGTTACAATTATTGCCTAGAGTTATTTCTTCAAGTTTTGGATCTAGATATGTTATGGAGATGCTTGTATTTTTTGGTTCTAGAAATGTTAATTCCATGGTTGAAGCAGTGTGCTCTATTCAACCATGTACAGATCCATCAACAACCCACATTCAACAAACTCATCCGCAGAACGGTAGAAGCAATCAGCAACCCAAACACACTAATTGATCCGCAGTCACCTTCAGCTACTACCCACAATTACAACATTCAAGAATTAAAATTTCAAAGAAGAGTAATTAAAACCATAATATTTCAAAGAAGTGTGTTACAATATTGGTTAAAATAAACATTCACATTACATTGGATCATTTTAACAAACACGCCAAACATTAACTTCAACCACACTGCCTTCGTGCATTAAATGATCAAATCCCGCATTTTCCTCCAGCTATTTACAACTAACACATTACCAATTTCTATTTCCACTCAAAAACCAGCCACACTACATTATGTGGGACAAATCACAACCACATTTTCTGAATTATTACACCCAACAAAAACACTCCTAGGGCAATTTGATGAAACTTCACGCATTGTCGTAGCTTCTGCTCCTAACTGTCTTTACTGTCCGCCTTCCTTAAAAGTTCGTTGATTATTACTTTGTAACGTGGATGGAAAGGTAGATCAACCCAAGAAAAGTACTCACATGCATCCAGTCGTCCATAGAAGCTGCAACCCCGGAACCTCCTACCTGGATTGTTTGCAGTCCAAAAAGTCATTGTGACAGATGATTGCCCGCAAAAACACACTGTCTCATGTAGGATTTGAGAAGTGGCTGATGAAGATTCCATTGCTGCTGTTTTCACTTCCGATTTTGATTTAGCGATATTTGCTTTCCTTAGCAGTTAAAGAATAAGAGGAATATCATGATTATGGTTTCTGGAATTTAGGGGAGATATTTGGACTTTGCAGTAGAAATTGTTTTTAATCTCTCCAAACTGAGAAACGATGGTTTTTTAAATGCAGAAAGCATGAAACAAATTATAGGTAATTACGTGTTTGGCATTGACGTTTCTGCTGATCTGGATTTTTTAAACGGCGTTATAGCGCCACGTGGACTTTTCGTCAGACATGTGGCCATTTCCGTCTATTTCATATTGGGTTTTGCAAACGAGTGATGGATGGTAAACTGTTTGTCAAGTTGGATGAGCATTTGGTAACCGTTTTGATTTGGGTGTACAAAGTGCTGGCCAGGTTTGAGAAGATGTTCGAGATGGTAGAGACCAAGACAAAGGATCTTACTGATAAGTTGAGGGATGTAGCCTCTAAAAACACCAAGTTGAGCTTGAATAACGAAGCCCTTCATTCCAAGATGGAGTCTCTGATTTTAGTCGAAGCCGATTTGGAGGCCAAACTCGGGTCCGCCGAGGAGGGTAGGCGATAGGCCGAGCACAGGCCGTTGGAAGCTCAATCACTGAAAAGGATTGCTGAGAACGCCCAGAGGCGGGCTGAGAAGATGGTTATAGTGTATAAAGAGATGGCCCTTGCAAAGCATAAAATTGGCCAAGGCAATGGCAGATCTTGCAAGGGCCAAGGAACAATTAGCTTGGTTAGAAGCCCCTGTGTGTGCTGACCCTAAAGAGGCGGCGGGGTCGTAAGACTTATCCTTTATGTAATTTTGTCAATTCTGTAATGTCCCAAGTTTATTAATGCAAAGGAATTATCTCTTAATCTTCTTCTTTTTGTTCAAGTGTTGTTGTTTCGCCTATTTATTTTTGTCAACAAATGCGCTTACTTAAATGTTCTTCAATTGTATTTGTGTGTTAAGTATTTTACCTAGCGAGTTGAAGAGTTGGCCATGAACCATACTCCATCACTGCTTCGTTTTCTTCACTTATAACTATATTAGTGCACGTTAAGTATTGTATCCAGCGAGTTGAAGAGTTGGCCGCGAACCAAACTCTATCACTACTTCGTTTTCTTCACTTACATTAGTACGTGTTAGGTATTTTATCCAACGAGTTGAGGAGTTGGCCACAAACTACACTCCATCACTGCCACGTTTATTCACTTGCATTAGTACGCATTAGTTATTTTATCCAGCGAGTTGAGGAGTTGGCCGCGAACCACAATTGCTGCCTCATTTTCTTCACTTGTATTAGTACGCGTTAAGTATTTTACCCAGCGAGTTGAGGAGTTGGCTGCGAACCACACTCTCTTGCTTCCTATTTTACTGATAACTATAATCTTGACGAGAGAACATTAACTTGAAACCAACTAAACTTTAAATATGAATATCCTTGAACTTCACAAAATTGAATGAAAATAAATCGATATGCCACTCGGCGCTAATAAATAAAATTTATTAGTAGTATGGACAAAGGTGAGTGATGTTCCACGGGTGTTTTGTTTCATTTCCCTCAGAGTCTTCTAATTTGTAGGTTCTAGGCCAAATCACTTCAATAATCTTATAAGGTCCTTTCCAAGTAGGTCCAAAGGTTCTAGTTCCGATCTCTCTGTTAGCGAGAAAGACATTATCTAGGACAAAATTGTTAACTTGAAAGCACTTGTTTCTGACTTTGGAGTTGTAGTACCTAGCCATCTTCCTCTGATAAACAGCTAGGCGAAGCTGTGAACTTGCATGCTTCTCTTCTTGCAAGTCGAGGTTTGCCTCCTCATTGACTACTTCATCGAAATGTAAGCTCCTTGGGGAAGGCATTCCTACTTCGACGGAGATCATCACATCTATCCCGTATGCTATGACGAACAGGGTTTTGCTAGTTGCTGTCCAAGAGGTAGTTCGATACGACCAAAGGGTCTCAAAAAATTATTCAGCCCATCACCCTTTAGCGGATTCCAGGTTTCTCTTGAGAGTGTGTTTGATAGTCTTGTTGATAGCCTCTACCTAACCGTTAAACTGGGATAGTAGGGGGTGAAGAAATCTGTTCTAACTCCAAGCTCCTCACAGTTTGAGTTAAACTTCTTTTCATCGAACTATGTCCCATTGTCTGAGACAAGAGAGTGGGAGATCCCAAAGCAACAAATTATATTCTTCTGCATGAACTTCCATGTATTCTTTTCCGTGATCTTAGTCAAGGGCTCGGCCTCGCACCACTTGGTGAAGTAGTCTACGACCACTACTTCAAACTTGATGCTACCTTTACCCTTTGGAAAGGGACCAATGAAGTCGATCCTCCACTTGGCAAAAGGCCATAGGTTGGTAACCGGGGCGAGGTCTTGAACTGGGAGCTTTGGCACATTAGCGAATCTCTGGCACTTGTCACATTTCTTCACAAAGGTGCAAGAGTCTTTCTTTATAGTCGGCCAGTAGTATTCCAGTTTTAAGGCTTTCTATGCTAGGGCCATCCCTCTCGCGTGATTACAGTAGACTCCTTTATATATTTTCTGCATGATATAGTCGGCTTTATCTTTGGTAACGCATCGTAAGAGTGGCAAACTAAATCCCTTTTTGTATAGGATTCTGTCCTACAGGACGAACTTCATGGCCATTCTATAGAGTTTTCGAGCTTCATCCTTATCATCTGGCAAAACCTGATCAGTTAAATATGAGGTGATTTTCTTCATCCATCCAAGAGACTCATTAATTATCATCGAATTCTGTTGCAGAGCCTCATCAGTGGTGGGTCCGCTAAGTCTTTCGACCAAAATTGCTCTCATCAAATCGGAGTCTTTACAGCTTGCTAACTTGGAGAGGGCATCTGCGTAGCTGTTTTCAACCTTGGAGATTTAGAATAACTCGAACTCCTCGAAGTTAGATAGAAAATCCTTGACCTTCTTCAAATAAGCCACCATAGATTGTTCTCTGGTCGTGAAAGTCCTATTAACTTGACTAACCACCAGCTGTGAGTCACTATAAATCTGGATTTTTCTAGCCTTCATCTCGTGTGCTAACTTCAAGCCTGCAAAGAATGCCTCCAACATATAGTTTCCATGTTGGTACCTCCTGGGGCTTGGCCTTGAGCAATCTTTTAGGAATGTGGAAAAATTCAACTATAAAATCTGCCAGCACCTGATCTTTAATGGATGGCCTAGGTTTGTAGTAGATCTCAAACTAGCTGAACTCTACAAACCACTTCATCAACCATCCGGAGGTGTCAAGCTTTTGGAGAATTTATCTCAAAGAGAGGTTCGTCAGGACGTCGATGATGTATGCTTAGAAGTATGGCTGAAGCTTTCTTGATGCAACTATCTGGGATAAAGTGAGCTTCTATTTAGGATAAAGTGAGCTTCTCCATGTCTAGTTATCTTGTTTCTACGTCTTGTAAGGCTTTGCTCACATAATGGACTAGGAGTTGTGTCGGGCATTCTTCTTGAATTAGTATTGAGCTCACTATTTTTTTAGATATTGCTAGGTACATTAGTAATCTTCTCCGATCTTTGGCTTGGATAGTAGTAGGGCTCTACCTAGGAGCGTCTTGAGTTCCTAGAAGGCACTATCACATTCATCTGTCCATTCAAATTTCTTCTCTCTTTTGATAGTTTGGAAGAAGGGTGGTACCTATCAATTGCTTTTGATATGAATCGATTTAAGATTGACAACCTTCCTGTAAGGATCTGGAACTCTTTCGAACATCTCCTCCAAATGTCTAATGTGATCTTTAACATCCATACTCTTTACAAACATGTCATTAACGTAGACTGCCATGGTGTTTCCAATATGTTCTGCAAACATGTGGTTCACTAATCTTTGATAAGTTGCTCCGGTGTTCTTCAGACCGAAGGACATCATCATGTAACAGTATAAGCATCAGTCCATTATGAACGATGTGTGCTCATCATCACCTGCAAACATGGAGATTTGTTTGTAATTGAAATATGCGTCTATAAATCTGAGTAGCTTATGACCGAAGGCAAGGAGAAGTTGTCTTTAGGCCATGACTGGTTCAGATTGGAGAGGTCTATACATACTCTATACTTTTGGTTGCTCTTCTTAACCAATAAGGGGTTGGACACCCATTGGGAGTAGACCGCTTCCCTGATGAATCTATTGGCCAGCAATTTATCCAATTCTTTCTTCATGGCGCCATACATCTTGGTACTCAGAGGTCTTCTCTTTTGTACATTGGGGTGTATCTTTAGGTCCACTTTTAGGGTGTGGCAAGCTATGCCCACTATGTCGACATGCTTCCACGCAAAACATCTACGTTCTCTCAGAAGAACCATTTTCATTTTTCTTTCATCCCCTCTTCCAGTTTCTGTCCCAATTGTAGCACTTGTGATGAGTCCAATGGGCTCACTAAAAACATCTCTAACTCCTTCGCTCGTGAAGCTAACGAATCCAAACCTATAATTCGTGGGTCGAGGCCCTTATCAAAGACCATGTCATCTTCGCCCTTCTCTTGGTCAACATTCATCGCTTCGGTTTATATAGTCATGACCACAGGAGTGGTGCTTTCTCATGTCACTACTTTTTGAAACACGTTCATGTAGAATGCCTTAGCTTCTGTTGATTGCCTCAGACCTTGGCGATTTCTCGTGGTGTTGGAAATTTCATTGCTAAGTGATGGATGGAGGTGACTACTTGTAAATCTTTGAGTGCGGGCTTGTCGAAGACCTTATGGTAGGCGGAGCGGGTGTCCACCACCATGAATTCTATGAACTTCTTTATGTAGCACAGAGGCTCTCTAAAATCCACAGCAAGGGTGATCCTACTCTGTAGGATGAGGTTGTCCTCTGTAAAACCAAATAGCGACTCTGAGATAGATGTTAGCTTATGGTCTACCCTATTTGATTGAAGACGCTGCCAAATATGATATTCACGGCGTTGCCGTGATCGACCATCATCTTATGAATTGGGGGCTCTTGCAGGTCTATCCTGCCTAGGGAGATCAATATTCCTGTCATCCCTCTTGTTGTCACAGTGAGGATGGTTATCTTGGCACCGAGGTTGAGGTCATCATCCCTGGTTGGGCGATTCACGTCTTCCTCGCACAGGCTGGTTCCCTTCTTTTTGCTGTTGGTTTTCTTGATCAATCAGTTCTCATACATTCGGATAGTTTTATGTATTATGATTTCAAGTCTGGTGTATATGATAGAACTTGAGAGTGAGAATTGGTGGTGGGAGAATTGCTACTGGTAGACCAGGTAGATGTCCCAGGATTAATTCAGTTTGATTGAACCTCTTGTAACGGTTGGTGTGAAGTTCAAGAAAACGCCATTCTTCACGGCGATAGTGCTCTCATTTATCTTTTTTGGCTTTCTCTCTATTCTCAATGGTTTTTTCAGAGCAAATCTCTCGCTGGATCAGATCCACCAACTGTGTGTATATCTTAGGCTCTCTGATCTAGACGTCTCTCCAGAAGGGAGTTCGCATGTGCAGCCCAATTATTAGTGCATCCAGTGCCTTGTCATTAGTCACATTCTCAATTTTGTTGATGACCTTGCTGAATTTTTTGAAATACTCCTTTATTGATTTTTCTTCTTTCTATCGAATGTCGTGGAGCTGGACCACATCAGCTATCATTGTTATGTTGCCGATAAAGGTATTGATGAATTCCTGCTTCAGCTGTTAGCTTTTGATGCTCCCAGGCTTTAATTGGCTATACCACCTATTCGCGTAAAAAACGATGGTGGTGTGAAAGTTTCTGTATTTGACTGCAAGAATATAATCTTCGAGCCTCGTCTTGTATACATTGATGTGGTCCAGGATCGTCTCTTCCATTATACTTCTCCATATGAGGCATTTTGAATCCAGTGGAGAGTTTTCTAGCCTTCACTTCTTTGGAGAATGGGAGGTTCTTGTCATCGTCGTCAAGGTTACATGATTGTTCTGGCCTTTCATTCTCGGGCTTCATATCCATAAACCTGGAGTCCTTCTTTTTTGGGCTAGCTTTGCTATGCTTACTGTGCCGGCTGCTCAATGTTAGGGATCGTGCCATAGAAAACCCAACCCATCCTATCAAATATACTGACAAATGTGGCCGGCATGTTTCTCTATAACAGGAAAGGTTTTCCTTGTTGGTTGTCATGCGAGGGTTCCGAATTCAGGTTCTGAGGGTTTCACCCATTTGTTATCTGTGAGTTATCTTGAGATCGACGGCTTTCGATCGAGCCAGACCTCGAAGGGCTTCGCCAATCACGGTTACGCTTATACCCAAATTGGGGAGATTGATTTTCCAATCGCTAGACCACAAGCCTCATTCGAGAATTTTCCTTTTTCAGGTCTAGGATATCTTATTCAGTTGTCCGCCTTTGTGGTTGTCTCCTCCTCTAGCGACGGGTTACATTCTGAAGATCCTGAATGCTTTCTTGCCGCTAATCTGTGTAGTGGGACTAATTTCATCTTCTTAAGAGTTATTTATTACCATGCCTTTTGTGGTAGAAAATAGGCTTTACCACATATTTTTTGTTTGTGTAACGTATTTTTGTTTTCCAAAGACGGTGCGAATCTGTTGACTTTATAATCTGCACTATCCACGTGTCAATAGATATCTAGTCAATCATCTGCCAGCCTATTTGTTATCTGCACACTTGGACTATCGTTACGTACCGAGATCACCAGAGAAAAAGGGACCAGCGATCATTGGTGCTCCGACGATCAAGTCAACTGCCTGTACAAAAATATATGGGAGAGTGTTTAGGTGTGGAAGGGACAAGCAAGTAGAGATTTGAATAGAGTTTAAGAGTATATAATAATGCGTACCTTAGAATGATGAGAGACCTTGTATTTATAATACAAGAGTTCTAATTGATTTAGGTAGGCAATCACTTAGACATCTAATGAGATTCTCATTCCTTATGAGATAAGGAATAATTGGATGTGAACGCAATTTTTTAGATTTTCTTCCTTATCTGGGTTGATTTTTAATATTGCGTTGCCAATTAATAGAAGATCGAGATTGAGTTTCCTTATGAGAATTCATATGACAATAAAAAAATAATATTTCTTCAAATATCACTTTAGCTGTCCTAAAATATCAGGCAATAGGGGATTACGCGTGGTGCGAAGATTTATGAAGTACCCAGGCCCGTCATGAGTGGCGAGGCCCTTTATGAGTGGTTAGGCCCTTCAGGGCTTCATTGGAACTAATTAGACTTATGGAGATTCTGTTGGACCTATGGGACTTTCGTTGGACCTATGAAGCCTTAGCAAAATTTGGTGATAACGGTTAGATAAATATTTTAATATATTGATTAGGTAACATAATTGAAATCCTTAAATTAATAGAATTAATTTACTAGAAGATAGGTTATCATGTGACGTACACTAGATGATATTAAAATTAAAGTAATGATCAGCTTATTTGAGTGGAGTTTTCCACACTACCCTAATTGTGTGTTTGTTTGTGCCTTGAATAGCCATTTTTGAGGAATGCTTTTCGTCCAGCACCATTCAGTTCTCCTCTTCTGGCCAGCAACATCACGATATTTCCTGATGACATTTTAGGAGTCCAATTAGCTGAAGCATCTCTTTCATTCTCGTATCCCTTGACGACATGATCATCAACCTCATCGATTCTTCATTTTCTAACCTAACACAATTAACCATCTGACTCAGTTATTTAGCGTTCATGCAAATGGGAGATCCCACCTTTACGCAACCCAATGCACTGGATTGCCACCCAACCCAACCTACCCGATCATCATCGACAACGGGCCATCAACCGCCGTCTATTTACCATACTCCCACCGGCCTCACGCCTCCAAAGTAGGACTCAAATTGATCTCCAAAACTCTTCAACTGCGGCTGCCCTAATTGAGACCATTAGCACCCCCACCAGTTTCGGCCACCAACACACTAGCAAACTACCATCAATGTGTTCACCAGCCTTGGACGACCCCAACCATGCCTTAAGGATCGAGCCCAAGGCCACAGATGGTTCAAATTAGCCTCGAGACCCATACACAATTGGCATACATCCTGAGGCCAATTTGGCCTCAATTGGTGGGTCCTACACTGGTAGAACCCAAATTTTGGCTAGCAGCATTGCCGGTGACTCAATTCTGACCTCAGGTGGCCAATTACTACAAATCTTGCTGGCATCAAACCTCACGCACCTCATAGATCCGTTTCTTTGGCCAACCTGACCTACCAAATGGTCGGGCATGTTGACCCGACCAACCATGCACACCCACCTCAGCTTGCGCATAAAGCGCAAGACATACGCGCGTGTGTTGGCCATGCGTCTGCTCCTGATCCACCACATGTCACTAATGATGCTCCCAGTTACTTTCGACCACCTGTTTTGCCCCAAGAAGCTCAGTCTGCACTGAATTCTGGGAAACTGACTTATGTCACAGTTGTCATTGCTCGACATAATATTTCTTTAGCTGGGCGTAGTATAAAGATGTCATTTGCTTATGTCCTTCAATCTTCTTGTGATTCTACTTGTCACTAGTTTTTGATGATGAGGCTTCTCTTGTCGAGCCATTTAAGTTTACACTTGTTGGCAAGTTTTTCCATCACAAGCCCAAAATAGTGGTAGTACGCTCTAGTTTTTAGAAGTTTGGATTTTGCGGTGATTTTAAACTTGAGCTTATAGATTACAAGCACATACTTATGCACTTGACATACCAGGGTGATTATAGTCGTTTGTTTTTAAAACCACTATGGTTTATTGATGGTTGCCCTCTGTGTGTACCTAAGTGGACATGTGATTTTCATCCTGATGCTGAGACCTCCATTGCTCATGTCTGAATATTTTTTCCTCTATTGCCTGTTCATTTACATGCAAAAGAAGTTTTATTTGCTTTATCCAAAATTGTTGGGGTACTTTTGAGGATTGATGAGGCAACTGCTGATTTGTTGAGGCATAGTGAAGCCAGGGTATGTGTTGAGGTGAATCTGAAGCATAAGCTCCCAGATAGGATTTGGATTGATAGGGGTGCATCCCGTAGTTTTTGACAGCCTATTGTTTATAAGAGGTTGCCATATTTTTGTGCCAAGTGCCTTCATATGGGCCCTATTATTGATCATTGTAGGGTGGGATACCAGTAGATACTGTTATTACCTAGGCTTCTAAGCTTTTTGTTACTCCAACTCCTACGTCTGATGTTGCTCTGACTTCTAAGACTTTTGTTCTAGCTAATAAACATGTTGATGCTCCGATACCTATTGTTGATAGGACTGTGAAGGGTAAAGGGAAAGAGGTTGTTGTTGAGGTTCCTAGATAGTGGGTCCCAGTTGTCGCTATACCATTTTCATTGGTTCATGTGGGACCCACCCTTCAACTTACTCCTACTATTCTCACTATTGTGGCTTCAAAGCTCTTTCATGATGCTATTTTTTTTTTATCCACTATTAGATCACATGATGTCCATCCCTCGTGAGTTTCCTATTTTGTCAGAGCAATACAACCAATTTTTTATATTGATCCACATGTGAGTCCACGCCTCAGTAGTAATGAGAATGTAGAGGCTTCGATTCCTTCTGATACTGTTAGTTCTATTCAGCTAGAGGTTCATCAGCAATGACATTTTCATAGGAATTCTTCTGATGACTTGGTTGGTTTAGATGAGCAGCGGGAGGTCGATGGTTTTACTACAATTCAGATGAAGAAAAATCTAAAAGTTACTAATATTCCAAGCCCGATCAAATGGGTGACTCATAGTCAGACAAGTGCTTCGTCACGAAGCCAGTCTTTTTTATTAGTGTTATTGGTGTGCGCAGTATTGCCACTTGTAGATGACCTAAGAAATTGGTTCGGCTTCATCAGGTGTATTTTTTGGTGGTGTTGGAGCCATTTGTTTTAAGGAAGAACTTTGACTTTATCCGACGATTTTTCTCTTTTGATGTGGACTTACAGAATGAGTCGGATAAGATTTGGTGTTTTTGGAATTTGAGGACTACTGTTACTTTGATTGTTGATCATCCTCAATTCTTTCACATTAAAGTTGAAGATCCTAGATTAGCTAGACCATTGTTTATTACTGTGGTCTATGCTTCTTTCTCGCCGGTTGGACGTCGGGATTTATAGACGGGTCTTCACCAGATATCCCTTTCTGTGGATGGGTCGTGGCTAGTTGGGAGAGACTTTAATGTGATCGCTCACAATGGTGAGCATACTGGTAGGAATACTTATGATAGAGGCACTTCAAACTTTGCAGATATGATGATGGTTTGTGGTTTGACTGATGCAAGGTATTCTAGAAGTCAGTACACATGAACAAATATGAGGGTTTGGAAGCGTTTGGACAAAGTTTTGATTAACTCACTGGTTGCCTCATTTTGTTTTTGATTTTTGGTTCGTCATCTAAACCGAAGCACTTCTAATCACTCACTTCTTCTGATTCGGTGGTCTTCTGACGATGATTTGGGGCCTTGTCATTTTTTATTCCTCAATATTTAGTCTAGGCATTACGATTTTCTGGGCTTTGTATCTCAGAAGTGGTCATTTCTTACCCATCTTACGAGAATGACTACTCTTTGGGAGAAGATTTTGAGGCTCAAACAGGACCTTCGTTGGTAGAATCGACATATATTTGGTTATATTTTTCAGAGCGTTAGGGATGTAGAGTGGAGGGTGGACGAGACAGAGTTAGACCATGACAGAGATCATTATCCTTCTCATCATGATACTTTGCATCAGGCTCAGGCAGTTCTGAACCGTACTTTATCTATTGAGGTCCAAAAGGTAGGGGTACGTTGGATTTGTGAGGGTGATCATAACACCCGATACTTCTATTCTATAGTTCAGGGACGACATATTGAGCCAGGATTCGGTCTATTACTTCAGCTTCGGGTGAGGTGTTTGAGTCTTTTGAGACTATTCAGCCTTCAGCAGTATCTTTCTTCTAGGAGCTTATGTCAGCTCCTTCTCAGTCTGTCGACCTTATTTGACCTAGTATTAGACCTAGATTGGTGTCCGATGAGGACAATTTGCATCTTAATCGGACTCCTACTTTGACTGAGGTGCGAGAGGCTATTTTCAGTATTGATCCAGATAGTG
This sequence comes from Forsythia viridissima, assembly GCA_030279155.1. NCBI lineage: Eukaryota > Viridiplantae > Streptophyta > Magnoliopsida > Lamiales > Oleaceae > Forsythia > Forsythia viridissima. The sequence goes on along the minus strand of CM059041.1, from coordinate 1,274,788 downwards.
TCAGTGGGCCAGATAGGTTTTCATCTCACTTTTTTCATGTCTGTTGGGACATAGTATCAGAGAATTTGTTTTAGGCAGTCTTGGACTTCTTTGTTGGAGGGCACCTACCTAGGGGTTTTGGAGGTACTTCTATTGTATTTCTTCCAAAGTGGGACAATACTTGTAGATGGTCAGAGTTTCGTCCTATCAGCTTATGTACAATGTTTAATAAGTTGATTACAAAGCTGATGAATTCGCGACTAAGTTACTACATACACTTGATACGAAAGAGTGAGGGGGTAATGTTTTCCTCAAGGTTGATATGGCTAAAGCCTATGACCAAATGGATTGGGGCTTCTTGATATCTAATTTGGAGGGTTTTGGGTTCGATGCTCTTTAGATTGATCAGTTATAGAGGTGTATTTCAGAGTGTCGATTCTCGATCCTACTTAATGGTAGGCTATGTGGTTTTTCTCATCATCTCGAGGGCTCAGACATGGTGATCATATATCTCCATCATTGTTTATTATTGCTATAGATTAATTTTCACGACTACTCACTCAGCAGTATCAGCATATTCTTTCGATGACATACAGACATGGGGATGCCGCTCTCATCTCTTATTTGTCCTTTGCATATGATATGATTATTTTTGTCAATGGCCAGAAGCAGTCTATCAGACGAGTTTTACAGTGTATTGAGTACTATGAAGAGATTTTTGGGCAGTTGGTGAACATAGATAAGAGCAGGATTATCTTACCTATGTGAATTTCTACTAGTCAGATATACAGGCTGGAGCATCTGACAGGATTTTGTCATCCACAGCAGCCCTTCACTTATCTTGGTGTTTTTTTATTTAAAGGAGTCAGGAAGATCTTCTTGTATGATTACTTAGTCCGGAAAGTCCGTAGTAGGATTTCTGGCTGGACCTCGAGACTCCTATCATTTGGGAGACGGATTACTTTGATACCATCAGTGCTATCATCAATTCTTCTCTATCTTCTTCAGATTATGAAGCCTCCCAAGGTTATCTTAAAAAAGCTAGAGGGGATATTTGCTAGGTTCCTTTGGGACTCCAGAGACCATGTACACATATTACATTGGAGGAGATGGAAAGACCTTTGTATTCCTACTGAGGAGTGTGGACTGGGCTTTAGGAGACTATAGAATCTTGTTAATACATTCTCCATAAAGCTCTGGTGGTTATTTAGATCGTCATTATGGGCTCAGTTTTTACTAAGTAAATATTGTTAGGGTACCCATCCATTACTGGTTACTAAGTAAATATTGTTAGGGTACCCAGCCCAACTTACATTTTTAACTTATTTTTTCAAAATAATTACTTATAATTTAAAAAAAAAAACTAAAATTCACCATCTTCCTCCACTACTCGACCCCACCCCCACCCCTGAAAATCCGACCAGAGGGGAGGGGATTTCTCTCTCCTGGTTGTCGGATTTTTTCGACGACCAGGGGGAGAGAAATCCCCTCCCCGCTGGTCGCGATCACCGCGAAAAGGAGGGAGAAATCCCCCCAATGTTTTCATCGCGACGAGGAAGAGGAAGAAATCCCCTTTTTTTGCGGCAAAACCAGTGAGATTTCTCCTTGGTTTCGCGACCAGCGGCTAGTCGGACTTTCAGGGCAGAGGTGGGGTGGGGTGGGGTGGGGTGGGTGAAAAGATGGTGAATTTTGGTTTTTTTTTAATTATAAGTAATTATTTTGAAAAAATAAGTTAAAAATGTAAGTTGGGCTGGCCCATTGGCCCAAAATTGGGCTAGGTTGGCCCAGCAAATACCAGCCCATGTAAAATTGTGTCAGGGCTAGTCCAGTCTAATTTTTATGTGTCCGTCCAATTTTTGGTTGGGTCAGTTCATCTGGCCTATTTGCCAGCTCTACCAATTAAAATTTTAAATTCGTTAGATTTTGATCATTGGTATAATTTTTTCGTTAATTAATGGACCACTAAACAAAATCTGTAGAGACTCTAACAGCCCGTTTGTTTTCAATTTTGATTTTGATAAAAAGCTAAGGTCAAAGTCAACAATTAATGTTAACCACACATTTTATGATCCCACAACTTTTCAACCACACATTTCAACAACTTTTACTAAAAAATATGATTTTAATCAAACACAATTTAAATGTCATTTTGGTGAACAAAATTAACAATTTTGGGGCTTGATGACACACTTTTTCTTATTTTAAGTGTAAATTTGTAAAAAATAAAAAGATTTAGGACTTATTTGTATTTTTAAAAATGTTTATGAGTTATTTTTAATTTATTTAAATTGGGGGTTAAATTGTCAAAAAAGTTTGGGGTCATATGTGTTACAATTAGAAAGTTATAGGACTTTTCAACACTTTCTAAAAGATTAAGGACTTTTGCTGCAAATTTTCCTTTACTTTTTAAATAAAAAATTTTCAACTGTCAACTTTCACAGGGATTTGGACGGAAATTGATGAAAAAGATCATTGCTGCCAAAAACATTTGAAATAAGGGTCAAACTGCCAAAAATGAAACGATAGGTCCTCAACCCACAATAAGTGCAAAAGTCAGGGACTATTTGTACAAATAAGCCCCAGAAAAAATTTGGAACAAAGCTACTTGTATATAGTCTTCATTGTTACTGATATGTGTTCTGCAATTTGATATTATGGTCGTTCAATATATGGGTCAGCATGTAGTTTATTTCATAGTCTTCATTGTTACTGATATGGGTTCTGCAATTTGATATTATGGTTATTCAACATATGGGTTAGCATGTAGTTTATTTGGCAATGATTAACAGATCAAATGTTTAATTTATGTTATAGATATGGGATCGATAAGTGTGTTGATATGTGCAGAAAAGATCATACACGTTTGATGGCGAGATGTTTGACATGTGCCCGAATAGATCATTTTTAATTCTACAAAATTGCGCATCGAACGTGGATCGATTCTCATCACCCGAGTATTTTAATCCTGTTATGAGGCAGAACTTGGAGTGTGAATTTAACGATACTGTCCCTAATATTGAACCACATCTATTCAGAATTATGCTGCTTAACTTCCCTAAGAAGGACTTGGTGAATTAGCTGACGATTCAATGAAATTTCATTTGCATGAAGAATGTGACCGAAGCATGTGTCTGAAAACATTGCCCTCTGAGATTCTGGCATTCTTCTAACCAATATGCTGAACACATTAGCATTCGAGAATACATTTACTTTATCGAAGCACCATTGCTCAGGATGTATGCCCCCCCCCCCCCCCCCTCCTCCCTCCCTCCCTATAATATAAGAATATAAAGAAAGTATGTCAATATATTATTCATCAATTAATCTGTCTTGAAGATATATCTTAACCTTGTCACGTAACGCAACTAAACATGTAACATATATACAATATTGGATTAGACAATGAATATAACACCCTGAATATATGAAAATAACATATGTAACATATATACACGATTTCATTTGTGTTAATATGCGATTGATGGTAATACCATTCCATGGTATGGAAGTTTTTTCAATAAAAAATAATATGTAACACAAACTCACGGAAGTACATACCATCTAACTTAGATACATATTTTTATTACTACTTGATTAGACGGTGAATATAACACCATCCACTAACACGTTAGATCCTGTAAATAACATGAACCCGTAACATGAATACATGATTCGGTTACCGTGAAAAAATAAACAACGATAATACCATCACGTAACATGTGACTTCAATAACTTAACACTAATATGTAACACAATTAACATCAATACGTAACAAAAATTGCCATATTCCATGCCATTTTTATTGTGTTACGTGTATTCCTAAAAAACATCAAGGCTATTTAGGTCAATTTCAATATTGGTGCCTTTAATTAAGCATGATAAAGATTGGGCCGTAAAAATAGCAAATCTGTTAATATTTGAAATTTGAAATTGATATAATTCTGTTAACGATTAATTAATAAAATATAGTAAATCCACATATTAATTAGTAATATTAAAAAAATTTAAATAATCAAGTAAATCTACAATTTGATAAAATAAATAAGGTAGAATTCATAATTATCACTACAACTAACTCATCGAACCAATCGGAATAAAGTCGGGCTGGCCCAATTATTTTGGGCCTGTTGATAAAATTTCTTGGCCACCCATTCATCCACCCCTCCCCTCCCCTCCCCTCCCCTCCCCTCCCCTCCGCCTACAGAAAACAAAGGATGGATTTTCCAGCACCGGTACCAGAAAGAAGGGGGAGAAATCCCACCCCTTGTTTAATGTTTGATTTCGCGAAACATACGAGGGGGGAGAACCCCACCCCCCTACCATTTTCATCCTTCAGCCTTCAACATCTAGTTACATTATTCATTTATACAACTAACGACTAATTCCAATTTCTTGAATTATTTATTTAATATCAATGATATGTTTTTTCTTGTTGTGAATATGGTTGGCAAAATGGGACTATTTCTGAATTGCATGTACAGTGACTTCCGCGAAGGGGAAAGGGAAGGGGAAATGAAAGGGGGTGTGGGCGGCTGGAAGACAATGAAGATGGTGGAGTTTCACTTTTTCTTTTTTTCTTTTTCTGTTATCTATATATATATCCTTACTATGAGTTAAATGTTTGAATAATCACTGAACTTTTAGTCTTGTCTTTATTTACTCACTGAACTTTAAAATAGTGTTGAATGCTCGTTGAACTTTACAACATTACTCGCCGTTACTCACTCTAGACGGCCTATTTGACGGAACAGCACACATGGCTGACGGAAGAGCCCACGTGGCATACAGAACGCCAACCAATGCTGAGTTGTTCGCCATATTAGCAATTTGTATTTTTTGAATAATCACTGAACTTTTAGTCGTATCTTCGTTCACTCACTGAACTTTTAGTCATGTTTTCATTCACTCACTAAACTTTAAAATATTACTGGATGCTCACTCAACTTTTCAAAGTTACACTTCGTTACTCACTCGTGACGATTCAATAACAGTCTATTGACAAAATGCCCACGTGGCTGACGGAATGACCATGCGTCATCTATTTTATGCCATTAGATCTACCAACTAAAATAGTCACGCGTCAAGTCATCAAATGCATTTTTTAAGATGCTAAAAACGATGAAACTTGCCCCAATTAAACAAACAATTTCATTCCGATTGATCTCAAATTGATTTCTCCTAAACGTTGCACCAATTGATTACCGGCTTGTATCTAGCATAGAGTCTAGGAACTACGCAATCAAAAAAATCACACGCATCTACCTTCTTCCGTAGAATCTACAACCCCAAAATCGACATCCAGGAATAACTTTCCATCCAAAATGTCTTCAACACTGGAACATTCCTACAATAATACTATTTTATGTTCATAATCAGTAAAGAATTAGAGTTTTTCATCCCATATTGGTTCGCCAGAGAAGATGGCTTAGAGCTAGGATTTTTGATAAAACATTTAGGAAAAATCAATTTGAGATCAATTTGAATGAAATCATTTGTTTAATTGGGACAAGTTTCACCGTTTTTAGCATCTTAAAAATGCACTTTGAAAATGCGTTTGATGATATGATGCACGACTATTTTGGTTAGTATATTTAATGGCACAAAATAGATGACGAGTGGTCATTCCTTCAGCCACGTGGGCAATCCGTCAATATGCTGTTATTGAATCGTTACGAGTGAGTAACGAAGTGTAACTTGAAAAGTTGAGTGAGCATCCAGCAACATTTTAAAGTTCAGTGAGTGAATAAAGACATGACTAAAAGTTTAGTGAGTGAACGAAGACACGACTAAATGTTCAGTGATTATTCAAAAAATACAAATTGCTAACATGGCAGACAACTCAGCATTGGTTGACGTTCTGTATGCCTCATGGGCTCTCCGTCAGCTACGTGTACTGTTCCATCAAATGGGCTGTTAAAAGTGAGTAATGGCGAGTAACGTTGTAAAGTTCAGTGAGCATTCAACAGCATTTTAAAGGTCAGTGAGTAAATGAAAATAAGACTAAAAGTTCAGTGATTATTCAAACATTTAACTCTCCTTACTATTATATAAGTGTCTATCACCTATTTACTATTCACCCTTCAACCAACACGACGTAGTTTTCGTATTTTACTATTCTTAATTTCGTCCAAATCTCACCCTTATGTCCTACAAATTTGCATTAAATTTTTTAAAAAATAGTTTTTGTTAACTCTGCTTTTTCTTTTTTCTTTTTTTAAATTTGGCTTTGCTCGACAAAACCAAAGCAAGCAATTTTTGTTTTTTTTTTTTAAGCTTAGAAAGTCCAGTCACCATTTTTTACTTGTTTTTTTTTTTTTTTTTTTTTTTTTTTTTTATATTTAGCTTTGGTTTTGTCGAGTTACTAGACAAAACCAAAGCCAACATTTTTTTTTTTAAATCCAACAACTTTTGACTTTTTTTTTTTTTTTTAAAGATTTGGCTTTAGTTTTGTTGAGTAACTTAAGTTTGGTCCAATTCAACTAGATTATATATATATATATATATATATATATATATATATATATATATATATAATTTTTTTCTTTTTTGTCTTTTTATTCCTACTTTGTCCAATTTAAAACCCACCAAGTATCATTGATTAATATGATCCAAATGTAGATTCTCAATAAACTATATATTATTATTATACAAAATTTATATCAAGTGTAGTACTCATGATAACAAAATACCACATATTTTAAATAAATGGCAATAAACAATTTTACGAAAATTAATATTCATTTATTTGTCCCAAATTCTACAATATTTTTTTTTTTAACAATCTATCATGACAAACAAAATTTAATTAAAAATAATAATTTTTGTCGAGTAACTCGACGAATTTTTTTTTTCGAGTAGCTAGACAATTTGTCATGACCAAAAAAAATAATTTTGTCGAGTTACTCGACAAACTCCAGTTGGAGTTTATCAGGTAACTCGACATCAATTTTTGACACTTTTTTTTAATATTATATTAATTCTTTTAGCCGCAATTTTTTACTTCTTCATCTTTTATATATATATATTAGTGTCTTTTAGCCGCAATTATTAATTTCTTATATTATTATTAATTTTTTTAATAAAAGGTTGTCTAGTTGCTCTAATTCGACAACATTTCATTGTTTTTTTTTTACTCGACAACATTTCATTTTTTTTATATATTTTTTTATTTTGGAATTTTTTTTTTTAGTTTTTGTCGAGTTACTCAACAAAGTCCATTTTTTCACTTTATTTATTTAAATTTTTTTGGTCGAGTTACTCGATGAAGAATTTTTTCCCCCCTTTTTTGGGTTTTTGTCGAGTTACTCGACAAAGTCCAATTTTTTCATTTTTTTTTTTTTTTTTGGTTTTGTCGAGTTTAGGAATAAATTTTTTTTTTCCTTTTTTTGGGTTTTGTCGAGTTACTCAACAAAGTCTAATTTGAATTTGACATTTTTTTTTTGTGTAATTTACGCTTTTGGTCCCAAACTTTTAAATTTGTAACTAATCTACCCCCAACTTTTTTTTTTTTTTTTTTTTTTTGCATTGGCCATCCCCAACATTTAAATTTTGTTGAAAGCCCAATTTGACCTCTTTTTTTTTTTTTTCCTTTTATTGGGTTTTTTTGTTCAAGTTAAGGAATTTTTTTTTTCTTTTTTGTCAAGTTACTCAACAAAATTTTTTTTAAAATAAAATTAATGTATTTGGTTTGTCAAGTTACTCGACAAATCAAAGCAAATGCAAACAATTTTTGACTTTTTTTTGGGCCGTCTGTCGATTTACTCTTGACCTTTTTTTTTTCTTTTTTTTTGGTCGACTTACTGGACAAAGGAATTTTTTTTTTCTTTTTTTGGGTTTTTGTCGAGTTAATCAACAAACCTTTTTTATATAAGATTAATGCCTAAGCAAAGCCAAGCAATTTTCGACTTTTTTTTTCGTTTGTCGAGTTACTCAACAAAGTCCATTTTGATCATTTTTTCACTTTCTTTAATTTTTTTTTTTTCGAGTTACTCGACAAATAAATTTTTTTTTTCTTTTTTGGGGCTTTGTCGAGTAACTCGACAAAGCCCAATTTTTTCAATTTTTTTTTTTTTTGTTTTGTCAAGTTTAGGAATAATTTCCCCCCCCCCTTTTTTATGGGTTTTGTTAACTCGACAAAACCCAATTTGAATTTGACTTTTTTTTTTGTAATTTGCGCTTTTCGTCTCAACCTTTCAAATATGTAACAAATCTACCTCCAAATTTTTTTCTTTTTTGCATTGGCCATCCCCAACATTTAAATTTTTTTGAAAGCCCAATTTTTTTTCTTTTTTTGGGTTTTGTTTCGAGTTAAGAATTTTTTTTTTTTTGTCAAGTTACTCGACAAATTTTATTTTCAAATAAAATTAATGCATTTGGTTTGTCAAGTTACTCGACAAACCAAAGCAAAGCCAAACAATTTTTGATCTTTTTTTTTTGGGTCGTTTGTTGATTTATTCTTGACCATTTTTTTTTTGGGTCAACTTACTCGACAAAGGAAATTTTTTATTTTATTTTTTTCTTTTTTTCGGGTTTTGTCGAGTTACTCGACAAAGCCCAATTTGAATTTGACCTTTTTCATTTTTTTTTTTAATTTGTGCTTTTGGTCCCAACCTTTCAAATTTATAATTAATCTACCCCCGATTTTTTTTTTTTTGCATTGGTCATGCCCAACATTTAAATTTTGTTGAAAGCCCAATTTGACCATTTTTTTTCTTTTTTTTGTTTTTTTTTCGAGTTGAGGAATTTTTTTTCTTTTTTTGGATTTTTGCAAGTTACTCGAAAAATTTTTTTTTTATTAAAATTAATGCATTTGGTTTGTCAAGTTACTCAACAAACCAAAGCAAAGCCAAACAATTTTTGACGTTTTCTTTTTGGGTCGTTTGTCGAGTTACTTTTAACTATTTTTTTACTTTTTTTTTTGGTCGTCTTACTCGACAAAGGAAATTTTTTATTTTTTATTTTTATTTATTTTTTTTGGATTTTTGTCGAGCTACTGGACAAAGCCCAATTTTTTCATTTTTTGGGTTTTGTCAAGTTACTCGACAAACCCAATTCGACCTTTTTTCATTTTTTTTTTGTAATTTGCGATTTTGGTCCCAACCTTTTAAATTTGTGACTAATCTACTCCAACCTTTTTTTTGGCATTGGCCATCCCCAACATTTAAATTTTGTTGCAAATCACGTCCTTTTGATACATTTTACATTTTTCACTGTAGAATTTTCAACCAAATCGCACCGTTTTGGCATTCCGTAATTTTTGACTTTTTTCCCTTAGTTTTGTCAAGATATCTTAACTACCAGTACTTTCAATTTTTGTTGATTTTAGATGTTGATTTATTTCAGTTCTGTTTAAAGTGTGACGTATGACTGCTGTAAATTGTCGTTTCCTGAAGTTAATTAGCTATTTTAAATGAAGTGTTTTTATTAGTCCAAGCGAAACTATCTTCAAAGCAAATAAAACTTATGATCCGCAAAACTTGAAGATTCATGCATTGATGGAAATTTGTGGCCTATTGAACTAAAAATAATTGGCATCATATTGCTCCCTAGGGGATACAGACAATGAAATGTTTTTAATAAATAAATTTGTGAAGATATGTTTCCAAAAGGTATATTAGTAGTTGCTTTTATATATATAAGCAATTACTAATATTAGTAATTACATTATTATAAATTCACCATGTGCAACGCATGGGTCAAAAAACTAGTGTGTGTGTGTATATATATATATATATATATATATAGATTGGTTTATAAGAGTGTGTGTGTGTGTGTGTGTGTGTGTGTGTGTGTGTGTGTGTGTGTTTATACTTATTTTAAAAAAATTAAAATTTTAAGTTGGGTTGACCCAGTAGTCATGTGGCTCAAAATCAAATTGGTTTGGCCCAACAAATATGAGTCCGTGTAAAATCGGGTCAAGGCTAGTCCAACTCAATTTTTTGCGTGGCCCATCTAGTTTAGGACTGGGCTGGCCCAGCTGGCTCATTTACAACTTATATAAATAATTGAAACTCTCAATGTAAACGTTAAAATCACATGCCATTTTCAGTTCAATTAGAAAAAAAATGTTAAGTGATTCGACAAGGGTAATTAGCACAAAACGTCCTTACCTATTGAGGTTATTGTGCAAAACGTCCATACCTTCTAAATTTTGACATTTTCACCCTCACCTACTCAGTTTCTTGTGCAAAATATCATTCCATCCAAAAAGCTGCCGTTAAATAACCTTATCAACACGATTCTTGATTCAACTTGAAGGTAAATTAGTCCAGCAAAATTTTGGCAGCTCCAACCTCATCTTCTTTACCATCGTCGCCCGCCATGTCACTACCTACCACCGAAAAACAATTTCAATAACCCAATACTAGCATGCTGCAGTTGTGACCGCAGCGCAGTTGCCATAGTTTCCTGCTCTCGTGCCCTTTCTTGCCATGTCTGTACCTCTGAGTTCAACTGCGCCTCCCGTGCTTCCAATTCAGCATTGCGCCTCATCGCCTTTTGCACATCCGTCTCTTTCTCTCTCAAACTTTGCGCCACCTATCCCGTCGCCGCATCCAGCAGCGCTTGGTAGTGCCTCTGCATTTTTTCAGCCAACGCATGCCATGGTCACATGGTGCTGCCACTTTCTGGAGCTGCTTCCGCCCTTTTTGGGCACATAAAGAAATTCCTTGACCCCAACTCCATTAGCTTCTCCTTCCTATTCAAACATGTCCACAACACTGAATTAATTAGTACCTCTGCATTTTTTCAGCCAACGCACGCCATGGTCACGTGGCGCTGCCACTTTCTGGAGCTGCTTCCTCTCTTTTTGGGCACAGAATGAAATTTTTTGACCCCAACTCCATTAACTTCTCCTTCCTATCCAAACCTGTCCACACCACTCAATTATTTAGTACATCTTAATCCAACGGCTGTAATTATTAATTTAAAAATAAAAGTGAGAGATTAAATACTTTCTAAGCCAAACTGGGAATAATGGAGATCGAAGCTAGATGAATCGCGCGTAGGAGATGATCGGTCGCCGGCCCTCTTTCGCATACTGCCGTAGAGCCACCATAATCAAGTCATCCACTGTGGCATCCGGCGACGTTAACACATATACGGCTCCAAGGCTCCTTTGTATCGTCACATGAAGAAGTAGCTTCGTCAACTTTGGCCTTCCATGCGCCACCCCTAACTCAGTTGAACTCATAACATCTGTTTTTTTCCTAACCAGCAACTCCGGCACCGTTCTTGGCCTCGGAAGCATCTCCGTCACCACCCCTTCATCGTCTCCATTTTCTTTAGGTTGGAGCTGCCAAAATTTTGTTGGACTAATTTATCCTCAAGTTGAATCATGAATCGTGTTGTTAAGGTTAGTTAACGACAGCTTTTTGGATGGAAGGATGTTTTGTGCAAGAAACTGAGTAGATGAGGGTGAAAATGCCAAAATTTAGAAGATAAGGACATTTTGCACAATATTCTCAATATGTAGAGACGTTTTGTGCTAATTACCCATTCGACAATTTTGTCCTCCAGATTTAAGTCTCGTGAGAGTTGAATGTAATTTTAATAGTTACAATATTAATGGTTGTGATAAGATTGGGAATCAAATTCACACATTTAAATAGGTTGAGAACCCAGAACGTAATTTTGAAGGTCGATGACCTGCGTTAAAAGTTGGGGAGTGGAGCCCAGTTTTGATTTTCCCTAAATTAAATAGGTTGATTACAATTAATTATATTAATGCAATGATGGCACACTAAATGACAAAAAAATTGTGTAGCATTTGGAAAGCAGGATACAAAACATTTAATAAAGTTAACACGACTGTTTTTATTACCATTATAATAAGGGTAAAGTTGACAAAAGTCCTACTTTTTGTAAAAAAATTAAAAAATATTTTTTTTTTAATTTTTTAAAAAATACCTCATTTCATTAAAAATAATATTTTATAATGTGGCATGATGATTTGACATTTATTTATTGTATGGTAGTCCATGTACTTTATATAATATTTACTTTATTCCTTATATTTTCAATTATATTTCAATTAAGTCATCCAAAAATTACATCTTAAAGTCTTTAATCTTTTACATCTTTACACTTTAGTCTTCAAATTTTTAATTATCTTTCAGTTAAGTCCTCTAAAAATTACATCTTAGGTCCTTCAACTTTTTACATATCTATACTTTCGTCCCCAAGTTTTCAATATCTTTCAGTTAAGTCCTCTAAAAATTGCATCTTAGGTCCTTCAACTTTATATATGTTCAAATTTGGTCATCAAAATCTTTGATTTTAAGGGCCAAAATAAGTGCAATTTTAGTGATCAAAATAAATGCACTTTCAATTAAATCTTTGACTTTACACTCGAATTTTCACCTAAACGAACAAAATAAATATTTGTATATTATTTTAAATTATGGTAACACATATGTTATTTTAATTTAAATTAGATTAACACGTGTTACCACCACCAACTATCATATTTGTATACTATTTTAAATATAATAATAATTATAATCATATTTTACAATTTATTTTCTTTGATAATTGTTTAAAAATACAACATTTTCATAAAATCAATATTTTACACGAGTAACGTATGTGTTATTGCATCATTTTCATTGAAATTAATACTTTATAATTTACTCATTTTATTATTTTTAAAAAAATATATTATTTTTATTTGAAATTAATATTTTAATTTTTCATTGAAAAACAATATTTTTACATGGGTAATGTAATTGTTACAATATAGTAACATATATGTTACTTCCTCATATTTCATTAAAATCAATATTTTACTATTTCTCTATTTTTATAAATTTTTTTAAAATACATTCTTTTCATTTAAAATCAATTTTTCAATTTTTCATTTAAAAAAAATAGTTTTTCATTAGTAATATATATGTTACTATGTGTTACTTGCTCATTTGCAATAAAATCAATATTTTATAATTATTTTAAAAATACGTTATTTTTCTTTAAAATTAATATTTCAATTTTTTATTTTAAAACAACATTTTTACACGGGTAACATATATATTACTTCCTCATATTTCATTAAAATAAATATTTTATCATTTCTCTATTTTTATAATTTTTTTAAAAATCAATTATTTTCATTTAAAATCAATTTTTCAATTTTTTCATTTAAAACAACATTTTTATACTAGTAACATATATGTTACTATGTGTTACTTGCTCATTTGCAATAAAATCAATACTTTATACTTATTTAAAAATACGTTATTTTTCTATAAAATTAATATTTTATTTTTTTTATTTTAAAACAACATTTTTACACATGTAACATATATGTTACTATATGTTATTATATAGTAACATATATGTTGTTATATGTTACTTCCTCATTTTTCATTAAAATTAATATTTTATCATTTTTCTATTTTTATAAATTTTTTAAAAATACATTATTTTCATTTAAAATCAATATTTCAATTTTTTATTTTAAAAAAATATTTTTATACTAGTAACATATATGTTACTGTGTGTTACTTGCTCATTTACAATAAAATCAATATTTTATAATTATTTAAAGGGTAATTTGCACTTTTGGTCTCAACCTTTTTAATTTGTAATAAATCTACCCCTAACTTTTTTTAGCACCAGGCATCCCCAACCTTTCAATTTATTGCAAATCACGTCCCTATTGACATATTTTGACGATTTTGCCCACATCTTTAAATAAACTAAAATAGAAAAAACTTAAAAACAACAAAAAATAAAAGAAAATTGTAAATAAAGTCTCATAACTTTTAAAAAATAAAAAATAACTTCATCTTCTCCAAAACCCTACCCCACTCCACTCCACTCCACTCCACTCCACCCTACCCTACCCTACCCTACCCTACCCTACCCTAACCTAAATCACCACCAATCATGTAATAATTTATCACTCAATCTATTCCATACTGGCGGATATCTCTTGAATTTGAAAAACCTGCAGGCTGCATTCGGGCTCCCTATCGAACTGGAACACGAATCTCAGATCTGGATCCGACTTCACATTCAGATGAAACTGAGCACTTGAAGAATTTTTCACTTTTTCCACATTAATCCACCAGTTGTGGAAAAGTACGACCCGAGACTTCGTTCCGGTAAAATCCAACGGCATGGAGATTTTGCCCAGAAGTCGATCGGAGTTCACACCATAGGTGGTACCCCGGCGGCCGTTGTAGATCGAGATTTTAAGTTCCAGTTTTTTGGAGGTGGCAAAGAGCGACGACTTTCCAGTGAGCCGGTCAAGATCAGACTTGCCAAGGTGGAAGCTGGCGGCGAGGGTTTGTGGGCTTCCTTCAGAGAACTGTGTGTTATCTGGCAGAATGTACAGAACCAGTGCCGTTTGTAACGAGAAATTATTAAGCTTGATTTTACAAAAGCACGACAAGGATGAAGGGTGCACCACCGACCTAGCCGACTTCGACGCCACAGGAATCTTCAACACCAAATTTCCTACAGTTAACCGGACAAAAGGACATGGATCCATTACCATTTTCTCCCGAAATCAAATATATAAACAAAAACCGAAAAACTCAGTTTGAAAAACAATGTATTTAACAGGAATAAAACTTTCCTCTAGAGAAATTTGCTGGGTTTAATTAAGGCAACAAGGGAGGCGCATGGTAGTGAGACATTAGCTAAAATGTGCTGGCGGGGACCGGGTGAAGAAGAAATGAAAGAGGAAGAAGAGGAGTCCGGGGGGTGGGGGGGGGGGTGGGGGTGGAGGTGGGGGTGGGGTGGGGAAGATGGTGTTCTTTTATGTTTTTTAAAAGTTATGGGACTTCATTTACAATTTTTATTTTTTTTGTTTATTTAAAGAAGAGGGCAAAACTGTCAAAATATGTCAATGGGGACGTGATTTGCAAAAAAAAAAGGACGTCATTTGCAAAAAAAAAAAAAAGAAGGATGTGATTTGCAAAAAATTGAAAGGTTGGAGATGCCTGATGCTAAAAAAAAAGTTATTGGTAGATTTGTTACAAATTAGAAAAGTTGAGGACCAAAAGTGCAAATTACCCTTATTTAAAAAATACGTTTTTTTTTTAAAATTAATATTTCAATTTTTTTATTTTAAAAAAATATTTTTACACAGGTAACATATATGTTACTATATAGTAACATATTTAGTAACATATATGTTCTTCCTCATTTTTCATTAAAATTAATATTTTACCATTTCTCTATTTTTATAAATTTTTTAAAAATACATTCTTTTCATTTAAAATCAAAATTTCAATTTTTCATTTAAAAACAACTTTATTATACTAGTAACATATATGTTACTATGTGTTATTTGCTCATTTTTAATAAAATCAATATTTTATAATTATTTAAAAAATACGTTATTTTTCTTTAAAATTAATATTTCAATTTTTTATTTTAAAAAAAATATTTTTACACGGGTAACATTGGCGGGGCTAGACTTTTGAAGTTGGGGGGTCTCAAATAGGGATGGGTCGGAGGAGGGAGAACTCTTTCACGGGAGCTACCCCCGAATTTTTTTTTTCTCAAACTACAATTAATGAGCCAATTCTTATGAGAATCTAATATTTTGTTATAAATCATAGTTTTTAAAAAACTTACAAGAAGTCATTGTACAAAAATAGAATCTATATCTATTTTATCTAAAACTAAGTTATGTAGTCGATGGACACAAATTTAAACCCTTTTAATAATGTTATATACAATTATTATTTGAACATGATATGTATTAACAAGCAAAGTACATTTATTAATTTTGTATTATTAATTTTATTAGGCCAATAGATCCAATTGTCTTACATTAAGAGTCAGTTTGGTCTAATGTATGAATTAGTTTATTTGACCAAAATGACTTATTTGATAAAAAATAGTTTATTTGATAAAAAAATTTGTCTTGGTAGTCTGACATTTTTTACTTTTCTTTGTCAAATAAACAATTTCGATCAAATAAACTAATTTATAAAATATAACAAACAAGCTCTACTTGATATTGGGTCAATAGATCTAATTGTCATCTATTAAATTAATATTAAGTAAAATTTAAATTATATATTAAAAAATTAAAAAACTCAAAAAAACAAAAAAAAAAAAAGAGGAAACACAAAAAGTTGGGGGTCCAGGTCTCCCCTGGGACCCCCCAACTCCGCACTTACATGTTTATATAACATGCATTTGTATAATTTATATTGTATATGTATATAAATAGGCTCTAATGAAAATCCACAAATTACAGACGAACATTTAAAAGCTAATTCAAACAATTAAAGCCCCATATCATTACTCACATTCAGGAATTTCCTAACGAGATTCAGGATTAAAAACAGCTTATGAGATGTAAAGATCAAATTGTGGTTTATACATTGTAGTTGCAGAATATAAAGATCAAATTGTATAAATGTATGTAAACAAGACAATAGATATCAAATGATCAACATATAATTAGAGTTGGCAAATAGACTGGGTTGGGCCAGCCCAACCCGCCAGAGCAGGGCCACACATGAAACTGGACTGGACTGATCCAGCCCAGTTTTGTATGGGCTAGAAATATGCCAGTCCAGCATAGTCCAGTCCATTGGCTCAACTTGTCTTAATTTTCTTTTTTTAAAATAAATTTTTTATACAATCTAATACATTACATCAAATACAATCTTAGATAAATTTAGACTATATATTTTGAGATTTTTAAAGAGATTAATTTATAAAATTAGGGTTCTCATGTATTAGTTAATAGATAAACGTCAATTTTCTTTCAAAATAATAAATTTTTTTTTTGTTAATTGTAAACTATTTGTAGAAATTTTAAAAAAAAAATACAAATATTAAAAGCATGCTAGTCTTATTGTTTTGAGATATAAGCATATTTGGCTTAAATTAAAAAGTTCACTTATAAGTAAATTTAAAATAAATAATTTATTTGTTACACCAAATATATTTTGGATTAAAACTTAAATTAAACTAAATTTTAATTAAATCTAAACAATTTTATGTTAGATCTTGAGATTTTTGGACTAATGTTTATTGGTGACTTTGGCTTAGATCATTTTAGATTGATATTATTTGAATTATGTATTGGGACTATTCACAAAATGAGTTACTAGTGTTAGGGAAGAAAAAAAAAAAAAAAAATCAAAATCGGGCCGGCCCAAATAACCCACGGGCTAGATGGGCCGGGCTATCTTGGCCCGGTTTTATTTGGGTTAGGGCCAACCCAACCCAAAAAGGCGAGCTACATGGGCCGACCCGCGGGCCAGACCAATTTTGCCACCTCTACATGTAATCAATAAACGTTAAGTAAAACAAAACCTTTTTACTATAATTGATTGGTTGTTTCTCCTTGCGTTTCTGTTCGATATGTGGATTCTGCCTCACCCTAATGCTTGGTTGGTGTTTCCCAAAATGGACCTCCTTTCCTGGTGGTACTCCTTTTAACCATTTGCTGTAAGAATCCGTACAATATACATAAATTGGACATATGAGAACTGTGGTGAAGTAGATGAATTCAAAACATAAACTATTTTTTATTTAAAAAAGGCTTGAAATACAAGCTTATTTAATTACAATGTCTTAGATCCAAATGGATCTACTGTCTAAAGGTTGTTAGCTGGGATCCCCCCTCCCCAACTCCGCCCTGGTATATGTTACTATATGTTACATATATGTTACTTCCTCATTTTTCGTTAAAATCAATATTTTACCATTTCTCTATTTTTATAAATTTTTTAAAAATACATTCTTTCCATTTAAAATCAATATTTTAATTTTTCATTTAAAACAACATTTTTATACTAGTAACATATATGTTACTATATGTTACTTGCTCATTTGCAATAAAATCAATATTTTATAATTATTTAAAAATACGTTATTTTTCTTTAAAATTAATATTTCAATTTTTTTTTATTTTAAAACAACATTTTTACACATGTAACATATATGTTAGTATATGTTACTATAAGTTACTTCCTCATTTTTCATTAAAATCAATATTTTACTATTTCTCTATTTTTATAAATTTTTTACAAATACATTCTTTTCATTTAAAATCAATATTTCAATATTTCATTTAAAAACAATATTTCTATACTAGTAACATATTTGTTACTATGTGTTACTTGCTCATTTGTAATAAAATCAATGCTTTATAATTATTTGAAAAATACGTTATTTTTCTTTCAAATTAATATTTCAATTTTTTTATTTTAAAAAAATATTTCTACATGGATAACATATATGTTACTTCCTCATTTTTCATTAAAATTAATATTTTACAATTTCTCTATTTTTATAAATTTTTTAAAAATACATTCTTTTCATTTTAAATCAATATTTCAATTTTTTATTAACACATATGTTACTCTAATTTAAAATTAATTAACACGTGTTACCACCACCAACTATCATATTTGTATACTATTTCAAATTTTTATTATTATTATTATTATTATTATTATTATTATTATTATTATTATTATTATTATTATTATTATTATTATTATATTTTACAATTTATTTTTCTTGATAATTATTTTAAAATATATTATTTTCATTTAAATCAATATTTTAATTTTTTCATTTGAAAAACAATATTCTTACACGAGTAACATATGTGTTACTTCATCATTTTCATCAAATTCAATATTTTACTACTCATTTTATTATTTTTAAAAAAATATATTATTTTTATTTAAAATTAATATTTCAATTTTTTATTGAAAAACAATATTTTTACATAGGTAGCATATATGTTACTATATGTTACTTCCTCATTTTTCATTAAAATTAATATTATACAATTTCTCTTTTTTTATATGTTTTTTAAAAATATATTATTTTCATTTAAAATTCAATTTTTCATTAAAAAACAACATTTTTACATGGGTAACATATGTGTTACTTCTTCATTTTTCATTAAAATCAATATTTTACAATTTCTCTCTTTTTATAATTTTTTTAAAAATATATTATTTTCATTTAAAATCAGTCTTTCAATTTTTTCATATAAAAATAATATTTTTACACAGTAACATACAGGTAACATATGTGTTACCATGTGTTAGTTCTTTATTTTCAATAACATCATTATTTTAAAATTTGTCTCTTTTTATAATTTTTTTTAAAAATACATTAGCTTCATTTAAAATCAATATTTAAAATTTTTTATTTAAAAACAACATTTTTACACGGGTAACATATGGGTTCCCATATATTATTTCCCCGTCTTCATTAAAATCAATCATTTATATTTTATCTTCTTTTTATAGTTTTTAAGAAAATATATTATTTTCATTTAAAATTCATATTTAAATTTTTTATTTAAAAATAATATTTTTACATGAGTAACATATCTTTTACCACGTGTGTTATCATATGTTATTTCATCATTTTCACTAAAATCAATATTTCATTTGAAAACTACATTTTCACACGGGTAACATATGTGTTACCATATGTTACTTCATTATTTTTAATTTAAAATCAATATTTTATAATTTATATCTTTTTATAAATTTTTATAAATTTATTATTTTAATTTAAAATCAATTTTACAATTTTTTTAAATTTAAAACAACATTTTTAACCACCCCACCTTACATATTACCACCACTACCACCACTGCAACCGAGACCAAATCAACTAAAACTATCCACAATCGGGTATGGATCCACTATTACTATCCACAACTATAGTCATCTCAATCATAGTTGGAGTAATACATATGTTACCATAATTTAAATTAGTATAACACATGTGTTGCCTTACAAGTTGTTCACATGTATTACCCTAATTTAAATTAAAGTAACGCATGTGTTACTTCAACTATTAAATTAAGGTTACACATATTATTTGTAAGGCAACATGTGTTACCATCACCACTGCCCCACCACCATCCACAACCATAATAACATGCACCACACCCGTAGGTAACACATGTATTCCCTAATAAACTGTTGATTCAATGATGAAAGCAAAAAAAAAAAAAAAAAAAAAAAAGCTACAAAGCATAGAAGCATACCTCACAAGGAGCTTTGTGGCTTTTATCTGTTCCTTTAAATGATGAAAACCAACATCATGTCTCAAAATCAAGTGTAATGAGCAACATTGACACTACCCTATCACCCCGACCAAAACATAGAAAAAGAATACATAATTTTCCAACAATATGTCATTAGGATTAATTATATGATGCCTTTACTAGAATATAACATATAATGAAGAAAGCTAATGTTTCCTTCAAATGGGCTCATGCAAGGATGAATTCACCTACTGACAGATCTAGATTTATTCTTATAGCATAATTGACACAAACATAACACAGGTGCATGAAATCAAATTATTTTCACATGTCTATACACATAAATGAAGCAAAAACTTTAATGAAAAAAAATCATAAAATTTTAAATTGCAAAATAAAAAAAAATAAAAAAAAAATCTTTCAAAAAAGATTCAATGACATAATACATACATTTGGTATATATAGAAATACATCAACATATTCATAAATTTTTTTGACCATGAAGAAAGTCATAAATCTAGACTACAAAATAACAAAAAACTTTGAGAAGAACATTCAATGAACCAATACATACATTTGGTACATACAGAGCTTCATCAATTGATTTTTTTCGACTTCTTCTTCTTGCTTTGATGTAACATCGCAAACGCCTTTCTCTTCATCTTTGTAGTTAGTATTTCTATTTCAAGGATGTTTAGCGATTTATTGTGTGTTCTAACCATTGCTTGATTGAAATAGTCGATTAAAGAAATTGGGGATAAATAAATCGATTAGGAAAATTGGGATTTTCGGGGAAAGTTGAAAATATAGAGAGAGAAATTATGTTTGAGCAATTGGGCTATTAGCGTGTGGGGGCGTGTGGGGGTAATAATGAATTTTGTCTATTTTATCTTTAATAGTTAGTAGGGTCAAATTCATTATAGGTTTTTGAAAAGAGGGTAAATATTAATATTTAAAAAATGAAGGTATATTTCAATTTTTTTCAAAAAAGAGGGTGTCATGGCTAATTTTTCCTTACAATTATATGTGTTATCTAATTAATAGGGTTATTAAGTGATCTATTGATTGGGCCTATAAACATCTAAATTGAGTACGGACATTGTAATGTGTAGAGATCAGATCATAATCTAATTAGGATTGATGGACTTCTAATTGGATTATGGTATACAGAATATTATAAATAAGGGTTATAGTCCTAGGGTCAATCACATCTTTTGTTCTTCTCTTCTACACCATTATAGACAGAGATTCTATTGAGCATTATTGAGGTGATTAGATTGTAGAAAATTCTAACCCCCTCAATTTCAACACCAATAGAGACATGTATTTTTTTGAATTAATTGTACTTGATAACATATGCTTCATTATTTTCATGAAAATCAATAATTTTAACACTGGTAACATATGTGTTACTATTACCAATCGCCTTCTATCACTACTACCACTCGTCTTATACCAGCACCACAACCGCCATTTACCTTACTCTACCACCACAACTAATTTAAATTAAAGTAACACATATGTTACTCTTCATTATTTTTCATTAAAATCAATATTTTACAATTTCTCTCTTTTTATAATTTTTTTTAAAAAGTATATTATTTTCATTTAAAATCAAATTTTTCATTTTTCATTTGAAAACAGATTTCAACACGTGTAACATATATGATATGTGTTACTTCATCATTTTCATTAAAATCAATACTTTACAGTTTATATCATTTTATAAATTTTTTAAAAATATATTAACTTCATTTAGCTTCATTTAAAATAAATATTTCAAAATTTTTTATTTAAAAACAATATTTTTATACGGGTAACATATGTGTTACTATATATTATTTACTCGTTTTCATTAAAATCAATAATTTATAATTTTTATTCTTTTTTATAATTTTTAATAAAATACATTATTTTCATTTAAAATTCATATTTCAATTTGTTTTTTTGAAAACAACATTTTTACACGAGTAACGTATATGTTACTTCATCATTTTTATTAAAATAAATAATTTTTACATTGGTAACATATGTGTTACTATTATCAATCGCCTACTACCAATACTACCACTCATCTTATACCACCACCATCACCACCACTATAATTAGGTTCAAATCTACTATCACCATCCAAAACCATAATCACATCCACCACAAATGTGGTAACACATGTGTTACCATATTTTAAATTAGGATAACACAAGTATTACCACTACCAACACTGCCACCGTTTCACCACCACTAATTTAAATTAAAGTAATACATGTGTTACTATAATTAAAATTAGAGTAACACTTGTAATATATGGTGGCTGAAGCATCGGCGGTGGTGGTTGTGGAAGTCGCCGGAGATGGTGGAGATAATTGGGGTATTGAGTTTTTAGTTAGAGAAGTAATTAAATTAGAATTAAGGTTTGAAAAATATTTGTATAATATAAAAGAGGTATTTTCTTTAAAAAAATTTTAAAAGAAGGTATATGAACTAATTAGCTCAAGAAACAAACATCAACTACTTACCAAAATGTCAGTGAATTTTTTTACTATTTTCTAGTAGATTTGGAAGCAGGCAACTTAGGTCCACAACATTATACCTTAGATATGTCTTGGGAAAAAAAAAGATGATTACCTAGATTCTTTTAATTTGCTTCCCAAGTAAATTTGGCTCTTAGGATCTCCTTGTGTTACTGGACTTCTGTAAACAGATGTAATTGTCATTGACAATATTTAACACACAACATTGACAGTAGAAAAGATGACAGTCACTCGGTCAAAGCTTCTCAAGATGCATGCTTATATATAAAAAACAACCTAGGTAGGCTACAAAAACTTTTTTAGTAATGTAGCTACCATGAAATTCGTTATAGCAGTTTATGAAATTGCAGCTACCAAATTTAAACTATGAAACACGTGGTTAAAAAATAGGTTACATAACGTAGTTCATGGAGTTTTAACAGTTTATATGGTACTTCTTCCTGAAAAAGTACTCAAAATTGGTAGTAACACGTGTTATGGATAACTTTTTCAATTTCATATTTTGAAGCGACAAATTCAAGATGAAAAACACGATATAATATGCAATAAAAAATGCACGTGGTAACACATATAGTAACACATGTTATTAAAGATTTTTTCAATTTCATGTAATTCTAAATGAACCAACATGATACAACATACAACTAAAAAAGCATATAGTAACACATATGTTACTAATCACTTTACAATTTCATGTTCAACACATGGAGACCCATTAGAAGTTAAAAAGGGGCAGTGTGACTCTTATGCAGTGTGACTCTAAGTGAACTTCAATCTCGTGGCAAGGAATTTCGTAGATAACTCAAAAGGCATAAAAAAAAATAACTACATAATATGCATAAGAAATTATAGAACACTGTAGAAATTATAGATAGAAATATCTAGAACAATATAGCAAACATAAATAGATAAATTATAAAAAACAGAAAAAATATAGCAAAAAATATAAGTAAAAGTATTTTCACAATCTAGAAAGCAAAAGAAATTCGAACTATAAAATAAATAAATAAAAGCTAAATTGGACATGCATTTCAAACATGTTCTCGTTCCAACACTTAGAGTACATTATAAAAATTCGAACAATAAAATATAAAATAAAGAAATAGATAAATCGGACATAAATTTCAAGCATGTTCTCATTCAAACATGTAGAACAATATAAGATATTCTAACAACAAAATAGAGAAATAGGACATACATTTTGAACATTTTCTCGTTCCTCAAAGTTTTCTTTCGAATGTTTACTCCTCTTCGTTCTATTTCCCGATGTAGATGTTTTCCTCTTCGACCTTTTGGAATTAATGCCTATTTCAAGCTCAATATTAATATATTGACTTTTTGATTTCACCATTTTCAAATTGAGATGAAGAAATTTTGATTGTATTAATCGTGATGAAGAAATTTCAAACTGAAGATGAAGAAACTCTTAAACTGAGATGAAGAAATTTCAATTTCGAACTAAAGATGAAAAAATTTCGAACTGAGATGAAGAAATATGAACAGAAATTTTGATTTGGAATTGAAGGTAAATGAAGATTTCTAGAAAATGGATTTTTGCTTTCTGTTACAAGATGTTTCCTGTTGCAAGTGGGTGGGTGTGGGGGTTTGTGCGTGTGGGTGGGTGTACAGATGCCTTGGGGAGCGGGGTAGGTCTGGTTATTTACAAATCAGTCCTTATAAAATTATAGGTAAAATTGTTAACAGATTTATTAAAGAAGGGTAATTAAAAAGTGCAAAATGAGGGTATATTTCAACCTTTTTCAAAAAAGGGGGTACTGTAGCTAATTATCCCTTATAAATAATTAGAGATGTCAAAATAAACAGGCTGACCAAACTCACATCAGTCCACCGCTCGATTTATGGACCAGTTGACGTTGAACCGTCGAATCCAATGGTTCAGCGTCAACAAAGCCAACGATTAACTGTTGGCCCGATTAATTAAAAAAAAATCAAACAGATGGTCTAATTAATTAATTATTATTAATAATAAATTCACCCTCTGCCATGACTGTGAGTGATTTGGAAAGTCGCTGCCGTCACGTGCAGGTGCTGCTGCATACTTGCAATTGCAGGAATGAAATGCAACAAGTAAGAGGGAAAAAAAAAACTAATAAAAAAATTGTCACTTATTATTCTTATTTATTTTTTATTTAGTAATTTAACACATTTTTTGTTATAAACATAAATTTTTTTGAAGTAAAATAAGTTAATATTTTTTTTTAATAATGTCAAAAAAAATAATTTTTTATTTAGATGGATCGAACCGGACCAAACCGCAACCCATATGAGCTCGACCCAGATGGGACGACGGGTGGACCGGCTTCGTATTCAATTTTCGTGGGTTGGGTTGATCCGGCCCGCAACCTGCCGCGAGTCGGACTTTTTTGAATGCGGATCGTCATTGGATTTCATCGAAAGCAGGCCCGACCCGGCAGACCCATATTGACACCTCTAATGATAGCTTTAAATTTTAAAATAAAATTCATATTTGATTAAAATATTTTACATATCTTTCTTTTTAACTAGTGACAATTTAATATACAAAACATGCGTTAACACTTAACAAAAACTACACAAAATTTCTTTTTGCCATACGTGAAATTCTCTTATTATTAATAGATAATATTGTCATAAGTATGAATTATGAAAGGCTCTTAACATTATATTCCAAATGCATAAATGACATAAAATATAGAGTTTTGAGTTTTATTCAAAATGACATATCAATTAATACTATATAAACCGACTATGGTAATTGCTGACTATGAATAACATTATTCCATTGTCATAGAACAATACATTCATTACAAAAGGTTCAAACTTATGGCATGCAAAAGTATTACTCATTATTATCTTGAGTATTCAACAATGAAAAATGGACTTCATCAGTTTTAGAATCTACATACAAACCAATCTCTGCATTTCCTTCTAATTTCTTGTCTTTAACAATCTTCTTCCAATCTTCATAGAACCCAAAAGGTCCTCCTTTCTCTTTTTGACTTGGTACTAATGTATACTTTTTTTTGGTATCATCATCCAAAACATCTATTGGAAAACTACATGTTTTGTTTTCCATGTTGACTGGCTCCAAATCCAACTTCTTGAGAATTTTAGTTTTATTCGTTTTGTCAAATAATAACTTCTCTAAACCCTCATCTCCAAGTTGTTTATTGATAACATATTTGGATTCGGAAGAAGGCTTTCCACCACTTGTTACCTTTTTTAGACGACTCATAAATGAATTCATTTTTCTAATAAGTATCCTCTAGGAACTTCCTCGACAAGACTTCAAATCTGTTAAATTTATCGAGTATTTCTCTTGGAAATGTGGTTATTTATAGGCTATAATAAGGCCATGTAAAAGAAAATATGAAAGAATTTCATTGCAAAAATTGGGTTATCATTAATTTTCATGAAGGACAATATCAAAATTTAATGTCCTCATTAGTGTTATCTTCACATTAATAATTCATTTCATCATAAAGTATGGCATGATTCCCTCTTAATATATAATTCAAGATACAATATCATAAAACATGTCATTGAAAAATAGGAAAATTTGTAGTTAGGTCCCCAACCTATTCAAAATGTAGCAATTAGGTCACCAACAATGCTCGTGAATAATTAAGGCGCATCCCGTGAAATAATTAGGGTGAAGTAGGTCATGTACAATCCATGTAAAATAATTTAGGTTAGTCTTTTGCCACTATAGTTAATTCATGTAAAATAATACTGTCCAATTATTGATTTTATTGTTGGTTTTTAAATTAAAAGTGAAGCGTAAAAACTGTCCATGTCCATTGATGATTTACTTGATGCGAAATTAAAATCTTAAGCAGGACACCTGTCTAAAAATAGTAATGACACAAGTACAAAATAAATATTTAAAGCATTTCCAACAATACTCTTTACTATTATACTAGTTCAATATCACTATATTTAGTGTTTATTCTGCTTTTGTTGGAAACTGACGTTAGAATAAGTTGGAAAATAAAAAATTTATTTAATTCAATAAACTAAGATATTTGCTAAGCGTTCATGTGTTTATTAGAATTAAATATTAATATTTTATTACTGTATCTGAATTGATAAACGACATTGGATCTTGATCTGATTCACGTTCCTGCTTTTGATTCACGAACTTGGTGCTCCCAACGTTCAAGTCTTCTATGGTATTCTTCCAAGTATAGATTACATCGGTGAGTGGACATCTTTTAATTGAATCAAAAAACTAATTTCTAGACTGAACAGATTTAGAAAACAAAGAAAATAAAATTTAAGTCAAACAAGACTTAAGAATTTTTCTCTCATGTCTTTTCTTAATTGTTGGAATTAATTCACGTCACAAGCAATGTGATATAAATAGGACAAGAGTCATGATCGCATACAAGTCCAATTAGCTTATAATTGATTTAATTACATATGTAATCCCTAAACTTATATCACAATTACAATCAAGTTTAAAACTTTCCTAGTAAATGTGATTTAACCCAAAACTTTATAGAGCTACTACAGAGACTGTCCGGACATATATTTTCCAAGCTCCAATAATAGATTATGTCTAGTCGACACTAGACCGCTCGATCTAATTATTAACCCTAGACCGCTCGATCTAATTATTACTCTTTTGCTTTTTTTACTAAAAGCAAAAGATTGCACTATTGGAATATATAAAATTACAGAAGCTGTAATACTTTCCTCTGACCTACCGTATATATATTGCATTTCTGTCCGAGATCTGATAATTAGGTATGAGTATAAATGACCGTTTTGCTCTTCTAATTATTCTTACTGACTTTAAGTTATATTTTCTTCAACAGTCCTGTGAATTTTACAGATGTTGAAGTTTAGCCGTTGCTAAACACTGAACTCAAATATATAATCGTTCAACAGAAAATACTTAAGTTGTCACTCGATCAATTTATCAGGGCTACCGCTCTCAACACGAATTCATGTTCTCTACTTCACTCATTTTTAAGCTCCCAACTCACCGAGATATTTGATCAATTAAATTGATCTCATCCATTGATGAATCAAACAACCATCAAACTAACGAAAAGATATACACAATCCTGTTAAAGGAATTAGATGAAATATCAGTGATCAAATAAAATTTAATTATTCGCACGGCAATGCTATATAATTAAATTCGACACGTGGTCCATTCAATACACTCAAAGTGTACTAGTGTTATCATTAAACCATTTCTTTTATAAGGACAAATTGCATACCCGAATGATTAAATAGTCAACACTACAATCTTCTGGTATAAGGCGCCAACCTTCGTACATTAGTTGTGAACAATTTTATTCTGTTATAAGGACAAATTGCATACCCGAATGATTAAATAGTCAACACTACAATCTTCTGGTATAAGGCACCAACCCTCATACATTAGTTGTGAACAATTTTATTCATGATCATAATATAAGTTGTGCCACACTATGGTTCTCAATGCAAGCACCCAACTTATATTATCACAAGTGATCATTGAAACTTTATTTACATGCTCAATATTAAACAAATATAATGCAATGATAATAAGTGAATACAAACCAACGTTTTATTCAATATAATTTATCATTTCATCACAGCAAAATTATACTATTTGGGCATACAACCAACAATTCTTCCACTTTTCCTAGATTATAATCCTAAAATCCATGTACCCCACTAATGAGGAGTAAATCAGTATATAATTATTTGTTCTCATAAGGTACTTAAGGATATGCTTTACAATCACTTAATGTTCTGGTCTGGCTACACTGATAACGACTTATCATACCAACATCATAACAAATGTAAGGTCTAGTACACAGCATAACATACATGAGACTACCAATTGCAAATGCATAAGGTATTCTACTCATGTCATCTATCTCTTCAAGAGTTTACTTGGAAATGCTCCTTAGATAGTTGGATTCCATATCTGAATGACAAATTGCCCATTTTAGAATGTTGTATGGCAATCTGATAAGTATCTTGTCAATATATGTAGCTTGGGATAAAATTATCAACTTGTTCTTTTCGATCTCTTAAGTTCTGAATCCCTAGAACATAGCCAGCTTTGCCCAAATCCTTCATATAAAAAAAATGTTGGGTCAACCACGCTTTCGTACATGCTGACATTCCTACATCATTTCCTATTAGTAGAATATTGTATACATAAAGCTCCATGAAAATTACCATTTTGTCCATAGCCTCTTTATATGAAGTCGAATAATCTTCTTGTTATATGGAGATTGCATGTTTGGATTCTCTTACTAACAAGTACCTAGAAGGTTTCTGATGATCCTCTTACTTTGCCTAAGGGATGATGGATTTTGAATCGTAACATTTTCATCAACATTGGTATCACCTTTAGGTGACACAAAAACCTCATCATTACCTAGAACATTTTCTTGATCTATGAGATTAGATGATGAATCATTTCTCCCACTCAGATAACGTTCCCTATGTGTTTGCGATACCATAGGTCATCTTTCACTAGGTTGTGTTTCAAGAATTAATGTCGTGAAATCGCTCCCACTCATTTGTTCCAAAACAACCCTACTCTTAAACTGATATTTATTAATATACTTATCCTCCAGGAATGTCGTATTTGTATTGACAAAAAGCTTTCCTATCTAGAGGAATATAAAAAAGTATCCCTGGTACCTTTAGGTATTCCACACACATGCATTAGACTCTAACTTTTGTGTCTTCCCTTTCAGCACATGAGCCGAACATCCCAAAATTCGAATGTGACGCAAATTTAGTTTGTGCCCATTCCACAATTCCAGGGAAGTCTTGCAAACAGAGTTAGATAGAACTAGGTTAAGAATATATGCAGTTGTCTCCAGTGCATATCCCCAAAATGAGATAGGTAGAGTTGAAAAACTCATCATTGACTTAACCATATCTAACAATGTCATGTTTCTCCTTTCTGAAACGCCGTTCCGTTGGGGTGTACCATGCATACTTAGTAGAGAAACTATATCATTTTCTAATAAGTAGTCTCTAAATTCTCCTGAGAGATATTCGCCACCTCGATCTAATCGAAATGTCTTCATAGTTTTACCTAAATGTTTCTTGTCCTGAGTCCGATATGCTTTGAAATTTCTGAAAAGCCTCTGAATTTTGAGTCATAAGGTAAATGTATCCGAATCTAGAGTAATCATCTATAAAAGTGATAAAATACTCGTAGCTCCCTCTCGCAGGTGTACTCATGGGTCCACACACATCAGAATATACTAGTTTCAGTACTTCTTTGGCTCTATGTTCCTTTGCTAAAAAAGAACTTTTTAGTCATTTTTTCTTCCAAACAAGAATCAGAGACTGGCAATGGTTCGACCTCAATTGAGTTGATGGGACCATTCCTTGTCAGTCTTTGTATCATGTTAAGGTTGATGCGTCTAAGTTTAAGAGGCCATAGATATGTATAACTAGTATGGTATGCATTTTGTTTATTATG
The DNA here is from genome assembly GCA_030279155.1 of Forsythia viridissima. Lineage (NCBI taxonomy): Eukaryota > Viridiplantae > Streptophyta > Magnoliopsida > Lamiales > Oleaceae > Forsythia > Forsythia viridissima. The sequence continues at coordinate 1,244,829 of CM059041.1, read as the reverse complement.
GTTTGTAGAAGTGTTATCAATTTCATTTGTGGAATAGTTTAATATATAAAGACACTCACCAAATATCCGGCACAAATATAAGCTTTATTCCTCAAAGTGTAATAGGCGTAAGCGCAAAAATAAGAGAATAACATTGTCCTATTAACAAGAAATGGGAATCATGATTCCGCTTCATCTGCGGGGACATAATAATAGTCTTTAAGAATTAAACACATATCACTATTGAAATAAAATAAACTACTCATATAGCTCTCACCGAACTATTGCTCATGTACCGACCGTGATAGTAAATTGGTCTTCACTGAGTTTTCTGCTTTCTTGAATCATCAGCACCTTGCTCTTTTTTAGCTATTACATCAGAACAGTCTTTCTCCTAGTGTCCTTTCGGACCGCATTTGAAACACTCACATTTTGGCTTCCCATCTACTTTGATCTTATTGCCTTCCTGCTTCTTATTAGCTCTCTTCCTTTTTTTCCACCTCTGCCTATCGGTTTGGAAATAAGGGAGCTATCAATCATTGCATAAGCATTGCCACCCTTAGCTTTAAGACCAATTTCTATATTTTACTACTCATTCATCAGCCGAGTCAATGACATATCTATCTTTTGTAAGTGACAATCTACAGTAAACTGTGAAAACATATCAAGTAAAGAGTTCAATACCATATCCACCTAAGTATCTGCATCTATAGTTGTACCAAGATTCTCTGCCACATTGAAGTGTCTAATCATAGTCAATATATGATCCTTCACTAGCATTCTGGATTTCATACGAATGTTCTGTAAGGTACGAATGACTTCGAACATAGCTCTCCTACTTTGATGTACAAACATGTCTTTGAGGCCTCTAATTATGTCATAAGAGATTTCAAGACTGTCATGCTTCCGCTGTAACATATTTGACATCTATGCTAAAATGTAACAGTAAGCTAACTTTTCTGCAGCCACCCATTTATCATAAGCATCCCTCTTGGCCTTGCTTGCAGTCTCAGTAGGTTGCTCAAGCCAATCTTCTTCAAGCACAAAATCAAGTTTCTCAACGGTGAGAACAATCACTAGGTTACGTTTCCAATCCACATAATTTTTTCCATTAAGTTGGTTTTGTTTAGGATAACAGAAAATGGACTGAGAGACATTTTGCTGAAAAATAACAAAATTATTGCATATTAAAATTGAGCATCGAATTTAACTTATGATGCATGAAAGCACATGTAGATCCATAAAAATACAATAATGTAACGATTATTTGATCCTTATGATCCAACAGGCTCCTCTATAAGAAAGGTCACTGTGTCCATTGATTAAGCTGGGACCTTCCACCAGACAAATCAAACCTGATAATAAATGTCTAGATAAATCAAATATCGCTTTATTTGGTCATCAAGATCATAAATGAGAGCCTCTATAGGAGATTCGTAGATAATCTCGATTTGAATGTACAACATTTGTCTAGATTTCTAGGTACTTAAAAAATAATCTCGACATCCATAGAATGGTCTCAAATTATATTCTATCTAGACGATCTTACCAAAAAAGAATCCAATCAAACAACCCGAATCACGTAGCCCTCCTATAGGGAGTTCGTTGTGTACCGGAACGAGGCTAACACATTCTGTTGCTTATGAATTGACAAAAGGAAACCATATGTTTTTATTTAAATAAATATCATCTCCTATTAAATATTTTAAAATAATGGATTTTAATTTCAAATAATAACCAACGGTTCACATTAATCAAATTAACATACAGTTTAATTATTATGGATTTCCTTTATAGAAAAATTTAATTTAAATTAAATTAATTGAAGAAAAACCGATATTTCAATTAAATGCATTTTATTCTAAATTTCACGAGCGATGCTAAAATTAATTCTATATACCATGATTTACAGAACCATAATATTTTAAACAAATATTTAAAGCATACATTAGCAATAAATTAACAATTATTTGTTGCCCAAAATAATATTCAAAAATAAATTAAAAGCTAATTGGGATCGAGCCCAATATTTTACTTAAATCTTCATCCCAATGTTTCAAAAGGATCCAAACAACAGCTAATCCTGTAACCAAACAATCTTTATTCAAGCAACCAATCAACCACTATCCTAATAACCAAACATAGGTCTTCTTCTTCTTTAAGACCTCTCTTGCGAAAAAATCAACCACCACCGAAAAACACCATGGCCCAAAACTCATCAATCTCAACAAACAAATTCATCAAAGAAACACCAGATCACGCGACCGTCCGCCGCGCAGATTTGTTAGACCCACGCATGTTGGTAGCGAGAATCTCTGGGACCGGTGCGACGCTAGTCGCGCTGGTCTTCGAGATCTGTGCAACTGTGATCTAGTGAGATCTACACATCGCTGTGCAACGAGATCTACACGACTGCGCGCAAATCAGTCCAGAAAACTATTTTTTTTATTAAATCATTTTTCCTTCGTCGATTCGATCGTCAATCTTCAATTATTACAAAAATTAACTAGTCTCATTTTAGGGCTCATAATGTAAATTTGTTTTGCAATTAAAAATCAAATTAAGATGATGGTGTCGTAATCCACTATCTTGTTACAGACTCAAAATAACAAAATACAACGAACAAGTGGGACCACAAAATAATTGGATCACAGTTTAAAATAATTCCAATTATTCAATCAACATATAAACAAATAATCTCAGACTTCACTCGACTAGAACATGCAATTATCAGATTTAGATAACATAATAAACACGTGAATGATCTAAACTACTATGATACCACTTGTTGAAAACTGGCACGAAAATTAGTCGGAAAATAAAAAATTTCTTTAATTCAATAAATTAGGATCTTTGCTAGGCATTCACATATTTACTATAATTAAATACTAATATTTTAGTATTGTACCCAAATTGATAAACGATATTTGATCTTGATCTGATTTACGAACTTGGTGCTCCTAACGTTCAAATCTTCTGTGGTATTCTCCCAAGTATAGATTACACCAGTGAGTGAGCACATTTTAATTGAATCAAAAAACAAATTTCTGAATTGAACAGATTTAGAAAACCAAGAAGATAAAATTCAAGTCAAACATGATTTAATAATTTTCTATCTTCTGTTTTCTTAATTGTTATAATTAATTCACGTCTCAAGCAATGTGAACAATGACAAGATTCATGATTGCATCTAAGTCCAACTAGCTTATGATTGTTTTTTAATTACACATGTAATCCTTGAAGTTATATTACAATTATAATCAAGTCCAAAACTTTCGTAGTAAATGTGATTAATTCCAAAACTTTATAGAGCTACCTCAAGACCTGTCCGGACATATATTTTCCAACCTCCAAAATTAGATTTAGAGATGGCAAGTCCGGCTCGACCCGTGGCACAATGGGTCCGGCTCGGAATAGAAGCTCGGCCCGTCATCAAAAAATTGATCCGGACCGGCCTGTGGTCCGTGGGCCAATGGGCCGATCCATGGGCCAGTCCGCGGACCCACGTGAAATAATATTTTTTACTTTTTTTAAGTTTACAAAAATAAGAAATAAGTCAAGAAAAAATTTTCAATTCAAACCCTCCTCATTTTTTCGAGCTTGGGACCGGCTACTATTAGCGTAGGCAGAGTTAAAATTGTACACGAACAAATTGTTACGTGTACAATTTTTTGTAAACTTAAATATCAAAACTTACAAGTTAAAATGAATTTATACAAAATAATAAATATACTTACATTTTTTTATTTTACTTACATATTCAGTTCATCCATCTCTTCGGCCAATATCAGACTTACTTTATCTTGGTTTCGAAGTTCTGCGTCCTTCCAATCTTTCAAACACATTAAACTCTCTAATATATTTGGTTTAAGTCTTGACCTCAAATCATTAAGAATCCTACCACATGTACTAAAAGCAGACTCCGATGCTACAGTTGATACCGGAGGTGTTAGTAGATCACGTGCTATAATAGAAACAATTGGGTATTGACGCTCGTTTTGTCTCCACCACCTAAGTATATCAAAATTATTCCACTCGTCTTCATCTAACAAATTAAGCTTCTCGTGACCAAAATATCTAGCTAACTCTAATGGTATATCTCTAATATTAGTTTCAACATTTGTGGCACGAAAAAAGCGAAGAAGAAGAAGAAGAAGAAGAAGAAGAACTAGGATTTTGAATTCTCTTATAAATAAGGAAAATCCAAAATCATTAGGATTAGGGTTATTTGAAGAAGAAGGATTTGGCGCAGGAGGTCTTCTAACGTTCCTACTGGTTTTTTCCGCATAAAATTCGTATATTTCACATAATGTTTTTTTTCTAAATTACCGTAAGTTAATGGATTACCGTAACTCAAATTATTAGAAATTTCAGAAATAGTATGTTTAGTACCTTGTAAATTTACTCTAGGGTCCATAATTGACGTTAACAGGAACAACATAGGCAAGTCTTCCCAATATTTTCTAAACTTAATTTTCATTATTTCAACAATATCAGAAAAAATTGTATACGTCTTATATCTATTAAAATTATTTGCAATAAAATAAAAATAATTTAAAACTAATGGACTAGTAGGGTAGTATACACCACCACATACATTTGTGGCATCGTAAAATACGTTTAAAAAATTTCGAACATGAAATGCAATTTGCCAATCATGTGGTTGTAAATTCTATTGTGGACCGTGTGAATGTCGACCATTATAATAAGCAGTTACACAATGTTCATAACCTTCACATGATTCAAGTATTAAATAAGTAGAATTCCACTTATTACGTATGTCTGTACATATAATTTTAGTTGGAAGAGAATTTTCTACGTATAATTCATCAAATACTTGTTTTCTAGAATGTGAAGCAATAATATAGTTTAAGGCATACCTAATTTTTTCTAATTGTGGGCCTATATACTTTAAACCATCTTGGACAATTAAATTAAAAATATGGCATACACATCTAACATGAAACAAAATTCCACCGAAATTCGAATGTAATTCGTCAATTAATTTTTCTATTACAATATTGTTAGGCGCATCATTGTCAAATGTGATACTGCGAATTCTAGATTCGCAATTAAATTCTTTAATAATTATCATTAAATAATTAAAAATTTGTCTTCCATTTTGAGGGTAGTCAATTACTTTAAAAGCAATTATTGTTTTATGCATAATCCATAGTTTATCAATATAATGTAAAGTAGCCGCAATATATCCTTTATGATTTAGACCGGACCATAAGTTCGAAGTGAATGATACAACACCAGCATATTTACTTAAATCATTTTTTATATTTTGTTTTCTTTTATTATACGCAGCAATAGTATCAAAACAAATAGTGTTTCTAGCAAAGGGTAAATACCTTGGTTGAAGATACATATGTACAAACCGTGTGAAATGAGGACTTTCCACTATGCTAAGCGGGAACTCACCACTGGCCACCAACTGACACACACCTTTCCGACGCATCAAGTCTTGTGAATAAACACAATTGTTAAGATTGGTAGAAGAACTAGTAGATCCACCTGGAGATCCGAACTATAGTTGTGCTTGGTTGGTATCAACTCCTCCGTGCTTTTGTATACACTTCGGAAAATGTCGGTTAAGATAGCTCGTTCCACCACCCTTTTGCCATGCAAACTGTTGTTTACAATATTTATAAATTGCCTTGAAAATTGGTTGCCCATCTGCAGATGCACCGGTCTGCACTCTATTGAAATGATCCCAACACTGAGCCTTTTGTTTTGCGTCTCTTCGTTTAGTAGTCGATTGAGTAATGTTGGTCGTTTCTAACTCTTCGTCAATATCATCTAAATCAAAAATTGGACCAGTGTTCCCAATCCCAAAATCATCACCAAATTCTGGAATTGAAACATTATTTAAACCACTAAAATCATCTTGAATTTGGTTTTTCCGTTCTTTTGCTTTTTTCAATAAAGGCAAAAGACTGCACTCTTGAAATATATAAGATTACATAAGCTATAGTATTTTCCTATGACCTACCGTATATATATTTCATCCTTGTCCGATATCCGATATATATTCGATATAAATTATCATTTCATCATAGCAAAATTATACTATTTGAGCATACAACCAAACATCTTTTCCTCATAAGTAATTATAGCTCAATTTTTTTTTTTCCTTTTTTTCCTATTTCTTACATGGCTCCCCTTTTCTTATTTTATAATAATCTCCCCCATCTTTCTTTATTCATCAATATTATGCATAGAAAATTACAAAACAATAAATAATCCTTGTAACCCAACTTTTGAAATTTCTAGTTCTTCAACAAAAATGCTTAAATTCAAACCCAACGGTTAAGATCAAATCGAATGGTTCATTCATAATTTTTTTACGTGAATAGTAACAGGTTTTGAATTTGTAATTGAATTCAAAAAGTACAATAAGACATTTTCATCCAATTGCTATGTTTCAATTCCAAGTGCATATGGAGATGAAGCCAATTGACTTAACTAAGTGATCTTTATTTTATGTTCATGGACAAATGTTAGTATTCTCTTTGCTATTGTCTTTTAGTATACTTTTTTTTTTATATTGATAAATGGTAGACAAATATTATTTGAATATTATTAATTATTACTTATCAATATTGAAAATAATATTTTGTTATTATTCTTGAAGAAATATCAATTTATACAAATCAATATTCTAGAACAATATTGTATTATTGCTCTTCAATACCGCAACTTTATAGGGTAAAATTAACTATTGGCCATTGAACTTTAACTAGGTTACTACTTAACCACTCTACTTTGAAATGTATCTCAATGCCCACTCTTCTTTCCACTATGTTACCCATCTATCACCCGTTAACCAGCCTGTGCCAACTTGTAACAGAGAATCCAACCTGGCATATGTCGGAATGACGGCGTGAACTCCGGCCGACTTAACAAAATAGCACATCCCAAACGCGTCTTTCCTCTTCCAAAATTGAAACACAACCTAATTTTCTTCCCCCAAATCCATTTGTGCAATCATATTTTACCCATTCCAAGAACTAATTCGAAAATCGTTTTTCCAATGGTTGCAGTTGTGTTGCAATTCTATGATATAAGAAAGTGTTTTTGGGTGATGCATTTGTTATGATTGGGTGAGATTTAACACTGTCAACAAGCCATATTAGAAATTTACTTACCACGTGGGATGTCCCATTAAGAATTGCAGAGTGTTAAACGTCGGGTGATGGATGGGTAACGTAGTGAAAAGAAGAGTGGGTATTGAGATACATTTTAAAGTTGGGTGGTTAAGTAGTAATCTTGTGACGATGGGGTCATGAACATTCAATGTCTAGCACCTCGGGTCCTTAACCTTTAAAAAACGAGTGAACAAAGTCTTTCTATTAAAAAAACCGTTAGTTTGACTGGTAAATGATCAAAATTTTCTTCAAATGACAAGATTTCTCCTTTTGAATTAAAATAAGAAACAAAGGAAAGGGAAAATAAAGGAAAAATTGCAACCAACCCGCTCTCCCACTTTTTCTTCTCCAATCAATCACCTCTCCTATTTTTTCTTCACCAATTAACCCTCAACCAAAAAAATACAAAATTACAACCCATCCAACTATATTTATAAATCCCTTTTATTAAGTTCAATTTGATCGACATAATATGCCTGAAGCATATAGATCAACTTTTGGTCGATCAAATTATAGATCTCGATTGATATTATCATAAGGATGAGTAAATACACGTTGTAGTCGTTTTTTCTTGGTTGATGTTTTGTCTCATTAGGTTTTCTTGGAAAAGTTTTTAACGAGGCAATTTTTATAGTATATCCAAAAGAATAACGTACATTTTTTCCTTCACTGAGATTTTTCCTATAAGGTTTTTCCTATTAAGGTTTTAATGAGGCATATTCTTTGTGTAAAGGACATTCAATGAAAAGTGTTATAAATATTATACTTACGGATGTCCATAACCTACAATATATTTACTCTATAATATTTATACTCTCGTGTGTTACAAATTGTATATGAGACCCCTGAAGAGAGCAACAATAAGATCTATTTTTAATATAATTCATAAGACCATTACACTGACTACAGTAAATTAGATATAGTGTAGTGTATGAAGATGATATTGCTTGTAGGTTATAACATAGAGCGTGTTTGACCAGAAATATTTTATACAAGTTTTAAAAAGATGGTGGCATTAAAGACATTGACATATAAGATATGAATAGCTCGATACAAGGGTTTTCATTGATTGAAATCAGGGAGATTAGTTGTACTCTTTTTTTTCGTTCAAGTTTTGTCCCATTAGATTTTCTTGACAAAGTTTTAATGAGGCAACATTTGATTACTCTTTTTGATAATTATTTTTTTCCTTTGTTTGGTATTTTTGTCCATTTAGGTTTTTATTAAACAATATTTTTAACGAGACAGTTATTATACTGATGGTCATCAAAGGATGAGTGCTGTAAAATATGGAAAAATAATATTGATGATCATATTTAGATATTTCTTACCTATTCTATAAGTCTTTGAAACTCTATATATATGAGTCCATCATTATAATGAAATACTAGTTTCTCTATATTCTCTTCTATTATTCTATCTAATTTATAACATTTTAGAGCTTGTTTGATTTAGCTTTTTACCAGATTTTGATAAAAAAAAATTTAATAAAATATGGAGTTGAAAAGTTAATAAAAATTGTGAGTCCAATAAAATGTGTGGTTAAAATGAATTGTTAACCTAAACCACAATTTTTTAGTAACTTTTCTAATCTGAACCAAACAATCACTTAAAAGATGCTGCTATTACATTACACAAGAAAAATCTATGTCATATTTTCATATTTTTCTTCTTGTACACACACTCCTATGTACCGTCCAGTTCACCGTAACAAAGAGAAGGACAATTATGCCCCTGAATGGATTTGAAATTACTTCAAACAATAAAAAGACAAATAAACCCCTGAATTGAATTTAACAGATGATACCCATTTTCACACCAATTTATCAGCTTACAGTGGTGAAAATTGAGAGATTTTCTATTTTCATACCATTTATCAAAATTCAAATGGGGAAGGGAGAAAAATTTTCACGGCTAGGGTGGATAAACACTAGTTTTTCCAAATCTGCCTGGCTTTAGGGTTTCGTCAGTCTGGTGTTGTTCGAGCATCACTGTTGGCCAAAAGTCAAGGTGAAGAATGAGACGTCGACCTGTTAATATTTAAAATCTTATACGTTTCCAATCAGGTATTTTTCAGACTAAATTTGATGCTTCAAAATAGGGCGAATTCTCTTTTGCTTCAAATGAAGTTAATATCTTGTTATTTTATTGTTCAATCATGTTGTATGCATTTGCTGGTGTTTCTATTGGTCAATGTAGGAGAAAATTAGATGCTTGCAGAGTGGTATAGTTCATATGATCGTGCCTCAATGCTCGGATGGGCATCGTTTCAGTGCCTGATATTCGATGAATACTGGCCAAGAATGCTTAGATGTGCATTGTTTTAATGCATGATGTTTGACTAATAATGTCCCTTAGCCTGTAGGTTGTGGTCTTAACATGAAGTAAGAATTCTAGCAATTTCTATCTCCAAGGATGATTATAGAAAAAAAATATGAATAATTACATGAAAGGTCCTCAACCTTTCAAAATCGTTAGGGATATGCCCCTAACCTAAAAAAATAGCACCACACATCCCCCACGTATGAAAAACTTAGCATGGTAGATACTTTATGACAAAATTGCCCTTCTCTTTATATAAATAAAAAAGAAAAAAGAAAAAAGAAAAATATGATTGAAAACTAACAAAAGTACTCCAAAAAATAATAAGTAAGAAATATATCCAAAAATAAATAAAAAGTAAGAAAGATGTCATTTTTTCCAAAAATCCAAAATTCCATCAAATTCTCTCTCACACACAACACACATTGCATCTGCAAAAGGCTCTTGACCTAGAATCATGGCCAATTAAACTAATAATTACAGTGTCAGGGAAGATTCAAACCAATGATGATCGGAGATACCCCGAAATCGAATCCCACCGTCTAAATTCTGGTGTGGGATTACCTTTTTGTTGTAGATCCAATGGCTCACATTCACTCCACCAGCCCTGATATGTCCCATTATAAGAGTGCTTTATTGGCGTTGCAGAGGTGTTTGCCGTCCAACAAAGATGAGGTTTTACATGGAAAAGATGGAGGGTCTAATGATTTTGATATTCCTGTTGATGCATTTTCGTGTGATGATTTCAGGATGTTTGATTTCAAGGTTAAGAAATGCGCACGAGCCAGGTCACATGACTGGATGGAATGCCCATTTGTGCATCCGGGCTAGAAGGCCCGCTAGAGGAATCACCGAAAATACCATTTATTCCAGCACTGCTTGCGTGGATTTCAGAAAAGGTGTGTGTAGAAAGGGTGACGCCTGTGAATACGATCATGGCGTATTTGGGTGCTGGCTCCACTCGGCTCGCTACCGTACGCAGCCGGACAAGGATGGGACACACTGCCACCGCCGAGTTTGTTTCTTTACTCATACACCGGAGCAGTTTTGGGGGCTTACTCCTAAAGGGTCTTCAAGTCATATCGGTTGTGACTCGTCGAGTCAACTTGGTCAGGACCCCTTTCTGAATGCATGGGCCTTTAGTCTGTACTTTCCGCTGTCTTCTCTGATGACTGGGTCTCCTTCGGTGTTGCCAAGTCGAAACTCGATTTTTGGTATGGCTGAATTAATGCAGGGACTGCAGATTCAAAACAGTGGTTAGGTTTTGAATCTTCACTGACACTGAATTTGCTTGTAATTATTGGTTTAATTGTCCATGATTTTGGGCCAAGAGCCTTTTGTAGATGCAATGTGTGTTGTGTATAAGAGAGACTTTGATGGAATTTTTGGTTTTTGGAAAAGATGACATCTTTCTTACTTTTTATTTTTTTGGGGTATATTTCTTACCTTTTATTTTTGGGGTACATTTGGTTAGTTTTCATTCATGTTTTTCTTTTTTCGTGTTTTTTATTTTTTTGTTTATTTAAAGAGAAGGAAAATTTTGTCATAAATAACCTACCATGCCAAATTTTTAATATGTTGGGAATGTCTGGTGCTATTTTTTTAGGTTAGGGGCATATTCCTAACGATTTTGAAAGGTTGGGACATTTCATGCAATTATCCCAAAAAAATATTTAAGTGAACATGATCAAATTGTTAATGTATAAAGCAACTTTAGCTCAACTCCAATAATACTACTAGGAATTTTTTATGTAGGATAATTATTAGTTAGGAATGGCAATAGGGCGGGACGAACATGTATACTCTTAACCATTATGTCTTGTTGGGGATTTTTGGGACGTGGCACAAGAAATATGGGAGGGGCGGGACTAAATTGATGCTTCAATATTTGACAGAAACAAAACAATCATAAATAAATTTGACAGAGTATTCCTTTTTGCTGCTCAGTATTTGGCAGAATATATAGTGTTTTAGTATGGATGTTTATTTGTACTGAGGATTGAGTCGAATCCAGTTTATTTGTAATGATAATTGAGTCGAATTCATATTTCAGCTTTACTCGAATTCAATTTTTGATTTATTAATGCTTTACTTCCATTTGTAAGTTATGATGAATCTATAATATTTGACGGAAACAAAACAATCATAAATATATTTGACGGAGTATTCTCTTTTGATGCTCGGTATTTGGCAGAATATATGGTGTTCCTAGTTATGTTTACTTTGTGTTCGAACCTAGAATGGATCGTGATTAATCTGTTTGCGTTATGGTGTAGCATCAACATGATATTGTAATGTCAAGAAGTAATGAATGAATATGCTATGGCTATACAAAGTTGGGCCACTTGTTAGAGGATTGCAAGCAAAAGCGCTGATGCCCAAGATGTGGGAAGGCATATGCCAAATAGATGCAAGTAGCAAGAGTGTTAAAGACCAAATGGAGGCCATTTTTCTGCTGCAATGAGGACAAATGCTCATATTTCAAGTGGGATAAGGGTCAATCAAGTGGGGGAATCGTTGAGGGACAATCTAGTGGCATTGCATTGGACAAATATGTGGCCAAAGAGAGAAGTGAAGAGTTGCCTAACATGTTCAAAATGTTTGCCAGTTTATCGAAGGAAAAAGATGTCGAGATTTTTCTCAACCTCACGATCCGCAAGGGCCAAGGAAAGGAGCACGAGTTACATAGTTAGATTCATTTGTGTTGTAATTGAACAAGTACTTATGTTTATATTCAACTATGTTGTAATTTTAATTTCCAATTATTTGTATGTTTTAAGCTGCTCTCTTTCTGCCCATTTGTGTAATGGAATTCCAGTGATATCATTCACTTCAAGCTTCCGTTTCACGTTTTCACTTAGTTGTCTATTACACTTGTAACGACCATGGACTTTCCCCTACAGGCCTTTCGCCCAGGGGCTATTCCGTGCGCCGTTAGCTTACGTACTGTCCACTGAGGGTTTCATCCCAAACTGGATTTCTTTCGCGTCCCCAGCGATTCGAACCCTTGACCTCCCATTAAGGGAAACTTATGGTGAATGCTGGTACCAATTGGGCGAGTTGTCCAATTGGACGAGTTGTCAAATTAGTACAAGTATTCACCATAAGTTCCCCTTAATGGGAGGTCAAGGGTTCGAATCGCTGGGGACGCGAAAGAAATCCAGTTTGGGATGAAACCCCCAGTGGGCAGTACGTAAGCTAACAGCGCACGGAATAGCCCCCGGGCGAAAGGCCTGTAGGAGAAAGTCCGTGGTCATTACAACACTGGTACAACCTAGACTTAGAAGGACTTGTTTTGTGGTTATGCTCCACCTGAACTTAAGTTATTCGCCATGATCTAGTGACATCAGAAACAGCAGTCACCCTAGCTTTACATCCCATTTGAATTGTTGCCTGAGCTTCAAAGAAGTGCTTGTATTACTTGTTCTTTGGCCTTCTCGACTACATGTAAACGTGACATTTCTTACAAGCCCATCATCACCATTCCTTGAATTACGTTTTCAAACTGGAAAACTCATACGAGATGAATAGTTCTAGTAAAATTCAAAGTGCTTCGTCAAGGTCCTTGAACTTCATCCCAACCTCAAGTACTATCTCATTCGGTTCTTCAACTCAATCATCATTCAAACTAGAGAAATTCTCTATTTCTGTCACATCATCTTCCAAATATTCATCATCAACCACAAATAAATTCATATATGCCATTGCATCTTTGGATTTGAAACAAAATTTCTTGTATAAAAACATCGAATTTTGACAACATGAGGAGTTTCCATCACGGCAATGACAGAAAAAATGTTTGCAAATATGGCAAAAACATAGCTTCTATACGGCATATAACACAAAAATATGGCACAAAAATAACTTCCATACGAGAAGAACAATAAGTTTTTTCAGACATTGTGTAACAAATTAGAAGAAAAAGATAGCTTCAAGTGAAGAAGGAGACTAGCTTAAAAATGTCGTTGGAAACTCGCCGGAATGTTGCTGGTGTGTATACTTGCCGGAGACTCGCCGAAAAATATAGTTGAAGTGATGAAAAAGAAGAAATGAAGATGAAACAGAAGAAATGAAGATGAGACTATTATTTTTTGAACAAACCAGATGTGCATACATAAATGCAATTATTGTTAAGATTTTTTCAAATCAAAATCTCGCAATATATAACAAAATACCGTGATATCTCATTGCCGAAAATCTCTTGGTGAACTGGACAGTACACAAAAGTGTACAAGGACCCAAATTGTTGTTATATTAACTGTGTCATGGCACATTGTGTAAAAAATATAGCTACTCATTGTGTGCACAAGATTTTCTCTCTTTTCTTTTTTTATAATAAATAAGATGAAACACTGTCGTAGTAACACAAAAGTAAAAGGACTTGTGGTCAAAGTACTTTTCGTACCATACCTTTTCTTGGGAGAAAAAAATGTTTCCTTTGTATTCAAATTAAAAATATGAAAATTTAATAGAGAAAAATCATTCCTCCCCAACTGTTGATGAGTGCATCTCTAGATTGATAACAAAGATTGCAGCAAATTTAGAAACAAGAACAAAATGTAACTTTGATACAAATAGTAAAAGGTGCAAAATAGCATAAACAATAGTCAAATACTTCCTAAGCTCGGTTTTGATACAATGTTAAAGAATCCATGTTAAAATCCACTTGTGTTCTAATGAATGAACTCAAATATAATTGGACAACATTAGCCGGATTCAAGACGCACGTCCTCAATGTTCAGCTCAGGTTGTTAGAATCACTTGCCGCGTCTTTGATATAATAGATTGCACAGGAAAATCAACATATTCCGTCACACACACTAGAGCATTCCAAAATCTTGATTTGTTCAATCATACAAGCTTAAACACATTCAATGTGTAAAATAGATGCGACGTTATAGGACATGCTTAACCAAAAGATTACTTGTCAGAGAGTCAACTGTTTGATATCCAGAAGTAATATTATTCTTCCGTTTTCATCATTGAGACAAATCCAGGGAACTAGAGATAGATTAACATCAATAACTTTCTGTTACCAGCAATATAGGGGCCTGCTAATTACGGAAATTAACAATGTTTCCCGATATCCTTGCATCCAGCTTTAGCCTCGTGTACTGTTCATTTCAGCCCGCTTTAACAATGTTCCTCTTAACCAAAATCTTTTGTATGAAAATGGTATGAAGAAGATTGAGTATGTCAACAGCAGAAGCACAGCAAATATCTTAAAGTTCTTTCTAGTCTGAATCAAAATCGGGATTCATAGATGATCTAACTGATGTACGTTTACTATCTAGATAATCATCATCTTCTTCTTCTCCTTTCTTCTCATCAATAATTCCTGCAAAATGATGGTTAAGAAACTGCAGCAACATACAAGTCGCAAAGCATTTTGTATAAAAGCATTACCTTTCTTCAACAGAAGAACCTCAATAGTCCTTGTGCTGAAATCATCTTTACCTCCCATGTCCTCGAATCCAACCAGTCTACCCATTGCAATTCCTTTCCTGAGAGAAAATTATCAATTCTGTAAGTATGATGTCAAATAGAAACAATATATAACTCTGAACTGATCAAGCTCAGTATATATTTACTGCCTATAAAAAGGCATTCGGAACCTGCTGACCAAGAACCTAAAGTACAAAAATAATCATTTCCTTGTACGTTGTGACCCCATTTAAGCCGATATTCAACCAACAAATACACCCAAACTCATGCCCAGTTTTCCAGAGTACGAACAATGTCAATAGTAGCAGTACATCAAAGGCATTCAACCAACATTTAAGCCGATATTCAACCAACAAATACACCCAAACTCATGCCCAGTTTCCCAGAGTACGAACAATGTCAACAGTAGCAGACATCAAAGGGATTCTTCATATCTTCTTTAAGGAGCCAATCACAGGAAGGATTAAATTTATCAGCAAGAGACTCATACATTATATGTTATGACTGCATTGGATGGCAGTCACTAAAGCATATATGTTATACATCATTGTGATTGCATCTTCCGCGGTTGGGTGGCTTAGGAGCTTGAGGATAACATGGATCACTATCTGAGACTGCTGATACAATCTTAGCAGAAGACATGGAAGTTAGATGGTCCAGTTGAACGATTAAAGCGGGAAGTCCAAGAGCAAATAGCAGCAAAGTAGCATGAGATGAACGAATGTTTCCATAAATTGAGTTACGCAAGCTCTAAAAAGGAAAGTAGGGACAAGACAATGCTCGAAAGAAATTAGGAACAGGACAAGGTGTGTTACTTGTTACTAACCCTATTTCTAATATGGGAGAGAATTGCCCACCAATAGTCCAGACCTGCCAAGACACATCACCTATTCTACAGGAGCAAGCTCTTGTTGTACCCTATCCATCTCTCGCCCAGTAGGACCTACAGGAGCAAATTGTTTACAGAGAAGACCATGTTCTCTAGTGTTTTCTGAAATTTGTTTCCTCTGAGATTTAGGGGGAGAAGATATATCAGCACAATAGAAGATATGGAATTATTTTTAGGCTAATAGGATATGCAATAGAGAAGGAAAAACCCTTTGGAGTTTCTTTAGATGATGGGATTAACTAGACAACAGTCTATGACTTTCAAGATCAAATGGCAACAAAGAGGAACCCAACGTACTGAGAAGAACTTCATTACTGATTTTGGTACTTTCCTCAAATAGTACAAAAGAAGACATTAAGAATTTCTCGCTTTTGAGTAAGGATCAATGTCAATAATTGAGTACTAGGCGCAATTTAAGATAACAAATTTGCATCTCATATGCATGTGGAAGAGTGTCAATGGTGTAAGTAGGTTCATTAAGGGTTTGTGCCAGAAGATTCAGAAAACTATGCCACCCCTTAGAATGGCCCCTTATTCTAATTCCTTGGAGACGGCCACGCATGTCAAAAATTACAAAAGGAATCCTAGGTCTGACTTATTTGAGAGAAGGTTAAGATCACCACGTTGGAGGGGAAAGAAGAACCAAGAGTGGAGATCCCCATAGGACTGACAAGAAAGGCCAAAAGGCCAGACAGTTGTGGATTCAGAGCGGTTGCTTGCTGCTTGCACTTCTTATATGTTCTGATACCGGGACGCCTGCTCCGCAGAGAGCCTTCCGACAATAGCCAACAGAGACTCCACCTCTGGAACCAGCCCCTCTTTAGAGTCCACCAAGTAGTACTAGGCGACCACTTCTGCAGCTGTGTGACTAGGTATAGGATATGAGGCATCACTAGGTATAGGATATGAGGCATCACATCATGTAATGTCCATTTTGTGGGTAAGCAAGCCACATAAAGGACGGGCATTGAAACAAAGAAGGGAAATACAGAAGTTCTCTATTATCTAAAGTTAGATTAATCCTTTTATCAATTAGCTCCAAATTCCATGATCCTAGTGTAAATGTGTAATACACCTTGTAAATTAGGTACATCTTTCTTTGTGCTCATAACTACATGTTCCTTACCCAGCCTTTAATTTGGACATTACTTTCTTCAGGTTTTCATTGTTCAGTGAGGTGATGCGTCACTTCGTTATACTGAAGTTTTAGCCTTTCCAGATCTAACGCAAGTTCTCATTTATTCTCTTCTTCAAATTTACTTGAGACCACATGAAAATTGATTCCTTCAATAGTTCTACTTCTTTCTGGCCAAAACTAGTTATCTGTTTTTCTTCTATCCACCTCTATGGATTCACTAGTTAACGTTGTTATTTGCTCTGATTTTATCTCTATTTTTATTTTCTCTCCCTCTTCAGAGTATTCACTGCTTTCAGTCATTCCGTGAATGTTTCAGACGTTCAGTCTCAGTTTCTTGTCATTGAACTTGAGCAGTGACCAGGTATCACTTGAGAATATGCAGGATAAGTTTCACAAAAATCAACGATTCGGTCTAGCACTATTTAGGCTTAGTGGAAATGGAGGTGGTTGATTTCTTACAGATGCAAGCGCTAGAGATTATCTGTTCATAAAAAGAGCTAAAGATATTTTTTAACATATGCAATGGTCTGTTAATTTCATTGCTATGAACAAAGTTTTGCTATGACATTGATAAAGCAGAACTTATTGCTATTAACAAAGTTTAAAGCTACGACATCGAACTTATTGTGTCTCATTTTATATGGACAAACATTATCTTCTATGATTAACCCGATTTTCCTAAGGTTGCAAAATGAACTGAACCATTTGTTCAGCATCTAATGTCCATTCGGCTTTCTTCACTTATCAAGAGAGCATCTTAGACCACATGTCCATCTTAGTTCTCGAATTCTCAATAACTTATATTCACTGTATTAACATGCTTCTGACCGGCCATTTAGAAACAAATGTGTTTCTTACTTGCCAACATATTATACCACATAACATAGAAGATGCAAGAGTGGACAAGATAATGAACAAAATACTTATTTGTTATCCTTTGATAATATGCGTTGCTATATAATACTCCCTACCAAACATGCCATTAGGATCTTAGCTTTAATAGCCATTCCTAGTGCTATAATTAACTAGGAAAAATAAGATCATCACACATATAGAATGTGATTCACTGCTAATTATAGAGATTCAAACACAGAGAAATTATGACAAACAACTCAGATGACCTAGTTTATATGCTCTCTCCGATACACCACATTCATTAAATAAATAAATGCATGGAGTGAACCACGGACAAATAACGGAAGAGGACTGACCTGAATAGTATGACGCAAGGTAATGTTTTGATTCCCAGCTTTGTAACGAAGAAAGGTGAATTCTACATAACATTTTAAAAGGAGGAGCCTTAGTATTTTTCCATTGATGAAATCAAACACTAGCAGGAAGAATGCAAATGAAAATAGGTGACACACTGACACCAATTGGTTGGAAGGAAAAGATGGAGGAAAGTAAACTTCTCTACATTTTATTTGAATCTAAGGTAGCAATTTTTTAGCCACTACATCAGGTATAAAATGCCTAAAAAATTATTTCCAACAGTCAACCATCATTCATATTAAACAACGAAGGAATAATCAACTTTCCTTCCAAAAGGAGCAGAAATAGGGTGGAAACTTTCCATCAGTCAATTTTAAAATACATGGAGCGTAAAGGCTAAAACTGACCTCAGCATCCAATTTGACGAATTTGGTGTTAAAATGTCTTGGGGCGAGGGACTTCAAATGTTTGTCCATAATCCTAGAAAAGCCAGTAGACAAAATTATAAAAGAAATTAGTAGATTTGTCAATTGAAATTAATAATATGAGAATCCACAACTGTGAAACATGTTCTAAAACATGCAAGGCATCATACAGGATATTAGTCTCACCATCATCACAAGTTGTGACTTAAGCACATTCCTTGAAGATGTAAACTTTAGCCAACTAGTATTGTGTGAAAATTATACTTTTCAGGCTAAACTGTAAGCAAACATCTAACATCGCAATTGAGAAGTTCCCTCTATCATTCATCTCTTTATATATATATATATATATATATATATATATATATATATATATATATATACTATAATATAATATAAGTGTCTATCACCTGTTTACTATTCACCCTTCAACCAACGCGACGTCGTTTTGATGTTGTATTAGTCTTAATTTTGTCCAAATCTCACCATTTTGTCCTAATCTTTTGACACTTTTTGCATATTAAATTAATATCTTTGGCCGCAATTTTTGACTTCTTCATCTTTTCTTTTCTTTTATTTGTTTTAATATACATATATTAGTGTCTTTTAGCCGCAATTATTGACTTCTTATATATTATAGTCAATATATATTCATTTTCCCCTTAATAAGTCATCAAATTTGGTGCTTTTTTATCCCCAGTTGCTATGGAGAACAAAGGACGAAATACAATCGATTCCTAAAGGTTTTGGTAAATTTCATTTTCTCTAAAATGCAGTTTTTGTTGTCCAACTTAAATATTTGCTACAGCTTATATATTACATATTTTTACATAATTCCAGTTGGAGACGATATCCCTATGGGTTACCTAACCATTGGCTTTAGTTTCACATAATTTCATGTTATATAACTCAAGTTATGGACAATTTTGTAAATTTCGACAGATGAATCCGAGAAACTGCCTTGGATGTTTCGGTGAGGATTTTAGTGTGTCAAAACATGCCGTCGGATTATCAAATTTTTATATGTGGTAGCTACATGGGTATTCTACGTTCCTTGAAAATTTCATATTGTTCGGTGATCGTTTTCTATGTCAAAGAAATTTTTTCACCCCATCATTGGGTGAATTGTTTCTCCAAACTGCACTTTCTGTTGACCAACTCAAAAATATGCTGCACCTTATATATTAAGTATTTTTACATAATTCCAATTGGAAACGATAGCTCTACAGGTTACCTAACCATTGGCTTTGGTTTCACATAAATTCATGGTATATAACTCAAGTTATGGACAATTTTGTAAACTGCGACCGTATGAATCCGAGAAACTACTTGGGGTGTTACGGTGAGCATTTTAGTAAGCCGAAACATGCCGTCGGACTATCAATTTTTGATATGTGGTAGCTAAATGAGTATTCTATGTTCTCTGAAAATTTCATATTTTTCGGTTATCGTTTTCTATGTCAAACAAATTTTTGTTACTCCATGACCGAGTGAAGAAATTTTAGTAACACTACCCTTATTTTGAAAATTTTATTCACCTGGTCATGGAGTAACAAAAAATTCTTTGACATAGAAAACGATCACCGAACAATACGAAATTTTCAGGGGACATAGAATACTCAGGTAGCTACCACATATCAAAAATTGGTAGTTCGACGGCATGTTTAGACATACTAAAATACTCATCGCGAAACCTCCTAGGCTGTTTTTTGGATTTATGCCGTCGGCGTGCCGGAATCGATATTATAAACCAATCAAAAAACTTTAACTAGTGTAAATATCTTCTTAAACTTTTGTGGACCTTGGTTTTGTGGTAGTTTTAGTGGATTCCCATGTTTTGGTTACACGTTAATGATGTGAACGTGAAAGGTTTTGCTAAACTTCATATTTTTCTAAGATGCAGTTTCTGTGTCCAACTCAAAAATTTATTGCACCTTATATATTAAATATTTTTACATAATTCCAGTTGGAGACGATAGCCTTATGGGTTACCTAACCATTGGCTTTGGTTTTACATAATTTCATGTTATATAACTCAATTTATGGACAAATTTTGTAAACTGTAACAGCATGAATCCGAAAAACTAACTAGAATGTTTCGATTAGCATTTTAGTAAGCCGAAACATGCCGTCGGACTATCAAATTTTGATATGTGGTAGCTACATAAGTATTCTATGTTCCCTGAAAATTTTATATTTTTCGATGATCGTTTTCTATGTCAAATGAATTTTTTTTAATCCATAACTAATTGAAGTTTTGAAATTTATTTTTTTTTCCTTTTTCCCCACTTTGCCTCATCACTCGACAAAGTTAGTATTTAAAAAAAAAAATTTACTTTTTCGAGTAACTAGAGAAAAAAAAAAAAAAATCATTTTTGCTTTCTCGAGTTACTTGAGAAAGCAAAAATGAAAATTTTGTTTTTTTTTTTTATAGTAATTTGCATTTTTAGTCCACAACTATGTGTTAGTAATTTGTACTTTTAGTCCACAACAATGTGTTGTGGACTAAATTTTTTTTAGTAATTTGCACTTTTAGTTCACAACTATGTGTTAGTAATTTGCACTTTAATTACAAAGCAAAGTTTATCTTGAATTGTTTTTACTATTTTAAAGTAAATCTCTAATTTTCTATAAATTGACATTCTTCCGAAATTATAGAATATTAAATAAAAAGTGAAAAAATATACAGGAAAAGAGGTTCATAATATAATTATTTTTTGTTTACACCTACTCTAATCAAATTTTAATTTATAACATTATTAGTAAGAACGTTATAATTAAAAGTTATAAAATATAAAATATGTTGTTGATTTTTTTCATTGAAAAAAAAATTAGAAATGTAAAAGCACACCAAAAAAAAAAAAAAAAATTCATGAAGAGTAACTTTTTCGATTTATTATTCACCTCGAAAAAGTTTGTTGAGTTGAATAGTAACTCGACAAACTTTTTCGAGTTAAATAGTAACTCGAAAAAGTTACTGTTCACTAAATTTTTATTTATTTATTTTTTTTGTACGTTTAACTCGAAAAAGTTTGTCGAGTTACTATTCAACTCGACAAACTTTTTTGAGGTAAATAGTAACTCGAAAAAGTTACTATTCATGCAAATTTTTATTTTTTTTTTTTTTTGTGAGCTTTTACATTTCTAATTTTTTTTTCAATGAAAAAAATCAACAACATATTTTATTTTTTATAACTTTTAATTATAACATTCTTACTAATAATGTTATAAATTAAAATTTGATTAGAATAGGTGTAAACAAAAATTAATTATATTATGACCCTCTTTTCCTGTTTATTTTTTCACATTTTATACAAATATAGATTCTCAATTGAACTATATATTATACAAATATATCATTATTATACAAAATTTATATCAAGTGTACGCATGAGAACATAATACCACATATTTTAAATAAATAGCAGTAAACAGTTTTATGAAAATTAATATTCATTTATTTGTTCCAAATTCTAAAATATAATTTTTTTGAGTAGTTCGAAAATCTATCATGACAAAAAAATTAAAAAAAAAATTAAATTTTTGTCGAGTAAGGTTTGTTGAGTAACTTGACAAATTTTTTTTCGAGTATCTTGCTGATTTGTCATGTCCAAAAAAAATTTATTCATTTACTTAAATAATTCATGTAGCAAGTTCATTAAATCACTTAATTTTATGTGAACGTTACATGGCTTTTTATAGAATTTTCAATGAACACATTTATCTCGATACATGTATCTTAGTATCTATCAATTACAATATTTATCTCTTTAAATAATTCATGTATGTAACGAGTACACGAAATTTTAATTTCATGTGTCTAATTATTAAAATATATAAATGGTCACTAATTATTCAAAATGAAAAAATCCACATACAAAAAAAAAAAAAAAAAAAAAATTGTGAACAGTAACTTATTCGAGTTACTATTTAACTCGAAAAAGTTACTCGACAAACTTTTTCGAGATGAATAGTAACTCGAAAAAGTTACTGTTCATGAAAAAAAAAAATTATTTTTTTATGGTGAGCTTTTACATTTTTAATTTTTTTTTCAATGAAAAAAATCAACAACATATTTTATTTTTTATAACTTTTAATTATAACATTCATACTAATAATGTTATAAATTAAAATTTGATTAGAGTAGGTGTAAACAAAAATTAATTATATTATGACCCTCTTTCCCTGTATATTTTTTCACTTTTGATTTAATATTCGATAATTTCGAAAGAATGTCAATTTACAGAAAATTTGAGATTTACTTTAAAATGGCAAAAACAATTCAAAGCAAACTTTATTCTTGGATTGACTCCTCTTATAACATGTGTAGCATTGTCAGATTGTGTGCCTTTTTATAGGATGTTCAATGAATATGTTTATTCCAATATATGTATCTATCAATTACTACATTCATTTACTTAAATAATTCATGTAGCGAATTCATTAAATCACTTAATTTTATGTGAACGTTACATGGCTTATTATAGCATTTTCAATGAACACATTTATCACGATACATGTATCTTAGTATTTATCAATTACAACATTTATCTCTTTAAATAATTCATGTATGTAGCGAGTACACGAAATTTTAATTTCATGTGTCTAATTATTAAAATATATAAATGGTCACTAATTATTCAAAATGAAAAAGTCCACATACTAAAAAAAAAAAAAAAAAAATTGTGAACAGTAACTTTTTCGAGTTACTATTCACTTCGAAAAAGTTTGTCGAGTTACTATTCAACTCGACAAACTTTTTTGAGGTGAATAGTAACTCGAAAAATTCACCTCGAAAAAGTTACTGTTCATGCAAATTTTTTTTTTTTTTTTATGGTGAACTTTTACGTTTCTAATTTTTTTTTCCAATGAAAAAAATCAACAACATATTTTATTTTTTATAACTTATAATTATAATATTCTTACTAATAATGTTATAAATTAAAATTTGATTAGAGTAGGTGTAAACAAAAATTAATTATATTATGACCATCTTTCCCTGTATATTTTTTCACTTTTTATTTAATATTCGATAATTTTGGAAGAATGTCAATTTATAGAAAATTTGAGATTTACTTTAAAATGGCAAAAACAATTCAAGGCAAACTTTATTCTTGAATTGACTCTTCTTACAAAATGTGTAGCATTGTCAGATTGTGTGCCTTTTTATAGGATGTTCAATGAATATGTTTATTCCAATATATGCATCTATCAATTACTACATTCATCTACTTAAATAATTCATGTAGGGAGTTCATTAAATCACTTAATTTTATGTGAACGTTACATGGCTTATTATGAAATTTTCAATGAACACAATAATCTCGATACATGTATCTTAGTATCTATCAATTACAATATTTATCTCTTTAAATAATTCATGTATGTAGCGAGTACACGAAACTTTAATTTCATGTGTCTAATTATTAAAATATATAAATGGTCACTAATTATTCAAAATGAAAAAGTCCACATACAAAAAAATAAATAAATAAATAAAATGTGAACAGTAAATTTTTCTAGTTACTATTCAACTCGAAAACGTTTGTCGAGTTACTATTCTACTCGACAAACTTTTTCGAGGTGAATTGTAACTCGAAAAAATTACTGTTCATGAAAAAAAAAATTATTTTGTTTTATTTTTATTTTTTGAAGGTGAGCTTTTACATTTTGAATTTTTTTTTTTTCAGTGAAAAAATTCAACAACATATTTTATTTTTTCTAGCTTTTAATTATAACATTCTTACTAATAATGTTAAAAATTAAAATTTGATTAGAGTAGGTGTAAACAAAATTAATTATATTATAAGCCTCTTTCTCAGTATATTTTTCAACTTTTTATTTAATATTCGATAATTTCGAAAGAATGTTAATTTATAGAAAATTGGAGATTTACTTTAAAATGGCAAAAACAATTCAAGATAAACTTTATTCTTGGATTGACTCCTCTTACAAAATGTGTAACATTACTTTAATTACAAAGCAATGTTTATCTTGAATTGTTTTTGCTATTTTAAAGTAAATCTCCAATTTTCTATAAATTGACATTCTTCCGAAATTATAGAATATTAAATAAAAAGTGAAAAAATATACAGGAAAAGAGGTTCATAATATAATTATTTTTTATTTACACCTACTCTAATCAAATTTTAATTTATAACATTATTAATAAGAATGTTATAATTAAAAGTTATTAAAAATAAAATATGTTGCTGATTTTTTTCATTGAAAAAAAAATTAGAAATGTAAAAGCACACAAAAAAAGAAAAAAAAAATCATAAGTTTGTCGAGTTACTATTCAACTCGACAAACTTTCTCGAGGTAAATAGTAACTCGAAAAAGTTACTGTTCATGTAAAAAAAAAATTAATTTTTTTTTTTTTTGGTGAGCTTTTACATTTCTAATTTTTTTTTTCAATGAAAAAAATCAACAACATATTTTATTTTTTATAACTTTTAATTATAACATTTTTACTAATAATGTTATAAATTAAAATTTGATTAGAGTAGATGTAAACAAAAATTAATTATATTATGACCCTCTTTCCCTGTATATTTTTTCACATTTTATACAAATATAGATTCTCAATTGAACTATATATTATACAAATATGTTATTATTATACAAAATTTATATCAAGTGTACGCATGAGAACATAATACCACATATTTTAAATAAATAGCAGTAAACAGTTTTATGAAAATTAATATTCATTTATTTGTCCCAAATTCTAAAATATAATTTTTTTGAGTAGTTCGACAATCTATCATGACAAAAAAATTAAAAAAAAATTAAATTTTGTCGAGTAAGGTTTGTCGAATAACTTGACAAATTTTTTTTTCGAGTATCTTGCCGATTTGTCATGACCAAAAAAACGTACTCATCTACTTAAATAATTCATGTAGTAAGTTCATTAAATCACTTAATTTTATGTGAACGTTACATGGCTTATTATAAAATTTTCAATGAACACATTTATCTCGATACATGTATCTTAGTATCTATCAATTACAACATTTATCTCTTTAAATAATTCATGTATGTAGCGAGTACACGAAATTTTAATTTCATGTGTCTAATTATTAAAATATATAAATGGTCACTAATTATTCAAAATGAAAAAGTCCACATACAAAAAAAAATTGTGAACAGTAACTTTTTCGAGTTACTATTTAACTCGAAAAAGTTTGTCGAGGTGAATAGTAACTCGAAAAAGTTACTGTTCATGCAAACTTTTTTTTTTTTTTTTATATTGAGCTTTTATATTTCTAATTTTTTTTTTCAATGAAAAAAATCAACAACATATTTTATTTTTTATAACTTTTAATTATAACATTCTTACTAATAATGTTATAAATTAAAATTTGATTAGAGTAGGTGTAAACAAAAATTAATTATATTATGACCCTCTTTCCCTGTATATATTTTCACTTTTTATTTAATATTCGATAATTTCGGAAGAATGTCAATTTATAGAAAATTTGAGATTTACTTTAAAATGGCAAAAACAATTCAAGGCAAACTTTATTCTTGGATTGACTCCTCTTACAAAATGTGTAGCATTGTCAAATTGTGTGCCTTTTTATAGGATGTTCAATGAATATGTTTATTCCAATATATGCATCTATCAATTACTACATTCATCTACTTAAATAATTCATCTAGCGAGTTCATTAAATCACTTAATTTTATATGAACGTTACATGACTTATTATAGAATTTTCAATGAACACATTTATCTCGATACATGTATCTTAGTATCTATCAATTACAACATTTATCTCTTTAAATAATTCATGTATGTAGCGAGTACACGAAATTTTAATTTCATGTGTCTAATTATTAAAATATATAAATGGTCACTAATTATTCAAAATGAAAAAGTCCACATACAAAAAAAAAAAAAAAAAAATGTGAACAGTAAATTTTTCAAGTTACTATTTAACTCGAAAAACTTTATTAAGTTACTATTCTACTCGACAAACTTTTTCGAGATGAATAGTAACTCGAAAAAGTTACTATTCATGCAAATTTTTTATTTTTTTATTTTTTATGGTGAGCTTTTACATTTCTAATTTTTTTTTCAATGAAAAAAATCAACAACATATTTTATTTTTTATAACTTTTAATTATAACATTCTTACTAATAATGTTATAAATTAAAATTTAATTAGAGTATGTGTAAACAAAAATTAGAATTTTATGCAACTTTAAATTCATGTATATGATCATATTTTAAAAATGCTAGGGTGTTTTATCTTTGCAAGACGAGGCGTCAGAAGATCTATGTGGGTTCCAGTTCTTGTTCAGTTGCCATTTATGTGAGATTTATTATTTTTATCATTTATTTTTTATGTTAGATATGCATATCCTAGGGCCTTTAATGATGGTTATCTTACCTTGTGAAATTTGAAACCAGATCCATTAGGAGGTTTTGCATTCTAATCTCTTTTCAAGTCGGCCGTGATTGAATTTTTCTTGCTAGAAATTTTGATCGACTCCCATGATTTTGACAACCACACGTGCAACATCATTTTGGTTGAAACCATGAACATAGATAATTAAAGGCATTTGTAAGTGAGAAGCCTTCTCCCTTTTCTCATAGATAACAAGAAGCTCTATATAGCATCTCTCTTGGATTCATTTTCTAATATTATGTAGATAAATATCTTATTATGTGATTTTCAGGTTTGGGCAGCCTATCAAAGTGAACTGGGTATATGACAGTGGTCAGAAAGAGGGCACATCAAGTAGGTCCATGATAATGTCTTCTTTGTGTACCTAATATGCAGTTCTTTCCTACTTGATTATCATACTTGATACTTCACTTTTTGTGTTCGTTCTTTGAAAAGGTATTTCAAGATGTGATTCTTTGTTTAATAATCTAATCAGCTTAATAATCAGTAGATACTCTTTGATAAGTACTTACAGATTGAACTTTCCAATATTTTGATATGGTTGTCATTAATGCAAAGGTAATACAGAATCGAAGCTGGAAGCAAGAGAAATATTTGTCGTACATACTAATATTTTGTGCTAATTTGATCTTTGAAACATGTTAACTCACTTTCTTTATTTTCTATTTATGTAATGTATCCATTAGTATCTTCGGATTTTAAGTATTAGCTTTTATGTTTTCTGCTTGAATTTTGCTTGTTCTATATAACTAACTGCTTTTATGTGATATGGTATGCAAAAAAGTTTCCATGAACAATTCTCTTATGTAAACATTTCCGTATGCACCATTTTTGTTACAGAACCTCCTTAAATTTCTCATTGTTACGATTTTCTTGTCAATTGTTAAACACGTTAATGTTATTTGGTTTCATCTTTTGAGCATATTGGTTAGGGTACATACTGCACTGTGTTCCAAGCGCGTGACTTAGAAAGTGGGAAAATAGTTACTTTGAAGAAGGTACGATTTGACAATTTTGAGCCAAAGAGTGTTTGTTTCATGGCTCAAGAAATAATGATTCTTCGCCGGCTTGACCATCCAAATATTAATAAAGTTGGAAGGATTAATTACTTCCCGATTATCATGCAACATATATCTGGTGTTTTGAGAACATGATATCTCAGAGCTATTATCTTGCCCAGACATAAAGTTTAGTAAAGCACAGGTTTGGATATTTATGTGAGAGGATATATTTTTCTCTCTGTGAGCACATTGGATTAGAACAATCTAATTTTGATTACAATGGTGATTTGCACCTTAGATGACACTAGATCAGAAAATTGAATATCTTGTAATATTTGGAAGCATGTTAGATTTTAATATTTAAAATTATTCACAAGGAAAAAGGGAGGATTTTTGTGCAGCTTTGAGAGTTCATGAATGCATATCTAAGATGATTCACTGAAAATGCTAAGAGTTATATTATTTTTTGTCGCTGCTTTTGGAGAACTGATTATTAAGCTTATTAGATTATTAAACAAAGAGTTAGAATTTTTTAACTTAGCAAAGGCATGGGACAATTAGAAATAAAATCCCACCATTGGAACAACATAACTTTACAAAAATTAATGAGTTCATTATTTGACAAGTACAAAAGAATATTTAAATTCTATCAAAATTATATTAACACAATCGCTTTTAATTAGTAGATTATCACGGACAACTTACGTGCATAGCACGTACATATAACTAGTATATATATATATATATATATATATATATATAGAGAGAGAGAGAGAGAGAGAGAGAGAGAGTCCTTACTTGCAACGGTAGAACTCCCGATGGTAGAAGTGACAAACCACTTTATCACTGCCAGTAACTTCACCCAAAAAGTCTGCTTCAGTTATCTCCCTATACTCTCCATGCCCTTGCATTTTCAATTCTTGCCGCTTCTCAGCTTCTTTCTATAAGAAAAAAATCCAGGAAAACACTTTCTATCATCAAGAAGCTAACCCCAAATAAAATCACACCAAGTTACAAACCTTAAGAGCTGCAATCCTATCTGCATGCAATTTTTCCAGCTCAGGATCCTGTTGTAACACAATTATTGTAAACAGAGCACATTTTGCAGCAATGAGGACAGAAATTAGAACTTTATTCTCCACTTACATCCATCAATTCATCAAGATCAACTTCCTCGTTAACAGAAGCCGATGCATGTCCCTTCTCTTGAGCAAGTAATTCCTGTTGTAAACTCACGCATGATATACATGAAAGTGTATAACACCAGCTAATTGGCACTACATTGGTTATCGAAATTTCTAAGCCAAGTAACTGTTCTAGCATATAAGTAAAGTTCATTCGTCATTTTTCATTGTTCACTTCTTAAAAACCTTTGCGAAGATTGATCATATTTCCCGATGTCAAATTTCTTAGATGTACAATTTAACAGAAATTATGCATCATCTCACTGAAAATCAAGACAATGGTGTTTCTGCTACTGAAAATGAAATTATTGGCGGATTTCAACTCCTCTTTCCTTTCATTAGACATGGCAACACGTTGTTACATGAGAGAAAGAAGTGAAAAGATTGCAAGTTCACTAATTGATTAAACAGATCTCTGAACAAACAAATAGTCATATAAAAGGTGGAACTTTGAACAGCGACAGTTACAACATAACATCAATCTTCCCCATAAAAGGTGAAACTTAGAGGTTAAAGCATCTTCAGACAGAAAAAATTAACAGCTCAAACGCAGCATTAACTCTCACTTGTGAATTGATTTTATGAGATCGAGTACAACAGTATAGAAAATGCCGTAACCATTCAAAACTATACTGGGTCAGTGAAAAATATCGAAACTAAAATGTTATATTAAATATTTGAGAAAATTTTCCATATCTTGCCTATAAAAAATTGGAAGAAAATCAAGAAAAAGGGAATACCTTTTGGTAATCACGGGCTGCAGCAGCCATTACATTGCCAAAAGCCAAATTAGAAAGAGTCGATTTCACTGAATCGGGATCCATTTCTCTTGTTTTTTTTTTTTTTTCACTGTGATTAAAATTTCGTGTTGATCATCAAACTTAAGAAGAGATTAACATATTCACCCATAGAGAACAATACATTCTTCAATTTGAGAATTATAGGATGAACAGAATTGATTAAAACTTACCAAGATCTGGGTTGAGGTAGCGATTACAACACGACTGTGAAAGATAGTTTGATTCGGAGTAGCTATTACTAGTGTATACCGCTTACCCGCGATGGAAAAATATATGGATAAATAGCATGAGATTGCAAGCTTGATACACAGCAAACATTAGACAGTCTCAAAAACCCCTCAATCAGTAACGAAAGCTGAAAACCATTTATGTAACTTCTAATTATATCAAAATATTTAACAAACCTGCCCCCCCGAGTCTGTGAATTGAATTGAATTGCACGGTCTGTTTTATTTATCATTAAAAAAATATACATTAGCTTCAAAAATCAGACATCAAGTAATCTAAAACACATAATTTTCAAATGTAATTGATGTCATATATTTGAATGTAAAACTATAATGATACTGCTCCCAATCTAATTCTCAAATTCCCAATCTTACTTATGCTAATATACTGCAACATAAAGCAAAGCATATATTCTCAAAAAAGTTAATAAAATAAAAACCACTTTTCTCCATCTTTGGAGTGACAGAAATATTACCTAACTATGACTATATTCACTAGTTGCTCTTCTAGAAATTTGATCAAGGATCTAAAATGCTCTTTCTAATGAATCGTCACTACAAAATTAATCAGAAAAAAGACAGAATAAGGAGCTGTCACTAACCAAATATTTAACCATTTTTTGCAATAGCAAAGAATTTTAATATCAGTAAAAACAAAACTACATTGAATCTCAGCACTCAAAAAATGAAGTTCATGGAAATCCTACGTATTATTAATGCAACTCTCTCTTTTCAGTCAAGATAGTTGATACTTAAATTAATAGAATGTGTTATTTATATAAAGGGTAACATTACAAGTAAAGATCTGAAAATCAGGAGGCGCTTAAACTGCAAAAACTTGAAAATACAAACCTTCCTTAAACCCTTGTTTTTCGCCTTGATTCTCCAAATTTGTTAGTTCTATGTTTTTGGTTCAAGAACATTATTTGCATGGTAGCCAATACCTATAATCTCCCAAATTCACTGCCACATTTTTAATTGGAATTTGGAATTTGTAACTCTTGATGATCTATCATTAAAAATTACATGCTGAAACTTCAAAATAAAAATAAAAACGAAGATGAACCATTCAAGACGGAGGACTCATATTCTTCTGAAAATATCGCAACCAACTTTTGCTTATTCTTGGAAACCCAATCTAATGTCAGATAAGCAAACATGAAATATAGAGTTAAAAGATGCAATTGCACTTTAGTCCCTAGCAATTTCCCGTGTGATATTGATATCCAAAAATTAAGACTTCTATACAAATGAATCCATTAAAACAAAAACAACCTGACCTTTCACCCATGTTTGCTAAACAAGCTGACAAAAACCTTTACAAAGAAACTCCCAACTGATGGCATGTCCACCATGTAATTGAATAATCCAAACTAACCAACAAACTAAATTTTCTATTTTGGTCGCAAAATGTACTTCGTTTCCATCTTTTATCCTCCCACTTCAGCACCCGACTCCCAATGTTTTTCTTATTTTCAGATAGCATATTCAAATTAAAAATATAACCGTGTATCAAGAAACAAAATTAGAAAACTACAGGTAACAGAAATTAGAAAAAATAAACCTTACCGTGCATAATGAACGCCACATATAATTTTAAAATTTACAGTTTTTTCAAATCCATATTTCTTAGTTGTATTTAGAGGACAGCATAAATTTATCTGTTAGAACAAGAGTTAAAAACAAAAAAGATCAAAATAATTATCAAGGAATTACCTGTGGAAATGGGTTGAATTGTTGTCCGCGCCCAAGGTAATCACAACCGTAGGGAGGAAACAGGCCCAAATCTGAGATAATAATGCTTTTATGCCTTTACTTTAACAAATCTGAGATAAAGATTGGCCGATGCATTGGAGATTTGAGGAGGGATTAGAGATTTGAGAGGAGATGAGCGCTGTGGAGAGCAGATATAACGCAGATTTGAGGAGATATGAGGGATTTGAGAGGATATATGGGTTGAGAAATTTTTTATTGAAGACACGTAAATGAGGATTTTGGGTGAGTGGAGGTGGAAAACCTCCCTCACGGTCTGTTGATTAGCAAAGAGACCTTTCTTGATAATTTCCTCTTATTCGATTTTGGGGATTTTTTTTATGGAAATTAAGTGAAATGGCCGGGTCACCTAATTTATTTGGACAAAAGGCATTCGACTACAACAAAAAGAAAAAAAAAAAGGCCTTCATTGAAAAGCCTGGTCAAACTCAACATTTAAAGAGCTTTTATTTAGTGGTAATTTCATCATATACTATAAAATATAAAATAATTTAAAAAATATTATTTAACTTTTTTTATTCCAAAAATACTGTTTTTTATTTTTATAACACTTAATAATTTCCTCTTATTCGATTTTGGAGATTTTTTTTATGGGAATTAAGTGAAATGGCCGGGTCACCTAATTTATTTGGACAAAAGGCATTCGACTACAAAAAAAAAGAAAAAAAAAGACCTTCATTGAAAAGTCTGGTCAAACTCTACATTTAAAGAGCTTTTATTTAGTGGTAATTTCACCATATACTATAAAATATAAAATAATTTAAAAAATACTATTTAACTTTTTTTATTCCAAAAATACTGTTTTTTATTTTTATAACACTTGTTGTTAATAACAAATGTAACACATTTATTAAAACTAAAATAACAAATGTAACAACAAGTGTTACAAAAATAAAAATAAAAGTATTTTTAGAATAAAAAAAACATGATAGTATTTTAAGAAATATTTTATTTATTGTAGTTATTTCTAAAAAAATCCCTTTTATTTATGGTTAAATATGTTCGCACTACATCTTTTTATAAGTGCACCACATTTAAATTATATAAAAAGTTTGTAATCTTTACTTATTATTATATTTATGTCTCTAATATTTTTTTTATCGCATTCTTATCATCAACATTCCATTAATTAGCACATGTTGTCCCTAATAATAGTTTTGTCCAAAAAAAATCATTAAAAAATAACAAAAAGACTCATTTTCTTTTCGTATTTTTAAATAAGCAAAAAAAAAAATACAAAATTTAGATTAAATCTTTGTCCCTTATTTTAAAGCACACTAATAAAAATTTTAGAGAAAAATCGTTAGTAGGAACAAGATGTGTTAATTAATAGAATGTAAATATAAGAATCAGAAAAAAAAAATTAAAGACATAAATATGATAATAAATAAAAGTTAAAGACTGTTTATATAATTAAAATGTGGTGCATTTATAATAAAATGTGGTGTGAATATAACCACTATTTATTAATGTTATTTGGCTATGAACTGACCAATATATCCTTATATACTGATGCATAACAATTATGATATCGTTATTTTTGTAAGGGAACGACCTTTATATCGTTTAGTAACCTAAACAAAGTTGGGTGGCCATTAATTAAATGTACCCCCAAACAGTCAACAGCTTTTTAACAAAAGCTCTACTGTTAAAAGCTCTACTACCAAAAGCTCTACTCACAACAGTTGTACCAAACGGATCCTAAGGCCGTCTAGTTTTAGACATCTTGTTAGACACATTCCACATATTTTTTCATTAAGGACATATTCGATAACTATTTTTTTTAAAAAAAAAAACTCATTTTTTTGCCTATAATTTTAGACTTTTCAAATTTTTTACACAAGTTTGAAAAGTCAATAAAGTACCCAAAAAACCCATTTTTTCTTAAAAAAAACTACACCGAACATGTCTTAAATTGTGTCTATATCTTTCTTCTTTTCACACTCTCTCTTCATTTCTTCTCTCTCTTTTGCCACATAAATTTTTTTAGAAGATGTGGTATTAGAGATGCTCTAATTTTATTTTCTTAGTAGCAGACTTCGAATACATTCAACAGGTTCAAACTTGATTTTAGCTCAATCTGTTTAGAGTTCGTTCAAGAAATAAATAAATTAAACTAGAAAAAATTTCATTTTAATTCAATTTTATATATTATTCAGTGCTACGTAATTAACGATCAAATTTTTATAATAAATCGTGTTGAAACAACATACGAGTCTTTAACGAAGAAATAAAGATTTTGTTTGGGGAAAATATACTTCCTTTCTGGAACTGCACTATTTGGAAAAATTCCCTATAACAAATATTATTTATCAAATACTAATCACACATACGAAGCTATCAAGCAACTTATAATCTTGGTACGAGGATGATCCTTAAACTCTCCGAATAACTTTCTGAATTGCTCGTCTCATCACACCTTCTGATGCAATTTTCGATTCCTTCACCTGAAATTAGTGTATTAGTCAATTCTAATAGTATAATTGATAAGATTTTAACTCTTTTTTTTTCTTAATATTGTCGAGTATTATTTAATCATCCGGCAAACACGCAACTAGTGTCTTTTTCGATTTGGGTGGTGGGGAGTGGGGGTGTTGTTGTGAGTTATGGGCGCAAACCTGAGCTTTTACAGCCAAGGAGAGAATTCCATCAGTGTTGGAAGATTGAACAGTGAGAGAATCCATTTGCAGTTTGCTTATGGCTTCCATGACTTCAATCAACAGAGACTCCCTCCAAGGACACTTGATCTCGATTGAGACGTCCTTATTGCCAACATGGATGGTTACATTATCAGTCAAAGAATTTCTCAACGGACGTCGACTATTTCCACCTCTCAGTTCATCCATATCACAAGCCTTCCTCTTGTTTGTCAATGGTTTCTTGATATGGTTGGTTCCACAATTATCCGAGGTCTGCTCAATGGCATCGTGAAGTTTACTTGTTGTTCTCGACTCTAGCTCAACTACTCCTTTGCACGATTCCAGCTCTTCGACTCTTCTCTCGAGAGCTCTCAGGTACTCTATTGTGTTATCAAGTGTCGATACTTTGTCAACCTGCAATATAGAAAACAAAGAATTTTGTTGAAAAGGCCATGATTTCCCAACATGCAAAACTAAAGATTTGAGTTTTAAGTACCTTCCCACCAGACGGGACTAGTGATCCAAGAATCGTAAACCTCTTGTTTATTTTCTCTCTGCGCTTCCTTTCGGACAAGACGTGGTTTCTATCAATTTCGTCTACTTCTGGAGTCGAAAGGTTCACTATTTTTTCTTTGTTTTTACTTGATTTGAGCTGACAGTTTTCATGCATTCTTGCTACATC
The DNA here is from genome assembly GCA_030279155.1 of Forsythia viridissima. Classification (NCBI taxonomy): domain Eukaryota; kingdom Viridiplantae; phylum Streptophyta; class Magnoliopsida; order Lamiales; family Oleaceae; genus Forsythia; species Forsythia viridissima. The sequence continues at coordinate 1,209,542 of CM059041.1, read as the reverse complement.
AAAGAGTACTTTCTTTAGCAATCTTTGTGGAGTTCGAGTTTGAACCGTCTTGGCATTCAACAATCCATCCTTTGTCCAACTATCAAAACTTGATTCTCTCTTACCGCGTCCGAAGTATGGCCCCAGAATGAACTGATTCGAACCCTTCAAAAGAGTCGACAGAACGCTCTGATAATGAATCTCATCTCCTTTCTGCTGACTGCATTCTCGAGTTTCATTTAAAATAGGGACAATCTTTTCAGGATTTTCATTGATTTGAGACACTGAATCGCTTGAATTCATCGAATTGTTAACACAATTGCTGATTTCGTCGCCCATAAATTGCCAGCTTTGTAGTTGAGAGACTTCCCCATCAATCCCTTCGAATACATCTGATTCGTCTCTCAGTCGAGTGGCTCCAAAACTATTGGAACAGTTGTCAGGAGAAGAGACATATACTTCTCGACAATCCACAACCGGATCAAACCCGGTTTCCGGCATATTAGCATGATCAAGCTCTTCACAAACATGGTCATTGGGAATCTTGGAAACAACGGGGACTGGGATTTCCAGGAAACAGGTTTTTATGTGCTGAATGAGATTCTGATCCTCTAAAACCTTCATTAAACACATCAAAATTAGGCACGCAAATAAATTCAGTAATCATACTGAAATAAATTAAGAGTTGCTTACAAGCTCAGTTACTCCCAGCTCTATTACACCTCCTAAGTGTGGAAAGCATACTATTGTCTGCAAGTCGAAAACAAAGCTTATTTTAATATAGATGTATCGTTGTACTGGAAGGGTTCAAGAAAATGAGAATATACGACTCCACATAGGGGTGGCAGTGACTAATGAAAATTAAGAAAACGACGATTTGAGTAGCTGGGGCATGTCTTGCATAGACCTAAAGAGGTTCTCGTTATTCCAGTACATCTAACAATGAATCGAACATAGTGATGTAAAGGAATTCATGTAGTCGACTTTAATTAAGTGGAAAATTCAACTTTCATATTAAACGCGAGAATAAATCAAAGTTGGGCCGAAACAAAATAGATAAATACCTTGATTGATGCACTCTGAAGAAAGAAATACAAGTCCAGCCAGTCACATGATGATGATGTAGAAATTAAAAAGTAAATAGGAGTCAGATTTGAAGATAATCCAGTGTACGATGAAGAAGTGAAATTAAGAATAATCTACTTTCCTTCGCAAGAATAGAACGGGAGAAAACTTTGGTGTCTGCACGATGAGCATTGCATAGCCAGATAGTTTGGTTCTTTGCTAATGTCTTTCCTGGCAACCTTAACAAAATCAATTCATATGTTTAGTACATTTTGATTTCTTGAAACATAAGTGAATCACTTGTTCCGTCTGCAGTAAGAACAGTTCATGATCTCAGCAAAAAGGATTCATGCCTACGTAAAACCAATGTAACAGCTATTTTTGAATCTCACATCTCTCTTACGGACCAACCTTAAGGGTGAGTTTTATACAATGTGTTTGTAACTATGGAACCAGAGAAATTAACAATGAGGCCAAGTACTTATAAACCCACAAGTAGAGCCTCAAGTATACATGCCAACATATGCTAGGATTACGAACTTATAATCTGATGATCGAGTCGACTATCATAAATTGGAAAAGAAGAATTACCCTTGGCCAATATTGAACACAAATGACATGCAAACCAAGTAATACCACTCTGTATCTGTGAGATCTTCAGGGGATAATGCAGTGGGTGGCCTTTTGGCAGCCTGTGAGTTGGTTTCACCACCATAGAGGGACTCATATAGTTCCCTCAATTGCTCACTCCTCTGTAACCCGGGCTGGTCGGACGGCGACTCTCCGGCCTGAACCGATTTCCGGGTTTTAATATCTCCATTATAGTACCCATCAGCCCATTCCAACACACTGACAAAATTCCATTGGCACGTGTAAGTACATTAATAGCACATTTGACTGGGTCGATTAGATAATATTTATTTACATAAACAATAAACAATAAACAAACTAAATTTTATTCTCAATATATTTGAAGTCGATTAATAAATCTTTTATTCATTCCTTCGTACTTTTAGCATTAAAGCAACTAAATCTTCAAGAACTAAAACACTTAATCTTAGTTTTGATCCACTCTTTTTGTGTTCCTTACTCGTTACATCGTGTCATTAATATGAAGGAGAGTCGATGATGCCTCTTCTTGTTGGCTTATATTCTGGTTTCTTAATCTTAAAAATGATAAAATAAAGAAAGGAGAAAAATCAGGATGTGGGTGTGGGGTGGGGTGGGGTGAAGAAAGGTGGAAGTGAAATTTTACCCCGGTTGTGTTGATGAAATGGACCAGTAGATTGCATAGCTCCACTGAATGCTTCTAACAGCAACATCAAGCTGCAGCTTCCTCATATTTTCTGTCACTTCTTCTTGTTTTTGGTTTCCAGCAGCCATACTTGAGCCCACCCCACCCCACCCCACCCCACCCCAACCCCCTGCCTATATATACAAGTATATACAATAATGAGAAATTTTTCAACTTTTAATTCATTGAAAAGGGAAAAAGTAGATTCTCAGTTCCTAGGCTGCTGCTGTACATAGAAGAATCAAATATGCCAAAAAAGAGTTTATTGTTGACTAGAACTCTTAATCCCAATCAGGGCCGGCGCCAAAAGTTGTCGCAATCCTGGCTGAATGGAGGGGATTCTTGAACACCAAAAATGGTCTAATGAATTCGAAAAAATCGAACGCAGAACCACCGTGTGGTCAAAACTTGCTCCATGCATGACATATATCGATATATCAAAACTTTTCGTGAAAATCGAGAAAGGGGTGCAGATTGGATTAAAAAGAAAATACAGTTCTGTAATAGATAGTGATTTTATTTACCTTCTCGATTCAAACTTTCAACTGTACAACATGAAATTCCCGAACTAGCCTAATGGTTGAGGAAGTCAAAAGTTAGGCAACAAAACCAAGAAAAAGCACCATATTTTGGTCTGTACATGGAGCTATATTCACCACATATTAATTTGGATAGGCAAAGTGGTATTGATTTGTTAAATGAAACAATAAATGAGAAGAACAAGATTGGGACATTTAAGAGAAACCATTAATGAGGGCTGAGATCGTTTGTAGGTTTTGCTTTATGGCATTTTTGTTTTGTTGCTTTCAAAATGTTAATTTAAATTTTAAAACGTAAAACTAAAATAATTCGAATGAGTTCAGAGAATTTGGGGGTGGAGACCATCTCTGCTTAGATATTCTCTGTCTACATTTGAAGTGGGGTCGAAAACGAAATATTTTACTATCCCCAATTATGTATGCCGTCCTATGTAAGTCTTTAATTATATTTAAGAGTATGTTCGGTAGAGTTTTTTCTCTAAAAAATCTATTTTTTTGTCTAGAATTTTTTACTTTTCAACTCTTTTTACACTACAAAAAAGTTTGAAAAGTCAAAAAGTAACAAAAAAAAATCCATTTTTTCTCCAAAAAAATTTTACCGAACAAGCTCTAAATTAAATAAGAGAATAGCAATAGAAAGAATTATTTTATTCATTGCAAGTCACGTGTATATATAATAATGGAAATTGTATTTAACACTAGGCTCCATTGGGAACACAAAATGGTTGATTCCATTACTATCACATGGCATGATTAATTTCGTGTTAGAAAATGAAAACATTTTCGATCAAAAAAATTTATAAAAATTCGATCAAAAAAAAAAAAAAAAAAAAAAAAAAAAAAAAAAAAAAAAAAAAGAAAATGAAAACATTTTGATTCAACAATTCACTTTTTCATCGTGATTAGTGGCTGCATGTGACCTTAACTTTTTTATGTTTAAGATTTAAGATTGTATATAGAATTTAAAGAAGAATCGACCATTATGATTGGTCAAATCTCATTTTAATCACTCTTTTAAAAAAAAAAAAAAAAAATTGTACGTGATACTTCATTCATTCAATTGAATGATTGGTCAAATCTCGTTTTAATCACTCTTTTTCCAAAAAAAAATTGTACGTTTCATTCAATTGCCGACAATTGAATTCGATCGTACAATACCAACAAATCGAGTATTAACTCTTTTTTTCACTTAACTATGAATACAACTTGATTTTTTTTTTTCTATTTTTTTTAAATAGCCACGCAATAACTTTTTTATTTTTGAATATACTGTTGAGAAAGATTACAAATATAAAATAAGTCGGATCGAATTGTTTTTCTCGACTTATGACTAACTATATTGAGCCTAAATGTCAAGCAAAATAATTAAAAAAAATCAAATTCTGGACAGTATATGTTGGGTCACTGCAACTGGTCAAATTATTTGACAACTCTATAATGAGTAGGAAAGGACATACAAACATATTGTGTATCTATCTTTTTTATTTATCTTCAATCTAATCAAAATACTAGTTAAGATCGCAAGAATGTACCATGTATTGATATTGATCATGATCAAACATAAGATCAACGACGTTTGGATTTTAGTTTAAATTTTTTATATTTTTATACATTTTTAGTCTTTCGCCCTAAAAAATTTTATCCCGATTATATCACGTTTGTAAAAAAGTAAAATTTTAAAATTTTGGATGGTATTTTCATTACGACCATAATTCTAAAAATAAATTATTTCAGTGTCAAATAATATTGTGACAGGGAACAATAATTTAATGTTTTTGTTTCTTTCATTAAATGAATTGTCATTTTTTGTGTACTAAATTTATAAACAAACAATGAACACAAATATTGAATGGGTACTGTCGTGTCCACGGGTAACCATGAACCAGATTTATCGACTCAGTGTTTTCGTGTCGTGAAAATCTTTGTTCCTAAGTTTTTGGTTAGGTCGAGGTCTCGACTATTATCTTTTGTAGTATGTTTTGGTAAAGATGATTGAATAGTTAAAATTTCAAAAAATTCTATGTGAAGTATAGTGTTTTGAACTATTTTAAAATAAGCTTATACGAGACGAATAGATTGTTTTTATTCAATATATCAGTTTCTGATCGACAAGTCACGTGCTGAAAAAAAAAATACCATTCTTATGAAATCTTCGTTTTGATGATGTTATTCCATCTTTTATGTTGTGTTACATAAAAAAATATTAATATTTATATTAAGTCATCGTCAATTCAAATCACCACAACACATCAATCCTAATCCGATGTCGCAAGATTTTATTTATTTATTTATTTCAAATTGCTTCTCTTTTAAAGAGGTGAAAGTGATGGAGTAGTGATGTTGCAAGGCAATTAATTTTATGTCCCAAATTGAAATCTTTTATCACTAAACTCCATATAATGATAATGGAGAGGTATAAATATGTATGGGAAAAAATTGGATCGATCACTTAACATGCATAGACTCTGAAGTCATATGATTCAATTTTTTTTTAATTAAAGTATATGTACTCCTGCAATTGTAAAATCGCTAATTTAAACACGAAACTGCTTTATTATGATATTGTTATATTAAGATACTATTTTCTATGATACTGTTTTATTATGATATTATTTTATCAAGATACTATATTGTTAATATACTGTTTATGTAGATAATGTGCTGTGATATTTTGTTAATGTGCCCACCTAAGCACGTGTTGATAATAACATGCTTCTGATACTATTTTCTAAGATAGTGTTTTCTATGATATTGTTTTATTAATTAAGATAATTTTATTAGCATACAGTTCTTTTGCTAAGTTTAAATTTTTTTATTTTGAGTGTGTGTAATAGTGTCATTGTTTCCAAAGATACTAATACTGAAATATTAAGTTACTTTTATTTGTGATATTATTATATTAAGATGCTGAAATATTGTTCTTAATAAAATATTGTTTGTGATACTATATTGTAAAATTATGTTCTTAATAAGATATTGTTTTTTATAATACAATATCAAACAACACACATGAATGTGTGACAGTAACATTCTGAGACACATAAAAATATTGATACATATGAAACAAATATTGCTTTCGTTTATTTGACCAAAAATTAATTACAAATCAATTGTGTTTTTATCCATCAAAAAAACAATATCTCTAAAAAAACAATATAATTCAAGAAAATTAATAGAAGTCATTCATAAAAACTAAATTCACCTGCAAAATAACATTCAAAGAATCAATTGTTTTCAAAATTTTGCAATCCAGGGACTGTCTTGTTTGTAATACTGTTTTGTGATATTATTTTATTAAAATATATTATTTAATATAGTATCAAACAATACACATCAATATGTGACAGTAATATCCTAAAACACATATATGTATGTGAAACAAATTCTACTTTCATTTATCAGACCAAAAAATGATTACAAAACAATTGTATTTCTAATTCAAGAAAAATAAGAAAAATCATTCATCAAAGTGAAATCACATACAAAATAGCATTCAAAGAAACAATTATTTTTAAAATTTTGCAATCCATAGACTGCTAAATACTTCTCAGAATCGTCGTGATTCTTTGATAACAATGGCAAGATGTTAAAGTTTAAAACATCATTTTTTACATAATTGAAAAGAAAAATAATAGTGAAAAACTGTGAATATGCAATTATTACTCACGGAACAGTGAGAAGATTTGGGTGGGCTGGCGGTGAGTAGCGTAACGTCGGGGGGAGGGGGTGAAAATTGTAGCCACGTACATGATGTTGAAGTTTAAATCACATGTAATTCTAATTAATTTGGATCACAGAGGTAATCATGAGATTAATTGAAATATGTCTGAAGTAGTATGACTTAGTGGTAATTTTAAAAAGTGTTTAAAACTAATTTGGAACAAGTCACATACGAGTGACTTATAGACAATTTCCCTATATTTAAGCAATTGGACTGAACATATTTTTAAGGAAAATTACACCATCTACTGTTTTTATTTATCACGTTTCAAAATTATTGTACAACTATTTAAAATTTTAAAATATTGTCCAAAACCCCAAAATAAACCTAAATGGCTAAATCTCTATTCTCTCGTCTCTTTCCATATCATCTAAATAGTATGAATCTCCTCCACCAAGGCTCCAGGGCGGAGGCGGTGGAGACCCTCAAAATTGGAGTTCGGCCTTTTTTTAAATAGTATGAATCTACTTACACCAGAATCCAATCACATGTTCTCCGTTGGCCCATTCCCATCTCTAGTGATAGAGTTTGTATGTGTTGAAATCAACATCAGCAACTGGGGGTTGTGGGTTAGGTTTTGTTGGTTATAGATCTAGTTGCGGTGGTGCAGATCAACATCAATGGTAGTGGTGAAAAATGAATTTATTTATTATTATTTTTTTTTAACAAAGCATTGGATTTGCAGGCTAAAATTAGGGGCAAAAAAGGTTTTGGTGGAATTTTTGGGTAAAAAAGGAGGAGGAATTGTAGTGATGGTCATAGCGATGAGATGAGAATTGATGGTGATGGCAGTTTTTGTGATGATTTCTATGGTAGCGAAATGATGTGATGATGTCATTTGTATTGATGGTAGTGGCAATGGTGGTGGTGACGGTGGTAGTGCAATCGATATCGACGGTAGTTGTGGTGTTGGTGGTTGAAACAACGGGTGGAATTTATTAAACATACTGTCTTAACATTTTTATTACAAAAAAGTGAAATAGTGGTATATAAAGAAATTATCAAAACATTATTTTGAACAATAGTTTTTTTATGGTTGTTTGTGAAACTTTCTCATATTAGCTTGTATGACCCAACTCAAGTTAGCATATAGGTCCATAGCTTGATTTTAGTAGGTTGAACACTATTGATTATTAATTTTAGCACCATTTTTTTTATTGGGAAAGAGGATTTTTAAAATCGCACTCTCTTTATTTGTACTCAAACGTCATACAACTAGTGTTGGTAACAAGAAACAAGAATGTATATGCAGGCACTTGTAATGTTTAAAATAAATATTACTCGAATTGAGATTATATACGTTCAACAAAAGTACAAAACTCATTTTTAATTGAGCTGTCTCTTTTTGTTCACTTACAATTGCTCACACATCTCACTTTCTTCACTCATAAAAATAACGTATATCATGAGACACACTTAACGTATCATTTAAAAAACAATTTCACTACGACAAAGTATTCATGTTTACATTTACGAGAAATTTGTACTTTTCGTTCTTAACTTTTGTTATTTGTTAATAATTTACTCTTAATTTTTTTTAATGCCAAACATCTCAAATATTTCACTTAATTATAAATCATGTCCCTATTGACAGATAATAACAGATTTACCATTCTTTTTAAATAAACAAAAATAAATTAAAACTAAAAACAACAAAAAATTGCAAAAAATATCTAATAACTTTTTATAAAACACAAAGTATCTTGTTTCTCACCCAACGTACTCCCAACTAGGGGCGGATCTAAGGAGACTCTACTTTGGCCAGATTCTCCTCCTTGGCCCAAAAAATAATTTTTCAAAAATAATTTTTTTATGTAGAAATTTTATTTTTCTCATATTTTAGTTCAATTTAATTATTTTTAGCCTCCTTCTGAATCCGCACCCACCCCCAATCCACCCACTCCATCTCATTCCACTACAACCATCAGCTGTACACAACCACATCCTCCATGCTACCATTACAGTTGCCACCGCCACTAAATGCCTTGTTTTTGCCATTTAACTAACAAATTTAAGGAGACATAGTTTTCTCCATCTTAAACCTTCTATTAACGACAGATTGATGGGTTGTAATTAATGACACTATTGTTTATGCCATTTGACAGTGATGACGATGGTAGTGAGTGGGTGGGTGATCAAGATATTTTGTATTTTTGAAAGGTTACAATTTTTTTTTATTTTTTAACTTTCTTTTATTTTTATTTTTATTTAAAGATGAATGGTAAATCCATTAATATCTGCCAACGGGAAAGTGATTTGTAATTAAATGAAAAAGTTGGGAATGTCAGGTGATAAAAAAGGGCCAAGAGTAGATTAGTAACAAACAACAAAGATTGAAAATGAAAAGTACAAATTTTCCTACATTGTTTTAAGTTATGTGCAACGGCTGAGTCCATATCCTCGGATTCAATAGTTGCGTATTCTTCCTAGCCATTCCTAGCCAAAGCCTTGAAAGGTAACTGATGCAAATAAGGAGTTGTTCTCTTTTCACAAATCCAACTGACATAGGGGAAATTGTTAGACTTAATTTACCGAATTCATAAATACAGATGATTACACATCTATGACTTAAAACCATTATGCTGTAATTATCAAGATTAATACTGAAGCGAAAGCGTACCTGAATCCATGATTCTGTTTGATCTAACTGGATTATGGTCTTCCAATTGATCCGTTGTTTTCTCTTTAGTGTCTCTTGTTGATGGGGATACAAAGAGTTATGGAAAGCCACGCTCAATTGGGGACCATGACCTGTATATATAACTGTAGGGCAGTTATTAAGTTTCAATGTTGTTAAATTGGCTCCTCATCAATTTAAAACATTGTATCCGTCTCTACACTTTAATCTCATGACACTCAATACCCATTAGTCCAAAATAGTCTTTAGTGGATCACTTTATTGACTAAAACATTAAGATAGCACCACACATTTAATATATACATGTTTGGCCCCACATGTTGAATTTTATCCAACAATCTCCCACTGGGCCATACATGTATCCTTACAAATGTGCACAACCTTCTGAGCTCAAAATTTTGCTATCACTGTTAAGGGTATTTCCAAACAATCTCTTCCATTAGTCATATCAATGTAGGATCAAAGCGACTTTCGTTACATTAATCGTAATTAAATCCATCAATGGTCACGTACACCAATACAACCAAATGACATAGATCAATCATGAGAGTGTAGTATGAAAATTACATGTTATGTGATCCAAACATGTCTATTTTCAATTGGTCCTACTTTATTCCTTAAGTGAGATCAATACCAAACATAATGTAACAGAATGGAATGAACTAAATACTTTATTTCTGTACAGAAAATAATCCAAATACACAAATGTGTCCAAAAACTAACATAAAGCAACCAAAATACAAACTCCCACTAAAACATGATATCCTCAAGAAATACAACACTCATACGAGCAGTGTGCTCATGAAAAACCTTGGGTGGTAATCCCTTAGTGAGCGGATCCGCAATCATGGAGTTTGTCCCAATATGCTCTATGGAAATCTGTCTATTCTGTATCCTTTCTTTCACAACAAGGAATTTAATGTCAATGTGTTTTGACTTAGTTGAACTCCTGTTGTTATTAGAATATAGCACTGCAGAGTTATTGTCACAATATAACTTTAATGGTCTATCAATACCATTCAGAATGCGCAGCACAGTGACAAAATTTCACAGCCATATTACATTATTAGATGCCTCATAACATGCTACAAACTCTGCTGCCATAGTGGAAGAAGCTACGAGTGTCTGCTTAGCACTCCTCCAGGATATAGCTCCTCCAGCTAGTAGATATATGCAGCCTGATGTGGATTTTCTACTGTCTTGGCATCCCGCAAAATCAGAATCGGAGTACCCTACGATCTCTAACTGATCCGATCTGCTGTATGTAAGCATGCAATCTCTTGTTCTCTTCAAGTACCTCATAACCTTTTTTGCTGCTTTCCAATGATTCATCCCAGGTTTACATAAATATCTATCCAGCATTCCAACAATGAATGCTATATCTGGACGTGTACAAACCTGAGCATACATCAGACTCCCAACAGCTAATGCATAGGGAATCTTCTGCATTTCCTTGACTTCAAGATTATTTTTCGGGCACTGATTGAGACTAAATTTGTCTCCCTTAGCAACAGAGGTGTCCCCTGGTTTACTATCCTGCATGCCAAACTTTTTAAGAACTTTATCGATATAGCTCTTTTGTGACAATCCAAGAATACCCCGAGAGCGATCCCGGTATATCTGAATCCCTAATACAAAAGAGGCGTCCCCAAGATCTTTCATCTCAAAATTCATTGACAGAAAAGTCTTGGTTTCGTGCAACATGCCTATATTATTAGTGGCAAGCAATATGTCGTCAACATACAAAACCAAGAAAATATGCTTACTCCCACTGAACTTGTGATATACATAATCATCAACAATATTTATCTCAAAACCAAACGAGATAATCACTTGATGAAATTTGTAGTACCACTGACCGGAAGCTTGCTTAAGTCCATAGATAGATTTCTTTAATTTGTAAACCATATTCTTCAAGTCTCCTGACACGAAGTTTTCTAGTTGGACCATATAAATCGTCTCATCAATGTCTCCATTGAGAAACGCTGTCTTAACATCCATCTGATGTAACTCAAGATCAAAATGTGCAACAAGTGCCATGACTGTCCTGAAAGAGTCTTTCGTTGAAACCGGAGAGAAAGTCTCTTTGAAGTCAATGCCTTCCTTTTGAGTAAAGCCTTTAGCTACAAGACGAGCCTTATATCTTTCCACGTTACCTTTCGAATCCCTTTTGGTTTTAAAAATCCATTTACAACCAATGGGCTTCGCACCTTCTGGTAATGGGACAAGATCCCAAAATTTATTGTCTTGCATAGACTTATACTCCTCATTCATGGCATCAATCCACTTTTGAGAATCAGAACCCTTCATGGCCTGATGGAAATTGATTGGATCATCTTCCATCATTCCATTATTTTCCTCATGTTCTTGGAGAAATACTATAAAATCATCCGAAATAGCATTTTTCCTTTCTCGAGTAGATCTCCTTAATGGTATTGGTTCTTGAGGTTGTTGAGTTTGTACTTCTGGAATGGTGGGAGGTTCTTCAACATTATCTTGCTGAGGTTCCAGATATAATTCTTGATCAATGATAGGTACAGAAACCTGTACATTGTCAAAAGTAATAGTAGGAATTGAAATCGAACATTCCTCAGTTTCTTCCTCAAAGACAATGTCTCTAACCTTATTTCTCCCTCCAAACTCAACATTCTCAAAAAATGTTGCAGTTCCCGTTTCAAAAATTGACTTAAGTGTGAGATTATAAAATTTGTAGCCCCTTGATCGCTCAGAATAACCAATAAAATAGCTGCTTACAGTTTTGGAGTCCAATTTATTTTCATGTGGCCTATAAGGCCTAGCCTCAGCTGGACATCCCCAAATGTGGAAGTGCTTTAGAATAGGTTTTCTGCATGTCCAAAGCTCACAAGGTGTTTTAGCAGCAGATTTAGTTGGTACTCTGTTCAGAATATAAGATGCAGTCTTTAATGCTTCTCCCCAGAGTGATTTTGGTAAAGTAGAATGACTAATCATACTCCTTATTATGTCCTTAAGAGTTCTGTTTCGTCTTTCGGCTACACCATTCATGCTAGGTGATCCTGGCATGGTGTACTGTGGGACGATTCCACATTCCTCTAGGAATTTAGCAAATGGTCCTGGACGTTGTTCACCTGAACCGTCATATCTGCCGTAGTACTCATCACCACGATCAGACCTAACGCTTTTAATCCTTTTGTTGAGTTGATTCTCAACTTCAGCTTTAAAAGCCTTGAACATGTCCAGTGACTCAGATTTTTCATGAATAAGATATAGATGCCCATAACGTGAGTAATTGTCTATGAATGATATAAAATATTGTTGACCATTCCAAGAAGCCGTAGGGAATGGTCCACAAATATTTGTGTGTATCAATTCTAAGACGTCCAAAGTTCTATTGGCACCTAACCTTTTTGTTTTGGTCTGTTTTCCCTTGATACAATCAATACAAACATCAAAGTCTGTAAAGTCCAGGGAATCCAAAATGCCATCTGACACAAGTCGTTCAACTCTTGTTTTTGAGATGTGACCTAAGCGCTTGTGCCATAATTTTGCCGAATTTTCTTTATTTAATTTTCGCTTAGTACCACGTGATTCCACATGCAAGGTTTCACTATATGACGCAATAGTATCAAGCAAATATAAGTTATCGTATGAACATAATGAACCAGTACCAACAATATTTGAATTTAATGAAAGACTAAACTGACAATTTTCAAAAGAACAATGATATCCAAATTTGTCCAATAAGAAAATAGAAACCAAATTCCGTCTAAACGACGGTACAACAAAAGTGTCTTTCAAATCCAAATAAAAACCAGTTCCTAACAATAACCTAAAAGTGCCTATTGCTTCAACTTCCACCGATTTTTCGTCGTCCCAAAGATGAATCTTTCAGCATCATTTGGCTTTCGGCAGAACAGGCAACCCTGCATAGAAACACTTATGTGAGTAGTAGCACCAGAATCTAACCACCAAGTGTTTCTAGGTACTGAAGCTAAATTAACCTCAGAACAGACCAAATTAAGAAATGTACCTTTCTTTGCACGCCAGACGTTATATTTGGTACAATCCTTCTTTAAGTGTCCAGGCTTCTGGCAAAAGAAACAACCCTCTTTTTCTTTATGTGGTTTCTTTTGTTCTGGACTCTTAGCAGCTTCATATTCTGTTTTTCTTTTCTTGCCCTTATCTTTGGAGGTAATTGCCAAGTTAGCAATTTCAGTTCTGTCCTGTTTCAACCTTTCTTCCTCTTACACACAATAAGAAATGAGCTCATTTAGAGTTCATTTCTCCTTTTGACAGTTATAACTGACCTTAAATTGATTGAAATGTGCAGGAAGCGATATTAATACTAAATGCACGAGCAAGTCATCAGACAAGTCTAGCTTTAGTGCCTTAAGTTTTGAAGCAGTATGAGACATCTACATGATGTACTCCCTTATGTTTCCCTTGCTTTTATACTTCATTGAAATCAAGTTTTGCAATAGCGTGCTTGTTTCAGCTTTATCATTTTTTGCAAAACGCTTTTCAATTTCAGCAAGGAATTCTTTGGCATTAGTTACTTCCTCAGATACTGCACCCCTAAAGGCTTCTGGAATGCCGCGCTTAATGATCATAAGACTCATGCGATTTGAGCGTTCCCACTTCTCAAAGTTCCTCCTGTCATCAGGTGAACTTACATCCGTAAGAGAAGCAGGTTTCTCAATCCTGAGAGCAAGGTCGAGATCCATGCAGTCAAGAACAATTAAAACGTTCTCTTTCCAATCCTTGAAGTTTGACCCATTAAGCATGGGGATTGAATTGATATTTGTAGATATTGTGGAAGTGGATGAATGAGCTGTATAGAGAAAGAGATAGAAATAGCTTACATTAGTACTTTATTATGCAAATAAAAATTTCAAATATATTGGTAAGGCCTATCACAAGATACCTAGCACAACATCAATATTTAGTCTTTGGACAGAAACATTGACTCGTAAGTGATACCTCGATGTAGCAATCAAACACTGACAATAAGACATGTCAATCAATAAACCTTTCTTTGGAACCGATTTATTGATCACACGTTAAACCAAATAATCGTCACGCGTTTATCACCACAGGTGCATGTGAAATTCCAGCCAAACATTGACCTTCCTTTGGGCCGATCAATATCCGCATGAACAGCACACACACAAAACCTTCTAATATTCAAAGTTAATTAATTTCTACAATAGAGGTTACTTTGGCAACATGTTGCTTCAATTAATTCACTTTGGAATATTATATTTCTCAAAAGAGTCCATCATACCAAAATTTGAAGCTGAATTAACTGTTTTGCATATATTTAAAACTTTAGGATTTGAATTTTTGAAGTTCAAAGCTTTAGGATTAAGTAATCATTAAGTTGGAGGGTTAAATTACAATTTAATTAAACTTGATTGGCCAATTATGAAAGATTTTAAGCTTGAAGGACTAAATTGCAATTTTACCAAAACTTTAGTGGCCAATTAATTAAAATCTTAAACTTTAGAGACTGAGTCATAAAATTCAGAACTTTAAGGGCCCAACTTAAGTGATTACTAAAACTGTAGGGACTTATTTTATAAATTCAGAAGTCTAAAGGGCCAACTTAAATAGTTTTAAGTCTTTAGGGTTTAAATAAATGAAGGAGCAACCAGAAGGACTTGAGATTAAATAAACCAAAAAAATAGAAATTGCAAACTAGCCATTTAAGTCTTCTAATTTCCAAAGGAAGTCCCTAGGCCCAAAAACTGAAAACACAACAGCTAGGGTTTTGAAACCCTAGCCGCGCCGTCACCACGAGACGGATCTCCGCGGCGCCACTGCCGACGTTTCAACACGCAGCGTCGCAGCGTGCGACGTTGCCAACTGCCAGCAGCGCCGGACGACGCTGCGAGTTCCTATCTCCGACGACATCCATCTCAACAAACCACAAAATCCGACAATTAAGAAACCCATAATCAAAACCGACCACAATCATAAAATCCCAATTCAAAAATCCATACAGTTTGCATAAATTGAAATCCCATATTTCTGGAACAACAATATATATACACATCTATATATATATATTCTTGGAATATGCATGCATAAAATTGGAATCATATATATATTGCAAAAATTGAAATCCATTCTTGTATGCAAAACCTTGAAATCAATTCATATATTGCGAAAAGAAAACCCATATTCAACTGGAATTCCATTTTTACATTTCACGATTTCTTCATGGCTGAACGTGGAAAAACAGTACACAAATTTTATATTGAATTTTTAAATTCCACATGAACTCAATACCATATATATGCATATTTCGAAATTAATAGAATTTCTGAAAATACATGTCTATATAAATCTGATAATTCAACATGAAGGTGGCTCTGATACCACTTGTTAGACTTAATTTATCGAATTCATAAATACAGATGATTACACATCTATGACTTAAAACCATTATGCTGTAATTATCAAGATTAATACTGAAGTGGAAGCGTACCTGAATCCATGATTCTGTTTGATCTAACTGGGTTATGGTCTTCCAATTGATTCGTGGTTTTCTCCTTAGTGTCTCTTGTTGATGGAGATACAAAGAGTTATGAAAAGCCACGCTCAATTGGGGACCATGACCTGTATATATAACTGCAGGGCAGTTATTAAGTTTCAATGTTGTTAAATTGGCCTCTCATCAATTTAAAACATTGTATCCGTCTCTACACTTTAATCTCATGACACTTAATACCCATTAGTCCAAAATAGTCTTTAGTGGATCACTTTATTGACTAAAACTTTAAGATAGCACCACACATTTAATATATACATGTTTGGCCCCACATGTTGAATTTTATCCAACAGAAATATCTTGACTATTTAAGGTATCCCAATTCGATTAATTCTGTCACTAGGAATTCCTATTTTTCTATTTTTTTAAAGTCCCACCAAAGAAATAACAAACCATAATATAGTGATATTAGATCTTTTATATCGGCATCATCTTTATCAAACTTCGTTGTTTTCGTCTTCCAAAAAGTCACAAGGAGTTTAGAACTTAACTCTTTTTCTTTTTACCATCGCTTTTCTAGTTTGTTTGGGTTTGTAACTATATGACATATGGGATAAGAGAATACTTAATTCTTAGCTCTCTGATAAGAAATATTGAAAGAGTTACTTTACCCTAAGTTACTCTTACTCTTTACTCTCATATTTTTGAACTAGATTAGAGAGGTTTATTTAGTATAGTAACATTTAAACTATAACTATAAGCAATAAATCCCACGCACGGGATAAGTAAAAAAAGTAAACAAAAAAGAATGCCATGTGCACTGACTTTGGGAATAGAGTGAGCAGTTATTCTTACATAATAGGCGGTTAGCCTTCTTTCTTAAGGAAATGGCTGTTATAACAAGACGAGAAAAGAAAAACAATTATCTCGTCTTTTGATAAATTTCAAAAATTTATCTGTTTTTTGATAAATTTCAAAATTGACAAGTTCTTCAAAATTTGTTAAAAATTGATTATAATAATAAGGGGATATTAAAAAAAATGGGAAGCGAAAACAAAAAAATCATCTCCCCATGCCTTCTGGAAAATCTAAACAACACAAACAAACAAACACTACGGGGCGGGAACATGATTCTCAAAACAAATGTGGGGCACACGATTATAATTTTCAAATCATACCCTCAATTACTAAAATACAAATATTATGATGACTTTTTTTTTAATAAATTTAAAGTCGAGCACTTGTATGAATTTTTGTTCGATATGATTCAAGTTAGTAGATGTTTAACATTGATTGTAAATACTTATAAGCTAATCAAAATTATTTTTATCCAAACGTAATTTATAATTTATAATTTTACATGTTATCTAATTATTCTATAAGACTCACGACTTAGAATCTTTTAAAAAAAAAAAAAAAAAACCTTTATCGAGCAATCTTTACAACCACTCGTCAATCACTTTTGCTTCAATTGGTATTCAAATAAATATGTTGCTATTATAGGGTCCATCCAATAAATTGTCGTCGTCATTAAATTGCACTTTCGTCTTCAACTTTCGGTCAAACTAGTAGATTTATTCTTAATCTTTTTTTTATTCGATTTGTGTTTCAAACTTTTGAGAATATGGCAAATTACGTCCTTACAAACATGGTTGTGTACAAAATCGTCGTTTTAGTGCACTCACTATTATCCATTAAACAAGAACTTGTTTAAATTTAAATTATAATTTAAGTTAGTCAAACATACTTTTTATTCACAAATTTTTTATGACTTACAACTTACTATCTTACATTTTATATGATCTATAACTTATAAGCATTTAAAAAACAATTTTTACACCACTTAAACATACTGTTAAATATGTGAATTCCCCATGTAATCGAAATTGTTATTATGAACATTAAAATAGCACGCGACTTTTATTCGAATCGGAGAAAAATGTTGAGGAATTTAACATTTTTGCCCTTCAGCTTTAAATCATGTTAAAGTAGAGTTCGATTTTATTTTCTATATTAACAATTTTGATCACGTAAGATTCAAATTCATATATATAACTAGTTTGAGACTTATAACCATACTATGTGAAAAGTCAAGGAGCAACTCTAATTTTTCTTTAATATTGCTTACTAAACTTAGAAGACATTGACGTGAATCTAAAGAATGGGTGCTTAAAATAAACGCACTTTATTGAAAAAAGTAATCAAGAATCAAAATAAGAAATATTGTTGGAGTGAAGTTTGCTATGTACTCTTCCTTAAAAAAAAAAAAAAAGAAAAAAAAGAAAAAATTACAAATGTTTTTATTGTCTGTTCAACGTTATATTAAAAAATTAATTAACTACAACTTAACACAGCTCATTATTTTAGTAAAGGGTGCTCAAAATGAATACTATCACAAAATTTTATGTCGACTATAAATTTGGCAAAATTTTGTAACGTCGTTATTAGTTATTACAACAAGACTAGCATATTTGGTTAAGTTAGTATTAGTGGTGTTTAGCATCAATTGGCAACATAAATTTCATTAATGTTATTTGTGCATACGTTAAAATTTAATAGTGACATATAGAATTTTAAGTTAATGTTTCTAGTCGAGTAATTCTAACTGTTAGAAACTTGAGTAATTATTATTGTAAGAAAATTTATTCAGTGATCATTTTTAATTTTGAACAAATTTCGGTGATGGTCGGTGAAATTGAAAACACAAGCATTTAGAAAAAAAAAAAAAAATTAAATAAAGAAATAAGATAGCAAAAGTAAAATTATATTTTATTCTTGAATTTGAATCTACTTCGTCCTAAAATTTAAAAGAAAATAAAAAAGGAAATAACACAAAAACGCACTTATTTTGGCCTACCATTTCTGTTTCCATCGTCAAGAAGTATAATCTTCCTGATTCTCAAGAAAACAGCTCCCCCCAATTCCTCGGAGCTGCTGTTTTTTTTCTTCTTTTTTTCTAAAAATCTGTTTTTCCGATTTCCACCCAAAAATTGAAAGAAAACAGTTCAAAAGAAAAAAAAAGAAAAAAAAAAAGGCGTTTCGGTTTGTAATTGAAGAGAAGTTTCTGATATATTTGATTCAAGAAGCCTTTAATTCTTCCTATTTTTGAAGGTCATCTACATTTGGAGATTCTTAGGTTCGTATCTTTCCCACATTTCGCTTATTTATCGAGGGTTTTATTCCATTCCATCTGTTCCTTATTTGTGTTTAATTTTGTGAAAAGATTGACAATAATTGCGGGTTTTTGGCACAATGTAGGCTATTCCAACTCCAAAATTGGCAAAAGATCAATTTTTTTTTCATTCAAAATTCAAACTCGTATTGGCTTTGATTGCAAAAGGTTTAAATCTGTGTATGTAATTTGTCTCAAATGTTCGTACATTGTGGTCAAATTATAATTATTTATACTTAGTTCTTGCAATTTTATTTGTTAGGTTTGATTGTTAATTTTTTCTGTTTAAAGTACGGATTTCAAAGTTAATTTCTAGATCTGCATGCGTTTTAAAATTGTAATCTTTTCAAATTTTTGGTGTCAGAGGTTAAAGTTACTGGAGATGGAAATGAGAATATTTAATTAGAAACGGGAGAAAAATATGAAAGGAATATTCAATTGTATTAAATTTGGGATTTTTTAACTGGGGTTGAGAAGATTGAAATGCATTTGATTCAGCTGAACTAAATGGGGCACATATGCAATATGATTTTGCTATTTGAATCTTTTATGTAGTTAGAATATGAATTGAATCAGGTTTCTTCTTGTAACGATGCATTTAAAAGACAGTATAGTGGAATGATACTTTCCTCAAACTACCATCTCTAACGCTAGAGTGGAATGTTTCTTTTTGAAAGGTCGGAAATGTTTGTTGTGTCGGACACAAGTGCCCATGATAAAATGATGAAATTATATGCTTCTGCCCGACAAATTAGTTGGTTTCCATCATTTGGCTTAGTGCATATTTGGTAGTGCCGAAATTATTTTTTAAATACTTATAAGTTGTGGGTCTTGTAGAACGTGTAGTAATAAGTGAGTAGTAAATTGTGGATTGTACGAAATATGTTGATAAAAAATATGTTTTACTAGCTTAAATAAGAATTGTGTTGAACAGTAAATTATTACACATGTAATCTTCACCTTGGAAGTAGAGACTGTTTGGTGGACATTTTATATGACTCAATTCCCAACAGTGAAGTTTGTCAATCTCAGCACTGAAGAATACATAAAGATAAAGATTTAAATAGGCAAAGAACATGCGGAATGTATGTTAGAGAAGTCCTCGGATCTTCTTTGGGAGTTTAAATCGTTCAAAAATGTTGTCATATACAAATGCATGGGAATTCATGGTTGAAATGCACGGGGTTTTGCCTTATACCAGTGATGCAAGAATTTATTCTCTAATTGATTTTTTTTTTTTTTCCTTTCTAATTGTGCACTTGTCAAGCGATATTAGGGGTAATCAATTGTTGATATCTAATGTTAAGTATTTCTGAAGTGATTAATGAATTGATATATTTGGTTTCTTTAATGGTTCCTTTTTTTGACGCAATCTGGTAACTGTTAGACTAATATATTTCCTTTGTTTGTTTTTAACTTTCAGTATTGTGTCCATTATTGGTTCTGGAAAGCATCTATCAAGCTTAATGGAAACGCTATCAGATGTGAATGCAAGTGAAAATGTGGATGCCCGTAGCTTAAATGAAATTCGCAATGGCGATGTTTCTGAGAGAATAGAAACTTTTGAAGATCTGGTTGAAGGTAGCCATCGTTCTAGTTTTGACTCAATGCTCTCGTCCTTTTAACTAAGTTGACCCTACTTATTTAAAGGAATTGTTTTCGTCAATTTATCATGCAGGGAGTAACCTCTTTGAAGTCTTCAAAACAATGCATGGACAGTTTGGAGATCTCCCAGCTTTTAAGATTTCGGAACTAATGAAATTGGACAGTTTAGAGGTAACCTCTCTCTCTGTGTCTCTCCCTCCCTCCCTCTCTCCCTCCCTCCCCTAACAAACAAAAGAGAAGAAAGAAATATAAAAATGTCAGATCAGTTGTGTATTCTCACATCTTGACAGCGTTCTTATGCTTTAAGCAACTCTTTATATGCAGAGTGCCTCTACTAGGTCACTTTTCAGCATTCTGAGTAGGATTCTGGATGAAAGCATTGATAAAAAGAATGGGGATATCTCTCAGGTACAGTAGTGTACGACACGTTGCATATTGGCTTGCAGATAGATTTAATTTAGTATTTCTCACTTTTCAGTTTTTGTTTTTTGCTCAGCGTGTGGCATCTGTATTGAAATTAGTTGTGCAAGAAATTGAGCAACGGGTTTCGGAACAAGCAGTAAGTATGAGAAAGGTATGTGTTTAAAGGACTGTCAGCCCTGGATTGTGATTTATCTGCTCAAAGGTGTCTTTGTGACTATTTACATGTATCACTGCAGCAAAGCAGTCTATATAAATCTCGTGGAGACAGATATCAATCGAAAATTAGAGCACTCGAAACCCTTGCAACTGGAACCACTGTAGAAAATGAGGTATTATGGGTGTGGACTTAGGTTGCTGTGTGTTCTTTGCTGCTCATTTCGTTCATCTCATTTATTTCCATTTCTACAGGTTGTCATGAACCACCTGCAACACACAAAGGTGCATGTCTTATTCATGATAACATATTACTCTGTGTTGTATTTTAAATTTAGTGTTTTGACAATTATAGAGGAGCAAGTATTAGAGTTGAACTGGAGGATATTTATTTATTTGGCCGTATATCACATCATTCCCTTAGTCTACACCTTCCAGTCATTTTCAACAAATTAGGCCCTCTTAAAACATCATGATAGATGCGATTCTTTTTTTAGCTGTCAGAATTTTATCAGCTTATTTGAAATTTGTTGTAAAATATTAGATCTTTGACCAAGTGGCAAGTTTGTCAATGTCCAAATTACTTCAAAATTGTGATTTACTTGATTTCTTTAAGCAAATCTGTGTCAATGTCCATTAGAGTCCAGAAACATGTTTTTGACTAAATTTAGGATTCCAACAGATTACCATATAAATTATAATTCCTTTTAGATAATCCTAATCAGTATCTATATGCTTGATGCTCAATCAGGATGGTCATGAATACATGTGCTACTTATACTCTTCTACTCAGTTAATCAGGAAGTTCACGATAGTTATCCATAGACCATGATGTCAATATCTGATGATTATATATTACTTTAAGCACTCGGCTGATTGCATCTATTTACATGTTATCCTTTTCCTTTGTCTCTTAAATGGTATGATTCCGAAATGATGATATTCGTTACTATGTTTGTTATGGACAAGGTTCTTGTAATCATCTGACTTTGTTGTCCTTTAACTAACATTAGAATTCTTTTTATATGGCTATCACAGATTGAGAAGGCAAAACTTGAGGAGGCGAAGAAATGTGAAGAACAAGATTTAAACAGGTTGAGGAAAGAAAAGGACAAGTGCGAGAATCACATTCTTAAATTGAAGCAAGAACTGGAATTAACCAAAAGGACCCATGAAGAGATCCGCTTGCAATTGGAAGTCCAAACTGAGGAAACTAAAAATCAGCTAGAGAAGAAAATTATGGAACTTGAGTGCCTCCTAAGTGATTCAAGAAAAAATGTGAAAGAACTCGAGGACTTCTCAGAATCAAAAATTTTGCGATGGAAAAGAAAGGAACAAAGATACAGGCATTTCATAGATTCTCATTTCAGATCTCTACAGGTTCGCATCAAGTGCAGTGCTTTATATTTAATATAGATTTATATTATTGCCTCTTGCTGATATGAATTCAATCAGGAATTGAGGTTGGCATCTGGGTCCATAAAGCAAGAGGTTTTGAGGACCAAGAATATATATGCTGAAGAACTTCATCATTTTGGTAAGAAAATTTCTGAAACTTCTTCCCATTGATAAATTCTGAATTAGCAATGAGTTGACTCCTCTGGATTATGTACTCGGCAAATTTTGGCTGGATGACTGGATCAGGAATCAATCTCAAAGGATTGGTAGAGTCAGTTCAGGATTATCATTCTGTGCTTGAAGAAAATAGGAAGTTATATAATGAAGTTCAAGATTTGAAAGGTTAGTAATTTAAGCTTGTGTCACTAAGTTGTTTGATTCAAACAAATTTGCTCAATTTATCTTGGCTCGCTTTTGGTAGGAAATATTAGAGTTTATTGTCGTATACGGCCATTCCTTCCTCAACAAAGTGCAAAGCAAACAACCATACAGTATATGGGTGAGAATGGAGAATTGGTTGTTACAAATCCCTCAAAACAAGGAAAAGACAATCATCGGCTTTTCAAGTTCAACAAGATCTTTGGTCCCGCAATTAGTCAAGGTTCTGGTTGATGCACTTTATCAGACATTGAATACTGATATTTTAATGGCATTAGTATATAATTACTTGTGCAATCATTTGTAATTCTCTCTCTCTCCCTGTATTGTCTTGTCCCCAGAGGAGGTATTTCGAGATACTCAACCATTAATAAGGTCTGTCCTTGACGGATATAATGTCTGCATCTTTGCTTATGGTCAGACTGGCTCTGGAAAAACTTATACTATGGTAAGCTTATACTCTTAAATCCAGTTGAAAAGATATGTTGGCTCGGGTTTGTTAATCTCATTCTATTCAAAAATATTCCAGACTGGGCCTAATGTAACATCTGTGGCGGATTGGGGTGTCAACTATAGAGCTTTAAACGATCTCTTCAATATCTCTCAGAACAGAAAAGGCTCCATTGCTTATGAAGTTGGTGTTCAAATGGTTGAAATATATAACGAACAAGTGCGCGACTTACTCTGCAACGACAGTTCTCAGAAAAGATATCCTTCTAATTTTTTTTCTTCTGATTACATATTTAATTGACCATTTCATTTCCTTGTCCATGTAATTCTTTCAGCGTTTTTCTCCTCATAGAAATCCTTTAGTTTCTTGAACTCATTTTATTGTGTAGCCTTGCCCCATTTCATAAACCATGCATTTCTCTCTTCTTTTTTTCCTTTGACTTGCACACACTTGGGATATGGAATACTGCCCAACCAAATGGGTTGGCTGTCCCTGATGCTAGCATGCACCCTGTTAACTCAACTGCTGATGTGTTAGAATTAATGAATATCGGATCAATGAACAGGGCTGTTGGTGCTACTGCCCTAAATGAAAGAAGCAGCCGGTCCCACAGGTTAGCAATATTACTTGTGTCTGTTTCCTTCTCTGGACATTTTCTTGGTGGGCTTGATTTTGATTGATCTCATATGAGACAGTATCCTCACTGTTCATGTCCGTGGGACGGATTTAGAGACCAATGCTGTTTTGCGCGGCTGTCTACATTTGGTAGATCTTGCTGGCAGTGAAAGAGTAGACCGTTCTGAAGCAACAGGGGATAGATTGAGAGAAGCACAGCATATAAACAAGTCTCTATCTGCTCTGGGAGATGTGATCTTTGCTTTGGCACAAAAAAGTGCACATGTGCCTTATAGAAATAGCAAATTAACTCAAGTTCTTCAAAGCTCTCTAGGTACTGGACTATTCTTGACTGATATCTTGTTAATTATATCATATTAAAGGTTTTCTAGTATCTTGTTTTTTGTTAGGGGCGTTCTTTTCTACCTAATGGTTTTACTTTCCTTTTATTGTTCTTTCTATCTCAAATGCTTATACTTCACCCTCTTCCCTCTCGTTGCAGGTGGCCAAGCCAAGACTCTTATGTTCGTACAACTCAATCCTGATGTGGAGTCTTACTTAGAAACCATAAGTACCCTGAAGTTTGCCGAGAGGGTTTCAGGTGTTGAGTTGGGTGCTGCACGAAGCAATAAGGAGGGTAGGGGTGTGAGAGAACTTATGGAACAGGTAGACAACTATCGTTATTTATTTTTCACGCTCTGTGTTTTGGAGTCTCGTCATTTAAATGTTATGAAAAGATTGATTTTTCTTGTTTGGTTATTTTGTCAAGATAAGTGTAGCTGTATGAATTTTGTCCAATTTTTTCCTCAATAAAGCCAGGTTGTGTATGGGGATATTATATTCTCTTCTCACAGATTGCTTGATTTCATATACTTAGCTGCTTGTGTGAAAGAAACCTCGCGACGTTTGAATCATGGGTGAAGGTGCATACTTTTAATTTTGGATTTGTTTGATATGCTTATGAAGGGTGCTCCTTGGCATCGCACGGGCATAATATGTAATGGAAATCAGGACTTAGAAGTTATAAGGCTGGTGTCTATCTCCATCTCATGTTTCTCTTAATAATGACACATCTTCGGAACCTATACAGTCAGTTAAGTGGTAGACCATTTCCTTTTGCCATGTCAGTTTGTGAATTTTCTTGTAAAAGGGTGTTGTGAATGGAAGACAATGTTTTTACTACATTGATATAGTTTCGTCGATCCTTTGTATTTCATCAAAATATTTTCACCCCTAGTTTGTGTCATGATATATATTCATTTATCTGTTTCATTGTTTTAATTTAGGAGCTTTGGCTGCAATCTATTTTTATGTTTTTGATTCTCCAAATGTGGCGCAATCAGCTACATTTTTCATCTATATACCATTTCAATCCAAAAAAAGACCTGCAGCTAATTGGTTTGTATTGACCATGCAGGTAGCTTTTCTAAAGGATGCCATGGTAAAGAAGGACGAGGAAATAGGACAGTTACGGCTGCTAAAAACTAACGGAAGTGGTGAACGGCTCGGCATGGCCTCGCCAGGATACGGTTCTGCCTCTCCGAGAAGGCATTCTCTAGGGGGTGCACGGCCAAGCCAAAGACTTTCTAGAGGGAAAAGTTCTGTCGAGAGAGCTGCTTCGGACAATAGCTCGGAGTACAGTGATAAGCATTCTGAAGTTGGTTCTCAGCAATCAATGGACGAACTTAGACACCACACAGAATTCTTCCAACAATCAAGACTTGCCGTGGTTGGTGGCGGCCAAAATTTTACCAATGACATTGGTTCAATGCAATATATAACAGAAGGGATTAAAAATCCCAACGAGGATGTAGAGCTCTTGGGATTTGGAGATGCGGACTCAGAAGAGAGACTAAGTGATATATCTGATAGCGTTCTTTCAATGGGAACAGAATCGGACTCGATTAATAGTATTGTGGAGTACACTCTTTTCCCTGAAACTGCAAAACCACCTGTGGAGAGCATTGTGAGGTGAGCATTTCATATGCCCTTCGCATTCTTTCTCAACAGATTCGAGTGCCTAAATTACATCAATTTGTTTTCTTGTTAGAAATATTGAAAAGCATTTAGTGCTCGAAAGAAACGATTGACCTGATATTTGTTTCTGTTTCCTAGTCCACACAGTCATCCATTGGGAACATTGTCAATATTTTCAGAAATTTGTATGTTCTCCAAAATGGAGAATTGGGATTTAGTGACTTTTCTTCTGTTTTTGTAGTAACTATATATTCTTGAATTCTTCCGAGACTACGAATTATGCCCGATAGACTTGTTGAAAAGTTTCATCATGCATTTTATTATTGATATGCACGTTGGCGATTAACATACTTGAACTTGTGTGCTTTCCTTATTGGTGGCTGATTGCAGGCTTGACATGCCCACTAAACTTCCAAGACCGCCTCAAAAGCAGATTCAAGCAGGATCTTCTCGGTTGTCATTGAGCAAGAGCTCCTCAAAAATTTCGAGTACAAACCTCTTCCCATTGTCCTTGTCTTCCTACAGTGCAATTTTTTCACTAAGGACTTGTCACATTGTTTTTCTTCCTTCTTTTCCGTCCCTCAGGTTCTAAAAAAACCGTGGTTAGCAGCTCGTCTGCAGTTAAGGGCTCCAAACGATGGGTATAAGTCACAAAGCACAACCAATGAACCAGGAACCTCTCCAACCAGTATGTATGTAAATTAGAATGCCAGTAACGTCTCTTGCCTACCCATGTCTCTTTAGGCATGAGTGTTGTTGTATGGGTAGAGTAGAAACTTCATTCTTATTGATGTAATTTTAGCTTGTAGCGGAACTCAACGGCGTCCTATTTGCATTCGTGTAAATTTACACGCACGCTGACTCTAAGAACCTCAAAACTTCCTCAATCAGCTAGTTAGCAGAAATGAATTGTTGACATCAGCTAGGAAAGATTTGTTTTGATGTTTGATCATTGATAAGCTCTGCTTATACTTTCAGGATGCTCCATCAGAGGTTGTTTGGCTAAGTTTAAGAAAAAGTAGAAGTTACTTTTGAGTAACTATTCACTTCAACACTGTTATGTTACTTCTTCTTAATTTTAAGTAAAGTTACTATTTTGAAAGTAATGGGATTTTGGCGCAAATGGTCCCTAACGTATGCACTTAGTATGGTTTTGGTCCCTAACCTTTTATTTTTGGCTAAGAGGTCCCTAACCTATGCATTTGGTTGCAAAATTGGTCCTTATGGACGGAATCCGTCCAATTGTGCCGTTAACATTAATTTGTTTTGGGATTTTGGCGCAAATGGTCCCTAACCTTTACCCCCTTAGTGTGGAATTGGTCCATAACGTTTATTTTTGGCATACATATCCCTAACTTATGGGTTATGGTGCGAAATTAGTCCTTATGGGATGAAAAAGACAAATATGTTCTTAGTTAATTAGAAGAAATTGTATGTAGATTCCTAATCATTACAAAATGTGCAAATAGGTCTAATACTTTTATTTTTTTATAAAAACTTAAAGATAACTAATGAGTTTTTTTTTTAGAATTAATACTTTAGTAATAAACATGTCAAATAAAATTATTATTTTTATTATTAAGTAATTATATTATTTAAAATTTAAAATTTAATTTTATTGTTGTATAAAAAAATAACTTTGTCATAAACTTGATGTACAAATACTTTTATTTAATTGAGTTATATGTTTATTAACTACAAATATTAGAGATCCAATTATATTCTTCA
Source organism: Forsythia viridissima (assembly GCA_030279155.1). Lineage (NCBI taxonomy): Eukaryota > Viridiplantae > Streptophyta > Magnoliopsida > Lamiales > Oleaceae > Forsythia > Forsythia viridissima. Next base: position 1,181,934 of record CM059041.1, on the reverse strand, counting down.
TATTTTAATTTATTGTTTTATTTTCGTTTAAAAATAAAACATATAATGTGTAAATTAAATTTTATTAGTATTTTTATATTAAATAAAATATAATAAGATTAGTTCAAGTTATGTAATAATTTTTATTTAATAAAAATGTAATAAAAATTTTATTTTTATTTGACATGTCGTGTATAATTTTTATTTGACATGTCGTGTGATTGTGGGTATATAATTTTCTTAATAGAGTGTGTACATACTAGTGAGTATTTTTTTTTTTTTTTTGAATGCTCACGTTTCAAATTATTTTATTACCAGATTTAATAGTTTAGCAGTGGCAAGATGGCAGGTGGTAGTGACTGATAAAAATTAATATTTTTATTTACCAGATTTTATTTTATTAGTATTTAACATAAAAATACTAATAAAAGTTAATTTACACATTATGTGTTTTATTTTTAAACGAAAATAAAACGATAAATTAAAATATGAAGAATATAGTTGGATCTCTAATATTTGTAGTTAATAAACATATAACTCAATTAAATAAAAGTATTTGTACATCAAATTTATGACAAAGTTATTTTTTTATACAACAATAAAATAAAATTTTAAAATTTAAATAATATAATTACTTAATAATAAAAATAATAATTTTATTTGACATGTTTATTCCTAAAGTGTTAATTCCAAAAAAAAAAAAAAAACTTATTAGTTTTTTTTAATTTTTTATAAAAAAATAAAAGTATTAGAGCTATTTGCACATTTTGTAATGATTAGGAATCTAAATACAATTTCTTCTAATTAACTAAGGATATATTTGTCTTTTTCATCCCATAAGGACAAATTTCGCACCAAAACATATAGGTTAGGGACATGTATGCCAAAAATAAATGTTAGGGACTAATTCCACACTAAAGGTAAAGGTTAGGGACCATTTGCGCCAAAATCATAAAACAAATTAATGGTTAACGGCACAATTGGACGGATTCCGTCTATAGGGACCAGTTTTACAACTAAATACATAGGTTAGGGACCTCTTAGCCAAAAATAAAAATTTAGGGACCAAAACCGCACTAAGTGCATACGTTAGGGACCATTTGCGCCAAAATCCCGAAAGTAATTGAACTTTTTAACCTTAGCCAAACGAACTCCACCTCCCACTCGTCCTCTCTGAAAAATACCGGCATAATTTGTTGATACTTCCCATGAAGGGACACTGGAATTAGGTTGGCACGTAGGGAAGTGGTTGCCTGAGTTTCTCGGCTTGATATCCTGCACCTTGTGATCGCGATACTCGCTCGTTTTACTCAACCTGTCTCAATACGAGGGGTTTAAATGAATCCCAGGACTTGTAGTTTCTGGGTTATAAACGGATGATAAATACACATATACCATCCATAGCTCTCAAATAGTACTTAATTTGTAAAAGAAATTGTTTGGCTCGTTCTTGATATCAAAGCCAGATTATAACGTGTTCGAAAATAGACCAAACAATATTAATCAAGATAAAAGTTCCAAATTTTATACATTGCATTGTCTAATCTTGTTATTTAAGAACATTTCTTGAATCATAGACGAGCGTACAAACTATATTTTAAACATAACCTTTGAATCATAAACGAGCCTAAAAGATTTAAAACAAGCCCAACTTGTTTATAATTCTACTAGAGTCTGAACAAGCTTCTGACACGATGGTTTGTAATGACTTGATTAAGTGTTTCAATATATTTAAATATAGAATATTACCATTTCATGACAAGAAGTCGTTGTAGTATAGTGGTGAGTATTCCCGCCTGTCACGCGGGTGACCCGGGTTCGATCCCCGGCAACGGCGATATTGCCATCTAATTTTTTTAAATTAATTTTCTGATAAAAAATACAAGCCATTTCATGTCACTTTGCTAATGGGACAGTGTGTTCCCTCAAAGCCTTGCAACCATAGTGGAACGCCTGTATAAATTAGATTATTAGAAGAGGACAATAAATTCTTTTTCCATTCTGCTTAATTTTGACGAATTATAATTCTTTTCCTACTTATTTTGGACAAGATTATCTGGATTTAGAGTTTTAGGAATGAGTTATTGCCCTACTCCGACCTCAACTGCACAACTAATGTGTTTTATTGAACACAGTTATATGGTCGGTCCATCGGCTGCCATAGTGTGACAAAACTACAAAAGAAGCAAGGTACAACATTAACCATAAAGCAGGGGAAAAAGGGGTTATATTCCTTTATTTTGTAGGTACAATGAGAAATATAAAAGTGTCCAAAATGACTCCCCAAAGGAATGAATCTTTCACTCCTTAAAGATGTACTTCTCCCTAGCATTTCAACAACATTATCATAAATTACAGAAAAATAAAAAAAAATGCCTGGAAGAACCTAGTACCTCTCACTAATTAACTGGCCACTATTCCCTCCCTAATCCCCTATCAATCTAACTATATAAGGAGTATAATTTTTTGTCTGAATTTTGGCTGTAAAAAATTGAATGTACCAAGAAAAAATAATATTCCGAGCTCCAATGCAGTAATCCCAGTATTAAGAGATGAAATCTTGAGCAGCCCTGGGAAAGAACTTGCCTGGATTTGATCTCAGCATTCTCCACTTGATGGAAAAGTTCGTCCCGGCTTGTTTCGAGACCAAGAATTGCTCCTATACTCGAGCAATTGGAGAGAAAGGTGGATCGAGTATGAAAGATGGCAAAACTTCTTCCATTTTCTTGTTAACTTCGCGTTTCTCTTCGTCAGCTATTGCATCTATCAAACTTTTGATTTCCTCTTCGGCGAACACCCTCAGGGAATCACATTGCAACGCTTGTTTGTTTCTCTCCTTCCCGACTACGGTGGAGGCTTCTGCAGTATGCAAAATAGCAACACAAATGGAGAATGCTTGTAACGAAGATAACTGAGCATGAAAATCAATGGCATATTGTCCATCGTCAGTTGCCCTCATGGTCAATGCTGGTATATCATCTTTTCGTCCCTGTACACAAAGATCAAGAAAATTTGTCAGGCGCGATAGCAAAGACAAAGCAGCAGTTACCTTTTGAACAAATTTCCAAGATTTGATATCTAAATTCCTATACTCGTCTATTCGTAGTACTTATCGCTTGGAGAATTTCCAAAAGGAGTTGGAAAGAGAATTATTGAGTTAATGTAAATTGCAGAGAGTTTGTCCTTCGAAAATTAAACATACATACACGACTAAAGAGAAAGCAGGCAATATCAATTGATGTGTGGCCTTCCAATTTCTTATATCATTCCCGAAAACTGGAGAGTGTAAGAAGCTGATACCTACCAACTGCACGTGAAATAAAATCATATATAATCATTCATTAACATATTTTTGCTTGTACTCTTAGTCCTTGGTAAAATATTCCCTCCGATGATAGGTTGATAATTGACCTCCCGTTCACCAAGAATCCATATTAACTTAGTGTTGAGCCACCTCATCTAAAAGTCTAAGTTGTTAGAAGGGAAACAAACTTATTTATTTAAATTATGTCCTCAACATATCCCTCCAGGCTTCATATACAAGTCAAATTCATTTTTCCAAAAAAGACGGTATTCGTGCACAATTTTCATAAATGGCTGATTGCATGAGTGCTCTAATAGCATGTTGAACTACCTCATCTAAAAGTTTGAGTTGTTAGAACTGATAGACAGGGGGAAAAACTTAATTATTTAAATTATGTCTTCAACATGAGAGATGAGAGACTCCCGTAAAATTGCCACTAGATAATGAATGATCATGAAATGCGTGATTGTGGGCGATAGAGGGCCATTACCTGAACAAAAAGTTCCAATGGATGCTGATTGTCCACTGGGGGATGCTCATTAGCAATCTGAATATCTGGATTGCCGAAAATATTAAGGGGGCACGCCATGTCCCAGCCACCACAATCACATCCTCCACCTAACCTCCATCTATCTAGTAATGGCGAAGGGCCTCGACTTTCACTTCTTGGCAAACTGTGGTTTCCAGATGGAATCACGACGTGCATTTTTCCAGAACTTGCAGAATCAGAAATACCCACCTTTCTCTGCTCGAGCCCACAAACACCAAGCAACTGAGAAATCAGCTTATCATTCTCTCGATCCCAACTCTGAAATTTGAGACTCTCTCTCTTCTCAAATGGAACTTGCATAATTATAGCTGCAATTTCAAGCTCCGGATGCAATTCTGCTGCCGGGATAGGATGTGGAGTTGATGAGTCAAAGTGACCACTGTCATGGGAATGCTTAAGTTGAAGTTTAGTCTTCGTCCTGGTCGAGACCTTGTCCAGTTCAGAATTACCACAAGACAAACTTCCATCAGAAACCCGGGGTGCTTTAGCAACATCAGGGGATGAATTGGAATTATCTTGAGAGGAAATGCTTTTTATTGGATGTGCAGTGTCATACAACACGAACTCTGTCACCATAGAGTTGTCAAAAGCGCCAGCACCTTTTAATTCCGTACATAAATAACACGAAACTTGCATTTGTCCCACCAGTGACGATTCTTTATTGTCATTTCTCAATCCCCATCCACTAGCATTACTCTTTCGTCGCCGGTGAAGTGAATGGAAGGTGTAGACCCAAGTTAAAGAATTTTCCGGTTTCCATGTCTTTGCCACATAAACATCTTCGGGTGACTTAACTGAAAACTTAAAAAATGGCGCCCCGTGTTTATTTTCTAACTTGAGAACGCCATGTAGGTGGGCTGGAGAACACTGTGAAACTGAAGAACAGTTCTCTTTCTCTTGACACTGAGAATTGTGTTCCAAATCATTTGGCATTTCTGAGAAATCACGCGGCAGGGATTCGCACAATGTTTTGTTAGGTTTTATCCCGATCATTGTTTCCCGGCCAGCTTCATTAGTAGAACTCAGTGGACTTCTCTGAGACTTGGCTTTAACAAATGGATCAAACATCTTTCTAACAGGACTAAACCGGGCTTTTGGACTGCTGGCTCTCGAGCTATCACTCTCTGATTGAGCAGGAGAATGCGATAAAGCCAATTTTGCTGATAATGACTTGTGTAAATTGACATTTTGATCTCTTTCTTGTAGACCGTTTCCATCATTTACAGGACCAGCCACGGGCTCATAAGTGATCTTGGGGTCCTGAACCGGCTGGCTATCTGCATCAACAGCAAATTGGTTTTCTCCATTATCCAAACATAAAGAAGAAACATTTGGTGGTACACTTTTTCCTGGATGAGGACCAAAAGAATCATTTAAGGAATTCCAAGAACACAACTCTATACAGGGATTGCTAACAGATGTTGTACTTCGCTCTGAGTTTAGCGACATTACTGAGGACCTTTTCCCTTCAACCGGTAAACTATCTTCGTCTAAGCTACACAAGGAATCAATAATTCCAAACGGCAATGCAGGTGCATTACCTCGCGAGAACTCAATTTTTCTCCTTCCTTCGACAGGAACAGGTTTTTTCGTCAGCCTCACTTCGCTAGAACTTCGATAAACCGAACCCCTCCTCAGCACCTCATTACCTTCTCGTTTGGAGCTTCTACGTGGAACGTCTCTACAAGATGCACTACGGTAGCGATTAAAGCTAACCTCAGCAAAGTTTTCATTGATAGTCCGTATATCATTTCCACATTTTGGCTTTCCATTTGGTTTTCTATTTCCAACTTTCAACCGATGCCTAGGAGCCTGGAGAACAGTTGTAGGACTTCCGTCTACAACACAGTACTTGTCGAAGTCCAACTCCATTAGTCACTCCAGTATCATCGATAAATACGCTACCTGGAAATATAGAAATACTAAATCAAATCACAGGATTCCAAAATTAATTCTAAACTACATAGATGAAATCTTATGTTTATGATCTCGCTCCAAGACACCCATAAGCAGTTACAGGGTATATGCAAATCAAGAGCTTGTGGATACAACATTATCAAGAAACTAAAATATGATCTGCAAGTACAATTCTTATAAGCACAGCCAAAATTTGCATGCAATTACAGACACCAATATTATTTCAGTTTAATTTGATGACACAAAATATTCCACTTGAACAAAATTCATACTCATTATGCAAAATTATTAGTATTGTTCATCTTCTTCAAATTTGTTTAAGATGAACAAATCAAAGTTCATTTCAAAAAGCATATAATCAGATCTCGAAGAAAAACCCCAAAACTAAAATGAATAATTCTAATGTATTCTTGAATACAAAACTGAAATCTACTACTCATTGAAGGCCATACCCATTTCTTGAGATTGAAAAACAGCCTAAAATCCAGTTTTCCCTACACTTTTTAGCACTTCAAGGATCTTATACCACAATGCCAAGAAATGCATGAACCCAACTAATAATTTTAGAACTAAACATAAAAAAAAAAACCCTTCTGAAAATCCAATTTGATCCAAGAATTGAAAAATTAGCACTCTAATACTTCTATTAAGTGCCTAATATGGCCCATATAATCATTAAGAAAACAAAAATCATTAAAGGGACATTTTACAAACACTTGAACTCCAAGCCAAGAAAAAGCACAATTGCTATGAAGATAGCCATACCCACCTTTAGATCTCAAGAAGTGAAGCCAAAGAAAAACCCAACAAACTGTGCGCAAAAGCAATCATTTTCTACAATCTCTTGATCTCAAAGTCCTATCTGAAGAAAGCCCATTTCATACCAAATATTCTACATAACAAAAATGCAAAAGCGCCACTGTTAAAGAAAAGCTACAATATGACTTGAAAACAAGCACTAGAGTTTTATCCTTCTCGGAGAATCAGGAAAAGTAGTGTAGATGGAAAAAAAAAAAGAGCAAAAAAAAATCAACAAGGACTAGCCCCACTAACAGTAAAGATATATAATAAGCACAAAAAGAGAGTAAGAGATCATGCATGCCTTAATTTTTCTTTTCCTTTATTTTTTTTTTCTTGTACTTGTTTGTGGGGTGGGAGTAGTCTGATCTCTCAGTCTCAAATGAGCAATGGAGGATGGAGACAGACAGCTGCAAAGCCTCTGCTAATGTCCACTAAAAAAGTTATCTTCTTTGACTGATCATCATATGCTGCTGTTTTCCATGTTGGGTGTGTTCTTATTTTTTATCAATGCATGTTTGGATAAGCTTTAAAAATTAACTTATAAGTAAATACGTAAGTTTTATAATAAAATTTCCTTTGTTAGAGTTGAAAATAAGTCATTTATTGTATAAGTAACTTCTACCTTAGAAGAAAACGATGCCACTTGGGTAGAGAAATGAGGACGACTCACATGATTTTTGTGTTAGTGATAGGATGAAGATAACGACTATTTTATTTCTATTGTTAAAATAAGTAATTTTTTTACTCATTGAGAAATTAAATGTTACAAGAAAATTCAAGTTACTCTTAAGTTTATCCAAACATGGTCTTAGTGTGACCATCTTTAATGTTACTTTTTAGGACACTGTTCTAGGCACCTACAAGATTTAGAACCTGTCTTAAAAGACATAACTGTCCCTTTAAAACCACTTTATGGTTCTTAAACCAGGGGTATTTTGGAGATATCAAGGTTTCCAGCTAAGGGGGGGACAACCAAATTATTATTAAATAAAGAATCCCTGCACAGATTATTATCTTATGTTATTGGGAAATGCAGGTTTAGTTTGATTAAAATTTCTTGTCTTTTGCTACTAATTAATGTTGTCTTTATAATATTAGCTAGGATTCCCACAAACATTTATGTAATCTCCCAAAGTTTGTTTTATATTTAATGTGGTGTTCAATGCACATCCCTCCATAGGTGCAGTTTACATTAAGATCCATCATATTTGAATTTCGTATGTACCATGTTGTACATGTATTAAATAGTCTGGTCCGATTCAATTTTCATATGATAAGTTGAGTTGTCTATAAATGTGAAATTGTCTCGAGTAGTTTCGAATTTATTGTAATTTGCTTAAAAAATAAGAAAAATAAAATATGGCGTGCATGGATTGCGTGGTTCATCTAGGCTACATAGTGCATAGATTCACTTTACATATTTTTTTCAATTTAGCGCAATATCAGTTTGAAAATGTCAAGAATAATTCAACTCAATTTACATATTTAATCCGACTTATTAATATGATCGTACGGAAATAGTTATTCTATCGTCCTAACCTTTCAACAGAGAAAAGAGTGGGTAAGATTTTCAATTATAAGAAATTGAGTCATTCCAATTTCTTGATATTTGTTCGACTTTGATGATGAAAAGGACGGCTCCAATAAATAATTGGTTGTTGAAGTACCACAGTCAATTTCTTTGCTTTTTTGGTGAGGATTTAGTGTTAAAAAAGAAAAAAGAAAATCTAGTGTTTTAGAGGAAACTTGATACTCCACCAAAATTACATTAATATAGGATTGAATTGGACAATATAGCACCCAAAATTTCAATTTTTATTTATTTTTAATAAAAGGGTTAGTAGTATTAAAAATATATATATACTTTGAAATTTTTTGCCAAAATATTAGGCATATTAGGTTTCTTCTTGTTAAATTTAATCCTTTTTAATACAACATTTTCTTTTTTTACTCTACAATGCGTTTTCATTGTATATACTATATAAAGAGCGTATATAAAATTATGTTGGGATATAAATTATCTTATATTTTTAAACTTGAAAAGATAATAAAGAATTCGTCGCGATTGCCAAAAATACTAGACTCTTGAATGGGTGCTTCTAATGCATGTAATAGTTAAGAATGTTTAATCGAAAATCATATTTACTCTGTTGATATTTGAATTTTCCACCAACATTATATCCATCACATTTTCCTCGATAAAGATGAATGGTACGTAGCAGGGGCGGATCTAGCAAGCAGTCCGGTTCGACTCCGGAAAAATAAAAAATCCAAATTTGATGTGCAAAAATAATTTTTTTTTAGTAGTAGTTTGGTTGTTTAATATTTTTAAGTAGTAGACCAGTTTTGGGCCGAGCGACTTTGGGCCAAAATCGAAAGTGGTGTTTGTTAAAAAAAAGGGCAAAGTTGACAAGAGCCCTACTTTTTATAAAAAAGTTGAAAAATACCTATTTTTTTAATTTTTCAAAAAATACCTCATTTTCATAGTTTGATTTAAAAAATACTTCATTTCATTAAAAATAATATTTTATAATGTGGAATGATGATGTGGCATTTATTTATTGTATGGTAGTTCATGTACTTTATATAATATTCACTTTAGTCCTTATATTTTTAATTATATTTCAATTAAGTCATCCAAAAATTACATCTTAGGTCCTTAATCTTTTACATCTTTACACTTTAGTTCCCAAATTTTTAATTATCTTTCAGTTAAGTCCTCCAAAAATTGCATCTTAGGTCCTTCAACTTTTTACATATTTACACTTTGGTCCCCAAATTTTAATTATCTTTCAGTTAAGTCTTCTATAAATTGCATCTTAGGTCCTTCAACTTTATACATGTTCAAAATTTGATCCTCCAAATCTTTGATTTTAGTGGTCAAAATGCACTTTCAATTAAATCTTTAACTTTACACTCAAATTTTCACTTAAACGAACAAAATAAATATTTGTATATTATTTTAAATTATGATAACACATATGTTACTTTAATTTAAATTAGATTAACACGTATTACCACCACCACCAACTATCATATTTGTATACTATTTTTAATATAATAATAATTATAATCATATTTTACAATTTATTTTCTTTGATAATTGTTTAAAAATACAGTATTTTCATAAAATCAATATTTTCATTTTTTTTATTTGAAAAACAATATTTTTACACGAGTAATATATGTGTTATTTCATCATTTTTATTGAAATTAATACTTTATAATTTACTCATTTTATTATTTTTAAAAAAATATATAATTTTTATTTAAAATTAATATTTTAATTTTTCATTGTAAAACAATATTTTTTTCATGGGTAACAAATATGTTACTATATGTTACTATATATGTTACTTCCTTATATTTCATTAAAATCAATATTTTACCATTTCTCTATTTTTATAAATTTTTTAAAAATACATTATTTTCATTTAAAATTAATATTTCAATTTTTTATTTAAAACAATATTTTTATACTAGTAACATATATGTTACTATGTATTACTTGCTCATTTGCAATAAAATCAACTTTATAATTATTTAAAAATACGTTATTTTTCTTTAAAATTAATGTTTCAAATTTTTTTATATTTTAAAACAACATTTTTACACAAGTAACATATATATTTTTACATGTTACTTCATCATTTTTCATTAAAAATCAATATTTTACCATTTCGCTATTTTTATAAATTTTTTAAAAATACATTATTTTCATTTAAAATCAATATTTTAATTTTTCATTTAAAACAACATTTTTATACAAGTAACAATGTGTTACTTGCTCATTTACAATTGCTATTTTATAATTTATATTCTTGTAAATATTTTTAAAAAAATACATTAGTTTCGTCTAAAATCAAATATTTCCAATTTTCATTTTTGAAAATAATATTTTTACGCGGGTAACATATATGTTACCATATTTGATAACATATATTACTTCCTCAATTTCATTAAAATCAATTTTTAGCAAATTATATCTTTCTATAATTTTTTGAATTACGTATTATTTTAAATAAAAATAATTTATTTAATTTATTCACTTTTAATATCAACAATTTGACACAGGTAACACATATGTTACCACATGTGTTACTCTATGTTACTCCTCAATTTCTATACAATTACTATTTTATCATTTATATTCATGTAAATGTATTTAAAAAATACATTAATTTCGTCTACAATCAAATATTTCCAACTTTTATTTTTGAAAACAATACTTTTACGCAGGTAACATATATGTTACCATATTTGTTAACCTATGTTACTTCCACAATTTCATTAAAATCAATTGTTAGCAAATTATATCCTTCTATAATTTTCAAATTAAGTTTTATGTTAAATAAAAATAATTTATTTAATTTATTCACTTTTAATATCAACAATTTCACATGTAACACATATGTTACCACATGTGTTACCCTATGTTACTTCATCATTTTTAATAAATTGCTATTTTATAATTTATCTTCTTGTAAATGTTTTTAAAAAATAAATTAATTTTGTCTAAAACCAAATATTTCTAATTTTAATTTTTTTTTAAATAATAATTTTACACGGGTAACATATATGTTACCGTATTTGTTAATCTATGTTACTTCCCCAATTTCATTAAAATCAATTTTTAGCAAATTATATCCTTCTACAATTTTTTGAATTACGAATTATATTAAATAAAAATAATATATTTAATTTTTTTACTTTTAAAAACAACTATTTGACACGGGTAACACATATGTTACCACATGTGTTACCCTATGTTACTTCCTCATTTACAATACAATTGTTATTTTAAAATTTATTCTTTTGTAAATGTTTTAAAAAAATACATTAATTTCGTCTAAAATCAAATATTTCCAATTTTCATTTTTGAAAACAATACTTTTACGCGGGTAACATATATGTTATTGTATTTATTAACCTATGTTACTTCCTCAATTTCATAAAAATCAATTTTTAGCAAATTATATCCTTCTATAATTTTTTGAATTATGAATTATTATAAATAAAAATAATATATTTATTTTATTTATTTTTAATATCAACAATTTGACACGGGTAACACGTATGTTACCACATATTTTACTATATGTTACTTCTTCATTTTCTATACAATTACTATTGTATAATTTATATTCTTGTAAATGTGTTTAAAAAATTCATTAGTTTCGTCTACAATCAAATATTTCTGATTTTTATTTTTGAAAACAATACTTTTACACGGGTAACATATATGTTACCATATTTGTTAACCTATGTTACTTACTCAATTTCTTTAAAATCAATTTTTAGCAAATTATATCCTTTTACAATTTTCTGAATTTTGAATTATTTTAAATAAAAATCAAGTACTTAATTTTTTCACTTTTAATATCAACAATTTGACACGGATAACACATATTTTACCACATGTGTTACCATATGTTACTTCATCATTTTCAATACAATTGTTATTTTATAATTTATCTCATTTTAAATGTTTTAAAAAAAATACATTAGTTTGGTCTAAAATCAAATATTTCTAATTTTTATTTTTGTAAATAATACTTTTACGCGGGTAACATATATGTTACCGTATTTGCTAACATATGTTACTTCCCCAATTTTATTAAAATCAATTTTTAGCAAATTATATCCTTTAACAATTTTTTGAATTACGAATTATTTTAAATAAAAATTAATTATTTAATTTTTTTACTTTTAATATCAACAATTTGACACGGGTAACACATATGTTACTCTATGTTACTTCCTCATTTTAAATACAATTGCTATTTTATAATTTATCTCCTTGTAAATGTTTTTAAAAAATACATTAGTTCGGCCTAAAATCAAATATTTCCAATTTTCATTTTAGAAAACAATACTTTTACGTGAGTAACATATATGTTACCGTATTTGTTAACCTATGTCACTTCCTCAATTTTATTAAAATCAATTTTTAGCAAATTATATCTTTCTACAATTTTCTGAATTACGAATTATTTTAAATAAAAATCAATTACTTAATTTTTTCACTTTTAATATCAACAATTTGACACAGGTAACACAAATGTTACTACATGTGTTACCATATGTTACTTCCTCATTTTCAATACAATTGAAATTTTATAATTTATCTCCTTGTAAATGTTTTTAAAAAATACATTAGTTTGGTCTAAAATCAAATATTTCTAATTTTTATTTTTGAAAATAATACTTTTACGCAGGTAACATATATGTTACCGTATTTGTGAACCTATGTTACTTCCACAATTTCATTAAAATCAATTTTTAGCAAATTATATCTTTCTAAAATTTTTTGAATTACGAATTATTTTAAATAAAATTTATTATTTAATTTTTTCACTTTTAATATCAACAATTTGACACGAGTAACGCATATGTTACCACATGTGTTACCATATGTTACTTTCTCATTTTCAATACAATTGTTATTTTATAATTTATCTCGTAAATATTTTTAAAAAATACATTAATTTGGTCTAAAATCAAATATTTCTAATTTTATTTTTGAAAATAATACTTTTACGCGTGTAACATATATGTTTCCGTATTTGTTAACCTATGTTACTTCCTCAATTTTATTAAAATCAATTTTTAGCAAATTATATCCTTCTACAATTTTTTGAATTACGAATTATTTTAAATAAAAATCAATTATTTAATTTTTTTTCACTTTTAATATCAACAATTTGACACGGGTAACACATATGTTACCACATGTGTTACCATATGTTAATTCCTTATTTTCAATACAATTGCTATTTTATAATTTATTTTCTTATAAATGTTTTTAAAAACTACATTTATTTGGTCTAAAATCAAACATTTCCAATTTTTATTTTTGAAAACAATACTTTTACGCGGGTAACATATATGTTACCGTATTTGTTAACCTATGTTACTTACTCAATTTCATTAAAATCAATTTTTAGCAAATTATATCCTTCTACAATTTTCTGAATTACGAATTATTTTAAATAAAAATCAATTATTTAATTTTTTTTATTTTTTATATCAACAATTTGACACGAGTAACACATATGTTACCACATGTGTTACTCTATGTTACTTCATCACTTTCAATATAATTGCTATTTTATAACTTATCTCCTTGTAAATATTTTTAAAAAATACATTAGTTTGGTCTAAAATAAAATATTTCCAATTTTCATTTTTTATTTTTGAAAACAATACTTTTACACATATATGTTATCCTATTTGTTAACCTATGTTACTTCTCTAATTTCATTAAAATCAATTTTTAGCAAATTATATCATTCTATAATTTTCTGAATTACGAATTATTTTAAGTAAAAATTAATTATTTAATTTTTTTTCACTTTTAATTCAACAATTTGATTCGAGTAACACATAGGTTACCACATGTGTTATTTTATGTTACTTCCTCATTTTTAATACAATTGCTATTTTATAATTTATCTCCTTGTAAATATTTTTAAAAAAATATATTAGTTTGGTCTAATGTTAAAATCAATATTTCACATGTCAAGTATTTTTATCATTGTTCTTTCAAATGTCTATAATACAAGTCTAAGATGACCTTACATTCTATTGAACCAGTGCAAATAGATTCTCCAGGTGAAAGAGGTGTTTCCTCGTCATCAGCAAAAACGATGACATTATAAATATCCAGAACTCCTATACAAGAACAGAGCACAAGAAATCAAGTTGAGTTAATAGGCGTGCCAATCATTATTAGCAATTAATTCTTTAAAATAATATTAAAATGATAATCAACCAATCACAAGGTTTGCCCTTCTTAAACATAAACTTGATCTTGACACAGTTATTAGCAGTGGGAGTATACCAAACATACATGACTTGCTTGGTAAAATTGACTGCACTGTACTGATAAGAAGTTAAAATTTTCTCGTTCAAATAAGATCACAATCACTAAGAATATATAGATACACCAGGACCGCGTGTAGACTATAGATAAGAAATCGGCATAGATCTGAGAAAATACACAAAAATTTCACCTAGAAATGGTCTATTCGTTCCTTCTTTTGACCATCCTTGTGCGCATTCTCTTGATCTGCTTAAGAGCACTCATGATTCCTTTGATATCGTTGGAGATGTCCACATCAAAATCATCGTTGACAATTACTCGTCGCCGACTCTCCGATTTTGAATTGTCCGACTCCAAAACTCGTTTCTTCGCGCTTGCTTTTGTGGCTGACATTGTGTAGATTTGGTTCCTCTGAAAATCTTCATATTGTTGCGCAGATGTTCTGTTCGCGCCTCTGTGTTGAGAGAGAAGGGAACATTGCGGATTTGGGGCATAAAATTGAGATCGATGGTGGTTGTGGTGGCGTTGGTGCAGCAACGCCGGTGGCTTGCACAGTCATAGTGGTGGCTTGTGGTGGTCGGCGGCGATGGCACCTGGTAGAAGGCAGAGGTGATGGGTGCTGAACATTAGGGCTCGTGACTAACTAAATTAGGACAAAGGTTTTTTAAATATGTGTATAGTGTAAAAGAGGGTATTTTTCATTGTATAATTTTTATGTAGGGTATATATTAATAAAATTTAAATGAGAGTATATTTTGATTTTTTTTAGAAAAGTAGGTATTTGAGCTAATTTTCCCTAAAAAAAATGTGAAGCCCAACGGCCCATTTTGATTTATCCGACTTTGTTCCTCCTGTTCTTCCTCACACAGTCGCTCACACAGTCGCACTCACAGTCTACACAAGTGAACCAGAGAAGAAGCAAGAAGTCAGGGCCCTTCTCTCTCTCTCTCTCTCTCTCTCTCTCTCTCTCTCTCTCTCTCTCTCTCTCTCCGTCTCTGGTGAATTGATCAGTGTTCAGCTTCTTTTCGCATCTACTTTTTGATTTTAGGCTATATATACAAAAGGTAATTAACAATAAACGGGTTGCAAATTTCAGCTGGAGAGGAAATCGTGCTATCGGAATCTTGGGTTTCCGTTCCCCATTTTCTAAAGGTACTCTTTCTTTTACTATTTTTCTGATTTTCTCGTGGATAATAAGTTGATTGTTAAACTAAAACTTTTCCAAATCTGATCTATATGAATTTGTGTGTATGTATATATACATGATTCAAGTATATATATGTTCTTTGAAGTAAATGGTCTTGAATTTGGTGTTTTTGGACAGGGAATGTTGACACCATTATAACAGAGTAATGGGGGATTAGGGATACAAATATGACTATGCCACAGTGCCTTTTCTTGCTGAAGTTTTAAAGGTAATTTTTTGCTACCCCAAGAATAATGGGGGTAATGAAAAGAAATATTTTTCTGTAGAGGAAAATGGGGGTAAAATCAGCTATGTTCCCTCGAATAATTCAGACAGTGCCCCTTTGAAGTACTTAGTTGATTCCAGTGGTATGTGTGAACCTAGTCATGTTTAGTTCCTTTTTTAAACTTTTCTTGGCTCAGATATTATGATCCTTATGTTTTCTGTTTATTAAGAAGTTGTGGGTTGTGTTCTTTGACGTAGAGTCAATTACAAAACCGAGAAAATTACCAATTTTTATTATTACTATATGCCCGTCCAATCATGTTTAGAGAACCCTCTTTTCTTGTGATAACAAGTGTTGGTTGTGATCGAAGACGTCATCTTAACCGCAAGCTAGGGATTATAGATTGTCCTAATGGCTGTTTTATGTACAAATTAATTGTAACATCGTGACCTAGACCATGACGAAAAAGGTGCCAAAAACTACATGGTGGTGGTAAAGGCAAAGAAGAGGACACGATGATGAAGCTTATTTTTATTCTCTTTTATTTGTTTTTCTATCTTTATACAAGTTTGTCGATGAATTTGTCATTTTATACAAGCTTAACGGTTTTTGAATGAAAACCGCAAGTATTGGTAAATTCGTATACATATATGGGATGTATTTGTGCATGTTTGTGGGTGCATTTGCAAGTTTTTACTGTGTAGTTCAAGTGTTTGTCAAAATGTCTTATTGAGAATGTCTCCTGTTCTCCCTGATCATGTATTTCATTTTTCTGTACGAAAAATTGTTGCCCATTTTGTTTTTCGCGTGTAAATAATTCATCGGGTCTTTCGTGGAAGTAAATCTATAACGATTTGAATAATGGGGCTGATGAGAGAGGAAAAAAAATACAGATGAAGTACTTGAAGCCATTAAACTTGTTCCAAGAATTGTTGAAGTCAAATGAGATAAAGAGAAGCCGTTTGCTTGGCTTGGATGTGGGCGATAAGTACGTGGGGCTCGCTGTTTCTGATGTCGATAACAAAATTGCATCACCCCTTAGGTAATGCAGCTGCTTTATTTTGTATTTGTATTCTCGGAAATGTCTTGGCTTCGTCTAAAACTTTAAATTGTTAGAGTGGGAACTCATTTATTTACCTAAATTTTGTCTTAACACGTAAATTTTAAATTTGAAGTTTTAGAAATGGCACTAGGGTGAATGGTTTGGTTTTCTTGCACACAGTGTTCTTCTTCGCAAGAAAACAAATATTGACTCGATGGCGGCTGATCTCGAAAGTCTGGTGAGTAGCCTTCGGTTTTATCTTATAATAGTATTACGTTCTCACTCACAGTGAACTTTCGATAGACATTTTTTAAATAGTTGCTTCAAGTGCTTTTGCTTTTCATTTGGTGTTCATCTTTAAAGTTTAAACATTGTAGATTAAGATTTCTAGTACTTTATCCTATGTCTGGTTTTGATTTTTGGGTCAGGTTTACCGAGAGTCTGAGCATGTATTTCTCTTTGTTGCGAGGTTCCTTCAAGTGGAGGTATATTTAGTGTTCACGTGGTGTCAATTACACATGTTGTTTCATGTCTGTGCATTTCCTTTTCGAGGAACTTGTTCAGAAATACCATACTAAAAGCACAAAATCAAAAATAAATTAAATAGAGAGAAAAGAGATTGGACGAGGTAATCAAACAATTGTGCTAACAAATCTAAAAATGACGTGCTTTACTGGCATATGCACGATTCCTAATACAAGAAAGATCCTTTTTGGGCTCTGTTTGGCCCCATGTCTCTTAATCCTAGCAGGTTTTCTCAGAGAGATGAGAAAGCTTAATCGTAGAAAGTAAACCTATTATTGGGAAAAGCACCGGCTTAAACCATTTAGCCTTCTTATTTGAGTTTTGGAAGATTCCGTAGTCTTGCTCTGGCTTTGAAATCTGGCTAACCACATTACACTTGTATCCAGAGTTTGATCTAAATTTTGAATGGTGAAGGGGTCTATTTTTATTTGCATTTCACGGGGATTTCTCTTGCTGCTGTATTGGGTTGATGTGATCGCTTGTTAGATGGCCATGGAGAGCATACTATTTGTTTACACATGCCCACGTTGATCTATTACTGGATAGTTGAGTTGTCAGACCTTATTGTTAAAGAAATTTTAATCAGTTCTGCACAATATCTGAGCAGCGCGTTTAAAAATTTTCAGCTCTTTAGTTCTGTATGTAGTAAAGGGGCTTTGTTCTGAAGCTACTTCTTAGAATGATTATATTTCTGGTGCATATATTTGACTGTAATTGATTAAATCCTTCATTAACTATTGTGTCAATTGTTTATAGCAGTAATGAGAGGTGTTCTTCGACAATAAATTACTTGTTTTCCTTGAGTAGACATTTTGTCCTGAGTCATCATCTAATCATTTCTATTGCATGCAGATTTCAGAACTTCGCCTGACTGGTTTTGTCGTTGGCTACCCTTTCGACAGACAAAAAAGCTCACCAGGAGTGCGTTTTAATCTAAAAGATTGTTGCTTTAGTCTATTTCTTTGTGTCATTCTAGTCTCTCATTTATCCTGAGGAGCCAATTCTCTCTCATCTTTGTTAGGCTGTGCAAGTGAAGGTTTTCATCGACGATCTTTGTAAAACGGGGAAATTTGAAGAATTAAAGTATACGTTTTGGGATGAGTGCTTTACATCAAAGGTACATACTATTTTTTTTGTCGTCACTTGTATTTTACTTGTAATGTGTATGCTTCCATTTGTGCTCGAAGGAATTCTGGTGGTGATATTGCTTAAACCAAGGATAAGAAATAAACTTTGAAGATGGGACAACTGTGAAATTTGTTCACCAGTAGATTAATAACTTCCCGGAGATGCTTAACTTTGCATTCCCGTGATCAAAGTAATTATTCTGCTAGGCTACCACCTATTGGAGGGGCACATGTTTGGTTAGGCAGTTTAGACAACTCTGAACTATATTAAATAAAAAAGAAGTTAAACTTTTATGATCTCATACCGCATGCCAAACATGCGCTACAGATTGTACTAGCAGTGTTCATCCATTTTTCATTTGGCATCTCTCCTTGTGATTTAGATTTGGAACTTGTAATAGTTTCATCTTTTAAGGAGGTGTACTTATTAATGAATATATTTAACTGCATGTCTCAGAATGTCGATTTCCTCTTGAAACCTTTGAATTTACGCCCAGTGCAGTCAAAGACAATATTGGACAAATTTGCTGCTGTTGGAATACTCCAGGTATGGAGCACCTTTTTTTGGTGATGAATTTTTGAGTGAAAAGTTCCACCGATCAAATATAAATGCTTTCTGCATGTAAAATAGTAAATTCTTGCACCCTTTCCCTAACTAGACCACACATGCACAAATTTATAGTGGTTTACTCTAACGAGTTATGTCCACTTGTTACTACAAATGTTTTCCATTTACATACACGGAAAACAAGCCCCTCAGACTCCTTTATATAGGATAGGAATCCTGGGTGATCCACAGTCGAAGGGGGGAATAAGTGATCAGTGTAATTAGGCTTCACATGGTCCAATGCGCACCATTTTTACAGTTTATTGGTATGCGAGAGATGTTTGGGAAAACTTGTAATACACAATCTTTTATGTTATTTAGACTGAAAATTGAAAGTTCAAGTTGTATTATCGGGTTTATTTGGTTCTTGAAGAACTTAATTTCCTTTTGGAGATTTTGAGCCACAGTGTCTTAAGAAGTGTGTTTCGTTGGCAGGGGTACCTGGACTTCGCCAACAGGAATCCAAGTTTAAAATCAACGGAGTAAAGTCTTCCATGATGGAAATGAGCTGCAAAATTCGTGCCGATTCTTTTCTTTTCTTCTTCTTTTTATTTTTTCGAATATGAGCCTTTTACATCGTATACTCGTTAAAATTAGTTAAGTAATTAAAGAACTATTCAGCGTATCCAGCTTTGTACAAGAAATATTTTGATCTTGGGTGACAACCTGTGAACCTGTTCGGGTCCATCTTGTTCCGGTTTAACGGGTCAAGTTGTCAAGATCTGAGCCGGCCAACTCGTTTTGACACAATCACAGAGCTTTGATATTTGTGGGATATTAATATAATTTTCTATTACTGCATTAACTGGAAATTGGAATATACTCTTGAGTAGAAAATTTGATTCGGCAATTCCAATTTATAATGGGAATATTTCATTATTGGTCCTTAACCTTTTGCACCAATAACAAATTGATTTCCATCCTGTTGGAGGTGCAAGGTGTTAACTGTTCATTATGTTTGCACAATCAATCTTTAAAAATTGTCTAACTCATGTTAATTAATTACGAGATCTTCAATTCTCCTACTGTGCATGTTTGGTGGAATTTAAAATACTGGGCGTGTTTGGTAGAATTTAAAGGTAATTTTTTAAAAGATTTTGATAAAAATTGATAAAATATGTGGTTGAAAATTTGATAAAAATTATGGGTTTCATGAAATATGTAATTGAAAATGAGTGAAAAAAAAAGTTGAAAATAAACTATTGAGTGCTTATAAGTGTTTAAAATTAGTTAAACATTATTTTTATTTACATATTCTGTAGAATTCACAATTTTTATATATTTTTTATCTACATATTTTGTGAATCTTATTGCTTATAATTTAAAGAAGTTTTACCAAACAAGCACTGACAAAGACTTAGCGTATGTTTAGTAGTACTGAAATTATTTTTTAATTGCTTATAATATAAGTTGTTGGAAAATGTGTGGATAAAAAGTGGGTTGTGGGTCTTATAAAATGTGTGGATAAAAAGTATGTTTGACCAATTTGAACAACTAAAATATTAATTTAAGTATGCCTAAACATGTGTTTAGACTGTTACAACTATAATAAAATGTTGGAGACCAATTTGCACTTTACTAGAAAGTTTATAGATTTTCGGATTTTAAATTTTTATTCATTGCCTTGACAATTTAACGAAAATTGGAAATCACTTAGAATATGTTTGACATGAATTGTTTTTAAAAAAAAAAATTTAAATTTATTTTCATCTATATATTTTATGTGATCTACAATTTTTATTAATTTTTTAATTATATATTTTATCTACTTTTTTAAAAAATCTCTTAAAAAATTACTTTTAAACTTTATCAAATAGACAATTAGAGTAATTGTAAAGTTGACTTATATCTTTTAAAAGATAGAGACCAACTTGTTATTAAGGCAATAGGTTAAGGACTAATAGTACAAATGTTTCATAAATAATTGATAAGTTATTGGATTTTAAATATTGATTCTTTACATCTGAATCTGTTTGTTCTTCCCAAAGACCTTTTTGACTTTTCCTCGTCCTTCTGTGCTCTCTTTAAATAACCTCAAGACAAACTTCCAAAAGGTCACATTAAATTCATCACGAGGGAAGGGTACAACTTGAAATATAGGACAAAGGAGGGGCCGGATAAACATGCAATGAGGTGATCATGAATGGTATGATGCACTAATTAATACTGGACAATACAATACAATATAGTACATCAGATGTAACGTAAATATCGACTAGATGTGGGAAATTTGTCCAAAAGGGTTCTTTGTCTTCTTTCGATCGAATCTAATTTAAGGTTAGTTCGACCTCGCATTCAATTGGACCTTTTGTCGAGTTGTCATAAATTGCCTTCAGAAATTCGCAAGTCGAGTTTGAACAATAACTCTTTCTGAAAACAACTCAATTGGTGATTTGTGTGAGCACGTGTTGTGAGCATATCTCTCGTATGTTAAAGTAATTTTAAATTACCAAAAATTGACTAAAGAAAGAAATTTATTTGTATCAAAATTTTATAACATATCAATTCTTATATTTCTCACTATTTTCGTCCTAATCAAGAAGTTTCCTCAAAAAATGGTACACACTTTTGATTAGCTCATTAGTTGCATGAACATAAATGCAGGGAATCAAGTCCAAGAAAGGTACAACACTCTTAAAGAATGAACAGAAAGAAAGAAAATAACCTTGTTGGTCCCCAATTTACCGTGTTACTAGCAAGTTGATCCTCAAACTTTAAAAAAATAAGTGGATTCGCAAACTTTAATTATAATTACAAAATCAACTGAATCCATCGAAATTAATGTTAAATCGTCACCATATGAAAAGAAATTTGCTTGCTAGTGTGGAATAGCGTTCAAATATTTGACACAAGATGTACTTCTGCAATGATCGTTGCGATAATTTAACGAAGACTCGAAGAGTCATTCAACGCAGGATAGGCGATAAAGTTAGTTCCTTTGCCATATTCTAACTTTTTCTGTGAATAGACAATTCTTTAATAAAAAAATATTTTTTTCTGAAAAATATAATTAAATATTAATTCCTTCAACTGTACTATTCTTTTGTGATAAGGACATGTTGGTACTTAGGTGCACCCAACTGTCTACCAATAGTTTCAAAGTCAGTCAAAATCCTTACAAGTTACAACATCCCCCTGACTAAACCCCTCTTCAAACCCTAATTAATTCATTAAACTATTCAAGAAAAAGGGTATCTTCACCTTACTTTAATTCAAAAGCTCTAATTTTTCTATTTCATTTTACTTTTGTCTTTACCCTCTCCCTCCCTCTTTCCCAAAACTTCCCTGCCTCTCTCTCTTTCTCACTTTCCTGCATTCTAAATCTAGGGTTTTGTTTCTTTTTTTGCCTTTTTTTTTTCTTGATGGGTTGTCTTGTAGTTTCAAGAACTCTTTGTTTGTATAGTTCATTTGAGTGAAGGATTTTCTACATTTTCAGAATTTGTTCTTGGGGGTTTAATTTCTTTCAAGGTTCAAACTTTTTGAGTTTTTTTTTCTTCTTCTGGGCTTCTTTGTTCGTTTAAGATCTAAAAGTTTCTATTTTCTTGAATTTTATTAGTTCTTTTTGTAATTTATGAAAAACCCATGTTAAACCTTATTCGGTCCGTTATGTTTTAGTGTTTTAATATTTAGAGTTTGGTTTTCTCTCACTCTGTTTTGGTTTGTTTCTTGGCGGTTTTATTCTGATTTCTTTAGTAGGTCAGTTTCAAATTTGCAGATTTAGGTTAGAAAAGGGCAAAGGCTGTATTTTTTCAGTGACTAAAATTATAAAAGATTGATATTTAGTGTGTAATTTTACTAATTAAATGCATGGATGGAAGAGAAGGAATGGCATTACCTGGGTCAGCTTCATATTACCTCAATAGAGGAGGAATTCGGGGGTCTGGGGGTACAGCATCTGGTCCTAATGCATCGGCTGCTGGTGGAGGGTCCGGAACTTTACCGGCCGCCGGTGGAATGCATACCCCACCCGGTTTCAATCCTGTTTCGAATCCCAACATTCCACTGCGACCCAATGTAGGTGCCAGTGGTGGTGCTATGAGTGATTCAACATTCCATGTTGATCACCCGTCTCCCAATTTCCCCCGTAGCATTACCAAGGGTGACTTCTCCAGCGTGTCGACTAGTGGTGATTCGGTGAAGAAGAAGAGGGGTAGGCCTAGGAAATATGGTCCTGATGGGGCTAACATGACATTAGCATTGTCCCCAATGTCCACCTCCACACCTTCCACGGGAGGGATCACCCATGGTGAAAAGAAAAGAGGGCGGCCACCTGGGAGTGGATGGAAGCAGCAGCTGGCCCCTCTTGGTAATTTTTTTTCCTTGCATAATTGGGGTTAATTACAATGTTTCATTCTGTATTATATGTGTTCGATTAAGGCAATTAATTGTCTTTCTTTTTAATCTAATCAGTCTTAATATTTTTTTTTGTTTTGTTTTGTTTTTGTCCTTATTGTTTGCAAGGTAAGAGCATCTCCTTAATAAAGAAAATGCATAAATAAGTAACATATAAGATAAATAAACAGAATGCATTTTGATAAGCTTAATTTCTATGGAGAGTTTTTTTATTGTTACATGTTTTGATTATGAAACTTGAACACGAAGATATGCTGGCTTCTATGTGGAGTTAAAATGCATTCCAACCCCTCACCTGACCCCCAACAGGAAAAATTCCTGAAGGAAAAGACAAAATAGAGAGGGAAAATGAAGCTGGGAAGTGCTTCTTGGTAACGGGCCATGAAATTTAGAACAAACGGTCTCTCTTTCAGCCATGTTCTAGATTTAAATAGATAAATTTATTCTAAATTTATATGGGTGTGAGAAATTAGTGTCCTTAAAATATTTGATTTCTTTGGTCAGGTGAATGGATGAACAGCTCAGCTGGACTAGCTTTTACACCGCATGTCTTACACATTGGAGTTGGAGAGGTATGTTCAAGAAGCTTGCAACCCAGCATTTTTTTTTTTTTTTGCCCCATCAAAGTTTTTCACGGGTTGTATGCTTTCTTACCTAATAGAAAAATAATGGTTAAGACTGCAGCCTGCCCTCACTTAGATCTATTATGCAGTCGATATGCTTTCGATAGTGACATTTTGTTAAATTTATATATAATAAGCTAGATGGTGCAGTTTCTGCATTTTTATTTCCTTATCATGTGCCTAATTGGACAGATTTTTGTTTTATTAGATGAAAGTTGAACATGTAAAGCTATATTTTTTTACGAGTGCAGTAATAAATTCTATTGCAAGAGAAGTGATTGTGACATTTGCTTGTAGGATGTTGCTGCCAAAATCTTGGCATTTGCACAACAGAGGCCAAGAGCTTTATGCATCTTGTCGGGTAATGGATCCGTTTCTGCTGTAACACTACGTCAACCTACCACTTCTGGTGGCACTGTCACATACGAGGTTAAGATCCTTTTAATGTCCCCGTTTATTAAATATACAATAATGGGATTTACTTTTCACCATTATTCAGCTTAAAAATTGGCTTATGCTTGTAGTTGTTGGTATATTTACATTCAGCTAATAGATCATTAAGTGATGTTATATAGTTTTGTAAGTGACAATTATTAGTCTGTGCCGCTACATTCTTTGCACACCAGTGAGTTCAATACATCTCAGACGAATTCTTTTGGAAAAAAAATGTCAAAAAAAATGTATTTGCTTCTTTATTTTTTGTCTCATTGGTTGCTTTACTGGCAGAAACTTAAATTCTATCATTAGCCATTCTCGCAGATGAAAATACAGATGATAAACTTAGGTCTAATGACATTACAGAAGACTTTTAGCTGACATCTCGTAACCGCCTAATATTTTTTTTTTTCATTGCTTGTTAGTAGCTTTTTGCCATTTGGTTTTTGTTCTTTCAGTACGACCAGAACATATCTTCGTTCTGGACACTTGTCAGAAACCTTTAATTCTCTTGCAATCATTATCAAACTCTGAATCCAAGATTTTTGAAGTTTTCTCAGATATATCCCTAGCTATTTATCATACTTAAAAATAGCATTATCTTTATTATAAATTGAATTTTATCTACATTTCTTTCTGAACTTTTTTGGCTATGATGCTGGCCTTTTCTATTCAAGAATATTTTATTACCTCTAGCAGAGGCGAACTCATATGGCCTTACACTACTTTCTTTCAGGGCCGTTTTGAGATATTATGCTTGTCGGGTTCTTATTTGCTTGCTGAAAGTGGTGGTCCTCGCAATCGGACTGGTGGTATAAGTGTTTCGGTTTGTAGTCCCGATGGACATATCATTGGTGGTGCAATTGGCGGTAACCTCATTGCTGCAAGTTCAGTGCAGGTATGCATGTGATCGCTTGTCACAAGGAGATCGTGTATGGCTAAGCTTTAAAAGTTATAACTAAGTATAACATAATAACCTTTTTACTCGATCAAAGCTGGAAATAATATAGTTTTTTTTTCCCCCTCTGTAAGGTAAGAGGTACTCTCAAACGATGCAACTTTTTGTTGAAAGCTTAGCCAAAAATGCTATTATTTACCTATGCTATCTTTACTCAGATGTCATGTGGTAAAATTATTTTGATATGGTGCATAATCAATGTTTATGTAGGTGGTTGCATGTAGCTTTGTATATGGTGGTTCTAAGGCAAAGAACAAAACGGAGTCCGGACCAAAAGACGAAAAGAATCCAGCTGACGAGTCTATTGAGAAGTCATTAACCCCAGTTAGCGCTGCTCCGGGTCCAAATCTCACTCCGAATTCTGCAACTGGCGTTTGGCCACCAGATTCGCGTCTTGATATGAAAAATTCCCAGACGCAGATTGACCTAATGCTCGGGTGATACAAGCGACAACATAAACATGGTAGTTTTTGTATATTGTTGTATATTAAATGCACCCGGGAAATTAGCCTACACCAAAAATCACCGTCTGCCCTCCGGCAAATTGTGGGTCGTGCTAACATGTCGCGTAACAGAGTTTGGGTACCAGGTTCTTAGGTAGCACTGGTAGAGGACTAAGGTTGTAGCAGGTTAAGTGTGTTTTCTTGGAATCAAACTGGATTCTCTTTGATTAATTGGTGGGATTTCTTTCTTTGGCTCTCCTTTCCCATTGTAACCTGAAACTTTAATTTGCAGTACTGTTTGGTGGTGCATTATTAACTTGGACTTTTCTTTTTTCTTTGCATCAAAATGTACTTTAAAAACTAATAAATCATTAGCTATGGGTATGCGCATGGAACCAAAGCATATAATAAATCCTGTTCTTTAAGCTCCATGTGCAAGTATTTTGATGTACCAAGCATATAAAACGACGCTAAAAATCCAAGCTCTTGTTACATCAAAGACTCGCGTAACAAAGCAACAAATGGAAGTTTATAAAATGTATGACGCTTATTGGCATAGACATCCCAGTCGATGTAGACATCCTAGTCGGGATGTTTATTGCAGGTAAGTGAAAGGCATAACAAGATGACTCTAGTGCTTAAGCCTTTTCGAGCAGCTTCTTTATATCCTTCTGCAAAGAAATGCAAAGGGAACAATTTTTGAGTTCTCGTATAACCTTAACCAAATTATGCAGTCAAGATTACCATATAGTAAGATGATATTTACCTCGATGCTAAGAGGAGATGTGGTGGGAGCATAGCGATCAACAACACGCCCCTCTTTGTCGACAAGGAATTTGGAGAAGTTCCATTTGATACTGTCCCCCAAAAAACCACCTTTGCTTGACTTCAGGAACTTGTATAGTGGAGCAGCATTGGAACCATTTACATCGACCTGAATCAAGAAAAGAAGATCATGATTTAAAACTCGTCAACAAATTCATGCACATAGTATTTTGATATTCAAAATACTACAATGTATGCAGAATAGGCAACGGAGGATCCTAGTCTTGTCACGCATCAAGAACATGTTTGGTATGTAGTACTGAACAAGACTGGACGTTACGATAAACCTGATATTATCTTCTTTTACTTTCTCAGTAGTGTCTAATGCTGTCTAAACCACCTTACAAAGCATGACACTAACGTCTTAAAAAGGTAAGCAACATAAAAACCACCTCTTACATTTAACAGAAGCAACTGTATTCATCACAAATTACGAGTTTTTTCGCTAATGCTCTTAAAGAGGTGATATGGAAGTAGATTTTTTTTATCAAAGAAATAGTTCGTTTACGAACATCTAGAAATAAGCTCCTCAATGATTCCTACCTTGTCAAATATGGGATACTCGGCCTTAAATCGGGTGCAAGCAAACTGTTCAATTTCTTCATTACTGCCAGGTTCTTGTGAGCCAAACTGATTGCATGGAAATGCCAGTATCTCCAAACCTGTGCAATAGGAAAATCATTATTCAGACACTCTAGAAAACAGAAGAGAGCTTTCTACCGTTCGTGTTCCATCACTCCCCCCTACTGCGTGCCGGGGTGTGTCATTGATCATTCTAAGTTGTAGCAAGAAATTACATCGTCTCAGAATGAAGATTCTCAACTTACAATTAGCTGCTTAAACTTCAAATTTAAAACATACAAAAATAGATAAGTCGTGATGGAGATGTTACGGATGACTTGCCAAAAATATGCACTTATTCTAGTCCAACATGTAGACATTGTTTTGTAATATTCATTATAACGGAAATTCGTCTCTACATTTTTCTCCCTATCCTCCATTTCTTATTTCTTCTTTCTGCCCTCTTTCTATTTCCTATTCTACATCATCACCCTAGTTGCATGAAAACGAAATTTCAGCCCAGTGAAAAATAAAAATTTAAAGTTCTTTACTCGTGTTGCGTAAGTGCACTATCAATTATCAAAACCAAGAAATGCAAACCGAATCAAACCTTGATCCTTGTACTTCTCGTATAGCTTTGTTAACTCCGTGTAATTTGAATTGGTAAGGCCACTGCAGCACACATGGAATAAGATAATTCTCTTTAGAAAAGAAGTGCAAGTATACAACTGGGTCAGTGTATAAATATAGAGAATTCAATATTAAACAGAATAAAAACTGAAAACTTGGAAATTGGCTTGCAAGGATACTGAGAAATGTACTTCGACCATATGAATCATCTTAGCAATCATTAAAATGGGTGGGGGAGGAAGTAGAGAACATATAAATCTATGACAGATTCAAGATCGATTACTATGAGAAGAATCTAATGACAAAGAATACAGAATTAACAGTTTGTAATATATTTGTAAAAAGCTTTCAAACCGCACTACTCAATTGCAGATAGAAAGTTCGCGAAAATTCGAAAACTAGCTTATTTCTACTCCTAATCGAGTTCTTGACTTGTCGTCTTTCAAAAAGAAATTATTGGAAAACAAAATGACTGAATCTACAGCTTTGAAATAGCACAAGCATAATTCCACAAAGACATCTAGATAATTATAAGAAAATACTTATTTATTTATTTTAAACATAAGCACCTTAGGTGCAATATACTACCATATCAGGCACACACCAAAAATTAGAAAGCAAAATGATTTTTTTGTCAGACTTTTCATCTTGGGAGTATTTGGTATAAAATATTTATGACAGTATGAATCGAGTATAAATCGAGTCTTTTCTTGAAAGAAGAAGCAATCAAAGGACTCAAAGAAGCTACCACATACCACTGTGAGGCAACATTGACAATCAACAGGACCTTTCCTTTGTAAATGCTCAAATCAACGTCATTCCCTTTAGTATCCTGCAACCACAGAATTTTAGAATGTAATAGCAATTTACATTAGATAACATGTTTTGTCTGAGGTATGATAAGATAACAATGGAACAATTCATTCACACCCGAAAGCATTGAGGAAAGGTCCAACAGAAATTTTGAAACACAGGCGATTTGGCTCCAACTAGAAACCAAAATCTATTCCGGACAAGAAATAATCCATTTTCTTGTTATGCACAGGCAGCTTTGAGGGGATGACATTGAACTATAAGGAACTTTCTAATTTCTATGCACAGGCAGCATGAAAATATCCTATTTTTGCCACACGTAATACAAGGATGATGTAGGATTTGATTACACGTTTTGCATCATAACATAAAACACAATAATATAAACTAATAGTTTCTTTGGTACGTTGGACTAGGACTCGACATGAAAACTAACAAAATGTTATCACATAAATGATAGATCTCTTCCTTAATCCTGTCGAGTCTAGTATATATAAAAAAAAGGCTCTAGTAGTAGTATATATGTTAATCTTAAATCATTCTCTCTTAATATTTTTTTTCCCTTGAACTAACAATAAATAGTTGCTTGCTCTTTTCTTCAAATTCACACTCCTATGGTAAAATTTCACATTCTCGTGCAACTTTCAACGGTTAAATGACACCACCTATTCATAAAACCATAATTGGTATGTTTGGCGAGAGGATAGGACATGGCCGGCCGGTACTAAAGACTTAAAATTTTGTATATCATACCATCTCGTATTGTTCAATACTGCGCATCAAACGTGCCAAATAATTTTTCCCACCACTAAACCAAGATCATACAACAACATAAAATGAATCTCGTACAAAAGATTCCAAAACATCCATATCCTACACCAAAAATATTAAGAAATAAATTACAAAACCCATAAAAAAAAACCTGCAAATACCATGTATGGTTTATCTTAACAAACATCAATAAATAAATAAAAAGGTGAAAAATTGGATACCTTAACAGTGAAATCATGAACGGATTGTGGCTTACTTGAATTGCTTGCCATTGTGATTTGTGCTGTCTAATCTCAAACCCCAAAACAGAGACTTTCTTGAATTATTCTCAAGAATAAAATTGAATAAAATTGCTTTGGTTTAATAGAATTTCGAAAGCGAATTGAGGAACAGAGAGCATGTGGGATAACAAAACAGAGAAATGTCAAATTTATAGATGTTTTTTAAACAAGAAAAGTCAAAATTGTGAGCTGTCATTGTAGGATTACAAGATGTATTTTACACGTGGCAGATAGTGATTGTGCCGTGTGGCAATAGCACGTCCAAACATGGGAGGCTTCGAAGTTTCATGGGATTGATGGCTGCGATCAGTTTAGCTAAGAAGATAAATGGTTGTGATGAGCTCAATTGTGAACATGTTTCTTAGTACAACTTTATTGGCCGTTTCTAGATGTTTTTTTTTAATGAGAAGGACACAAGATTTGACTTTTTATTTTTTTATAATCCGATTTTTATATTATTCCGTCTAATATAATGTGCGAATATGGTAGTAAAGAAAGGTGGATTCGTAATGAATAATTCAAAATACGCAAATTTTACAACCTTAACAGAGATACAACAAGTTCGTATAAAATGTCGAGAAATATTTGTAATCGACTTCTTAGGCTCTAAGATCATTATCTATTGGTTACTTGTCAAATTTATCTGCCTAATACAATGGATTCTGGATCTTGGACCATTCCAGATACTTAAAGAAATTTTCTTCAACTGTTAATATGGAAATTATATATATATAATGGGCTCATCTTTAAGACAGTGTATCTTGAAAGAGACCAGTCATCAGATTTCTAGTGTAAATATTCTACAAAATATTCAAATTATAGAATGGTTGAATTTTTTCAGGTTCCAAATCTTTTTGAAAAGTATAAAAGAATTCTAGAACTACGAATTTTGACAGCACGTCTCAAACTTTTTAAAAAGAGTAAATCTATTTTTTCAATTTTGTAACAATATCATCTATATTCAATTTTATTCGCAGATATCATCTTCATTTTTTTTTATTAATTCACACATATGATCTCCAAATAACTTTTTAAATAATTTTACCCTTAGCTTAAATATTGATAGCATCGTCTCAAACCTTTTAAAAAAAAATGGGATCGAAGGATCTTTCTCATTCTCAAGTTTGAATCTCCAAATGTGAGTGAAAAAGAAAACTCTTGGTTGATGAGGCGTGTTTGGGGCTGCTTATTTGGCTGAGGTGGATTTCTTTAATTGCTTTTAGCGTGCCACGTCTGATTCCGTTTGTTATGTGGTATTTTTCGTCCAGTTTTACAAACAGAGAGTTGACGCATGGTGGATGGAAGACGATTTACAAATTTAATGAGTAACAAATTATATTTAAAAGTACAATAAATAAATAGTTACTTGTTCAAAGTTGAATATGTTATGAAACTAGAAAAATATAGGAGACTAGAGAGAGTCAAAACTCAACTGTATAAATTTATTATAACAATATCCCTTATTTATAAGATTTCAATTGGAATTACAATCTGACTAGAATACAAAAATAAATAGTCATTCATTATTATCTATAATTTTACAACACTCCTAATGACTTATTACACAATAACTCATTCATTGTTTGACAAAAATTCAATGGGACAAAAATACCAATCAAAGAAAAAAATTATCAAAAATTTGGAGTAATCAAATGCAGCCTCATTAAAACATTGTCAGAAAGATCCAGTGGGACAAACCTGAGCGAAGGAAAAATAGTACAGCTACTCTCACTGATTTCAATCAATGAAAAAAATATTGTATCGAGCTATCTATTTCTTGTGCGTCAATGTCTTCAATGTCGCTATCTTCTTAAAATTTGTATAAAATAATTCTCGTGAAATGTGCTCCATGTTATAACCTCCAAGCAATATCATCTTCATACATTATATATGGTTGACTGTAGTCAGCATGACGTTCTGATACAATTATATTAAAATAACATATCTTATTGTTGTATTTTTCATGGGTCTCATATACAATTTATAACACATTGTAGTATAACCATAGGGTTATAATGAGGGTAAAATATTTTGTAAGTTATGGACATCCATAACTATAATATTTATAACACTTCGAATTGTATGTTATTTATAGAAAGAATATGCCTCTTTAAAATCTTACTAAAAAGAAAAAAATATTAATGAAGGAAAAAGAGTGCATAATTCTTTTAGTACGCCATGAAAGTTGCCTCATTAAAAACATTGCCAGGAAAATCCAAGAGGACAAAACATTTGTCAAGGAAAAGAGTACAACGCGTATTTACTCCCCCTCATTATAATATCACTTCAGGTCTGTAGTTCGATCGATTAAGTTCTTAAAAAGTTGAACTATATACTTCAGACATATTAAATCCTCCATTGATTTATATACATAGTTTTATTAGTCATGCAAGATGAGTTGATTATAACAATATTAATTGTATGCATATATGTTATGTATTGACAAGCTAACAAGATATCAACTTGTGATTACTTTACATAAACCTTTACGAAATTGATAATGTTAAAAGTCGTAAAAAGTCGTGCATAACATGTTTCGACTTTATTTTCTCATTTTCTTTTCGCATAAATATACATCTTCAGGTGTTTGGATTATAGATCCAGAAACTTCAAGTTTCTTTAGTCAGTTCAATTTACTTGGATTGTAACATTTTATTTGGCCAATTGATTCTTTGACATATTTCTTTCAATATCCTCGTCATCTTTCACAATATGAAGCGCTTCATTATGTACAAAAGTGTTGTCAACAATATTTCTTTTTTGAATCAATTTCTTTCTCATAACGATATAACTTAACGAAATATTTTCACTTTATTATTTCAGATATCTGAACTTCTTCTGGGGTTCTATAATTAGTTGTTTCTATATAATCTCCAAGAGTATACATCTCCTCAATATGACCATCTTTATAATTGGTTTCATTTTTAATTTGAGAATTTTTTGGAATCAAATGTCACCACGCTTCAGGCGTGTCATTATTTTACCAGATATACTATTAATGGATTGTCCTTCAAGAACGTCAATATAAATTGGAGCATTTGCAGTTGGTATAGGAGATTTGATTTAATCTCTTTGGTCAGTAAATGCATCTCTCAATTGTATAACTTACAAATGAGTTATTTGTCGAACTTCTGGTTCGTATTGTCTTGTGCAAGGATCTAGAAAACATAATATGCTGCACTTTCATGTATTTTTTTTCAGCTACTTAATTTTTCTCCCCTAATGTTGAGAAAAATATCTTATCAACATGATATTCAAAAAACCATGTTATAGAATATCACCCGTTAGGACTTAAGATATTTTATAATATTCCAAACTAAACATGTATTCTTAATATTTTTTAATGCACATCTCAGTGCACTATGGTGGACCGATTGCACATATATTGCACTATAAAAAATCATCATATGGGTAATATTAGACTCTGACCATAAGCCAACTATAGCGGGATAATTTTGATGTTGGCATGATGCGTATAAGTGTTTCTGCATATAAAATAGCATTTCCTAAACAAAAATAGAAAGCACATTGTTCTCAACAGTAATGGTTTAGAATTTAATTGGAGGCGTTGACAAATAATATTGCTAAACTATTTAACATCATCTCAACTAACATTTAATAAAAGTTCGAGATTTAGACTCACTAGCATTGACAAGACGTATCACGTCTTGGTTGTATAATTTGAAAATTATGCTTTTAATTTAAAATTTAAGCAAGTAATCTTACAAACTTCAAGTTGCGAATAATAACATCATACAATCATCTACTAGATGTATCTATTAGATACAAATAAT
Organism: Forsythia viridissima; assembly: GCA_030279155.1. NCBI lineage: Eukaryota > Viridiplantae > Streptophyta > Magnoliopsida > Lamiales > Oleaceae > Forsythia > Forsythia viridissima. Next base: position 1,148,358 of record CM059041.1, on the reverse strand, counting down.
ATCTAGATGATCATCGTCGAGAGTGACGGGGCCCTATAAATCACCTTAAATAATTTTCAGAAATGCAAGGAATTCAATCTCGATTTTAGTTAGTGAATGTCTACTGATATATATACCATGAGAATAAGCATCACATGAGAATTCATTATATTGAAAAATCTTCTAGTTTTAAATAGATATTCTCATTAATAATTCGCATCATACTAATTCGGGATGGTCTAACCGGTAATGTCAATCAATAAAATTTCGAAGTATTGAACTTCTGGTTCAATACAAATTAGCAAATATATTTTTCATTTATTTGGGGAACAAGTTTATGTTCTTTGTCTCACAAGAATGGAGAATTGTCTCATAAGTTTATTGTACTTCTTTAAAAGTATCAATACTCTAATATTACACAATATTAATATTCTGAAATTGTAAAGTTGTGCTTCTTCAAGAACAACAATACGATATTTTTTCTAGAATATTGATATGTGCAAATTTATACTTCTTTAAATGAAGTTATATAATATTTGTTTAATTAAGTTATACTTCTTCAGGAGCAACAACACAATATTCCTTTAAAATATTTTCTATATTTCGTGTTTCTTCATAAACAACAATATCATTTTCTTTTAAAATCTTGATATTCATAACGTTATACTTCTTCAAGAGTATTAATACAATACTTTTATAAAATAATATATCTTATAAAATTACGCTATTCGAGAACAAATAATATTCAACTGAAATATTAATATAATATTGTGCTACTTCAGGAGCAACAATATATTATTATTTAGTAATATTAAATTATTTAAAGATTTACCCATCATAAGCAAAATCATAATAGATGTTAAATCTTATACAATTATACTCTTCGAAATCAAGTATTATTGTGTCAGAATATTAATATAAACAACAACAAATAATTTTAAAATATTAAACTTTATAAAAATTTGCTATTCAGAAACAATAGCATAATATTAGATATTTTAAATTACGCTATTCGATGACAAGTAATATTCTGCCAGAATATTAAAGTAACATTGTACTTCTTCAGGAGCAATAACAAATTATTTTGAAAATTTGAATTGTATAGAAATTTACTCTTCAGAAGTAATAACATAATATTCTTATAAGATATTAGATTTATAAAATTACGTTCTTCAGGAGTAATAACTTAATAATAAATCTAACAAATTACGCTCTTCAGGAGCAAATATATTATACTGAAATACTAATATAATATAAAGTCGTGCTTCTTCAAGTGTATAACTTTATTCTGAAGTAAAGATTTGCTCTTCATGAGCAATATTATAATATTTTTATAGAATATCATATTTTATAAAATTAGGCTATTCAGAAACAATTAATATTCTACTGAAATATTAATATATAAATTTTTTTTTGCTTCTTCAGGAACAACAATATGATATTGATATATGTAGATTAATGCTACGTCAGGAGTAATAGTTCATATTCTTCTAGAACATTAAATATTCTTCTAGAATATTTATATGTTTAGGTGAAATATAACATAATATTCTTTAGAAATATTGGTAAAATTATAAAATTGTGTTTCTTCAAGAAAAACACAATTAAAAGTAAGGTAATTAGCACAAAACGTCCCTACTTATTGCAATAATTGTGCAAAACGTCCATACTTTCTAAATTTTGGCATTTTCGCCATCACCTACTGAATTTCTTGCGCAAAAAGTCTTTCCGTCCAAAAAGCATCCGTTCACTCACGTAAACAATACAAGTCGTATTGTATAGTAAAAGTAAATTAGTCCAGGCATATTTTTTCACTTATATATATATATATAAAGAGAGAGAGAGAGAGAGAGAGAGATAATTACAGAAAGTTGAAAAAGAAGAAGAAGATGAAGATGATAAAGAAAAAGAAGAGGAAAGTGAAATCATTTGGATTGGATTCATATTCTTCTTTGTTTGATGCTCTTTATTGTAAAGAAGAAGAAAAATGGGGAAAAGTTGAAAAAGAAGAAGAAGAAAAATAGAGTTAGGGTTTCTTTTTGTTTTTTCTTTTGTAGAAGAAGATGGATATAGAGTAAAACCTGGATTCAAATTCTTCTTTGTTTGATGTTCTTTATTGTGAAGAAGAGCTCTTTTTTGTGAAGAAGAAGAATAAGAAAAATGGAGAGAAGTTGAAGAAGAATAAGAAGAAGAAAGTGAAATTATTTTGAACAAAAATAATCATTTTAATGTCAAATCTTTTTCTATTTTTTCGGTGCTGTTAATGGAACAAGATCTGTTATAGGATGATGAAGAGCTTCAATCTCTTTGCGGTGGATGAGATTTTTTCAATAGTTTTAACAAAAATGAAGGAATAGTGCTATTTTTTGATTTCCTAGTATGTGTAGTGAGTAAGGACGTTAACAATCAATAATACAATTATGTGAGGATGTTCACCACAAATTTTAAAATAGGTAGAGCCGTTATACATATTAAGAAATGAAAAATATGGACGATTTATACACGTTAATTCACAAGGTAGGGACATTATGCACATTTATATACAAAGATAGGGATGTTTTTCGCAACATCAATTACACATCAAAATGAATGATGCACAACGTCCATACCCTTTCGGAAAACATCCCTACCTTTGTATATAAATGTGCATAACGTCCATACTTTTTGGATTAACGTGTATAAATCGTCCCTATTTTTCATTTTTTAATGTGCATAACAGCCCTACCTATTTTAAAATTTGTGGTGAACATCCTCACACAATTGTATTATTGATTGTTAACGTCTTTGCTCACTACACATACTAGGAAATCAAAAAAATAGCACTATTCCTCATTCGTGAATCATCCATGGCTTATCTTTCTGAAAATGAAGGCTGGAAATAAATCTGTCAAGATAATTAACTGCAAGAATGGCAGTCAATGCTGAAAATCCATAATGGGCATTGACTTTCAAGACCCATTATACAGACTATTTTCGAGCAAGAGACACAAAATTCGATTTCATCAATATTGTTTGATTCAAAAAAAGTTTCCTTTTCTTGGCAAAACATAGATTGAAGTTCTTCATGATCCCAGAACAGATCTTGTTTCATTAATAGCACCGAAAAAGCAGAAAAAGTTATGACATTAAAATAATTATTTTTGTTCAAAATAATTTCACTTTCTTTTTCTTTTTCAACATTTCTCCATTTTTCTTCTTCTTCACAATAAAGAGCATCAAACAAAGAAGAATCTGAATCCAATCCAAATGATTTCACTTTCCTCTTCTTCTTCTTCATCATCTTCTTCTTTTTCAACTTTCTGTAATTATCTCCTTCTGTCTCTCTCTCTCTCTCTCTCTCTATATATATATATATATATAAGTGAAAAAATATGATTGGACTAATTTGCCCTTACTATACAGTACGACTCGTACTGTTTACGTAAGTTAACGGATGGTTTTTGGATGGAAGGACCTTTTGCGCAAAAAATCCAGGTGATGGTGAAAATGCCAAAATTTAGAAGGTATGGACGTTTTGCACAATTACTGTAATATGTAGGGACGTTTTGTGCTAATTACCCTTAAAAGTATTGTAATAAGTGATTTTACACTTTTTTTACAATATTCATCAGTTTGTATTCTAGAATATACAATATTCATTCACATTGATAACTCACTTTTAGGTCTAGTGAGGCCGCATGTTTTTTTTTTTTTGGTTAATTGTCAATAAATTACATAGTTTTTACATACTCGAATCATCATGCAACATATTTTTGTGCCAATAAAATAAATAAAATTACAAATTAAAGCATGATAGATTAATGAGTAAAAAATTGACAACAATGGTAGAATAAATTAAAATCAACATAATATTTACCTTTTCTTTTGGATGGAAAAGAGAAACTACTTTGTTAGTTGAATTGACAGAACTTGTTATCTTTCTTCTCTTTTGAAATTTTTTTTTCTTTCTCTAACTCAATTGATTTGAACAATCGTACTGATAATGCGTTATGAAACTAGAGAAATAAAGGAGAATAGAGAGAATCAAAACTCAAGTGTGTAAATTTATTATAACAATAGCCCTTATTTATAGGTTCCAATTGGAGTTACAGCCTTCCTAGAATACACCCTTCTAGAGTAAATAGATAACTGCATAGACATCTAGATAAAATTAAATAGTCATTCATTATTATCTATAATTTTACAACCGAATGTGCATTTATTAAAGAGTTCTTTACATATATATACATTATTTGTAAACATAACTTTCAAAAATATTATGATAAATTTATAATTATATTATTACTAGATTAAAAATCAAAATTTATAATATTACTCAATTTTTAATAATATCCATTTCAATAAGATTGATACTAAAACGATAGATATAAGAGCTCACAATATCTTGTTACAAACTAAGATAATGATCATCCGTTATATCTTCCCAGCGAAGAAGATGGGGAATTCAAATTTTAAAATTAACATCTATAAAAAAATCAAATTGAATGCAGAGAAATGGATTTTCGTAACAATGTAACTAAATGGATTAAAGAAGGTAACGTAAGACGTGAATAATCAAAGATAACATTATAATTAGGAAAATCAAGTAACAATGTAACTAAACATTTTTCATTAATGTGTATAGGTTCCAAAAAGGTAAAAAATATCGATATAATTAAAAATTAAAAATTGTTTCGTTCGAACTCAAAATCTATGGCAATAAATGCACTTACTATGTGGAATTGAGTTTGAAATTGTTAGTGTTGTTGTCGAAAAATTGATAATCGATAAGTAAAAAAAAAAAATTCCTACGAGAATCGACATGGTAAATTTCTTCTTGGTATGAGAACTTTTTCTTCTTCATGGCTGAATCATTTCATCTTTTCTTGTTTTAATGTCTGAATTTGTTACTGTTGCATGCAAAAATCATTGACTGTGAAGAGAAATAATTTAGCTTCTTCAAACTATTGTGGAGATTTCTCTTTCTACGATTACAGACCCATAAGAAAGAAGTTTAGAAATGATGGATTGTTGGAGAAGAGATAAATTAGTAATTATCTTTAATCATTCCACTATTTATGAAAGGGTAATTATATTAAAACATTATTTGTTAAGTACAATATATTCTAATTGCAATGAAAGTCTCTAACTATTAGTCACTTTTGTATTTATGACTCTAACTTTTTTTAGCAAATTTTTATCATCAACCTATTAATTTGTATGTCTTATATTTGTATGATTTTTGTCCAAAAAATTAATTATAATGACGTAAATTATTTTTTTTTGCTTCTAATATTTTTACATAATTAAAATAAATAACAAATACGTAAGTTTGACAAAATATTTTTTCCCATTTCAATGCACATTAGCATAATATTTAGACAAAAATCTTCATCGGAGACAAGATGTGAAAACTAAATGAAAGTTAATGATAAAAATATCATGAAAAAAATTAGAGACATAAGTGTCTAAATATCAAATATTGGGGACTTTTATTGCAATTAAAACGTGGTGTGAATAATAAAAAATGTAGTGTGAATATAATTACTCTTTATAGAATGATAAGATTAGATTTCTAAATAATAAGTTGAAATCAGTATTAATTGATATGTTTGAATTATATTTAAATAATTTTTTTTATTATTCAGTATAATTAGTGTATTTATAGTATTATTAAAAAGAAAAAATTAATATAGAGCATGTTCGGTGGCCATTGTTAAAGAAAAAAAAATAGTTTTTGTATTAAATGCTGGTGGGCCACCTAAATGAATTTTTTTTATAGTTTAGCATTGAATTTTTACAACCACTTTTTCTTTTTCACTTACACATTTTGACATATCTTGCATTTTTACAATTATACTCTTTATTTTTCGTGGAAAAATGGGTTGCATTTAGGGTGCGTTTGATTGCAGGGAAAAAATTTGGGTGGAAAAAAATGAATTCCAGAAAATTGAATTGCCAAGAAATTGTTAATTGAAAAAAGTTAATTTAGAAGACAAATTTTAATTGGAAAATAAAACCCCCTCCTCCTTAAGAAAATATTTTTCTTGAAAACAAGGAAAATATGGTCATTTATTTGAAAATGAGAAAAGATTTTACTTGAAAAATAAAAGGTTTCAATCAAATGTGTAATTGAAAAATAGGTGAAAAAATGCTTTTTTCAAGGAAAATAATGTCTACCAAACATATCAGTTAAAAAATAAGTAGAAAAAAGACTTTTTCCATAGAAAATTTTTGGCAATCAAACACAACTTTAAAGAAAAATGGTATAATTGTCATAAGTGATTGTCTAAATGTATGAAATCCAAACCTATTTTCCACACAAATGAAGGGTTGTCTACTAGTATTTAATGCAAAATTTATTTTCTCATTTAACAAAGTCACCGAACATGCTCGGAGTATAATTCAAAATAAAAAAAAAAAAATGTAGGTGGAGGATATAAATTTGTCTTTATTAACCGACTAACTATTGCCGTATGAGGAGGCATCTTTCCCAGTCCCCACCGATGGAAACTACGCTTTCCATTTGGCTCGTTGAACACTATAGTTTTCTAGGGTCCCACCTAAGAAGAATATCATAACACAAAAGTAAACGCCGAGAGTGTAAATAGTAGATCGATTAGCCAAAATCCCACTGTGTTTTTGTGTGAAAAAGGGTGAGAAAAATGGCCCTGAAATTGTATTTGGATCGGATGTCCCAACCTTCCCGTGCAATCCTTACTTTCTGCAAGTAAAATTTTCTTTTCTTCATTTGTGCTGTTTCTTGAAAAAAAAGGCTTTATTCTTTGCATTTTTTGGTGTTAAAATTTCTGATCTGACATTTAAATGATTTGATCTTTGTTTTGAGAAGGGTAAATGGGATCGAGTTTGAGGAGGTGAAGATTGAACTTGCCAAACTGCAGAATTATTCTCCTGAATATGCAGGTTCAATTTGATCTGTTGTAATTTGGATTTTGTTTGTACTATGATTGAGAAAATTATTATTGAATCCTATGTTTCTCTGTGTTTACTGTGGTGTTGTTGCAGAGGTAAACCCCATGAAACAAGTTCCGGCAATAGTGCATGGAGAATTCAAGCTTTTTGAGAGGTATCCCTTGCATTTTACTCATGAAGTTACAATTTGATAAAGGGCACATTTTGGTTTAACTAGTTAGACATGCATGCGTTGCACGTGCTTTTGTAATCTTATTGTTAATTTTTAATATTTTAATATTTTTTATTTTTTTAATTGTTAATAATTAAAATGTTATAGTAGCAATTGCAATAAAGATAAAAAAAAATATGGTTGTTGATAACATGTTGTTTTGTGTTGTTCGATGTTGATATTTTATTTACATTTATAAAAGTACAATTGCAATAAAAAATGAGTTTTATATAGTAGTAATACGAACAGTAACTTGAATTCAGTGAAGAGTTTTTGGTGAATTGAACTTTAATGATTGACAAACCATTGATATGAAATCATATGGAATTAATGATGTATTAATAGAGATCTTCATGATTGTATTTTATAAAAAAATTTAATAATTATTAATTTTAATAGAGATAATGTAATGATTGACTATACAATATTGTACATTTGTTGGAGTATTTACTCCTTGTAAACAATATTTTTTGTGTATGTTTTCTTTTTATTAAACGCATCTGCTGTATTATTAATTAAATTAAAAATAAAAAAAAATTCATATATTAATTGTCAATTATAATCACTGTAATCCAATGTATTCAAAATAATCTTTTCATCTCCATGATTTGAATTTTAATTCGGTAATAAAAAAAAGTTACAATTTTTCTATTCATTTTTTTCAAAATCCATTTCTCATTTCTTTCATCTACGTAAGGCAAAAAAAAATTGAGATTGTCTTTTCACCTTCATATTTAATTTAATATATTAAATATTTACAAATTTTAAATGTACATTTAATAAATTGTTAAAAATTTAATGTACGATAATAATGAACAATAAAAGAGTAACAAATAAATATTAAAAGATAATTGCACTCATTTAAGTACAATTACAATTAGAGATGAGTTTTATATGGTGATAATATCAACAATAACTTGAACCCAACTACGACCTTTTGGTGATTTAAACTTTGATGATTGACGAACCATTGATATCAAATCTTATAGTATTAATAATCTCAATGGCTGCATTTTACGAAGAATAAAATTAATAAATACTAATTTTATTGTGAGAAAATGTAATGGTTGATTACATAATATTGTACATTTGTTGGAGTAGTAGTTTCTTTTGAACAATATTCTTTGTGTATGTTCTCTTTTTATTAGACGTGTTTGATTTGACGACGTAGATGAAATATCATAAATGTGAGTAAGAAATAAAAATTAAAGAGATGTCAATACTTGTATATGTTATAAGAATATTGTTGACGGACAGAAGTAAGATGAAAACAACGTTCTATATATATAAATTAAATTAAATTAAAAATAAAAAAAATTTCACACGTTAGTTCTAAACTATAGTATATGTTTGGTAGAGTTTAAAGATTTTGAAAAAAATTAGTAAAATATGTGGTTGAAAAATTGATAAAAGTTGTAGGTCTCACAAAAATACGTAGTTGAAAATTAATTTGAGAAAAAAAGAATTTAAAAAAAAGAACTGAACGAAACATGCTCGTAATCACTTTAATCTAATGTATTAAAAATAATTTTTTCATCTCCATTTCAATTTTGACAACTATGATTTGAATTTTAACACGGTTATAAACAAAGTTACAATTTTTCTCATTCATTTTTCTTTTTTATTGAAATCTCATTCTTTTTATCTACTTAATGCAAAAAAATAAAATAAAATTGAGATAATCTTTTCACCTTCATATTTAATTTAATAGATTAAAAATTTAAAAATTTAAATTGTATATTTAGTAAATTGTTGAAATTTTAATGTACAATAAGGATGAACAATAAAAAAGTAATAAATAAAATATTAAAAAATAATTATACATTAATGACTAAAGGTGTATATGGAATTTAAAAAATTTATAAGGATAAAATGGTCAAAAAATGTTTCTCCATTTAAGCCACTTTTAGAAGTAGTATAGATATAGATTGGTTGTGAACCACCTCGTCTAAAAGCTTAAAATTTTAGGTGAGATGGTTTAGATGTGGTATTGGAGCAGTCAAAGTTCACAGCATCCATGTTTCATTACTTCCCATTTATAATTATTCTGTACGTTCATACGATTTTGATAAAATGAATCTGTCCTTATTTGAAGAGGCATGTTGAAGAGAATTTAAATAAATAAATTTATTCCCTCTCCGCTGTGGCTCAATGCTAATCTCCATAGCGAGATTGAGTAGTTAGATCTTAACACATATTTGATGTGCAAAAATGGGTATTACAACAAAGTTAGATGCAATTATAAGAGACCATCGAGTAAAAGAATAACGACAACAAATGAACACAAGAGAGAGACCACAAAATTTCCTCTTGATCTCAGAAATTACCAATCCCAGAAGTTGCCTACAATCTTCCTCGACCCAGTTACACACTACTTGGGTCTAGCTGAAGTGCCCACGTTCAATTATGCTAAATGCATTTAAGATTTGTTGCATCGAATGACAAGCATTTCAAAAACAACATAGTTAGAATCTTAAAAATGATCTTTTGCAAATACCTGTTCTTTTTCACGTGTACAAAATATGTATAAAGTAGTATTGTTTCATTGCTGATGGAAAATTGGGTGGATGCATATGCCTCCTTTTTATATATGCATACATTATAAATATGTTCACTAAATGAAGATTATTGTTTTCAACCTTTTCATTTTTTCCTTCAAAAACCTCCGTTCCCAATATAAATTGGTAACCATATGAAAATCTATCATTCTGAATGTTCTCTGCAGTCATGCCATACTGATCTATCTAGCTTCGGCATTTTCTGGAGTTGCAGATCACTGGTAAGTTCTGTTGCTTTGCTTTTTGTTATTATTCTTCTTTAAATTTCACTCAGATGAAACTGATCAATATACAGCTGTATGTTTCAACATGGAAATATGAGTGTGGCAATGGGAGCATGTATTGACATACAAGTTTATTCTTGTTTACCGAGTGGCTCTCTGAACATTTCAGCATCAGTGCAGTCGAAAAAGCCTTACTTTTACAAATGATAACTAAAACTCTCCAAAAAAAAAAAAAAATTAGTTCTTGTAACAGAGTTCATGTGTTTGGCGAAAAAAAGTTACTTTTAAGCTTAGACATGTTTGGCTAAGCTTGAAACTTCTAAATACTACATTTTTTAGGCTTAGCCAAACATGCTCTTTTTCCCGCTTTGACAGACATGTGAGTTCGACTATTTACCTATAGTTTCTGAAAAAACTAAAAAAAAAATCAGATTTGCGATATTTTCAAAGGTTTATCCTTACTGATGCTTTCTTGAATCATCCTACAAGTGTATGGAAGCCATAACTAGTCTCATTTCAAGTCAACACTTCCCTGCATTCTGAATATAAAGATTTAGACAATTAAAAGGACCGGGACACGAGGTGCATATATTACCTAGGTTTTGCTGTAAAGTCGATTTGAAAGAGATCTTAATCTTTCTGGAATGGCCTTTCTAAGTTTTAGATGGTATCATCCCACATGTACTATCCATAACCAATATGCTATTTGCAAACTCGGAGTCTGTAATCTTGTTCTTTATTGTTGTAGGTATCCTGCTGATCTTCAAAAAAGAGCAAAGATCCACTCAGTGCTTGACTGGCATCACTCTAATTTGCGACGTGGCTCAGGTGATTTTTATGTATACATAGAAGATTCTTTTAACTTTGGTTGATAATCATGCAAATTCTGTTATTTTTCATTGGATTGTACTGCTATCTATACTTCCTTTTGTCTATTGTAATGACTAGTGCTGTCTACGGTATATATTACCAAACATGCACGTAATGTTTTCTAGTGGTAGATCTACTGTAAGTTCTATCATCTGTAATAATTTGTAGGAATGCTTTAAAGTATTGACATTTTGATAAGTGGTGCCTAGTAATTTATTTATTTCTTTTGTGTATCATGATAAAAATATTGTTATTGGTGTTCTCCCATTATCTAACACGTTAGAAAAATGCTTTATTTTCCAGCTACATATATCTTTAATACCACTATCGCACTTGCATTCGGGCAGCCTTTGAACCTGGAAGCAGCAGCTGAGGGTGAAAAAATTCTGATAGCATCTCTTGCAAAGATCGAATCCTTTTGGCTTCAGGACGACGGGCCTTTTTTGCTTGGAAACTCTCAACCTTCCATTGCTGATCTAAGTATGGCATGTGAAGTCATGCAACTTGAGGTAATGACAAAACGATCTTCTCGTGATGGGTTAAACACACTTGGGGTTGGTCGCTAAATGTTTCTCTCAAGTTGGTTATTGAGTTTAAATTTTGCTACAATTTAGTCACTCCATTCATATCCGTTAGTTTGATGAACATAAATCAACTACACTGAGTTGAATGACCAACTTGGAACAAAATGATGTTCACTGACCAACATGAATTCATTAAAAGTTCAGTGACCACTACTGTTTGTAACCCTCTTGTCATTGCAACATTGCTCTTTCGTTGCAATATTTAACTTTGAAAGAGACACTGCTTGAAGAAACCTTTGAGATAAATAGATACAATTTCTTTTCTTTCTTTCCTCTCTTTCCCGAATTAGGTTGTGGATACGAAGGATCGTGATCGCATTTTAGGCCCCCGCAAAAGAATTCTGAAGTGGGTTGAGGATACGAAGAATGCTACTGCACCTTATTTTGAGGAGATACATTCTATAATTTACCCAGCCCAAGAGAAACTACAGGAGCTGAAGACCATGGCAGCTAAGAAGGAGCCACAATCCACTGGGGAACCTGCTTAACATTCTGAGACGAGAAATCCAGATGGGGAAGAATATTGTTGGTATGTTTGGTAAAGAGGATTGTTCATTTTATTGTTGAGTCTTGTTCAGTAGTGAATATCAAACATAAGTGTGTTAAAAGTATCGAATATAATCCTAGTTTTTCTCCAGCAAGGTTCTATTGAACTTCTGTTGTCACTTATAAAGGAATCTAGCATAAATGCATATGTATTCTGTCAATTATCGTGTTGTGTGGTATGCAAATCATTAAACAGATGAATTGCTGGAAAATATATGACCAAAAAAAAAAAAAAAACTGTTGTATTTTATATGATTTGTCCTTATTGTGTATTATTTCACTTATTCATTGCAGTGATTTATAATGGTATTCTTCTTATCATTTCAATGGTCTGGCATAATGGCATGTTGGCTAAAATGCCGTATCGGCAAAAGAGCTTAACTTATAAAATTTATAATGTAAAGACCTCTTTTATAAAGAAAATATTTAAATACTCTCATTAGTAACCGATCTAACCGACTCTAACCAATCCTAGCTGACTCTAACCGACCCAACCAACTCTAACCAATCCTAACCGATCCAATTGACCTAGTTTATACATATTAAACTAATTTTTCAATTAATCTACTATAAATGGACTCAAATTTACACAAATTTAAAACAAAAATCACAATTCATACTCAAATGTATACATATTTTCATGATTTATACTATAAAATTTACAATTTCTACCATTAAAAAAAAAGAAGAGAAATTACCACACTTTTTGCAAGAATTTAGATGGGTCAGATTATAACCTTGAAACAGGATTTTCTACACTTATTTGAGCTTGTTTTGAGATTAATGAGATGTTAATTTTTTTTGCAAAATATTGGAATTTGAAATCATCTTCTTCATGGCAGCGTATAACTAGCAAAAGGAATTTGAAATCATTTGAAATAAAATAAACGGGTGACAAAAACAGGAATATATTTTATATTTTGCTTGCAAAAATGACTCAATGGCCCCATTTAGATAAAGATGTCGGGTCACCCCCCATTTATCACCATTCCCACATGGCATGACCTAGTTTGATTCGTTGTGCACTTATCATGGGCTTGGATCGAAAATGAGTCCAACGATCACTTGTCCTTCATGTATAAGCTTAAGCTTATACATAAAATCGCCAATTATTTGCATAATATTTGTTAAGTTAATGATGTAGTAAAGTAATATAGTTTAAACAAGATCTTTTAACTTTTGCATAATAGTGTATATACAAAAGTTAGCTCGATTTTCATTAATAAGAAGGATAATCATACAACAATATATTAAGCTTCATTATCAATAAATTTGGAGTTGGATTAAGTGAAACTCTATTGCCATTTAACAAGATTCACCGTCGGTATGTTTATCGAAAGATGCAAAGAAATCAAATAATTTTCAATAGCATTACGACATTTTAGTTTTGAGTAATGCTATTCATCATTAGTTGTTATTATCACCAGTCTAGGTGGCCATGGATCCCTTGATTTATTGTCCAATAAAATTGTAATGCATTTTAATGTATTGGACAATGAATCAGAAGGTACACAACCACTTAGACTGTAGATTATCATAACTAATGATGAATAATTTTCTCTGATTACATCTCTGAGTACATGTTAAGTACGTAGACAGGTCGAGACCACATAACTAAACATGAATCAAGGGCAGAGAAGCTTCTCTTAAAACAACATGCTTTTGATTTCAAACCACACAAAAGAAAACCAAGCTTGATTTACAGACTATTAACAACTTATTCCAAGCACAATAATATCACACATATATTTACATGCCTCATCAATCATCACTACCAAAGCTAAACAATCACTCAACAGTTATTCCTCTTATCTCAAGAGTATCCAGCTTCTTAGGCCTCTTGTAATTTTTCAACAAAAGAGAGCAACAAACAACACTCACTGAAGAGGCTGCCATTGCTGCTCCTGCAATCCATGGAGGTAGTCGGAATCCCGTGGACGGGAAAAGGGCCCCAGCAGCGATTGGAATGCCGAGGATATTGTAACCTAATGCCCAGAGATAGTTGAGGCGGATTCTGAAAAAGGTTTTCCGGGAAAGGTCTATGGCAGTTATGACATCCTCCAAATTGCTCTTCATTAGAACAATGTCGGCTGCCTCAATAGCAATGTCAGTGCCGGCACCAATTGCCATTCCGACGTCTGCAGCTACAAGTGCTGGCGAGTCGTTGATTCCGTCTCCCACCATTGCCACAACATTTCCTTCAGCCTGTAGACAGAGAAAATGTCTATGCAGTTAGAATAACAATTTGGCACACATTCGCTATGTCAAGACATGCAAATTTTAAAAATATTTCATGTAAAAGAAAAATCCTGTGCAAAGTATATCTGCTATACTAGCTTACTCTGAGGAAGACAAGAGGAAAGCTATGAGTAGCCTAAAAAGTACATGACTAGGCGTATGGTGACGCGAAGCATGAAGAGGACACATGAGATGTTACTCTTTGATTTCCAGTCTCCTAGAATAGTTAATGTTTCGGCATTGTACTTTCATTGACTGGAGGTCAGGTCGTATGTCTCCTCCTAAATTTGTAGTTTCTATTTATTTTCAGTATTAATAAATACCCCACCTTTATGTTGGTTGGATAAATAGCCCTCCAACATAACTGATGTGTTGATCCATTGGTTAGACGGAACTTGGTTCAACACATCAATTTTTCACAAGTTCATATATACAAGAATGGTTGAGATATTGTGTGCTCACCTGTAGTTCCTTCACTTTCTCTGCTTTATTCTCAGGTTTAGCTTCTGCAATGACAGTTTCTATACCAACTTCCTTGGCAATCGAATTCGCAGTTCCCCAATTGTCACCTGTGACTAACATACTCTTAACTTTCATCGACTTGAGAATGGAAATGACTTCACGAGCCCCGGGCTTTAGTGGATCAGATATGGCAAGAATTCCAACCAACTCCCTGTCAATGGACACAAGAACCCCAGTTTGAGCCAACCCTTCAGTTTCTGATAGAATTTCCTCGGCATCAAGTGGAATATTGATGTTTTGCGCCAACATTAAGCCCTTGTTTCCCACAAGAACTTCCTTGTTTCGAACAGCGGCCTTTACACCATGGCCAGTTATGGATTCGAAGTCCAGGGCTTCAGGCCAGACGGGGTTCTCTTCGTCTTCCCTAAATTTTTTGGCATACTCAACGACTGCCTTGGCTAATGGGTGTTCACTGTTTACCTGATAAATCAAAACACACACCATTATCTAAGTTATTACTTGTTGGATTAAAAGCTTGTTTGATTTTACTTAAAATTGTGCTAAAAAGATGAAGTTAAAGTTAACAATTAATTTTAAACACTCATTTCGTGGACCCACAATTTTTTACAACTTTTCAACCACACATTTAGAAAATCTGAAGAGTTAAAAAGAATACCTCAGCAGCAGCAACCAGCTCATAGAATTCTCGAAGAACCATATTTTTCAAGAGTCTTGTGTTGACTACTACTGGCTTTCCAATTGTGAGAGTTCCCGTCTTGTCGAAAACTATACAGTTCACCTGTCATAATATAGCAAGTAGTAACTACTCATAAAAATGAAGTCCTTATTTTCAGTCATTGAAGCTTACATATTTTTTGCAACAATATGGTGAATGTTCCCCGTATGATTGCTGTTTCCTTATATTGACACGCGTGTTTGGCTAAGCTTAAAAGGTTTACTTATAAGTAAATAAGTTTCCAAACAAATAATTTTACCGGCGAAGTTCGAAATAGGTTACTATTTTGACATTAAGATAAGAGTTGCTCTCAAAATAAATAACTTCTTTTTACTTAGAAGTACGGAAAAAGTAACATCCAAACGTATTATTTTTACTTCTTTTCAAGCTTAGCCAAACATTTCACCACAGCAGCACAACAGTATATCATGTTCTAACCTTATGAGTGCTTTCTAATGCCTGACCACCTTTAATAAGGACACCTTGAGAAGCACCGACTCCGGTACCAACCATAACAGCAGTTGGAGTAGCCAGGCCAAGTGCACACGGGCAGGCTATCACCATGACGGAAATGCCGAACTGAAGTGCAAGCTGAAAGCTATCCATTGAAGTAGGAATCCAAGATTTTGGATAGCCATGTAATTTTCCAGCTAAAAACCAGGCAAGCCAAGTGGAAAATGATAGAATTATAACCTGCAAATAGCAAATAAGCATTCAACTAATTAGGTTAGGCTAAGATATGCTGTATAGCCAAAATATCCTACAAGTTCGAATGGAAAAAGTAGCAGTATCCTTACAAGGGGTACGAAGAATTTGGAAATACGATCAGCAAATTTTTGGACAGGGGCTTTGGCCATTTGTGCCGATTCAACTAGTCGAACAATTTGTGAAAGAGCACTCTCTGATCCAACCCTTGTAGCCTTAATGTGTAGCACCCCATTCTCATTCACGGTTCCTCCAATAACAATGTCACCCTTCCTTTTGGCCACTGGCCTAGATTCTCCAGTTATCATGCTCTCATTTACATGACTTTGTCCCCAGACAACAAATCCATCACAAGCTACTTTTGCACCGGGAATGATCTTAATGATGTCATTCTTTTGTATTAATCGACTGTCTATTTCCTCCTCGTTGATCAAATTTCCTTCATTGTCCAGTGTTAAAAGCGTTGCTGTTTCGGGAGCCAAGTCCATGAGTTTCTCAATGGCTTCAGATGTTTTCCCCTTAGCCAAAACCTCAAGGTACTTCCCAAGTAGAATGAACGAAATGAGCATTGAGCTGGTCTCGAAAAAATCGGTCGACTGAAAACTTTGAGAAGTGGCTGCTCGCAATACCGAGTAGACGGAATAAAAGTAGGCGGCGTTTGTTCCCAGGGCAATAAGAACATCCATATTAGCCGAACCGTGACGTAATGCTTTGTAAGAACCAGTATAGAATCGTCGACCAATGATAAACTGCACAGGACTAGACAATATCCACCTTAAAAGCTCCCCAACGCTAAGCATGTTGACTATTTTTGTATCCAGTCCATGCTTTATACCAGGGATATACATAAAGACCATGGACATTAAGAAGACTGGAATTGTAAAAACCAAACTCCAAAGGAACGATCTGTAATATCTTTTGATCTCCTCCTGCCGATGGACTTCTCTGCCCCCTCCTTCAGGAAATATCATTGCCTTGAACCGTCCTGATCCAGTCGACTCAATTATTTTTATGAAATTTCTAGGTCCTGTTAAATCTGGTTTGTATGAAAGTGCAAACTTTTTGAGATCCAAATCGAAGTCTATGTCTTGAACTCCCGGCAGTGCTTGAAGAGAATTTCCAATTATTCTCATGGAATTTTCAGTGCGTACCCCATCAACCTGCAGTTGTATTTTGGACCTATCTTCTCCAGTACTGAGAAGTATGGCCTCAAATCCAGTATCTTCTATGGCTTTCAAGATCTGATTGTAGCTCAAGACCTTTGGATTGTATTGAACTTCAGCTTCTTCGGTTGCTAATGCAACTTGTGCTTTTTGTACACCATGCACTGCTTGTAAAGCAGATTCGACGGTTGTGGAACAAGAAGTGCAAGTCATTCCTTTTATGCGAATCCGGCATACTTGAGTTGATTTCTCATTGATCTCTTCTTTAATCAACGTGGCTTGAAATCCTACATCTTCAATTGTCTCACGGATAGTTTCTTCCTGCATATTTCAACGTGAAAATTAGAAAAACATTACCTATGACCCTCATCCCAAATATTGAGGATTGAATGAACTGTAAAATCAAAAGAGTGCATTTGAGTTATCACAATCTTGAGATAAAACCTGACTCCGTGAAACTCAATTCTAAAATAAGGTGCCTTAATTTCTCCAAGAACGTGAGCTTGTCCGCTATGGATCTTAAGCTTGCATGTGCCAACTAAGAAAATTTAAGAGATCAGGTTTACAAAAAAAAAAAAAAAAAAAGTAATATTAAAATCTTCTGTTGTTACTCCATAATACACTTAAACGCACAAAACCAAGAATTCAAGTTTTTACTTCTACTGCATAATCAAGTAAAAACCCTTCGAATTTGACAAATCCTTTGGTTCATTGAAACGAGAGGTATAGAATCAGAGAGGAAAGGCAAAACGACAAATATCAGAGTCTTGGAACCCAAAAAGCACCAAACAATACCTCCAAAAGGCCTAAGTTTCAAGAAAGCAAAGATACCTTCAGTACTAAAGGAATTCCAATGCCTCGTCAATATACAAGTTTAGTATTGGTAGTGGAAGCCTTTTAAACTTCTCATTGAAATCATTTGTCTTTGAGACGGACCGGTAAATAATTTCTTAAGTAGAAGGAGGCAAATCTGGACCTTAGACATTGTTGAATGTTGATTCTCTATGGCTTTATTTGGTACTATCAACTGCAACTTGTAATTCAATAGCAGTTTGGAAAAACTCCACAAGATGAACTAATATAAGAAAAGAAACGATCAAACTGAAATTTGCGAAAATTTGATTTAAGTATTGAACTTCGCCATCAATTTGGAACAAAGTTACTGGAACTTTAAGGTAATTCACGATGAGCTACAAAATTAATTCAAAGATTTGAAATTCTTGGGTACATGGATAATACTCAAGTTTATAATTGCAATAAATGACATTCAAATTAGGCATAACCCATGACACCAACCATTGCAATTCAAGAACACAACTCAATTTCAAGATAGAAGCGGAAAAAAAAAAAACAAGAAAAACAACCCTTAAAAATTACGTACTGGGCACCCCTCCGCCACCCCGCCACCACCCCCGACGCCAGTTTGTGTGTGTATCAACTTACATTGACAAAAGCAGGGTAAAACGTGACTTGGGCTCTATTATTCAACACATCAACGACAGCCTCTTTGATTCCAGGAAGCCTCTTCACTGTCTTTTCGACGGAGCCGGCACACGCAGAACAAGTCATTCCGATTACCGAAAAAAGGGCCTTGGATTCAGATCCCTGAATGTCTTTTTCTTCATCAGATGACACATTTACGCCCTTTGGGATTTTCGGCATTGATGGGTAGTGTGGCCTTGGAGATAAATCTCGACTCTCGTTCCTTATGCATGCCAGAGACAGAAGTTTGGCCGCCATGATCGATTTCTTGAATCTCTCTCTCTCTCTCTCTCTCTCTCTCTCTCTCTCTCTCTCTCCCCCTCTCCCTCTCCTATTTGATTCTTCAATATACAGAAATGGTGAGCTTGAATCCTGTATCTTCACGTCACATTTCTCCTCCTTCAAAATGGGTGCATTACTGCATTTATATATATAGTTGCAGAATTGACACTCAAATACACTCTACAAGCACATATTGATGTCGTATACGTTTTCTTTAATTACATTTTAATCTTGGTCAATATGTCCTAAATTGCATAATTGGACGATTGGCTCAGCTTAAAAGTGACTTTAAAATGGTATAGAAAATATATTATAACTATTATACCGCTTTACACATATTTTGGAGGTCGGTAGTGGGAGGTGGATTGAACAAGTGAGAAGATTTTGAAAATGATCGAATCATGGATATGGATTAAAATACTCAGTAAATTTTGAAGGAGATGATTTTATGAAGGGAGAAATTGAATAAGCATTAACACACAAACATTTAAGTATTTTTTTTCTTCCCGTAATAGAGAAAACTCCCTACAGTCATAATAAAAAGTTTGGACGATATTAAAAGGAAAAATCTAGTTAAATTTTTATAGACGATATATAACGAGTTTGGACGGTAAACTAAAATTATTAAAAAAAAATTAAAATATTGTTTATTATATTGTTAAGCATAATATGATGGACGAAATATTCATTAATATATTACTAATCTTGATATTATTTAATAAAGCAGAATTTGTCTAATTGCACACTTGGTAGTATTTATAAGTACTTATAAGTTGATTAAATATTATTTTTATCTATTTATTTTATACAATCCACAATATTTATCTACACATTTTATAAGATCTACAATTTATAATTAAAAAAAAAAAATTACCAAACAAGTGCTAAATTAATCTAAATGAACCTGGTCGGTCGTTGACTTTTATTCCAGTGGTGGATATTGTGGGTTCCTCCAGATGACGGACCTCAGTGGCGGACCCAGCTGTCCAGATTTTGCGCGCTTTTTGTGATTCAAACACGGGAATCTTGACTTCTGTACAGCCCGAATAAATAATAAGATTCCATCATAATATATATTTTGATAATAATTAAGAATTTTGTCAGCCATCAAGGTTTTAAGAGGACTTTTTTCTCTTACGCAAGTATTTATAAATTAATTAAATATTATTTTTATTTATATATTATGTATGATCTATAATTTTTATCCATACATTCTGTAGGACTTACTACTTATAATTTATAAAAAAATTTATCAAACAAACACTACGTCCAATCCCGCTCTGAAAAAAAATCAATTTTTGAAGTACAATTTTTTTTAAGTGAGAAACTTCAAAAAAATAAAAAGGAAAAAAATCACAGTCAATCAAAAATAGATTTTTCACTATATAAAAATTTGTTACAATGATATAATATCTCTCATGTACCCAAACTTCCACATACGACCAAGAACAAATACACTTACGATTTTATCAAACTCGAAATATTTCACTCTTTAAAAAATTACGAAGAAACTTCTTAAATGCTAAATTATCTCTTTCTTGATGTGTTGTTTGTCAATGGACGAGCACCTCTATTTATAGTGCATTCCTGTCCAACAATGCGTACAATTTTAGCAATAAATCATGTCAAAATCAACCGCAAAAGATTGGAAAAGCTATAAAAGTCTTCATATATAGCCACTATCCCAACTCCCAAGTGATTTCAATCTTGACTACATTGCTCAAACGTGAATGTATTTTGGTTTTTTATGGGCCAATTTTTGAACTAATTAAAACAAGATAAATGTATTTTTGGCGATGAATTCAAATTCTTGACACATTATATTTGAAAAAAACTCTTAAAGTGATGCTTTGATCTAGAACAAAACATATATTCTAAAAATACTTGTGAAACTTATTACGACCTAATTACGAATCATCACCATAGAAGGAGTTGTTGTTACAAAGTCTAATATAATAAAATCAATTGGAAAATTAAGATGAAAAAACTGAAAATTAACCAAAAGAATTGTCTACGAAGGTGTAAAATAGGTAGTGATCCGCGTTTCAAGTTGTCAAGTGCAAACCGGATATAAGCACATAAAAGAGAGAGAGAGAGAGAGCCTATTGTTAGTTTTAAGACCTAGACTTGACAGTTCGATAGATCTAGTCTCACCGGCCTTGGACAATTCGACTTGTTTATATTTTCGATGGCTCTCCAATCTCATCGCTAGTTAACCAAATCTTTGATTATTTCATCTCCACTAGAACTAACAACAGATAAAAAGAAATAAAATGTGCCATGTGACATGTGTGTACAATGTTTGTCAATGTAAAAGTGTGTTTTAATATTTCAAAGTGTAAACAAATCGTTAACCAAAAGTTGTAACTACACATATATTTAAAAGAACGACAAAATTAAAGTACAAAAAGAGAAAGTTCGAGTTACCGACTATGTGTTGATAAATTCTTTGACTAGTCACTGTATCATGTGAGCAAGCAAGCATACTTTGCATAAACAAATTTAAAAAGAAGTTGATTTGGTTGAACAATAATAAACATTAATTAAATGGTATATCTAAAAAATTCCAAAGTATAATGATTTGACATTTTATTTGTTTATTTTATTCCATTTTTGCAATTGGTTTGAGCTCTTATAATAAAGTTGTTATGAGTTCATTCCAAAAAAAACCCTTTTAAAAAATAACCATTCTCTAATTATGATTAAAAGTTACTTTTTTTCTCAAAATATGTATAGATATATTTAATTAATTTTAAGCACAACCAAATACGTTATAGTGACGTGAAGGTAGAGATCAAATTAATTACTTCTTTATTCTCTCTTAAAATAATCTCATTGTTCATCAAAATGTAACATTTTTTACTTAAAATTAATTCACTAATCTATTGCTTAATCTTTTTTTTAGTCACCCCTAAATGTTAATTAAGGTAGAGTCAACTAAAGACATCCATTTCAACAACCTTAAACAATGTTCAACCATGGCCCGCAAAACTCCAACTTCTTGGGGGGGGGGGGGGGGGGGGGGGTGCAAGACATGCAAGTGATTGTGTATGCATGAAAGTAACCCGTAGCCATGGGTAATTAATTTATTATCAATATATTTCGTTCATCGTATATTCTTTTTTAAGTTTGTATTTTAATATAAATAAATATTATATTCAAAAATTGAATTAAAAAGGAAAAAACCCTTATTGAGCCATAGCGAATGGTAGGAACGGATTGATCGCCAGGGACGGAGATAGGGGGCGGGACCGAACTGTAGTTCCATCCTGCTTCGTAAAAATTCAATTTTTGAAGTACAATTTTTTTTTCTTTTTAATATAATAATCCATTTCAAAAAATTATGGCTCTACTCCTATAGATCGCGGTGATCAAAATATCTCCGTATATATAGACATACACACAAATCTTTCTCTCTCACTTAGTGTGTGTTAGTGCGTGCAAAAGTTTAAGGGACCTCCATTATTTCCACAAACGTCCATTCCCCTTTCCTCTATCATTCCTTTCGGACTCCATAATCCATTGGCATGCTCCATTACATCTTAAAGCGATCGAAAAAGGAGGTGTTGGATTATCCTACATGTACGCTCTAATGAGTGAGATGTGTATTGTTGTAGCATGCGCGCAAGTTCATCCAATAACATATGGTATGTGACGATATATTTATAGCGACTTATAAAGGACGCTTTTACTATAGTGAGAAAAATTAAACGAGTGGCGACAAGACTTGATTTTACGATGTTTGTCTACTCTAGCCAATATAACCTTGATGACATAGTTCAACAAACTACTTGCCAAATGTACACGTAGCCCTATAGGAATATGGTATATGAAAAAACAATAAAGATATGAACGTCAAAGATTATTCTTTATTTAGATTTTTATCTTAAAACGTCAACCTTGTTAATTAAATGAAGGGATACAAGTCTTGATATGTTTATTAATATTTTTATATTTGAGTTATGTGAGATTTATCTTAACATGTCCCACAAGATATATAGTGGATCGTTTGAACTCACCAATCTTGAAATTCGAATGTTTTCTTGAATTTTAGACGGATCGAGTTGTTTGTTTAAGACTTGAGTTTCACTTTAAAAGGTTAAATTTAATAGAATGAGTTGCTCGTTCATGCATGCTATGATTTTTGAATCGACAATCACGATCAAAGAAATTGTAGCTAGTTAGAAAAAGAATTGAAAAAGAAGAAAATATTTGAAAAATTAAAATAGTATTTTTTTTCCTTGCGGCTGGGCAAAAGTTGTGAGAATATTTCCTTAATAAGATATGTAAACTACGTATTTTAGTTTGCTACTTCTAATTATTTACTTTCAGAATCTGCCAGATAATTAAGAAACAATCCTGCAATTATTGAATTTGTCCATTATTTAGGGTTTGTTCATGATGGCTCTCCAATGTCGTGTTCATATCAACTAGTTAAATCCTTGATTATTCAATCCTCAATATATATATATATATATATATATATATATATATATATATATATATATATATATATATATATATATGATGGCTTGTTCAAGTCTCAGTTGAATTTATTTTTTTATTATATTATATTTTTTTATTTTTTATTATATGTCTTAAGGTATATATATAATATATATATAGAGTGCAGAATGGATCTCTTCGCAATAAAACAATACAAACAGTTTTTAAGATTCCTAAGGATACTAATTTTGTCGTCTTATTCATTTATATATTAAGATTTTTTGCAATTGGTCTAACATTTTATATTGATAAGTTGTTAACTTGTTATGAACCATTGTTCCTCGTGTTAATGTGATTAATTAGCTTTCTATAATCATATTTCATATTTCGGATGGAGAGTTGGGAGTGGATCGTACCCCAAGTATTCTGGCATCTGGAAGTTTAGTACGTCGTTATGTGCCTATAGAGGTTTGTGAAATTTGTGGTGTCATCATGTAACAGTGTTTTAAAAAAACGTAAAACGTAACTAGACGTAGAAGTCGATTTTCAAATTTTTCAAACTTAGGCGAAGGCGAACCGTGAGGCGTGGCTAGGCATGAAGGCCACGTCTCACACCTAAGCACGTTTTTTAGAACAGAAGCGTATAGTTAGGTCTGCCCTTAAGTATACTATATCAAAATGAAAATTGGCACAAATGGTCCCTAACTTTTGCCATTAGTGCGAAAATGATCTCTAAAGTTTGTTTTTTGGCACAGAAATCCCTAACCTGTGTGTTTTTGCGTACAATTGATCTTTATTTGATAAAAAATGACAAATATACCTTTAGTTTTAATTAGAAAAAATTACAATTTAATTTCTAAAATTTACAAAAAGTGTAAATAGGTCTGGTATATTTATTAACTAATATTTAATTTATCATATTAAATATATATCACTATAGTCGTGTCAATTAAATATTTCATAAGAATCAAATATAAAATTATTGCACTTTAGGTATATATAATTGCTATGTGATGTGAACAATTTGAATAAAAATTATGTTAAATAAATAACAAAATGGCGTATATAATTTTATGACATTGAATCGATCTTATTAAATTATGTTTTTTTTTGCATAAAAATATTAATAAAAATTAAGTTATACATTATGTGTTCTTTATTTTTGAACAATATATTTAAATATGAAAAATACAAATGAAGCTCTAATATTTTTTAATTAATAAATAAATAGTTCAATTAAATTAAAGTATTTGAGCATCAAGTTTGTAACAAAATTATTTTTCTTTTTATGTTGTAAGGATAAAATAAAAGTTTAAATTTTAAATAATATAATTACTTAATAATGAAAAAATAATTTTATTTAACATATTTATTAATAATTATGAGCATAAATATTTCGTAAAATATACAAAATAATTTAGTATATTATCAATTTGGTCGATAAAAAAATTCGTTAGTTCCTTTTAATTTTTTATAAAAAATAAAAATATCGGACTCATTTGTACTTTTTGCAAACATTAAGAATCCAATTGTAATTTTTTCTAAATAAAACTAAGGACATATTTGTCTTTTTCATCAAATAAGAACCAATTACACACCACAACACATAGATTATGAATTTCTATGCCAAAAAACAAATGTTGGGAACTATTGCCACACTTAGAACAAAGGTTATGGACCATTTTTGCCAATTTTCCATATCAAAATGTAAAGTTTATTTCTTCTGTTGCTAAACTTTGTAATTTCTAGTTTTGTAGGACTCTTGCTATCACAAACAAACACGTACTTTTTGAGGCTGTATGACAGTTTTTTATTAAAGTTTAGCAGATTTTGATAAAAATCAATGAAATGTGTAATTGAAAAGTTGTAAGTTCCATGAAATGTGTGGTTAAAATTAATTATTGACATTTACATCAACCTTTTTAAACTAAACAAAACAAGGACTTAATATTCGTACTTTTAATCTGAACCAAATGAATCGTTCTCGAGTCTTGGGTATGGGGCGAACCCACATAGGGTCAACTGACCACAAAGATTTTTCACACTTTTTTTTTTAACTTTTTTTCTAATGTGCCATTACCTTAGTCCAAATGAAAATAAAAATAGATTTTCATTAAGAATCCTCTAATGAAAATTGGCTAATCCGTGAAGATTGACCAATTCATGAAAATGGACAAATCCTCTATTAAAAATCCTCAATGTTCACTCTGAATTCAGCCGATTTCTTTATCTCATCTCATCTCTTCACTCCAATCTTCTACAAATTTTTCAATTTCTGTCTTCCTCTTTCAAATTTGTTGATTGGTTAGTTGATTTCTTTATGCTTCCAACCTCCGTCATAACATTTGAGGTCAGATAACAGTTGAATCGATTTTTTCTAGAAGTTCTTTGTATCTTTTTGCATATGTTTAGGGTTTAGAATAAAAATTGTTCAATTATTTGTTGAATTTGGAGGTATTTTAGAGTAGTCTTATTTATATTTCATTTGCAAAAATAATTGAATAGTCTTTCATTTCTACTAACTATCATGATCATTTCAAAGTTTACTAGACTTAAGTAAGTTTCCTTTATTAATTTTTTAAATTATGTATTCGGTGCTAATTTATTTTTCTTATTTGTTTGAACTTTATTTTTAATTTCATAGACGTTATAGTCAATAGGTTTAACTAACTTCAATTATGTTACCACTTTCTTCATCTTCATAATTAGAAAAATTGATATAATTTATTATGGCTTCAGTGTGTTCTCCTCTATCTTGTGAACCATTTGTTTATCCTTCTTCTTAATTCATAGATAAATAACCAAGTCCTGATAATATTAATAACGATGTAATTATACGGCGTTTTCAAAATATAAAAACGAGTAGGCTACAATTGTATTTGTAGTAATGTATTAACTTATTAAAATTAACATTATGTTATTTAAAAAAAAAAAATGTATTATCTTTTACTCCACAATGATAAATGTCTGGCTCCGCCCATGGTCTTAGGGTTCTAATATTAACCATCATGTGGAATTTCAATAAATTTATACATTCTTGGTAATTCATTAATCTAACGTTATTTTTGGAAAAGTGGCACAAATGGTCCATAACGTATGACATTAGTGCGCAAATGGTCCATAACTTTTTATTTTTTGCAGAATAGTCACTAACCTATCCATTTAGGTGCGCAATTGGTCCTTTTTGACGGATTTCGTTAAAAATTTGTTAAAAACCTATCATTTAGGTGCGCAAATGGTCCATCTCATCTTTTTTTGTCTTTATTAGTAGGGGTAAAATTGTCAAGTTATATTTTTTTTCTTTCTTTCAATTGGCGCAAATGGTTCCCAACCTTTACCTTTGTTTTTTGGCGCAATTGGTCCCTAACCTATATGTTTTGGTGCTCAATTGGTCTTTATTTGATAAAAATACAAAAATATCTTTAGTTTTAATTAAAAAAATTTACAATTAGATTTCTAACCTTTGCAAAAAGTGAAAATGGGTCCGATACTTTAATTTTTTAATAAAAATCAAAAGAAACTAACAAATTGATAATATACTAAATTATTTTGTATATTTTATAAACTATTATAAAATAACTAAAATTTAAGCTCATAATTATTAACAAATGTGCTAATTAAAATTATTTTATCATTATTAAGTAATCATATTACTTAAAATTCAAATTTTAATTTTATCATTACAACATAAAAAAAATTATTTTATCACAAATAAAAAGTTTAATATCTACAGTACTTATATTTGTACAATATAAAGTACTTATATGAAGTTACAAAGTACGATAATACATTAACAGACAATTATGTCATCAAATTAAAACTATAACGTAGTTTTTCTGAAATTGCACAAAAGACTCCTCCTTTTATTTTAAACAACGGATTTTCTTATGCAATTTCAAAAATTACATGAGAGACCCTTTCATTTCTTTTAAAATTGGGGGCTTTTTATTTAATTTCTAAAATTGCACAAGAGCTCCAGCCTCCAACATTCAACAGAAAGCGCAGAAAAAGAAAAAACACGCTGAAAATTTCCAAAATCGCATGATGCCGTCAGATCGCTGGTGGAGGCCGCATCAATGTCTAACACCGGCGGCCACCACCTTTCAACGTAGAACATTGGCTTGCTGTTCGACCCCTTTTTTTTTTGCAAGAACCAGCGGCATCGAGAAGAAAAAATAATTAATTGCGACCAAACAATTACTACCCAATTAATTGAAAAAATAATAAAGAAAAAACGAAACCCACCAAAAAAATCGAGAAGGCAGAGAAATAGAGAAAGCAAAAGAAACCCACCAAAACTAAATTATTAAGAAGATTGGTAATCAGAAGTAATCTAATTATGACTGGTAAACAGAAGTTAGTAATCACACAGTCATTACTAGCCAGCAGTTAATTATGAGGATTTTGAAGTTGAGCATCCGAAAATTCTCAATTTTGGATTTTGGAGTCTTTGAAATCTAGGTATTTGGGATTTGAGAATTTGAGATCTAAAGTTTGGATAGTTAGGTCTGAGTTGTAAGCTTTTTCGCGTTTTTTCTTGAGATCTGGAGTTTGAATAGTTAGGGATCAATTGTGCCAAAAAAAACAAAGGTAAAGGTTAGGGACCATTTGCGCCAATTGAAAGATAGAAAAAAATGTAACTGGACAATTTTACCCTCACTAATAAAGACAAAAAAAAAATGAGAGGGACCATTTGCACACCTAAATGATAGGTTTTTAACGGATTTTTAACGGAATCCGTAAAAAATGACCAATTGCGCACCTAAATGGATAAGTTATGGACCATTCTATCAAAAATGAAAGGTTATGGACCATTTACACACTAATGTCATATGTTAAGGACTATTTGCGCCAATTCCCCTTACTTTTTTTTTCTAATATGCGTGAGATATCATTGCTATATATAATCAATTTTTTTAATCCCTTTATTTACTATGTATTGATGCATTTACTTTTAAAAATCAATATTCTAAAAAGTGTAAAACGTACTAGGCGTGAATATCGAGTTTCAAGTTTTTTAAGCCTAGGCGAAATTTAAGCGAGAGCGAAACAAGGACAATGCGATGACGAAGCATGAGGGGGGACTAGACGTGAAGACCGCACTTCACACCTAGACAAAGCCTAGAGGAACTTTTTAGAAAAATATTAAAAACAATAGTATTTGATTGATTTATAATTATACGTACTACTGGAGAAATTTTTGAGAATAATAACGATTTTACGAGGTTACATGGTATTGAACAGGTACTTAATTGGAGAATTGGACCTCTAAAATTATCTAGGTTCAAAATGAAGTCATTTATGATGATCGTGACAAAAATGAGACAATAAAAAAATTCAAAATTATAAAATAAACATTTGACATTTATAAAACTAGTTAGACACGCGTACGTTTTACGTGTTTTTGTAATCATATTGTTAATTTTTAATATTTTCAAATTTTTTATTTTTTAATTGTTAATAATTAAAATGTTAAAGTAGCAATTGCAATAAAGATAAAAAAATATGGCTGTTGATAACATATTGTTTTGTATTGTTCGATATTGATATTTTATTTATATTCATGAAAGTACAATTGCAATCAAAGATGAGTTTTACATACTAGTAATATGAATAGCAATTTGAATTTAGTGAAGAGCTTTTGATTATTTGAGCTTTGATAATTGACGAACCATTGATATCAAATCGTATGGAATTAATGATGTATTAATAGGGATCTTCAGAGTTGTATTTTACGAAATAAAATTAATGATTATTAATTTTATTGGAGAGAATGTAATGATCTATATAATATTGTATATTTGTTGAAGTAGTACTTCTTGTAAACAATATTCTTTATGTATGCTCTCTTTTTATTAAGGACGTCTAATTTGACGATGTAAATGAAAACAACATAAATGTAAGTTAAAAAAAACTAAAAAATTGTCAACGTTCTCTCTTTCTCTCTCTTATATATATATAATTATTAATTAAATTAAAAATAAAAAAGTTTCATATATTAGTGGTTAACTATAATTACTGTAATCCAATGTATTCAAAACAATCTTTTCATTATCATGATTTGAATTTTAATCAGGTAATAAAAAAAAAAGTTACATTTTTTTCATTCATTTTTTTTTTTTAAATCCATTTCTCATTTCTTTCATCTACGTAAGGCAAAAAAAATTGAAATCGTCTTTTCACCTTCATATTTAATTTAATATATTAAATATTTACAAATTTTAAATGTACATTTAATAAATTGTTAAAAATTTAATGTACGATAATAATGAACAATAAAATAGTAACAAATAAATATTAAAAGATAATTGTATTCATTTAAGTACAATTACAAATATGTGTTTTATATGGTGATAGTACCAACAATAACTTGAACACAGTTAAGACCTTTTGGTGATTTAAACTTTGATGATTAACAAACCATTTAAATCAAATCTTATAATATTAATGATATACATGGCTGTATTTTACGAAGAATAAAATTAATAATTACTAATTTTATTGTGAAAAAATGTAATGATTGACTACATAATATTGTACATTTGTCAGAGTAGTAGTTCCTTGTGAACAATATTCTTTATGTATGTTCTCTTTTTATTAGACGTGGTTGATTTGACGGCATAAATGAAATGTCATAAATGTGAGTAAAAAACAAAAATTAAAGAAGTGTCAATACTTGTCTATGTTATAAGAATAATATTGACAGACAGAGTAAGAATATTGTTGACGAACAGACGTTAAGACGAGAAGAATGTTCTATATATATTAATTAAATTAAATTAAATTAAATTAAATTAAAAATGAAAAAATTTTCACATGTTAGTTCTCAACCATAGTATATGATTGGTGCGGTTTAAAGATTTTGAAAAAAATTGGTAAAATGTGTGGTTGACAAGTTAATAAAAATTGTAGGTCCCACAAAATATGTATTTGAAAATGAATTTGAGAAAAAAAGAACTGAAACAAACATGCTCATAATCACTATAATCTAATGTATTAAAAATAATTTTTTTATCTCCATTTCAGTTTTAAAAACTATGATTTGAATTTTAATGCGGTAATAAACAAAGTTACCATTTTTTACATTCATTTTTATTTTTGGTTGAAACTCATTTCTTATTCCTTTTATCTACTTAATGCCCCAAAAAAAAAATTAGATCATCTTTTCACATTTATATTTAATTTAATAGATTAAATATTTAAAAATTTTAATTGTATATTTAGTAAATTGTTGAAAATTTAATGTACAATAAGGATGAACAATAAAAGAGTAATAAATAAAATATTAAAAAATAATTATACATTAATGAATATTAAGGGTGAATATGAAATTTTAAAAAATTTGTAAAGGTAAAATGGTCCAAAAATATTTCTCTATTTAACTTTTTTTAGATGTAGTATAGATAATTGGGCACGTGAAACCAATATCCATGTCACGGTACATGTATATGGTGATTCTATTAATGTAAAAAGCTTAAACCGTTAAAAAATATATTTATATCCAACTAATTTATTTTCCTTAATTTTTACAAATAAAAAATCCTTAAAAAATTAATGATGACAAGAGAATGATTGATCAAATATAGCTTTTAATAGGGATTCAAAACTTGTTAATGTCACCATCTTTTTTTTACAGCCGACATTAATTATATAGTAATTTTTTATATATACTAGTTAAGAATACGTGCGTTGCACGTGATTTTGTAATAATATTATGATTTTTTTATTTTAAAATTATCGATGAATATAACACTTAAATGAAACTCATTTTCAATCATAAGTTCATCAATGATTATGACCAACTAAAGAATTATATTCAAACTTCTTGATAAAACATGTGGTTCATTAAAAAATACATGGCCTCCGTGAATATTAAGTTTGAAAGATTATTAATACTTTTTTAATTATATTTTAAAGTACATATCTAATGGCATATTAGAAAAAGCAACTTTCTTTTATGAAAATTAGTATTAAATTCTAAAATACATGAAAATAGTAGATATAAGTATAAAACAATTTTTCATTGATTTTTTGTATTTATATCATTATAAAAAGCACACGAAAACAAAATTTTAGCATTTTTAGGTAATTATTTCTCAGAAAAAAGAATCTCAAGATTCTTTGACATAAGATAAAGAAGAATTTTCTATTGCAATATCCATTCAGTTTTAATGCACTCATAAATTAAGGGATTTTTTTTTTTGGTTCTCTTCATGCATTCTTTCCCGTAATTCCATCAAAAATATTATTAAATTTCAAGAAAATTCAAAACAACCAGATATTTGGACAATGATTTTAACTCATAACATAAAACTACTTATTATGCGAAATTTACCTTCACCTTATACATAATATGACCCACTTTATCTAAGTTATGTCTTCCTCAGCCGCGTGCTTGAAAGAGTTAGGGTAACATCAATTCTCCTTATTCTAACTCGTTCTTTCATAACAAATATACGTTTAATTGGTTACAAAATGACATAAAACATTATTCGAGCTTAAATTCCTTTTTTTTTTTATATCAAGACTACCACAATAATTAACATTTTTACATCGAACAAATATTCTAAATCAAGAAAAAAAGATATAGAAATCAAAATTTAAAATCAATATTACCATCATATATATTCTTAAAATTAGTGAACCATTCATGAAAAATTAGCACATCTATTATTACCACATTACTATCAAACTAATTATCAAAGATTAAAAATCGTCATTACGAGGAAAAAAATATTCTTGGCATAATAAAAAACAAAAACGAATAACAAAGGAAGAAAGTATGAATCAATAATAAGCAAGTCGAAATGCAAAGCCAAATTCATCTTGTTTTGTTATGTTGATGAAGGAATTTGCTTAAATTCTCGTGCATAATAAGATTGACTCTTTGATTGTTTACAATTAAAGATAATAATTTCAATATATTAAAAAATTTATTAGTATATTTTTATTTATTTTCATTAATTACAATATATATATAATGGAATTTAAAGAGACAAATCACTTTCAATGATCAAAATGCAATATTTATATAATATTAAATAATTTAAATTAAAGCCAAAATAAATTATATTAATTGAAAGATGATTTTAGGAATTATAAGTTATTTGAGGAGCAATATCGTCCATAAATGTTTCTTCCATATTTGGAACAGAGGAAGAAAGTATGAATCAATAATAAGAAAGTTGAAATGTAAAGCCAAATTCATCTTGTTTTGTTATGTTGATGAAAGAATTTGCTTAAATTCTCGTGCATAATAAGATTGATTATTTAATTGTTTACAATTAAATATAATAATTTCAATATATTAATTTTTTTATTAGTATATTTTTATTTATTTTCATTAATTACAATATATAATGAAAAAGAGACAAATCACTTTTAATGATCAAAATACAATATTTATATAGTATTAAATAGTTTAAATTAAAGCCAAAATAAATTATATTAATTAAAAGATGATTTTAGGAACTATAAGTTATTTGAGGGGCAATATCGTCAAAAAATATTTCTCTATTTAAGAGACTTTTAGAATTAGTATAGATAATTAGTATCTTCATGTAAATAATCTTGTTTTGTGTTAAAAAGTCAAAACTATGCATTAATTTAATGAAGTTGCAATAGAGTTATGTTATCTGTCCTAATGGATATGACCAAAGCACATGGCCCAAACAAAAAGACAAGGAGATATGGCTCTTGTTCGATCGATCTATTGGAATGAAGGATCAGTGATGTATGCGTATCAAATTCAACGGTTTTTATCTAATATCTCTAATGAGTATTATTATAATGCTCACCGAGATAAGTGTTCCACACTCATTAGATGAGTGTTGTACAACGAATTTCATGTATTAAAATACAGAAATTGTTACAAATTGAAATTTTGATAAATTACAAAGTGGATAATCTCTTTGTGACTGCGTAGCTGCAGAATCCTCTGATTAACGATCCGAGTGTTGAAGACGAGGGACCATGTGGTTTGAATCCTGGACTTTGAGAGTTGTTGGAAATTTAATTTGCTTGAACCTTCAATGTTTGGACTTTGCTTGAATTTGATTTGTGAAGAAACTTTGATCTTCTTGGACTTGCTTTAATTTGAGGAAGATTTTGGTCTTCTCGAGATTTCCCGTGTTTTGGATTTTCTGCCGGGTTGTAGATTTTCTCCTGGACTTGCTTCTGGACTTCTGGCTTTTCTTCTGCCGGAATTTTTTAACTTCCGATTTCTCTTGGATTTAATGTCATATTTATAGAGAAATCTCAAATTACCCACTTTCCATTTATAACCTTCCAATACGTATTAAATATAAAAGTGGGACGAATTTTCTACGTGGGTTAGTTTTAATACAAATGGGTCATAATAAACTTGGGCTTTAATAAATTTAAATGGACTATTTGTTTTTAATAGGCCAAGCCCATTTATTTATTTTATTTTATTTTTTGGTGTCTACAAATGCCCTTTCAAGATTTATTCATTTATTATGAAAATAAATAAATAAATAAATCTTGACAATTTGAAATTTTATTTAGAGTTTGATTTACACTTAAACTCTTTCAAATATTTATCTCTTAGTTTTAATAGAATTTGAATTCTAAACACAAAAAGAATTTGGATGAGATTGTATAGGTTGAGTTACAATAGAATTATACAACTTCAATCCTACTTGACTTGGATGAAAAGAATTTCAATTATATATATAACACAATCCAACATTGCAAGTAAAAATTTATTCACTCAATGCTACAAAATTATATCCTTGTGAAAGAGTAAATTTTGTCAACCATAGGAAGAAAGAATCCAACATTGTTAATGTAGGAGTAACTCAAAATTTAAGAAAGTCAGAAGAGAGATTTTTTATTTTAGGCTCGGATTTCATCAATTTCAACAGTGATTTGATATCTCATTCATACTTTGCAGGTAATCAAGATTTTTTTTTTTTAATAAAGTAGAAATTGAAGTACAAGAAATCGTTCATCATCTCGTTATCCCATCTTCATTTTTTTATTTTTTTATTATTATTATTTCTTTTTTTAGGTGTACAAGAAGAAAAGAGAAAAAATAAATAAATAAAATAATAATAATAATAATAAAGTTACTGTTCATTGTGTGTGTATGTGTGTGTGAGGGAGAGAGAGTAAGCTGAATCTTGGTTTGCGTGCATGTGTGTGTAAAATCAACAAGTGTTAAGTGTGTGCGCGTCTTTTGGATGCTGATGTTTCAACTTTTTTTTTTTTTTTTTTTTGTTTTTGTTTTTGTTTTTTTTTTCAAGAACACAAAACAGTAACTTTACATTTATGTTTTTTTTTATGCGTTTTTATTAAACACAAATCAGAAAATTTACATTTTTTGGTATGCGTGCATGTGTGTAATTTTGGTTTCTGTTTTACACCTCTTTTGGTTTTGTTTTGTTTGTTTTTTTTTTTTTAAAAGAATATTTATATATATATATGGTATATACACGAGTGTGAATATACCATGTATATGTGTTTGTTTTAGTGTGTGCATGTGATTGTGTTTTGACTACTTTTTTTTTTTTTTTTGAAAGTGTGTATTTTGATGTGAATTGTTTAGTATGCTCTTTTTTTTTTTTTTTTTTTTTTTAACAAACTGAGTTTCTGTTTGACGTTTTTTTTTTTAAAGTGTGTATTTTGATTTGAATTGTTTTGTGTGCTCCTTTTTTTTTTTTTTTTTTTTTTTTTTTTGACAGAATCTTTGAAGCAGACCATAAATTTTGAAGTTCGAATAATTTTAGTTGTGAGAAATAAATATCTCCATGATAGAGGTGTTTCAGAAGTCCAGAAAATTTTGTGTTAAAGACCAAGGACCGAAACTTTTAATCCAATGCATTTTATGTATTTGGAAAACTCATCGTTCTGGACATTAAATCTTAAAATACTTGAAAGATTTAGTGCAAAGAACTGTTTCAATTAGTTTTTATTTTTATTTTTTATTGTATTTTTTTTTTGTTTTTTTTTGTTTTTGATTTTTTTGTTTTTTTTGAATGAGAATTTTTTTTTTTTTTGAAGACCTGGAAATAGAGACTCGGAACGTATCTTTTTAGATATTCTCCGAAGACTCACCCTTCCAGGATGGAGTTTTTAGAAGACCTGGAAATAGAGGCTCGGAACGTATCTTTTTAGATATTCTCCGAAGACTCACTCTTCCAGGATGGAGGATTTAGAAGACTTGGAAATAGAGGCTCGGAACGTATCTTTTTAGATATTCCCCGAAGACTCACCCTTCCAGGATGGAGGATTTAGAATTCAGAAAATTTAATGCCCATAATTACTTTAAATTATGGACCCCCCCTCCCACTTTTTTTTTTTTTGAATTGTTTCTTTGACTATTTTACTATCATTTTGTTTTCTTGTTTGCTTTTATTTGTTTATTTATTTATTTTATTTCTTTGTTTGTTTGTTTATTTTGCAGGAATGGCACAATCAAATTCTAAAAGCAAAGAAAATTTGAAATTACCTGAAATTACTGAGCTTAATGATACGACACGGAAGGGCAAAGTTCTTTGCTTTCCTAAGACAATTGTGAAGTATCACAACCAGACCAATGCCACATGAGAGCTCAAGCTTACTATCCACAGGCCGATGCCATGTCCCTCGACTTTGTGTGTTCCTTTAAAGGAGCTGCACATGCATATTCTCAGTAGCC
This sequence comes from Forsythia viridissima, assembly GCA_030279155.1. Classification (NCBI taxonomy): domain Eukaryota; kingdom Viridiplantae; phylum Streptophyta; class Magnoliopsida; order Lamiales; family Oleaceae; genus Forsythia; species Forsythia viridissima. The sequence continues at coordinate 1,112,299 of CM059041.1, read as the reverse complement.
GCCAGAGGAACTCGGATGCCATCCAACATCCTTCTTTGGGTCCACCTCCACATCATTCTCAGGATATGACGATTATTCCGAGAGCGATCATTTCTGAGAGGATTAATCAAAGAGAAATAAAATGGGGAAGTGCACTTAGCAGCCGTGGAGAAACTTCTTATCTTTCAAAGTTTTGGAAGTGGTCGGTTTGGATCCATAAACTCTTAGTCAAAAGAAATCTTCCTGAGTTAGCTTCTGCAGTTTATTCTGCTACAAAGGAATATTCTCATCCCAATTCTATGTACAGAGCTCTTTGTGAAGTTTGGTGTCCGGACACCAATACCTTTATAACCACAAATGGAGAAATTGGTATTTCTCTCTGGGATATTCGAGAAATCACTGGACTCTCTATTATGGGTGATTATTATGAGGAGGTAGTCCCAAGTCTTTCAGAACTGTCAAATTTGCTTCCCCGGTCTTGCTCATATTTGTTTAAAGCATACTCATTGATAGTCGATAAGAAGAAAACTGATCGAATTCGCCATGTCGATTGGTTTGAGTTTTGGTTCCAAGAAGATGATTGCGTTCCAAATCCTCGGAAGAGTAAGCCTTTCAAGAAAGCTATGGAATCAAAGTCATATAAAGAAAGTCAACGAATAGTAAAAGACAGGATACGGAGACCCGTCGTCACAGACAAGCCAAAAGATATTTTGCGCAGGGACAGGAGTCATTGAAATTCTTCTTTATCTGTTGATGAGGAAGAAGAGTTAGAAATAGCGGCCTATCTTTCGCTTTGGCTTTGTCGTTTCATTTTTCCTTCCAGAGACGACTATCTTAGAGCCGGGACTTTCAAAACAGCTTCCAGAATGGTTGCCAAGTCGACTTACAGTTTAGTTCCTCCTATTTTGACTAGTATTTATCGAGGAGTTACAGAAACATCAAATTGTGTGGCAGGTCATGACATTGGATTGATCAAATATGCATTTCCTGGACATTTTCTGTATGCTTGGGCTGCAACTTATTTTCTTCGAGGAATTTACAGCAACATTGACAAAAGCATTGGTCGCCCTATTATTAGAAGATATGCCAAAACTTTAAATGATCTCCAGCCTTGCGAAGTTGACATGTTCGATTGTCGAGAACTTGTTCGTGGAAGGATGAATCATAATGATTTTTGTTGGAACCCTATTCATTTGCCTCCTCATTGTGGTATATGCACGGATAAGGACGATAGATCTACGGAGATTTCAGAGTTCATGATTAGCATTCGACCTGGATTTGTTTTTTATCGCCAAGGATCTGGTTCGTACATTCTTGAAGCATATAACCCTCATCGATTTGGAAGGCAACAAGGCTTCAAACAAAAACTTCCAGGCTCACCAAAAGATATGAACCTAGTAGTAAATCCAATGACTCTTTATTGTGCTTGGTTATCTTTGACACAAGTAGGGAGTGGATGTTCATTCCATATTCCAGGGAGAACCAATAATATACAAAATCAAGTTGATTCTGCATACGAAGATTGGTGGAATAATGAAGTACTTCCAAGATTGAACAAGGTTCAAGTGAAGGAGTTATTATCCAGTGAGGATACAGACTTTAGACTTGAGCAACCCGCACATATACCAAAGCATAAGGAAAATGACAAAGCCAAAGAGATCAACCCTTCCCGTGTAGCTTCCCAAAGAACTTTTCAAAAAAGAGCATTGGATTTTCCAGATGAAGGAGGTCCTAAGAGGCTTAAATTTACATTCCCTTCAACAGGAATCGTTTCCCCTTCAGAGCGTGTAGAGAAGATACCTAGGACAATCTTAGTTTCAGAAGATAGTAATTCCGGAGATCAAATATCTCGGGGACTTGAAGCAACTCTTGTTCCGAAAGATAGCAGTTCTGAAGATCAGGTATGATTTCAATTTCTTTTCTTTTCTTTTTTGTTTTTTTTTTGTTTTTGTTTTTCTTAATGTATCAACTTTTGACTTCAGACTACCGTTTCTTTGATACATCGTCGAAAGCGGTCGATACGACTGAAAAAGCCTCAATTTATTCAAAGCAACCACGAAACCTGCGCTGAAACTTCAAACATGGATTTGAGCATCCCGGATGTATCTTTACATGACGAAAATTTAGACATGTCGCCTCAAACACGAAATGCAGGTGTATATCTGTTCCTTATTATTTTACCTGACTGTTTGATATATCGGTGCGCAACTTCATTTCATCATTTTTTTTGTAGTATTTCCAAAAATTCCCGAAGAGCTAAATTTTTACACAAGTCCAAGTCCTTTACTAGATCAGACGAGCGAGAACCTTGACATGATTGATGCACTTGATGGGATTGATGGCCTTAATGGTTCGAAAGACCTTTCCTGTGATTATCCTAGTCATATCAGTGGTGGTATTTTGACATCCAAGCTGGCAGATATCAATGATGAGGGAGAAGTAAATTCTGGAACTTCAGTAGTCAAGATTCTGGAGAATGGACAAGAAGCACCTGTTACCCCATCTTCGTTGTCTTTGATTGTTGTTTCTACTTCAAATACAAACAATCGTGGGATTGCGCCAATTTGTTCTTCAATGTCTGAACTTCTGCTTGGATTTACTGAAGACTCTTCTTTTCTAAAAGATGTTTTTCGAAAAGCCATGACTAAGTATCTCAAGAAGTCATTCACGGATGTGATAAAACACGATTTTTCAAATCTTAGGACTTGGTGGGCTAAAAGCAATCAGAGACTTCAAAACTTGATCACTGAATCATTTCAAGCGGATCCAGCACCTTTGACGAAGCGTATGGAAGTGTTTCTTAAAAGAGTTGATGCTTACATTTCCAAAAGAAAGCAAATTTTAGAGTATCCGACTTTAGAAGAAAGGGACCAACAATTGGAGTCTTTGGACAGTCGAATAGATGTAGAGATGACCATATTTTCTTCTTTGGAAAATAAGACTGACGAGTTGGCTTTCCAGCTGGACAAACTCCGTGATGAACTTCAGACTCGTAAGGAAAATCTGGATAAAATGAAAGAGGCCAGGATCACTCTGAGACAGTCAAAAATTAGAAATATCGCCAACGTGGAATCCATCAATCAGGAGAGGAAGACTCTTGAAGACAGCTTCTTGCAACTGGCTGAAAGTGATTGATCCTTTGAGTTGACACTCTACATTTTTTTTTGTTTATTCTCTTTTGTATCATCCTTTTTTTATGCAAAGACAAATAAAGAGATATAAATATGATTATCGATTTTGACTGAACTTGGATTTATATATATGATATTTTTTTTATATATATATATAGCCGTTCACAGTTTATCCTCTTGCGGGCCAAGAGTATTACACAATTTTTTTTTTTACAAAGGAAAATAAAACAAAGTTTAAGCGTAAAAACGCTTCAAAAATTTTCCGTTAATAGGTCCAATCTGCAATCCATTTTTGTCCACGATCTTGTATGTTCCATTGGTGAACACATGAGTAACGACAAATGGATCATCTCATTTAGGTTGGAACTTGCCCCCTGTCTTTTTTGTAATTATGATAGGCCTACGTACTGAAAGTACTAAATCTCCAACTTGAAATGATCTTGGCCGTACTTTTTTATTGAAAGACTTTGCCATCCGAGCTTGATAACATTGCAGGTGCATTTGAGCTTCTAATCTTTTCTCATCCAAAGCTTCCAGCTCCTCAAGTCGAAGACGGGCATTTTTCTCTATCGTCAAACCTTCTTGGATGGCAATTCTCAATGATGGAATCTGGCACTCTAAGGGAAGTACAGCTTCCACACCATATACCAAGGCATATGGAGTAGCTTGTGTTGGAGTCCAGTAAGTAGTGCGATAAGCCCACAAAGCTTCTCCAATTCTTTCATGGCAGTCTCTTTTAGATTTGGATACAACCTTCTTCAACAAATTGCACAAGGTCTTGTTGAATGCCTCTGCCAATCCATTAGCTGCTACATTATACATAGACGAATTGTATTGTCTGAATCCAAACTTGGTGCAAAGATTATTGATGTGACTATTGCAGAATGGTTTTCCATTATCAGTGATGATGTATCGAGAAACTCCATACCGATAAATTATTTGACCGTGAATGAAATCTGCAACATTTTCTTTCTTTACTTCTCTCAATGGTATAGCTTCGGCCCACTTAGAGAAATAGTCAGTCCCAGCGATGATGTATGAATGTCCAGCTGAAGACTTCGGTCTTATGGGTCAATCACGTCAAGACCCCATGCATCAAATAGCCAGGAAGCTATTGTCGAATGTAATAGTTCTGGAGATTGATGAATGAAATTTGCATGGACTTGGCAAGCTTCACATTTTTTTGCAAAATCCATAGAATCTTGAACTATAGTCGGCCAATAGTATTCCATTCTTTTATCCGAAAATGGAGTTTAGGTCCTGACTGATGAGCACTACATATTCCAGAATGAGCTTCCTCCAGGGCATATGTCGATTCCTCACTACTTAAGCATCGAAGGAATACTCCATCAAACGAGCGCCGATAGAGTGTGTCCTTATAGAAGATAAAGTAAGAAGCACGTCTCTGAACTTCTGTTTTATGACGAGGGCTATCAGGTAACTTATGATGTTGAAGACAATCAATTAACGGTTGCCTCCAATCATTCGCTTCTTTGCCACTAATTTCAACATTATTGTTCTCCTCAAGATTTTCAGGCAGCAGTGGTGGAATTATCCATCTTTGAACAATTGATACTGGGTGAGAAAAATCTTCATCTGACCTGGCCAGAACAGTAGCCAAATTAGCTAAGGCATCTGCTTCTCTGTTTTCATTTCTGGGAATGGATTTGATTTTTACTGATTCAAATCGTTTTAGGAGTGTTAATGCATATTCATGATATGGCTTTAGGTTTAAATTCCGGACTTCATACTCGGAAAGGAGTTGGTTGATTATCAACAAAGAATCTCCAAAGACTTCTAGTTGATTGACTTCTATATCCAGTGCTGTTTCCAAACCAATAATAAGAGCTTGATATTCTACCATATTGTTGGAGCATCTTTCTGTCAAAGTAAATGAATAGGGCATGACTTGATCATGGAGAGTAACAAATACAACTCCTGCTCCGGCACCATATCTTCGAGCTGCACCATCAAAGAATAACCTCCATGAAGGTATAACTTCAGTGTAAAAAACTTCTTCGTCCGGAAAGTCTTCAGAAAGTTCCCATTCTGCCAGAATAGGATGATCAGCGAGAAAATCTGCCAGAGCTTGTCCCTTAACAACCTTTTGTGGAATGAATTTGATGTCGAACTCAGACAATAGAAGTGCCCATTTTTCTATCCTCCCAGAAAGAATCGGTCTGGACATTATGTATTTTAATGGATCAATCTTTGAGACAAGATTGATTGTGTGTGCTAGCATGTAATGCCTCAACTTTTTAACTGCAAAAATCAATGCAAGACAGATTTTCTCAATAGGCGAATACTTCATTTCAGCACTTACCAATGTCCGGCTTAAGTAATATAGTGCATTTTCTTTTCCTTCGTTATTGATTTGGACAAGAAGTGCACCTAAAGAAGATTCTTGTGCTGCGATATAGAGAGTCAATGGCTTTCTCAGGATTGGAGCTGTGAGCACCGGTGGATGAGATAAATATTGTTTAATGCCTTGGAAAGCATTTCGACAAGTATTATCCCATTCAAATGGCACATCTTTCTTCACTAGCCTGTTGAATGGATGGCAACGACCAGCAAAATTGGAGATAAATCTTCGAATGTATGCCAACCTTCCTTGAAGACTTTTCAATTCATGCAAATTACTTGGCTCTGGCATGTTTATTATAGCATCAATTTTTGATTGATCTATTTCAGTACCTCGATGTCAAACAATGAAGCCAAGAAATTTTCCAGAAGTAACACCAAATGCACACTTTAATGGATTCATTTTCAACTGGTAACGCCGGAGTCTTTTAAAAACATCCCGCAAGTCTTGTAGATGATCATCTCGTTTCTTTGTTTTGACAACAAGGTCATCCACATAGCATTCCACTTGCTTATGCATCATATCATCAAAGATCTTTTGCATCGCCCGTTGATAAGTTGCTCCAGCATTTTTCAATCCAAACGGCATGACCTTGTAACAATATATGCCCTTAGGAATACGGAATGCCGTGAGCTCTTCGTCTTTTAGATTCATTCGAATTTGATTGTACCCTGAAGACCCATCCATAAAAGATAGAACTTCGTATCCTGTAGTAGCGTCCACCATCAACTCTGTTATCGGAAGTGGAAAATCATCTTTCGGACAAGCTTGATTCAGATCTCGAAAGTCAACACAGACTCTTAATTGTCCATTCTTTTTCATGACTGGAACGATATTAGCAATCCAAGTTGGGTACTTAACTTCGCGTATGAACCCGGCTTCAATAAGTTTGTTGACTTCTACTTCAATTTGTGGAATCATTTCTGGTTGGAATCTTCTTTGGGGTTGTTTGATCGGGCGAACTCCATGCTTTACCGCAAGATGATGCACTGCAACTTTAGGATCTAACCCTAGCATTTCTTTGTAGGACCATGCAAATACGTCTTTGTATTGCTGGAGCAGGTTGAAGTACTCGGATTCCTCCTTTTCACTGAGAAGAGCACTTACAAACACCGGTCTCATATCTTCTTCTGTTCCCAAGTTTAACTGCTTTAAATCATCCACGGTAGCTTGCCCCCCTTCTTCGAATATTGGCAGAGCTGGTTGAGGTTCATTTGCCGTGGTTGAATTTTCAAATTCAGAATCTGAGTCAGATGCTTCTTCAAAAGCAATGTGATTAATTGATACCTCTTCTTTATCCTCGCCATTCTTTTGAGATGAGACAGTTTTTCGATTCCTATTCCTTCTTCTTGACTGTTGAGGCTTCACACTTGAATTAGAAGTCTTAACTCCAAGTCGAGAAAATGTAGACTGTCTTTGAGAAGATTCTGGATAAGCCTGCACATTTTTGTCAACTTGAACAGAAGTAGGAGAATCACCACTTAACCTTTGAAAGACGGATGTTCTACCTCTTGGATCAACTATTGTGGAAGTCTCTCTTTCCAGCCTTTCGAATATTGAAACTCTGACATTCTCACTTTGAATTCGATCAAATACTGAAGGTCTTGACTCTTTTGGCTTTTCTTCGGCAGTCTCATAGATTTGAATCATGATTGGATTTGAGGACACCTTCTTGACTTTAATTTTTCTTGGTGGACCTAGATTATATCCCAATCCATACTTTAGTTGTACAATAAATGATCCACCAGAATCTGAAGGAACACGTCCACCTAAAAGAACAGCATCAAGATCACCCAGTTTACGAGGCTCTCCTTTTCCAAATCCAGCATTCTCGAACAACTTCTTAACTTGTGGATTGTAATGTCCCTTAAAAGTTTGTTCCGGGTCTTCAACTTCTTTGACATGTGGTATGTTTTGTTTGGATGGATTAGAGATACATAGCTTTTCTATATTCGGAATATATGTTGAAACTTTGCTAGTCTTCGGAACTGTAACAAGTTGATAGGGTAGTGCCAATTTAGGAATGTTGGGTATCGGAAAAGTTAATTCTTTTCTCAATACCTTAACATCTGCTGACGACGTTTGAGGTTGTTTGCCTTTGGAGAGCTCTCCACAAGTAAGTTTTGATCTACCTATCATAAGTTGATGAGACGGCACTACAACAAGTCGGTGATCATTGTTTGTATCTTCTTTAATTTCAACTCCAGCTGCGGACAATCCTGCTGAATGAAACTATTCACCTTCTGAGTAGAACTTGGCATCTGCAAAATAAGATTCTTCTTTGAGGAATGGTTTTGACTCAGCCACCACAGATTTGACTTCTCCATCTCGGCTATACTTGAAACGTTGATGCCAAGTTGAAGGCACCACTCCAGTTTTATGCAGCCAAACACGTCCAAGGAGCAACTCATATGATGTTTTGGCATTAATGATATGAAAGAGAGCCGAGGAATTTAACTCCCCTATTTGCAACTTCAGGCGAATCATGCCAATAGCTCGCTGACCCTTTTGATTGAATCCTTGAATCATGATATTGCTCTTTGATAGATCATCAACATTTATTCCAATCTTCTTCATTGTTTTGATTGGCATAATGTTTACAGCAGAACCGCAATCAATCATTATTCGATACAATTTACATTCTCAGATACATCCACTGACGTATAGTGGTCTATTATGCAAGCGAGATCCAAGTTGTAAATTATCATCGTTGAACGTGATAGTGGCCATACAGTCTTGATAAGTTGTAGATTTAACTAGTTCCAATACTTTTCCTTGGTAAGATTCCGGATCAATCAATGCTGCAATTAGAGCCATACGATCGTCAAAAGAGAGATTAAGGGCATCTGCCAGGCTCGTGCCAGAAGGAATGTTACTGAGTTGTGATACGACCTTCCTTGTCTTTGAACTCTCTCCTGGTACATTTTTTGACTCACTTCCTCCATCTACATTGATGACATTGGAGGTAAAACATTGTTCGTCAAAGAAACTCTTAGAAAAATATTCTCCCAGGGTTACTGGTCTAGAAAAAAAACGTGGTGTAGCCTCTGTTTTTGTTGATTTTTTGTTTGCTCTTGCTTTAACTTTGGTTTTCTTCTTTTGACTGTTTCTTGGCTTTCTTCTTGATTCTGGTTTCTCGTCATGGGTGTCAGGACTTGGAAGTCGTGGAGCTTTCTGGCGGCGTCTTTTCACGAGAGTCCATGCTCCCTGACTTTCTTCAGATGATACTTCATCAATAGATTGAACTTCAGTACTCCGTGCCCCCAATGTCAGTCCTGCAAGAGGTACAGAAGATGATTTTTTACCTGTTTCGTTTGATCTCCGATATTTCTCCATCTTACTTATGAAAGTAGACCATCCATCCCCAATTTCATCTTCAGATTCAGAGTCAGAATCCCAAACGTCTAGATCACCAGTCATGATTTCATAGAAGGTTGGACGATTACCGCTATCTGGTTTGACCATCTCTGGATAGACATATGTGACGGTGACTTCTTCGTCTACTTTGAGTTGTACCGGAATAGCTCCTTTCGGAAGTTGAGGTCCAAATTCAGCCACCTCAGATAATGACTTTCCAGCATCATATATAGTAAGGAATGTCTGCTCTTTATTTGAAATGGGAATTGGGTCAAATGATCCAAACGAAACCATCGAACAACTGGCAGTTGGATTTTCACCAATTTCAAGTTTGTTTTTATTTTCTCTGTCTAAACGGACAATAAGATCCTTTAGCACAAAACACCTCTCCACTGGATGACTAATGATTTGATGGAATCTGCAATATTTAGGATGATCAACTTGACCAGCCTCTTCCAGCCTTTTTGGTTCAATTATCTTTTGTTCAAGGAGTTGATCTAAAATCCCGGAAACTTCAGAGTCTGAGAATGGATATTCTTTTTCTTCAAGTTCCTTCAGAGTAAGAAGACCTTTCCTTTGGACTTGTACTTTGTTGGGTCTGAACTCCGGTTTTAGCTTTGGACCTGGACTTGAACTTGATTTTTTAAAAGTGATTTTTGCAGGAACAGTGGAAATTGTCATGGCCTCTTTGGGCTTACCTGACTTACCATCCCTCTTGATTTCCTTCTTGGGATCTTTCTTGTCACGTAGATCACTCGGTAAGTAACTTCCGTATCTTACAATCTGAATTTCTAGATCATGGGCACGCATAGCCAACTCTTCAAAAGAATGAGGCATATTTGCTTGGAGATTATAAAGTAGTCCACAATGCATACCTTGGACACACATGTCAATAGAGGATGTTTTGCTAATGCGTTCTTTACAGTTAAGAACAATGTTTCTCCATCTTTCAATATACTCTTCGACCAGCTCTTCCTTGCTCTATTTTGTTCGGCCAAGTTCCGGAAGGCTAACTGTCCGCCTGGTACTATAGAAGCGTGTTAGGAACTCCCGCTCAAGTTGATCCCAACTATCAATTGATCCAGCCGGTAAGTCTGTATACCATTCAAATGCTGCACCTCTGAGGGAGCGTACAAACTGCTTCGCCATGGTGTCATTGTAGGTGCCAGCGTTGTTACATGTTTCAATGAAATGAGCAACATGTTGTTTTGGGTTTCCTTTTCCATCGAAACATTGGAACTTCGGAGGTTGGTAACCAAGCGGCATCCTCATTTCTTCAATCCGACGGCTGTAGGGTTTAGCATAAACCATTGAAGATTGTGGCGAACCACCATATTGGGCACGGATTGTGTCAGCAATCATATGATGGAGTTGTTGGACAGACAGAGAGCCAACAGAGAGTTGAGTTGTATCACGCAATACATTTTGCACTACTGTCCGGTCATGCATATCTTGCTTCTGTTGGTGCTCTTGGATTTCGGGATCCTTAGTTCTGGAAGAGCTTGTATTTTTTGGACTGTCTTCCGTCAATGGACTTGGTAGTTCGAGTCAGTGCATGAGGGTGGAAATTTGTGCCTCTGTCTTCCAGCATTTTTGTTAGCTTTTCAATGGCCAAGGCCATTTGCTGAATTCGGTCATCAGAGTCAGGTGTCATTTCTGCTACCATCACTGGCTCGAGAGATTCTTCAGAAGTGGTATAATTACCCCATTTTTGCGGAGAAGTGACATGTGTCGATCCAGACACGGATCCATTACTGGAATCAGAGCCGAAATGAGAACTTTTTGCTAAGTTCTTGGATTTTTCTGCAGAACAGGAACCGGACTTCCTAGACTTAAAAATTTTGACTTTGCCCTTATTAGAAAACTTCCTCAGTGGTGAAACCAACTGAATTTTCTCGGTCTTCGTCTGGGCTCTGGTTGTATGGAAGAGTTCAGCAAGTGTTTTCTCAAATGGAGTCACGATTTCTTTCGATTTTTCACCTGCCATAGTTGATGTAGTGATTGACTTGAAGATTTCACGGAATCGGAAGATGAGAGGGCAAAAAAAGTCCCACCGGGCGTGCCAAGAAATTTGTACAACAAATTTCGTGTATTAAAATACAGAAACTGTTACAAATTGAAATTTTGATAAATTACAAAGTGGATAATCTCCTTGTGACTGCGTAGCTGCAGAATCCTCTGATTAACGATCCGAGTGTTGAAGACGAGGGGCCACGTGGCTTGAATCCTAGACTTCGAGAGTTGTTGGAAATTTAATTTGCTTGAACCTTCAATGTTTGGACTTTGCTTGAATTTGATTTGTGAAGAAACTTTGATCTTCTTGGACTTGCTTTAATTTGAAGAAGATTTTAGTCTTCTTGAGATTTCCCGCGTTTTGAATTTTCTGCCGGGTTGTGGATTTTCTCCAGGACTTGCTTCTGGACTTTTGGCTTTTCTTTTGCCGGAATTTTTTAACTTCCGATTTCTCTTGGACTTAATGTCATATTTATAGAGAAATCTCAAATTACCCACTTTCCATTTATAACCTTCCAATACGTATTAAATATAAAAGTGGGACGAATTTTCTACGTGGGTTAGTTTTAATACGAATGGGTCATAATAAACTTGGGCTTTAATAAATTTAAATGGACTATTTGTTTTTAATAGGCCAAGCCTATTTATTTATTTTATTTTATTTTTTGGTGTCTACAAGTGTAAAGTAGGCATTTACACTCATCCAATGAGTGCATAACACTTGTTAGAGTGGACATTATAACAATACCCACCAGAGGCATTAGATCAAAACCTTCAAATTCAAAGTTGACGTCAGTAGTGTTTGACATAATAATTTTGCTATCATTATTTTCCTCTTGTTTACTGGTTATATTTAAAGGTGTAAAAAAGTACTATGTTGTTCAAACTTGCAGTAATTTGGTATTTGAAAAGTATGGTCTAGGCATGACATGACACAATACAGTGTAGATTGTGCCATGGGCCAGCTAGACCGCCCCGCCCCGATTACTAAACGGGGCGAGGACGAGAATTATAGCCTCCACCCCGAATTCTCCGAATCCGCCCTTAATGTTTTTATTTTATTTTATTTTATTTTTATGTTTTAAAATTTATATTGTATGTAAAAAAATAAAAAAATTGTATTAAAAATTAATTAATTAATTAATTAATTGAGATGATACCCGCCCCGCCCCCGCCCCCGCCCCCAAGTTGTGGTAAGCTAATGGGATGATAAAGGTCCAAAGTTTAAACCACATGTCTCAAGAATGATGAACTGGACTCCTACTGACACACTCGTTTTAACACCACTAGCTATGTAGTAGGAGGCGGGGTGTGGAAAGATGCTTTTGATTGAAGAAAAACCAAGATTGATTTACAAACTTATTTACAGCACAAATTAGCATCTAATTTCAAACACAATAGCCGAAATAGTCAATAGATATACACATTTAGGACTATCAAGGCTAAATAATTACTCAACAGTTATTCCCCTTATCTCAAGAGTATCCAACTTCTTAGGTCTCTTGTAATTTTTCAACAAAAGAGAGCAACAAACGACACTCACTGAAGAGGCTGCCATTGCTGCTCCAGCAATCCATGGAGGTAATCGGAATCCGGTGGACGGGAAAAGGGCCCCAGCAGCCACTGGTATGCTGATGATATTGTAACCTAATGCCCAGAGGTAGTTAAGACGAATACGGAAAAAGGTTTTCCGGGAAAGGTCTATGGCAGTAATGACATCCTCCAAATTGCTCTTCATCAGAACAATGTCGGCTGCCTCAATGGCAATGTCAGTGCCGGCACCAATTGCCATTCCGACGTCGGCAGCAACGAGTGCTGGTGAGTCATTAATTCCATCTCCCACCATTGCCACAACATATCCTTCATCCTGTAGACAAAAATAATTGTAAGAATGATGCAGTTAGAATAACAAATTGGCATATATTGGCTACATCAAGAGATGCAAATTTCAAATATTTCATTTGCAAAGTATACTCTATATACTGGACAACTCTGAGAGAACAGCTATGAAGAGGCTACAAAGTGCATGAAGAGGGCACTTGAGATATAGCTCTAGTTTCTTTTACTCTCTTCTTCCTGGTCTTCTGGACTAGTTAAATTTTTTGCATTGTACTTTCTTTGGATGGAGGTCGCATTGTATGTCCCCTCCTAAGTTAGTCTTTTATTTTATTTTCGCCTCTTTTCTTAGCCTTATCTTTTGAGCTTCTTTTATTAATAAATACTCCACCTTTGCGTTGGTTCGATAAGAAAACCTCCAACATAACTGATGTATAGATCCATCACCAAGACGGATCTTGGGTCCGACCACCAAATCTTCACAAGTTCACATTTTACAAGAATGGTCAAGATATTGAGCTCACCTGCAGTTCCTTCACTTTCTCGGCTTTATTCTCAGGTTTAGCTTCTGCAATGACAGTATCTATTCCAACTTCCTTGGCAATTGAATTTGCAGTTCCCCAATTGTCACCTGTGACTACTATACTTCTGACTTTCATGGACTTGAGAATGGAAACGACTTCACGAGCCCCAGCCTTCAATGGATCAGAAATGGAAAGAATTCCGACCAACTCCCTGTCTACGGACACAAGAATCCCGGTTTGAGCCAACCCTTCAGTCTCTGATAGTATTTCCTCAGCATCAAGTGGAATATTGACATTTTGCTCCAACATTAATCCCTTGTTTCCCACAAGAATTTCCTTGTTTCGAACAACAGCCTTCACACCATGGCCGGTTATGGATTCAAAGTCGAGGGCTTCGGACCAGACAGGGTGCTCTTTATCTTGCCTAAATCTTTTGGCATACTCAACGACTGCCTTGGCTAATGGGTGTTCGCTGTTTACCTGATAAATCAGAAAACACGCAGTTATCTAAGTTATTACTTGGATATATAAGCCGGAAGAAAGTGACACTGCATTTTCATTAAACTAAATCTGATCTAGTTTGTAGATGGTTTGCTCCAAATTCATTAAACTATAAATGTACAAAGAAAAAAAAATTCTGGTTTTCTACAAATTCTAAGACAAATAGAGATCCATATTTATCTTAATGAAAATTCCAAACAACAACCGAATGTATATAAGCTTCCCTTTTAGAAAGTTCAGAAGATTTGAAAAGAATACCTCAGCAGCAGCGACCAGCTCATAGAATTCTCGAAGAACCATATTTTTCAACAGTCTTGTGTTAACTACCACTGGCTTGCCAATTGTGAGAGTTCCTGTCTTGTCGAAAACTATACAGTTCACCTGTCACAATATAGCAAGTAGTAACTAGTAATAAAAATGAGTCTGTTTTCAGTCATTCAAGTTGACACATTTTTTACGACAATATGGTGAATGTTCCCCTGTACGATTGCTGTTTCCATATATTGACTTTATCAGTCTAGACAAGAGTTACTTTTGAAATAATTAACTTTTTTAACAGGACGGAAAAAGTAACACATCTAAACATATTTGGAAACAAAAGATACTTTTTTCAAGCTTAGCCAAACATGCTGTAGTCATCAGCAGCAAAATTATTTATCAGAATTTAACCTTATGAGTGCTTTCTAATGCCTGACCACCTTTAATCAGGACACCTTGAGAAGCACCGACTCCTGTACCAACCATAACAGCAGTTGGAGTAGCCAAGCCAAGTGCACACGGGCAGGCTATGACCATGACGGAAATGCCAAACTGAAGTGCAAGCTGAAAGCTATCCATAGAAGTAGGAATCCAAGATTTTGGATAGCCATGTAATTCTCCAGCTAAAAACCAGGCAAGCCAAGTGCCAAATGAAAGAATTATAATCTGCAAATTGCAAACTAGCATTCAACTAATTAATTTAGGCTAAGAGATAATCGGTTAGCAGTATAGACCAAATATCCCGCAACTCAAAATGGAGAAAGCAGTAGTATCCTTACAAGGGGTACGAAGAATTTGGAAATGCGATCAGCAAACTTTTGGACTGGAGCTTTGGCCATTTGTGCTGATTCAACAAGTCGAACAATTTGTGAAAGTGCACTTTCCGATCCAACCCTTGTAGCCTTAATGTGTAGCACCCCATTCTCGTTCACGGTTCCTCCGATAACTATGTCACCCTTCCTCTTGGCCACTGGCCTAGATTCTCCAGTTATCATGCTCTCGTTTACAAAACTTTGACCCCAGACAACAAAGCCATCACAAGCTACTTTTTCACCAGGAATAATCTTAATAATGTCATTCTTTTGTATTAATCGACTGTCTATTTCTTCCTCATTGATCAAATTTCCTTCATTGTCCAGGCTTAAAAGGGTCGCTGTCTCGGGAGCCAAGTCCATGAGCTTCTCGATGGCTTCAGACGTCTTCCCCTTTGCCAAAACTTCAAGATACTTACCGAGTAGAATGAATGAAATGAGCATTGAGCTGGTCTCGAAAAAATCAGTTGACTTAAAACTTTGAGAAGTGGTGGCTATCAATACTGAGTAGACTGAATAAAAGTAGGCGGCATTTGTTCCCAGGGCAATCAAAACATCCATATTTGCAGAACCATGGCGTAAAGCGTTGTAAGAACCAGTGTAGAATCGTCGACCGATGATGAATTGCACTGGAGTAGACAATATCCACCTTAACATCTCCCCAATGCTAAGCATGTTCACTATTTTAATATCCAACCCAAGTTTTATACCAGGGATATACACGAGGACCATGGACATTAAGAATACAGGAATTGTAAAAAACAAACTCCAAAGAAAAGATCTGTAATAACGTTTGATCTCCTCCTGCCTATGAGCTTCTCTTCCCCCTCCTTCTGGAAATATAATTGCCTTCAACTGTCCTGATCCAGTCGACTCAATTATCTTTATAAAAGTTCTAGGTCCCGTCAAATCTGGTTTGTACGAAATTGTGAACTTTTGGAGATCTAAATCAAAGTCTATATCTTGAACTCCTGGCAGTGCTTGAAGAGAATTTCCAATTATTCTCATAGAATTTTCAGTTCTTATTCCATGAACTTGCAGTTGTATTTTCGATCTATCTTCTCCGGCACTGATAAGTATGGCTTCAAACCCAGCATCTTCTATGGCTTCCAAGATCTGATTGTACCTCAAGATCTTCGGATCGTATTGAACTTCAGCCTCTTCGGTTGCTAATGCAACATGTGCTTTTATTACACCATGCAATGCTTGTAAAGAAGATTCCACAGTTGTGGAACAAGAAGTGCAACTCATTTCCTTTATGAGAATTCGGCATACTTGAGTAGATTTCTCATTGATCTCTTCTTTGATCATCATGGCTTGAAATCCTACGTCCTCAATTGTCTCGCGGATCATTTCCTCCTGCGTATTGCAACAAGGAAATTGGGCAAACATTACCAACGACCCATAATTTATACATTAAAGATTAAATAAACCTCTCTCTTTAATGGGTGTATGTTTGACCATTTCATTCTAAACTTTGGTGCATAGCGGGGTTAAAACCTATTCGCCAACTAGCTTAGGGTCTGGTTTCAATTTGATCACAGAATGTTATATTTTGTTTTATGTTAATCACTATGTTGGTCTCTGTCAACCCAACCAACAGAATTGCTGATTTGTCAAACGAAATTATTAACGTGGTCGTTAAACATGACATTAATGTTCCACGCAAGAGATCTTGGCAAAAAGCATAATTGAAACCAAATATCGCTTGTATATAAGGTAATTCAAGAAATTAAGTAAAAATCTAAATTCAAAGATTTGAAAACAGATGCCATAAAGTATAAACTATGACACCAACAGATGCTTCTAACAGTGCATAAATTGCAATTCAAGAATGCATGAACATACAGCCAGCCAGCCACATCAAAATTTTACAGCACCCCAGCTGATTTATGTAATTATTCACAAATAAATCAATCAGATACAAAAAAATCCAAAATCAAATTAAAAAATTGGCTGCATTGCAACAGATATTGAACATAATTCAGTTTCAAGATAGAACAAAAAAACCCCAAAAAAATAAACCCTTACAACAGCCTCTTTGATTATGTGTGTATGTGTGAACTTACATTGACAAAGGCAGGGTAAAACATGACTTGGGCTCTGTTATTCAACACATCAACAACAGCCTCTTTGATTCCGGGAAGTCTCTTTACGGCCTTTTCAACGGAGCCGGCACACGCAGCGCAAGTCATTCCAATTACTGAGAACAAGACCTTTGATTCTTCATCAAATGACACATTTACGCCCTTTGGATATTTCGGCATTGATGGGTAGTGTGGCATTGGAGTCAAATTTCCACTCTCGTTCCTTATGCATGCCCATGACAGCAATTTGGCCGCCATTATTATCGATTTTGAGCAGCCTTTTTGTTTTGGTTTGAATTTGGTAGCAATTGGTTGAATATATATAGTTGCATTATTTACACACAAAAACAAAACAAATAATACAAGCAAGCACTTTACTGAAATTAACGAGCGCTTTTACATGGATTTTATATTATTTTCCTTTTAGCCTTTAAAGTTTAAAGAACAAGCATTGGTGGCAATCATGTCATCACATGTAAGACTAGTAAATTAATAAAATTAGATCGTTGGGTCGATTTTGTTCAGATCAAGTTATAAAATATATTAGTATACCGTTTATATGCGGTGGAATTCGACCGTAAATTTAGAATTCTAATTCAATGGATAATAGCATATGAAAAATGAGTTAGATTTGAAAATCTGATTTGAAGAAGAGATTTGACGAAAAGAGAATATATGATGGAGAGAGAGAGTGAAATTGAAAATTTTCTACGGTCGTGATTAATATATTTAAAAATTAGTATTGAATATTTAGTACTATCAAATCTTATTTACTTCAACGTATCCACATTCATTGGATATTCATTGGCTTAATGATATCCCTTTTTTGCATCGATGTGATAGATAGAAAGTGTTGATAGCAGCAAAATTTTATGTTAGTACTCGAATTTTATTTTATTTCAAAATGATCATTAAAATTTACTTTTTATTTTAGTTTGATTATTCGATTAAATTTTGTTAGTTTCTAACAGAATATTTGATGTGGAATACTTCCATGTTGACGCCAAGCTAGATTGTAGTTTGTCACACTAGATATTACATTAGAAAAATTATCGAATTATAATAAAGTGTCTAAATGAGATAAAAAATAAAAAAAAAGTAAGCTTTAATAATTCAGAGACGTTAGATTGAACAAAATCATAAAGTGAAAAATATTGAAAAAAAAAAGATATACGCGACAAAAAATACCAGTTTTACTTTATAATTTTTCATACTTAACTTATCAATAAAGTTTTTATATTTTTAAAATATAATTTTTACATGGTTTTTATGTACTAAATCAAATACTAAATAAAACAATCTTAGTACTACAAACTTTTATACAATGCAAACATATAGAATATTCATTCATTTCTAATTTTTAAATTATTTTTAATGTATAATTTATCAAACCGGGCCCGGGCGAACGCCTTTTAATTATTTAAATGGTGAAAAAGTTTGTTGCGGGTTCCCTCCATATGATACGGACCTCAGTGGTGGGCCCGGTAGTTCAGATTTTGCGCTCTTTTTTCATTCAAATTCGGGAAATTGGCGCAAATGGTCCCTAATCTTTTCCCTCAGTGAGAAATTGGTCCCTAATCTTAATTTTTTTGACACAAAAATCTCTAACATATATGTTTTGAGGTGAAATTGATCTTCATTTGATGAAAAAGATAAATATGCCCTTATTTTTAATTAGAGAAATTTTTAATTGGATTTCTAATATTTACAAAAAGTACAAATGGGTCTGATAATTTTATTATTTATAAAAAAATTAAAAAAAAAAACAAATTGATAATATACTAAACTATTTTGTATATTTTACAAACCATTACAGTATAACTAAAATTTAAGCTCATCATTATTAACAAACGTGTTAATTAAAATTATTTTATTATTAATAAGTAATCATATTATATAAAATTTAAACTTTAATTTTAACGTTACAATATAAAAAGAAAAATAACTTTGTCACACACTTGATACTCAAATATTTTTATTTAATTGAACTATTCATTTATTAACTACAAATATTAGAACTCAAATTGTATTTTCATATTTTAATTTATTGTTTTATTGTCGTTAAAAAATAAAGAACACATAATATATAAATTAATTTTTGTTAGTATTTTATGTTTAAAAAACATAACAAGATTGGTTCAATGTCATAAAATTATATACCTCAGTTTGTTATTTATTTAACTTAATTTTTATTCAATTTATCACATCACATAGCAATACATATACCTAAAGCGTAATAATTTTACATTTTCTCCTATGAAAAAATTAATTATCACGATTATAATGATATGTTTAATATGCTAAATTAAATATTATTTAAGAAATATATTGGACCTATTTGTACATTTTGTAAAAAATATAAATCTAATTGTAATTTTTTTAATTAAAACTAAGTATTTTTTTTTTTTATCTTTTTTATTAAATAAGGATCAACTGCGCATCAAAACACATAGGTTAATTACTTATGTGTCAAAAAATAAAAGTTAGGAACTATTTCTGCACTAAGAACAAATATTAGGGACTATTTGCTCTAATTTTCCTTCAAAAACGAGTATTTTAATATGGGCAGACATGAAAAAATAATAAGAATTTTTGAGTGGGAAAATAATAAGATCCAAATTATTTTATACTTTGCATAAAAAAATTACTCCAATAAGGTAATGCTCTCCCTCCTAACTCCACCATATATATATTTTTTATTAATTATTATTAAGCATTTTGTTAATTACCCATTAAGGTTTTAATACAATATTTTTAGGATAAAGTTAAGAATTATTATTTACACGCTTTATGAAAGTGAAAAGCATTGGTCGAGTTGAGATCGACTATTTGTCTCTACTTACTATAGAGTTTAAATCGTGTGACATTGTTCAATATTATATTAAAAAATTAAATATATTATCAATTTGAAGATTGCCAAAAATTCTTTATTATGTTAGAATATTAACATTAATAAAAATTCGTAATAATATTCATAATGATACATAAAAGTAATTATTTAATTACATGGTGTTCAATGATTGAGTGAACGTATCAATCACACATGTACACAATCACAATGGCGGAGCTATCTATATTTTTAGTTGGGTCCCCAAATTAATATATAATATATTTTTTTGAGATTATGTTTCTTTTTCAATTTGAGAACTCGCAGACAACAAAAGAATCAATACTTAAACTAAAAAGATAGTAATACAATTTTTTTTTTTTACTATATTCCAACCAACTCGAATACTCATCATACCACTTAATACCAAATCACCTCTCTTTTAATATAGGGTGATTTGTTGAGTGATTTGAGAGAAATTTGTAGGTATCGGAATGTCGTACCTAACTACTGCTTTATTTAGTGTAAAAAATGGGGAAGGGAAATGTGAGATTTCATATGGATGAATTGGAATTGAGGAATTGGCCAATTACTTGTAATTTTGTATTATTAATTTTATTAGACTCATATGTCCAATTGCCTTCTATTAAATTGATATTAGGTTAAAGTTATCAAAATTGTGTTATTAAATTACAGGATAATAAATTTTTAAAAAAAATCCCCAAAAAGTTGAGGGGTCCAGATCCCCCACAGGACCGCCCCGACCCGCCCCTCCCCAGGGAAAAGATCGGGATTTAAAAATAATGTCATTAGGACACTCATTTGCATAGTTTGACACGGTCTTCATTTCCAATTCTTGCAGGGCACTCATTTGCATAGTGTCCTAATTCATTGCAGAGCCAACATCTGCAATTCTTTTTCTTCTGAGGATAAAATTTTTATTCACATGATAATTTAAGTGCATGTTTGGCTAAGTTTAAATTATAATTTATATTGGTTAAACATAATTTTTATTCACATTTTTTTTTTAATTTATAAGCACTTAAAAATAATTTCAACACTATTTAACATGTACTAAGATTAACAATACGATACGGGATGAGTCAAAACTATTTTGTCTAGTGGTAAAGCATGATTTTGACCCACAAAATGAAAGAATATATAAAATAAAACTTACGACCGCATAAGGACTCATCAAACGACATAGAAAATAGTGGGGTTCATGCCATGATTTGTGAATTGACCAAAGATGTTGTCGTTATAAGGTCTAATAAAACAACATAAATTGAAAAAATGAAAGAAAATGGATATACTAATATTGTTACTTACTAAGGAAGAGTTGTTCTTGATGGTTCTATAATTTTGTGTCCTAACAATGTTGTGGTACGAAAACTACACCAGTTCACACGAAATGTGCTGACATGTCCTCATAAAATGATAGTTTGTTTGAGAACGTCAATCTTAAAATTCGACAATTCCTCTTATTTTTGAATATAACAAATTGTTCATTTGACCTCTCTCAACAATGTATTCCTCAAGAGCGAAGATTCTTTCCATCTCTTCTCACTCAACGTGTGTTTATGTGCGCAAATGTTTCATGGACCACCACTATTTCTACACACATCTGTTCATTCTTTTCCCCATTCCTCCATCTTTTACTTTCTCACTCAATAATCCATTCGCATGCTCTGTTAGATTTTTAAAGCAAAAAAGGAATGTTTTTGTGATACAAGAAAACATTAAATCGAAGTATTAAATCATCATACACTCACACTTTCTAAAGTGGATATGTATCAATCTTGCACGCATGAGTCCAAAAAAATTGATCGTATCAGACTTATTAGATCATCCTACACTCACACTCTCTGAAGTGGATATGTATCAATCTTGCACTTGTGAGTCCAAAATTGATCGTATGGGACTTATTGGATCATCCAACACTTACACTCTCTGAAGTAAATATATATCACTCTCACACGCGAGAGTCCAAAATTTATCGTATGGAACTAGCAAACATCTAAAATGATTGATAAAAGTAAAGTTTCAATTGAGTGGTAAGGTTTGAATTGGTACCACCAGGATGATAGATTAAAATAAAATTTGTTAGACTTAATTAATTTTAAAAAGTCATATACGATATGTAAAAAATAATAATAAATAGATTGTCCATTTAAAATGTTCTTGATTATTTGAGGCTATCAATTTTAGGGTGTTGGACCATCCAATACACGCGCACTCTTAAGTGGATATATCTCTCTCCCTCGGACGTGTGAGTTACAAGATCAATCGTATTTGACTGAAAGATTAAAATTGCAATAATCTATACTATATATAAAAGTCTCAATTTATATCTATACTACATCTAAAAGTCTCAATTTATATCTATACTACATCTAAAAGTCTCAATGTAGAAAAAATACTTTTGGACGATATTGTCTCTAAAAATAACTTATAATTTCAAAAATCGTCTTTCATTTAGTATTATTTATTTTGGCTTTAATTTAAATTATTTAATATCAAATAAATATTTGCATTTCGAATCATTGAAGATAGATTGCCCCTTTAAATTTCACTATTTATTGTAATTAATGAAATAAAAATGTAATGTTGATAAAGTTTTTAATATATTGAAATTATCATCTTTAATTGTAAAAACTGAGTCAATATTATTATGTATGAGAATTTAAACAAATTCTTTGATTAACATAACAAAAAAAAAAAAAGAGGAATTCAACTTTCTTATTATTGATTCGTGGTTTCTTCATATGTTGTTCTTCTTTGTTTTTTATTATGCCGGAAATTATTTTTTTAATTTTCATCTCACAAGGAAGGTTTTTAATCTTTGATTAGCTTGATAGTGATGTGGTAATAGTGGATGTGTTAATTTTTCATGAATGATTCACTAATTTTGAGAATATGATGGTAATATTCATTTATATTTTGATTTTTATATTTTATTTATTTATTTAGAATGTTTGTTCGAGGTAAAAATGTTAATTATTGTGGTAATCTTGATAGCAAATGAATTTAAGCTCGAATGATATTTTATGTCATTTTGAAAGCAGTTAAATATATATTTATTGAAGAAGAACACGTTAGAACAATCTCTCAATTCCGCAACTGATGAAGAGTGTTAATATGTACTAAATAACTTAGATAAATTGAATTGTGTCACGCATAAGGTGAAGGTAAATCTCGCATAATAAGTTAGTTTTATGTAATGAATTAAAATCATAAATTTTATTATGAAGGAGAATGTCTTAGTATCTGGTTGAGATTTATTAGTATAATTGCAGGAAAGAATGCATGAAGCAAAAAAAAAAAAAAAAAAAAACCCTTAGTTTATGTGTGCATTAAAATTGAATGTCTTGAGTGTTTTAGTGAAGATATTGCAAGAAAAAAATTCTTCTTCATTCTATGTCAAAAAATTTTGGAATTATTTTTTCTAAGGAGAAATAATTGTCTAAAAAATGCTAATTTTTTTCCGATGTACTTTTTATAATGATATAAATATAGAAAATCAATGAAAATTTGTTTTCTACCTACTATTTTTCATGTGTTTTGTAATTTGATACTAATTTTCATAAAAGAAAGTTATATTTTCTTGATATACCATTAGATATATGCTTCTAAATATAATTAAAAAAGTATTAGCAATATATTAACAAGTTACGTCAGCAATCCTTCAAATTTAACATTCATATAGGCCATGTACTTTTTGATGAACCACCTATTTTACCAAGAAATTTGACTATTATTCCTTAATTAGTCATAGTCATGGATGAACTTATGATTAAAAAAGAATTTCTTATAAGTGTTATATTCATAATTTTAAAAAAATCACAATATTATTATAAAAACACGTGCAACACACGTATTCTTAACTAGTATCTAAAAAGACTCACAAAAATGACACTTTAATCTAGTGGTAAAGCTTGAATTAGTACCACCAAAATGACAAAATAAAATAAAACTTGTTAAACTTGATTATATATATGTAGTCGTAAATCGTAACTCTACATAATATTTTTAAAATAAAAATAAAAATTGTTAACCATGTCATCTAAATTTTTTGCTGTTAGGGAGAAACTACATGTCTTCATATAAATTTTATTTTCAACACATCTTATTTTATTAATTAAAAGTTTGAAATGTGCATAATTTGTATAAATAGATGACGATTAAACTTGAATTTAAGTCATTTACTACTTTGGAGTCTTGAGATTTCAACTCAAAACGTCGACTACTTAAAAGTGATGATTGAATTTGTATAGATTAGAATGAAACTAGTAAACCACAAAAGGAATCAAACAAGAAAGAAAATAATAGGGTTCATGCAATTATTTGTAAATTGACCACCACCATCAAACAAATTGTATTTAATGTCTAGGATCAAAAATGAATTGAAAACAAAGTTCAAAAAAAAAAAAAAATGGAATATAATATTTGTTGTTAAGGGAGAGTTGTAAGAATATTTCATTCTTAACATCAAATGTGATACGTATTTTAGTGTATGTTTGGTAGAGTTTAAAAGTAATTTTTAGTAGATTTTTTTAAAAAAATTAGTAAAATATATAGTTGAAAAGTTGATAAAAATTATGGGTCTATAAAACATGCCAACTAATTAATTAAGAACCACTTGTCCATTTATTGATATTTGGAGGTTGTTTGTGTCTCAATCAACTAAAACGTCCATTATTTCGTTTTCGATAAAGCTTACGCGGAATAAAAAGAAAGTCGTATTAATCTATTAACGTAAAAAATGTTAAAAGTTACAAGGACACATCTCTAATATAACTTTAGGCACTAATATATAATAGACGTATGAGCAAAGTGTAATCACGCTCACTAATGTAGACATTAATTATATTCAAATTAGCAGTAAAACAATAGAGAAAGTGAGATGCGGAGTCTACCATGGAATGAGTAATAATATCGTATCCACAGTAGGTAAGAAATCATTTACCACCATGGAATTGCTTTATTTGAGTAGTACCATGAAAAAGCTTCATAACACACTCCATTCGTCCCAAAAAAATATACTTATTTTTTTTTTTTTTTATCCATCACAAATTACAAATTACTTTTTTTTAATTAAAAGTATAATTGATTTCTTAATTTCTTAATATGCTCATATTTAACGAATTTTGTTTATCATCAAAATATAAACTACTATTATATTAATTATAAAAATATATTAAAAAATAAATAAATAAAATTTATTATTCCAACTTTAATAACTACATTTTCTTAATATGTGTAAAAATAAAGACAAACTTATCTTTTTAAAACAAAAAGAATATAAGAAAAGGAAAAAATAAGTAAAAATTACTTTCCAACTTATATTTTGTTAAATATAATTTTAAAAGCCAAATCTTCTTATTATAATGTAAATTTAATGAAAAGTAACTAATAATTTTAGCCAAACATGCTCGGATCCTTATCCACGAATCACGATACAGTCAATCTAATAAGCTCAGCTATCAAATAGATATTCGAGTTTAGCCCAAGATGAATGCTAAAGCCACTCGGCCAAAGGTAAGATAGGACTCTACTAACTTTTAGCCAAACAATTAACTAGCTTCACAAGACAAATACAAACACCTAGGTGAAAATTAAGATGTTTAAAGGTACTACAAAATTAGCTGGGTAGCTAAACCATTCAATCAATTGATTAAATGGTTATATGCAAAGTTCCAACTTATACTCCAACAAAAACTAGTTTCACGAAACAAGTCAAACATTCAAATTTTGGTAACAAGCAAAGAGAATTCTTAACAACAAAACATAACGAAATGTACTCATCAAACCGATGATCATATCCAAGAAAACACAACAAAGACCCGTCTTAGTGCTTGATTAGGCAGTCTCCTCTTCGTAATCCTCTTCCTCTTCGTATTCCTCATCAGCAGTGGCATCTTGATACTGCTGGTATTCTGCAACTAAATCATTCATGTTACTCTCGGCTTCTGTGAACTCCATCTCGTCCATACCTTCGCCGGTATACCAATGCAAGAAAGCCTTCCTCCTAAACATGGCAGTGAACTGCTCACTGACCCTCCTAAACATCTCTTGGATTGAAGTCGAGTTACCTACGAAAGTGGAAGCCATCTTCAGACCGGTGGGAGGGATGTCACAAACGGTGGATTTCACATTGTTCGGAATCCACTCAACAAAGTAGGATGAATTTTTGTTCTGGACATTGATCATCTGCTCGTCAACTTCCTTCGTGCTCATCTTCCCACGGAAAACGGCCGATGCGGTGAGGTACCGGCCATGTCGAGGATCGGCAGCACACATCATGTTCTTAGCATCCCACATTTGTTGGGTGAGTTCAGGAACAGTGAGGGCACGGTATTGCTGTGACCCACGAGATGTGAGTGGGGCAAAACCAACCATAAAGAAGTGAAGCCGAGGAAATGGTATAAGATTGACTGCCAATTTCCGAAGGTCTGAGTTGAGCTGTCCAGGGAAGCGAAGGCAACAAGTGACACCACTCATTGTGGCAGATATTAAGTGGTTCAGGTCTCCAACTAAACACAATGACAAATGGGTAACAAGTTAGAAACAAGATCGTTAGTCCTTATCCAAATAGCATTCACGAACATTTATTCCCAGATTTGGGACAAAATGGCATTAACAGAATCACATGCAGTGTAAATAGCACCAAGAGTGTTATATCTTCAATGTTCCTACATGAATAAATTCAGCAAAACATGATTTATACCATCTGTGGTTGGCCAACAAGTTGTGCTGTCAAGAATGATCACAAAACCAGAGGCATGATGTGATTTCAGTCATTAAACATTGTCACAACCAACACAATTGATTTTAATAAACAAATGTGAAGGTTTTAAATAAGATGCAGAGGCCGAACAAAGCCATACATATTAGCTCATGTATCTTTTCAAGAAAATATCAGATCCTTACCAAGACAAGCATATGAAACACCAAAATACAGGCAACATATATCGTTAACACCACAAGACACACACACATATATAACTCCTTAACAAGTACACGAGGCAGTCGAGAACCAGGTGATATTGCAGCTGTATCTTTGCACATAAGACAAATAGGAGAGTATCTTAATATAACACACAAGCAAATCGGTCTTTTAATACAATGGAAAACTCAGGTGCCCAAAAACAGAAACAAAAGACTGCAATAAAAGGGAGACCATGTCAATTTCTTACAGTAAAATTAAAAGAAGAAAACTTAATTGGGGTAATTTGAGTTGTTTCTTCTGATTTCTAAGAAGCAAATGAATAAAGAAAAGAGAACAATTTATATTGTTCATCAATATTCTTGGGTTCTGGAGCAGAAAAACTCTGAAAATTAGAAGGGAAACAACAACTTACAACTAGGAGTGGTGAGCTTGAGAGTGCGGAAGCAAATATCATAGAGTGCCTCATTGTCAAGAACCATACACTCATCGGCATTCTCAACCAGCTGGTGTACTGAGAGTGTTGCATTGTAGGGCTCCACCACTGTGTCAGACACCTTAGGAGATGGGAACACAGAGAATGTCAGCATCATTCGGTCTGGGTATTCTTCCCTTATCTTGGATATCAATAAGGTCCCCATTCCTGACCCTGTGCCTCCTCCCAATGAATGGCAAACCTGAAAACCTGCAAACACAATACAATCATCAGAAAACCAGTATAAGTTTAGGCACCAGAAGCAAGACTCCTAGACACGCAAGAAAATCTAATAAACAAATATTGAGTGAACTAGTTTAAGCAAAATAGATTATACAAGACAAACAGAAATAGGCCATCCGGATGAAAAACCACGTGAGTTAATATAGATACAACCACAATGGTTTTCAGAGAAAAAATTTATGTTCTATCCAGAAGCATATATTTAACTGACAAACACACAAAGATTTCTCTGAGGTCAACTAATTGTAATGCAGACATCACTAACTGCGAACACAACTTGGCTTTCCCAACACCAAATAACAAAATTTCATATCCATATTTGTGATGGCAACTAATCGTAATGCAGCCTCAAATATCTGTAAGTATCATACCCCGAATACAATGTGGTGCCAATTTCAAGTGAAATACATGCAACATTTTGTACACAGAGTAGCAAAGAATTTCTCTCTAAGTGGTGCACCAAGCTATATAAATGGATTATGCAGCCAATTCCAGTAGCATGGATACATATGAGATGGACCCCACGATGAGACGTCTATAAGAGACACACCATATAACACAGGCACGAATGACACACAACTGGATCTCTCAATGAGACAACAACACCTCAAATTTTAACAGTTACAGGCATCAAAATAGAACTACTTAAACTTGAAAAATAGCTATATACACTGGATAAATTTAATAAATGATCACCGAACTAATTTGGGGTTACTCTTACTCACTCAATTTGAAAAGGTTTCTATTGCTCACCGACTCTCCAAATAGTTTATGATCCATCACTGATTGGAAAAACATTAAGCTGAATGGACGAAAATTGCCACAAGACAAACGAAAAACTAACGTGGCATAATTAAATCATTAAAATCGTCCATTTATCTAAATCACAATAGTCAAACACGCTTTTAACTTGTTTTAAAAAATATTTCTCCAACTTTGAAAAAACGACTTTAGCTTGGAGAAACGTTTTTTAAAACAAGCTAAATGCATGTTTGGCTATTGCAATTTAGTTACATGTACGATTTTAACTATTTAATTATAACACATCAACTTTTCGTTCGATATATGGCAATTTCCGTCCGCTCAGTCCAAAGTTTTCCAATTGAGTGACAGATGGTAAACCATTTAAAAAGTCGGGTGAGCAATTGAAAAAGCAACTTCAAATTAGTTCCGTGGCACTTATTAAATTTACCCTATATATACTTATATGCAGTGGCTAGCGAAATGGATCTGACAATAAGTTTTCCATACATCGGCATGGAAATTGATTATAATTGAGGTAATTGCATAAATACACAATAACTCTACATTTTTTACGAGTATATTAACATACATATAGATTATATATACAGATCAAGATAGTCATCCACACACACAAACGCAGTAAAGGAAACGAAAATAAGAGAATTTTACCTTGGAGGCAGTCACAGTTCTCGGCCTCCTTCCTCACCACATCAAGCACCGAATCAATCAGCTCAGCACCCTCAGTGTAATGCCCCTTGGCCCAGTTATTCCCAGCACCGGACTGTCCAAACACGAAGTTATCAGGCCGAAAGATCTGTCCAACCGGGCCAGCCCGGATGCTGTCCATGGTACCCGGTTCGAGATCCATGAGAACAGCCCGGGGGACAAATCGGCCGCAACTAGCCTCATTGTAGTACACATTTACCCGCTCCAGCTGCAGATCCGAGTCGCCAACGTACTGACCGGTGGAATCGATGCCGTGTTCGGCACAAACCACCTCCCAGAACTTGGCTCCGATCTGGTTGCCGCATTGGCCCCCCTGGATGTGCAGGATTTCACGCATTTTTTTTGTGTTAAATGTGTGTGAAATCAAGTGATTTCAGTGCGTATTGTGTGTGTTTTTGGAACAAGGGTTTGGGGAAAGTATAGAGAGGAAAATGGGAAAGGGGGAATATATGGGGCAGAGAGCGGGGGAGGATTTTTCGGTGAAAATTTTGAAATTGGGTTTTGATTCAGTGCGGGAAGCGAGAGGTTTGGGTTGGCTACGTGGCATGTGATAAGTGGATGAAGCTTGCAAGTAGTCAAAGATTAGTCGGAGGATTTTTGTAAAATGTACTTTGGTCCATTCAAATTTTTTGTCTCATACAAAATTACACTCTCCTTGGACTAATCTAGTACTTGGTAGGTGGAGTTTAAAAATAGTTTTTTTGAATATTTTAAAAAATTTTGATAAAATATATAGTTGAAAAATTAATAAAAATTGTGAGTCATGTGAAATATGTGGTTGAAAATTAATTTTAAAAAAAAAATTAAAAAAAACTAGACCAAACATGCGCTTACTTATACATATAACTTAATTTTTTAAACAAGATTTACAAAAGCTTCTTCAGTAAATTGTTCCGCATAACTAATTTCTCGCTCCATGGCTTCCAAGACAATAATTATTTTCTTCTTCTCAATTTTCAAGACTGCGTTGTCAATTTGTCATCTAAGAGCATCATTTCAATTCAAAACGCTAAGCTCCTAATGCAACAAGTATTTTTAGATTTGATCGTTCTACTTAGCAAGAGTTGAGGTGGAATTTACGTGAAGATGATGTTATTCATCATTACTTGTAATTATCACCAATTTAAGTGGTTGTGACTTACCTTCATCTAAACTGGTGATGATCGCAACTAATCTTGCACATCCAGTTTGATACCTCTATTGGAAGCAAGTAGAAAATCCGGTAAACAATTGAACATATTTGGGTAATAAAACAAAATAAAAAGTTAAATTGACTCAAAAAGTATGGGTAAAAGTAACTACTTCTAAACCATCCCAATCGAGCACTGTCGACTAAGAACGATCATTCACTGCACCAACCATCGCCATTAGGTAGTGGCCAAGCTATTGATCACGCTTTGGTCTAGTAGTCATGGTTGTTTGGCGGAGTTCAAAATCTTTTGAAAGTATAGTTGAAAAATTGATAAAAGTTATGAATCCCATGAAATATGTGGTTGTAGATGTGTTTGAGAAAATAAAAAATTTAAAAACCTGACCAAACATGCACTTATGCATATTACTTAATTTTTTAAACAAGATTTACAAAAGCTTCTTAAGTAAATTGTTCCACATAACTAATTTCTCGCTCCATGGCTTCCAAGACAATAATTATTTTCTTCTTCTCGATTTTCAAGACTTTGTTGTCAATTTGTCATCTACGAGTGTCATTTCAGTTCAAAACGCTAAGCTCCTAATGCAACAAGTATTTCTAGATTTTATCATTCTACTCAGCAAGACTTGAGGTGGAATTTATGTGCACGATATTATTCATTATTATTTGTAATTATCACCAGTTTAGGTGGTTGTGACTTGGCATCATTTAAACTGACAATGAACACAATATACCTCCATCGGAAGCAAGCATACAATCTGGTAAATAATTGAACGTGTTTGGGTAACCAAAATAATAATAAGTTAAATTGATGCAAAAAGTATAGGGAGAAGTCTATCAGACTGCTGCTAAACCACCTCAATCGAACACTGTTGATTAAGAACGATCCTCCACTGTACCAAGCACCGCCATTAGGTAGTGGCAAAACTTATTAACAAATATATTTACTTACCATATTCCATATATTTACCTTGTTAGTATAATTGTATATAGGAAAATATATGTATGTAATATTCCTATTTTAGGTAGGATCCTTTCATTATTAGTATATATATGCATTGTACTCTTATTCAATCATTATTTAATTGAATCAATACAGAGAATTATTTTTCCACACATATTCTCTCTTATATTTCTTCATCTCTTTTATATTTCTACATGGTATCTGAGCGATGATACTTCGCACAAACGATAATAGAGAAACCATAAAAGCGACGATTGCCCAATCGGATCTCATGGCTATACAGCAATTCGATCATCCCGGCTTAATCCCTGTTTCTAAACTACTTAATGAGAAGATCAAAGCACCAGGACAACATTTAATCAATTGGAGATCGAACCGAAAAAGTGAAGATCGGCCGAACTGGTCGACCGTTTCATCTTACCGGTCGACCGTTTCGACGGAAACTGGACAGCGACAGTGCACCTACTGTATGATGACTGGCCACATTGTTGATACCTGCTATTTCATACATGGCTTCCCTCTATGGCACAAGTTTCATGGGAAGGACGTGAAGCCACGAAACAAACGCTTCACAAACACTGTAACCGCTTCTGCACTTAACCCAAGAGAAGGAAGAACGCTCACAGCCAAGGAATACGAGCAGATCATGACACTTTTAAACAACAAGACGGGTAATGATAAGTCTTATGTTAACACACCAGGTATCAATTCTTCTACTACTTCTTTGAGTAATTCATGGATTATTGATAGTGGGGCCACTGACCATGTGACGAAGGATGGGATCGTTGGGAATAAATCCATGCCAAAGCACAAAACTGTTCAATTACCGGATGGGGGTCAGCTCTTATTAAATCTATTGGTGCAGTTAACTTGGGAAATAATATGACTGTTGATAACGTGCTTTATGTTCCCAACTTCAAAGTTAATCTATTATCTATCAGTAAACTTACCAGAGGATTAGGTTGCTATTCGAAATTTTATCCTGATTTTTGTGTCATGAAGGATTTGACTACGAAGAAGACGATTGGCTTGGGAAGGCAGAGTAATGGCCTATATTATCTTTCACAAAAACCACAAATACATCATACTACCAGTGGGTTAACCAACTTATGGCATAGACGTCTTGGGCACCCTTCCACCTCACCTCTTCAATTCCTAGCACAAAGTATTTCGGATATTAGTTTTGATTCTCACGATATTTGTGATGTTTGTCATTTGGCTAAACAATCTAGACTACTCTTTAAGGTTAGTCAAATTTCTAGCAATAAACCATTTGATCTGATTCATTGTGATATTTGGGGACCTCATAAAATTTATTCTTATTCTGGTGCTAGATATTTTCTTACAATTGTTGATGACTTTTCTCGTTATACTTGGGTATACCTCATGCGTCACAAGTCTGAAACTCAAAGCATAATTAAGAATTTCTTTGCTTGGGTTAAAACACAACACAATCTGACTATAAAAGCCCTACGATCTGATAATGGCCAAGAGTTTTTATCCTTGCAAGCATTTTTAGATCAAAATGGCACTAATTTTCATAGGTCATGTCCTTATACCCCTCAACAAAATGGAGTGGTAGAGAGAAAACACCGTCACCTCCTTAATGTAGCCCGTGCCATTAGATTTCAAGCTAATCTTCCATTAAAATTTTGGGGGGAACATATCAAAACAACTTGTTATCTTATCAACCGTATACCTTCTCCATTGCTTTCACACAAATCACCATACGAAAGATTACACAAGAAATTACCACCTTATTCTCATTTGCGTGTCTATGGTTGCCTATGTTTTGCCACCAACTTTAAACCCAGCCATAAATTTGACACACGAGCCAGACGGTGTGTGTTTCTTGGATACTGCTCAGGACAAAAAGGATACACCTTATATGACCTTACCGACAGAAAATTAATAATATCCCGAGACGTCGTATTCCATGAAACCATATTTCCATACACCTCCCAACAAAATGATGAAACCAACTCCATCCCATTACCACAATCTATGCCTCTGGATGTTGATATGCCGCATTTACCTTACCCTGAGGACCAACATATAGCAGAAACAGATTCCTTGCCTTAGTGTCCCACACACTGTTCAAACGGTCGATCGGTTCCCTCATCCGTTTTAACAGAAAGTTCACACAGTCAACCGTCTGGTCAGCTAGTTCCCTCATCCGTTTCAACAGAAAGTTCACCCAATCGACCGTCTGGTCAGCCGTTTCCCTCATCCGTTTCTACAGAGAGCTCAGACGGTCGATCGTCTCCACATATCGGTCGACCGGTTGAGCAGTTTTCCTCACATACACCTGACAGACAGCCACACCAACCTCCTGTCCTACCCAATGACCAAATTCGACGATCCACAAGATCAATTCAAACTCCAATTCACCTGAAAGATTACTATATCAATCATGCTCTGCCTATTCAAACTGGGTCTCTTCCGGTCAAGTTCAGCACTCGACATCCTATATCAAGGTATGTGTCATATAGCAATCTTTCTTTTGTTCATCGTGCTCTTACATACAATATTTCTCATATCGTTGAGCCAGCAACTTTTGAGGCAGCATGTCAAGATCCCAAGTAGGTAGCTGCTATGAATGATGAAATCCATGCCTTGGAGGAAAACAACACTTGGTCCCTTGTCCCACTTCCTCCGGGTTTTCATCCTATTGGTTGTAAGTGGGTGTTTAAGGTCAAATTTAATTCTGACGGTACAGTTGAACGTTACAAAGCACGACTGGTGGTAAAGGGGTTTACACAACGAGAAGGGATTGATTATAATGAAACTTTTGCTCCAGTTGCAAAGTTAACAACAGTCAGATGCTTACTCGCTGTCGCCTCTGTTCGCAACTGGATACTTCATCAGATGGATGTACACAATGCATTTCTTCATGGTGTCTTTGATGAAGAAGTCTATATGACTCCCCCACCTGGATTCCGTCGACAGGGGGAGACACCAGTTGTATGTCGACTTCATAAATCTCTATATAGATTGAAACAGGCATCTCGTTCTTGGTTTCAAAAATTCGCATCTGCTGTTATTCAATTTGGGTTCAAACAGTCACATGCAGATTATTCACTCTTTACCAAGGTCAGTGGTGATTCATTTACAGCTGTTCTATTGTATGTGGATGATATGATTGTCACAGAAAACGATAAAGAAGCAATTTCTTCCACGAAGACGTTTCTTGCATCTCAATTCAAGTTAAAGGACCTTGGCATATTAAAATACTTTCTTGGAGTAGAAATTGCTCGCTCGAGATCAGGGATCTCAATAAATCAAATGAAGTATACTCTTGACATTCTTCAAGAGGCCGGATTATTTGGGGCAAAACCTGCAGTATTTCCCACGGATCAGTCATCAAAATTTAATTCGACAGATGGAATATTGTTGAAAGATCCCACATATTATCGACGGTTGGTAGGGAAGCTCATTTATCTCACCATTACTAGACCGTAAATCTCATATTCGGTCAATACACTCAGTCAGTTCATGCAGGCACCTAGACAACCCCACTTTGATACAGTTCACCGATTGCTCCGATACTTGAAAGGAGCACCAGGACGAAGATTATATTTTCCATCAAGTAGAAAATTGCAGCTAGCGGGATTTTGTGATGCAGATTGGGCTGGAGATATTACTACACGACGGTCAGTTACGGGATATTGTGTATTTTTGGGAAATGCACTTATATCATGGAGAAGCAAGAAGCAAACGACTGTGTCCAAATCTTCAGCAGAAGCAGAATATAGGACAATGGCTTCCATTACTTGTGAGCTTACATGGTTGAGGCAGTTGCTGACAGATTTATGTGTGGATCACCCACAAGCAGCAACCTTATATTGTGACAATCAAGCAGCAATACATATTGCGGCTAATCCAGTTTATCATGAGAGGACAAAGCACATTGAAATAGATTGTCATATTGTTCGTGAACGAATCATCAAGGGAGAAATCAAGACTGCCTATGTTTCAAGCAGCAATCAGATTGCAGATTTATTTACTAAAGCACTAGGCAAGGAGACATTTCACAGTTTCACTCGCAAGTTGGGCACTTTTGACATACATACTCCAACTTGAGGGGGAGTATTAACAAATATATTTACTTACCATATTCCATATATTTACCTTGTTAGTATAATTGTATATAGAAAAATATATGTATGTAATATTCCTATTTTAGATAGGATCTTTTCATTATTAGTATATATATGCATTGTACTCTTATTCAATCATTATTCAATTGAATCAATATAGAGAATTATTTCTTCACACATATTCTCTTTTATATTTCTACGAAACTATTAAACACGCTCTAATCTAGCAGTCATACTTCATCCACCAAACTTAGTTTCCTGTCTCCTTTGAAGTCAAGGATACAAACGTACGAGTCTATAGAACAGATCTAGTTCAAGTAAGGTCGTGTCCTTCAATCAGGGGGCTTTGCACATAAAAATTGGAAAGTTTGTTCTTCTTTTGATGTGGGAATTGTAGCCTGATCTTTTTCCTTTTGGGTGGGGTGAGTGGTGAGGGTAAGGGTGGGGTCGGGTGTGGATTGGATTAAATCCAGCTAGGATTTAACATAATATTTGGAATTTTGAATAATCTTTGATTTTATAAGCCAACAAGAGAAGAAAAAGGGAATTAAATAAAATAAGCTAAAATTGCCTTCAACAGTGACAGATTCCCAGTATGGAAGATTGAAAACAATCAAGATCAAATAATTGATTGATTATCGATCCTATTAATAAAATAAAATAAAAATTCAAATGAGTAGAATCGTCTCAAAAACCAAACTTTATCAAATTTAATTCAAACATTGACTCGATTAAAGGACTCGACACTAGTTCAACAAGTGAATTGATAAATAATGTCGATATCAAATTATATATACGTATATTTATCTATATTTATATATATTGTCGAATTCATATTAGAGAAGAAAATGAAGTTCAAATAGGTCCGGATACCATGACTCGATACGACCACCTCTGTGGCTCCACACAAAAGCTAAAGATCAGTGACCAATAAATGCTCAATATACTTTAAAAGCATTAAGTCCATATTTATCATATTCCTAATTAGACCGATTATTTCAATTCGAATTTAATAACTATATAAGCTTGATTTTTCCTTTATTTCTCTACAAGATACTCATTTAAAATGTGATCATTATAGCTGGAAAATAATTAGGTCAACATTGGCTTGAGATATATTATTCCATTAAAAAATAAAGTATGGGCATAAGATTAGAATATACAAACAGACAAATTATTTGACATCAAAGGATTTTTTAAAGCTTCACAACCCTTGTAATCAATTATTTTCAATTTGTATAATGTTGTTAAAAATTATTAAACTAAAGATGGAGGCAAAGGAAAAATGTATTTGCAATGAGGGTTCTCAACTTTACTGCACATTGCATTTCGTCCGCAAATTTCAATTTTCAGAACATTTGAGATCCTTTAAATAAAAACCGTCTAAAATAGGCATTAATTATGAAGAAACTCAATGAAAATATGCAGAAAATAAAAGGAAACAAATTTATTTTATTTTATTGTATTGTAAAAGGAAAAATTGCCTCCCCTACCTCGCCCGATCAAGCCCCCCTTCTGCCCAACGTCGCCCCATTGTTCGATTTCACTACCCTTGCACCCTACCCATATTGCTTCTGTTGTTAATATTGTTAGGATCGGGCTTTAATCATCCCATCTGAAAATCAGTTAGTGTCCAGTGAAAGCAAGCTAAACTTTTTATGGCATTCGACCACTATTATTTGAGTGACTCAACTCATGGGCTTAAGAGCTGCATTATTGCTCTCCAACAATCCCTTTCTCAACATGACGCTGTTGTGACTCGAACACATGACCCTAACTTTGATACCACTTGTTAGAATCAGGCTTTAACCATCTCATTTGAAAACTAATTGGCGTCCAATCATGGTAGGCTAAACATTTTATGACATTCGACCATCATCATTGGAGTGACCCAATCTATGGGTTTAAGAGCGGCATTATTGCTCCCAACAAATACAATATAGGATTTACGCTGCAATATCTAATGATGCGGACAAACATTCAAATTAATTGAATTAGTTAACAAAAATTACATCTAACTTATAGTACATATTTTTGAATCCCAACCTAGCACTTTACATTACGTCCTTAAGACAATTTGACTCCTCTAGTGCAAAAGGTGTTTGAGCAATTGCCTCACGGAATAGAACGAATTACATTCCAAATGACGTATAGCACCATCATAAACATAGAACAGGCGAACAAAATTTCTAATTTGTAAATCGAACAAGAAGACAAATTTGACATGATCTAGGAAGAAAATATTTGCAGAATATGGGTAGAAGTATTCTCAAAAATTGATAATCAAAATGCAAAGGAAAAAACCCTATTTATAGCCTTTGGACTTGGCTACTCGTCCAAAGGCATGCTTTTCAAAGGGTTGCAATTTTTCAGGAGTCCTTTCCATTTTCCAAAAACTCCTCCCACGACATGCCAAAAAGGGTCCAGGTTGGGGAGTCAAGTACAAACGAGATCCTTTCAATGACTATATTGTGTTGACGGGATATTAATCTAATTCATTACATCAGGGACCACAATTGCAATTTATCTCAAACAAGGTGTGGGGATCCTTGACAGTGACCAAAAATGCAATAAACCAACATTGTCTAAAAAACTTTTACTAAAACGTGTACAATATTATATATATAATTAAAGTCAACTTCTGAGCTCTCTTTCCTTCTTGTGTGTGTATTGTTTTGAAGCTATAAAAGATGTGAGTTTCTTGAGAGTCAAAGACAACATTTTTCCACACTTTGAATGGCTAAGATTCATCCTCAGACATCATTAAATTCTTATTCTGAATTAGCTTCAGTAAGAGAAACATTTACTATATGGATGAAATCCCTTGTATGTCATGGAAATGGTTGCACTGTGTTTAATTCCAAAGGCCAAGTTGTTTTTCGAGTTGATAATTATCAAACAAGATGTAGCAGTAAAGTTTTTCTCATGGATTCCACTGGCCAAGTTTTGTTCTCCATAAACAGAAAGGTAACTTATCATTACATTCAAATTTACTTATTTTCCGGAACGAGGAAAAATGATTCATGTAACGAACCTAATTTGTTGTTGTTCGAGTAAACCTTACTTGTTTTTTAGTAAGCAACATAAACACTAAATTTGTGGAGAATAAGCATTTTTGTTGTCCTTTTGAGTTAAGCAACATGAATGATAGCTAAAGAAGGTAAATTATTGTTTGAATCAAATTTACTTATTTTCGAGTAAGCAAATATGGGATTTATCCCTTAACATGCCTCGCAAGATGGTGACTCGTTTGAGCACACCAATCTTGGAATATGAATAATCATTTGAGCTTAGATGGATCGAATTGCTCATTTGAGCTTAATAAGCTTTGATTATCATATTAAAACTTGGACATCCATTTTAAAATGTCAACATTATTAAAATGAGTAACTCAAATCCTTATATATTGATTAATATTTCGGTATATAACTGATATGGGATTTAGGATGACCCTAAATTTATCGACAAGTCTTAATAAAATTTTGTACATGATCAACGACAGCTGAGATTTGTTTTTTTTTCTTTTTCTTTTTGACAAAAACGACAAATTTTCCAATGTTGGGAAGGCTATAAATGGATCGATTCGAAGGTAAAGGGGGCAAAACCGAGGTTTGAAGTGCAAAGAAACCACAAAGTTTTCAGCAGAGACATGACTTGCAATGTTACTTTGGAATGTGATGAATTTGCAGGAAAGTGGTGGAGGATCATAGGATTTGCAGGGAAGTCAACATTCAAGATTATAGATCACACAGGCAGGCTTTTGGCCGAGGTTAGAACTTACTTATTTTGAACATATGTAAAAAGTAACTTTTAAGTATTGCCAGACGACGTGCTAAAATTATTTGATGCATTTGCAGGTGATACAAAAGCAATCAATGGCGGGTGTTCCTTTGGGAGATGATGTGTTAAGTTTAGTTGTGGAACCCCATATTGATCAAACCCTTGTTATGGCTATTGTAATAGTCTATGGTTTGATTAATGGTAAAATGTAAAGCATGTATCGGTATGCAATACTAAATCTGACAATACAAGGTTCGAAATTTTCTCGTTTTTAATATTGTTTGAGTGTTGTGTGATTCTATCACTTTATGAGACATGCCATAAAGTTTAAGGTTTAAAAAAAATAAGTAGTCTCGATATCAATATTAATAATAGATTAATTTGTTTAGAGCAAATTAGTTTCAAGGAGAGTAATAATAATATTTGCTCTTTGAAATTATACGACAATTTTAAATTAATTTTTATTAACTAAAACAATAATATAAAATCTAATATTTATTTTTAGACTAATATTATATAATTATACAAATGTGGATTAAAAAAGGCATTCCAAGCCAAACACTTTCCTCATTAAAAGTACAATCACAGTTGTAAATGCGCGTGTTCTATTTTCTCTAACAAGATGGAATTATGACATAATTCCCAAATTTCTATAAACTGTCGCACTTTCAATTGAGTAATGTCACGTATGATGATTATCAGTAGCGAGCGACTATGAATAGTATTAAATATATGATAGTACAAATTTAACTTTGTTTTTATTTATTTATTTTGGGTAACAAACTACTAATATGAATAATATATAGTTAAAAATAAAAGAATAAAATATTGAAAGTGCAAAAGGCAATATTCCATTTGCAGAATTGTAGATAAGACTGAATTAAGAAATGCATTACACAAACCTTGTGTACATTAAAATATAAATAGTTTTATAAACACAATTAACTTGCTTTTGACCACTTTTATTATAAATTAGGCAATTATTTTCAACGTGGGAGAACAATTGAATAATTCATTTCTATGATGTGTGGAGAAAGAAATATAATGTATTTCAAGGTTCTATTTATTTAAAGAATTTAAAATCACTTCAAAGTGTCTCTCACGAATTAAATTATATTGAAAAAAACAAAAAAAAAATCAACGGGAGGCGTTAAACCCAATATCGAACTTATAGTTAAAGACAAAAAAATCCTAAAAATTGCGAACACAATACTTATGTCATGTCTTATGTTACGCACCAATCCTACCTGGCACCCCATAGCGCCACGTTGGCATTAGCCGGGCGTTTTGGGCCGACCCCAACCTTTCTCCGATGCGGTCCGGGCCGACCCTGACCCTTCTCCGAGGCTGTCTGCACCGAGGAAGTAGGTCAACGAGGCTATTGGTCGGAACAGCCTAATTGGCCGACCCTGGTTGCGTGCCCAAGAAGCCTCCCTGTAACTCAACCTTGACAAGAATGATGGGACAGCCTGCCAAGGCGGCTTGTTATGGTCATAGCCCCTTAGTTTGCGGCTGAAAGTAACTTTCCCATTAATGCTAATAACGTGACATCAAGGATGTGACTTGAGAACCCCTCAGATAGAGCCACGTGTCGCACATCGAGAGGGATCGTTCCCATAGAATTTGTCTATAAATACCTAACTCATTTCACAAGACAAGGATGTTGAAAAATATTACTCTGAGTACATACATAACAAGTCCTTTATTCTAACTATTCTCAAGTGTCCTAACCGCCTGGGAATCTGTTAGTCCGAGGCCCTCAGGCTGTCACCTTTGTCTTATAGGGTCCTTGACCTTTTATTCTTCTCCCGTTCGGACCAAGGTATATCTACGTGGTTGAACAAACCACGTGACAGTCTTGATAGGGAAGAAAATCCACGTAGGCAGAGGTAGCGTGGGGATCCTGTTGGCAGCCATTTTTGGAGGTCAACATCTTACTAGGTGGATAATTAGATTGTGCTGAATAATATCAAGAAAAAAAAGTTAAAATTTTATCCGTTGGACTATTTAGTACAGTCAAATATTTGGCTCTAAATATGCACTTAAAATTATAATCACCACAAAATCTTAGGGCGTGTTTGATTCTGATTAAAATCAGTTTTTTTTGTAAAAGTTGTAGTTGAAAAGTTGTGGGTCCACGAAATGAGTGGTTAAAATTAATTGTTGACTTTGACTTCAACATTTTAGTAAAATTTTAAATAAAATCAAATAAACTCTAAAGTGCGACGATTGTTTTTTAAAGTGAGAAGTTGAAATTTAAAATGTTTTGATTTTTTTTTTTTTTGAAGAAACTAAATTTATTCATTATTCAAATCGGCAAGAAGTACAGTAGAGAGAAACAAAGGCAGAAATAAGACCATTCTAAAGTATCGTGAGAAGAACTAGCAGCCTTAGCTAGTGTGTGTGCAACTTTATTGGCCGATTTCCTCACCCAGCTAAATTTAATATTTGGCATATCACTTGAGAGGAGTCGACATTCTTCAATAAGCAGACCGAAATAAGAATTATCGACTTCATTATGCTGAAGAGCATTGTAGACCAAAAGAGCATCCATTTCGATTTGAGTGATTTCCCTCAATGATAATTTGATCAATTGAATCTTAACATGTACAAAAAATAAGTTTTTGTGCGATAATCGAATTAATTAAATTATAGAATTTATTTTCTTGTATAAGAATATAAATACAAATTAGAGAATTCAAAAAAGATAATTTTATTTTATCTTTCAAAGCTGTGTATATTATTGAAATTTGAGAATTTGAATAAAATACAATAGCAAGTCAGCAACAGAAAAAAAGTCTTCTCTTTAGTAAATAATTGTTTAGCTTTAAATCTGTGTGTTTTCGAAAGAGAAAATCAAAAGCCAAAAGTTTAAAAATAATAATAATAATAATAAGTAAAAAAATTCTTTTTCGTAATTATACCAATGTTCTAAAAAGCATAAAGCGTGACTAAGCATGGAGATCAAGCTTCAAGCTTTTTGGTCCTAAGCGAGACTTAGGCGAATGAGAGATAAAGGCAAGGCAAGGGCGATGCGTGATGCATGGATAGACATAGAGGTCGAGTCTCAAATTTAGGCGAAACCTAGGCGCCGCCTATGCAAGCTTTTTAGAACGGTGAATTATACTAGAGGTCACTGGACTTTCATTGTAGAAGTAATCGAGTCACTAGACTAAAATTTAAAGCAATCAAGACGCTAAAATTTAAATTAGATGCAATTAAGTCATTCTATTTGGGTTGCATTAATGTGTCTACCATAATTAGCTTACATCTCCGTCAAAACTAACGAAATGCCATTGTGTCCTTCCCAGTCAGTAGATTAATAATACTGGGGGTCATTGAACTTCTAACCCTAATTGCAATCGGGTCACTAAACTTCTATTTGGACCAATAATGTCATAAATTATACAATTGCACTCCAACAACTATGATGCACTTTTTTATATATTTTTTATATAATCATTTTTTAATGTATTTGCAACATCAGCTAGTAAAAAATAATGGGATTCAAAAACTCAAATCCATAACTTTTCAAATGATGATGAAGAAGAAGAAGAAGTAATTGATCCAATATCACAAGAAAAATCCAACACCAAAAACCCAACTAAAATACAAACCTTGCAAAACATGAAAAACCCCTAACATATTTTCTTTAGAAAACCAAAACTCAAAAAATATATGATGCAATAAACGAGACTTTTGACAAATCTACTAGACGTGGATGCCACGTGCCAAAAAAAAAAAAAACTTGATATGAAATCCCCTAATATCATATTCATTGTCGACGGCTCGACGCAAGCTGTGCGGAAGATTTAAAAATAAATAGAGTCATCTTTAACAAGGGAACGGGGGAAATAATTCGCATGATCAATGGTGTAACGTTAATTAACTTTAGTGACTAAACGAGTTAGGAAATACGTTAATGGCCAATTTGAAATTTCGCACAAATTTGAGTGACTATTTGTGAAATTAACTCGATTATTAGACATAGCAGAAAGATTAAATGGGAAATTGGAGATGATATCTGAAGGATAATGAAACCTAGAAAAATGGTGGTCTAAGGGAAGAAAAGCAACTGGGCTTCAGTGGTTTAGTTGTTGTAAATTGAAGTTCAATTACCCCATTGCAACTAGGGTGAATGTTCAGTGACCTATAGTGTTGTTAATCTGCCAACTAGGATGGACACGTTGACATTCATTAGTTTTAATGGACATGTCAACGAATTCAGTTACACACGTTAACGAAATTCAATAGAGTGGCTTGATTGGTTTTAAATTAAAATTTAGTAGTTTGATTGTTTCAAATTGAAGTACTAGGGTGAAAGTTCATTGACCTCCAATATATTTAACCCAAAAGATATTTGTAGCAACTATCACAATATATTTAGAATTAATTGAGATGTGAAGAATAATTGTTTTTTTTTTTCCGATATAATTAAAGTTTATATATATATATATATGAACAATTCGATTGGATAGCCTCGACGTGTTATTGCTTCTTTCAACCCCTAAGAAACAACTTGTTTCCATCTTCGGCAAAACATTATGTTTTCAGATGGAGGTGGCAAAATAGATTGTCCCGAGCAGGCTAATCCAGATAATCTAGATTTCGGATCAATTTGGCCCAATCAAAATCTAAGCCTATTTGGCTCCCTGCATAAGTAGCTCGTCATGCCAATCGAACTAACACCGAACTAGCCCAATTATTTTGGGTTAGTCCTATAATGAACCATACAGAAAATATGGCCTAAAGTCCCAGCCCCTCCTCCCTATAGGAATCCTTGACCAACCGAGGGAGATTTTCCCCTAGGTTTCTAAACATAGTGGCCGAAAACAAGAGGGAAAAATCCCCCAATTTGATTACTCTATGGTGGGTTTTTTTAGGGGGGGGGGGGGGGGGGGCCGGGAGTTTGTTTGGGAAGAAGATGAAATCAATTTTTTAAAAAATATGTAAAATAAAAAAGAAGGCAAGAAAATAAACACTTTTATTAATTTTTTTTATTTCCACTTTTTTCAATTGTTTTTAAAATAAATTAAAATAATAATTTAAAAATTAAGACCGAGCTGGGCCAATATCGAGTTAGACTGACGCAACAAATTAATGACCCATGTAAAATCGAGTCGAGGCCAACCTAACTGACACAGGCAGAAACATGAAAGAATGAAACAAAACTCAAACTCAACTCGTTGATTTTTATGAATATCGAAATAAATTGATTATGGTGGAGAAACTTCAAGAATAATATTCTTATTTAACAACTACTGCTTTTACTAAGGCTTGGTTTGGTATTGCTGTACTTTTAATAGAATCAATTTTTAATGTGCTGCAGAAAGAATCAGCTATGAGAAAAATCAAATAAGTGTTTGGTAAACTCTTGTTTCAAAATTGATGTATGTTTCAAAAGCAGTATTTGAGCGTTTGGTAAATAAAAGTAATTTATTGCTGTAACAGTATTAAATTACTAAAAAAGATATTGATTATAATATTACTATTTTGTATTATTATTATTATCACAAGTGATAAATTTTTTTTCCCCCCTTTTATAAAGGACATACCAACTAAACTCTTTAAAGAGTCAAAAAAAAAAAAAAAAAAAAAAAAAAAAAAAAAAAAAAAACCTAAGAACA
The DNA here is from genome assembly GCA_030279155.1 of Forsythia viridissima. Classification (NCBI taxonomy): domain Eukaryota; kingdom Viridiplantae; phylum Streptophyta; class Magnoliopsida; order Lamiales; family Oleaceae; genus Forsythia; species Forsythia viridissima. The sequence continues at coordinate 1,067,857 of CM059041.1, read as the reverse complement.
CAAGTTCAAACCTCAGAATAAGAAGAAGATATACTAAATTTAATATTAAACCACAAAAACCAAGGAGTTTAATGCTAAGTTCTGATTTTGAAATTACTGTATATATTCTACAAAAGGTATGAAATCCTGAATAGATGTTTTTCTTTGATCAGATTTTTGAAATATAAAAACTATAAATTCACGCAAGTAATTATCCACCAAATAATCGTACCTCGAATGTTTGATTCAGTAATGGTGATCTGTGAAAGAAGAAAAAGGAGGAGGAGGATGGGACATATGGAAATAACATGAAATCACTTAAATGTGTAGAAAAAAAACTAGAATATTAAAGGAATTAGTTTAATTAATTAGAGGTAAAATTGTTATTTTAATAATATATAAATAAATAAACTAAAAGCGGAATATGAAAAGCTATCATTTTGCTGCTTCTCAAAATTTACCACCAGGGTGAGATTATTTTATAATCACGTTTAAAAAAATTGTCAATCTTAAACGGGGCCTAAATGAAATAAGACTCTTAAATAACCAAAACCTAGTTGAAATAAAACTCTAATTGATAAGTAAATGCAAAAAGACAAAAATAGACATGACAAATTAAAGATTGTCGTTTTAAGCTAACAAGATATCTTCAAACGGCCAAAATTCATTGTGTCCAAATAAGTCACAGCCAAAACTAGAAATTCTAAACCTATAAACGAAATCTATTTTCGTTTCTTTAAAAAATGACGATTACGATTCATCACGTCCAGATAAGCCAAAACTAGATCATTTACACCATCACTAACCCAGCCTAATTTTATGTGTAACCCATCACATCTCTAACCAGTCCAGTCCATTGGCCACCTCTACTTCTAGACAACCCTCTAATTTGAATTAACTTTATTAGCCTTCAAAATGTTGGAGATGTTGAGGTAAATTACTAATTTTGAACACATGACTAACTTTTCGACTGTTTTAGTTTATTGAATTTTAAAGGCAAACTTATAAAAACCAAAAAAAAAAACAAAAACTATTTGTGTGAATTAACTGAATTATTGTTGAAGATACGAGAGAATAAAATTAAATTAATTAAATATTGTTGAAGATATGTGAGAATAAAATTGAACCGCTAAATTTACTACAAACTGGGAAAAAAAAAAAAACCGATTCCCATACATTTCCTCTGCCGAAAATGGGATCATTTAACCTTACCACCCATTAGTGAAAATTCATACGCATCAACCTATCAACTAAAAAAATAAGTAAATTTATGGGTAAATTACAACTAGTGTCCCCAACTTTTGATTTCATTTGTACTTATATCCTCAGTATTTAATTCTTAAGATCCATCATCCCCATCTTTTATATAATTAGCAGTCAATGCCCTCATGTGAGAACATTAACTTCTAATTATATAAAAGGTTAGAGTAATAAATGCCAATATTTAATACTGAAGAATGAAGATACAAGTATTAATGAAGTCAATACTTAGAGACACTAGCTGCAATTTATCCTAAATTTATTCCACACGTGAAAAGGCAAGTTTATATAAAATATAATGTGTGAAATTGCAAAATTAGAACTAAGGTTGTGTTTGATTGCAAGTGGAAAATTTGGGTGGCAAGAAAATATTTTCCATGGAAATGAATTACCAAGAAAATTTGGATTGGAAAATGTTAACAAATTTTCCATGGAAAATAAATGGGTTGGAAAAGGTTAACAAATTTTCCATGGAAAATAAATTCTCCTATCCCACCAAGAAAATATTTTCCTTGAAAACAAGGAAAATATGGCCAAAAGTGGAAAACATGGAAAATATTTTCCATGGCAAATCAAAAATTTCAATCAAACAAAAGATGGAAAATAAGTGGGAAAATACATTTTCCAGGAAAAATTTTGCCAATCAAACAGACCAAAGTTGGAAAATGGGTGGAAAATGAAAATTTTCCATGGAAAATCAACCCAATCAAACACAACCTAAGGTGACAATTGCACGTCACATCAATACAGTGACTAACGAATAGTTCTTGACAACCAAACAGATTATTAAATCATTCCGGTAATTAGGTGTTGAATGTTGATGCAACTAACCAAGCAAGTCCAATATGATATCAAATCAACTAGTCTATTATCTGTACATTATTTGGAGAACCCTAAGAATCTTTGACTCCAGATTTATAAATTTTATATAAAATTCATGTCTGTAAAAGAAAAAACATCAAGATCCTATCATTTGTACTCCATCTGAATGCACGGAGTTGAAAAAAATGGAACAAATACTACCAAATTCTTGAAATTACGGATTCAATCATCATATACAAGTTTTTTACATTGATTCACCTTCTTCTTCCTCGGCCATTTTTTGTTGACGAAGACAATAACACTTTTTCGAAAAAAAAATTGAAGACGTGAAATGAACAAATCAAGAAATACAATTAAGAATGAAATGGAAGAAGGGCACAGTACAATAAATTATACTTCACTGATCTCACCTTCCCTGCATACACCCACATCTATCACCATTCTTTTGTTCTTCAACTCCTTGACTCGGCAACAGTTTCTTCTTGGAGACTGCCCCAGAACAATACAAAATCAATAGAAGGTTAACTAACTTAATTAAATATAAATCCAAGTCTATTTAGTCACCAATCAAAGCCTAATTTTATTGTTTATTTGGCTGTCGAATGTATTGTTTATAAGGTCTTTTTTGTCGAACAGGTTGAACCACCTCATATTAAATTTTAAGATATCACATAAGTCAATCTAAAGACAATTTAAATAAATAAACGATGTCCCTCTTTAACAACCAAGTTTTTAGACGAGGTCGTTAAAACATTTACAAGGTCGAGGAATCAAGAGTGAGCATGATCTTGACACACAATCATTTTAGGGATAATTTTCATTGAATTGGCGAATTAGTAGCCTTACTAGCATGCATTTTCCTCTAGATTTAGAATCATAAAAAGTATCAATATATGCAACAGGAAATACAGTCATGAAGCAAAACTATAATGCAGAATGATGATGGTGTAGAATGAACCGGTTAGGGAGGGAAATGGACTTACCCTATCCCAGAGATGTGGATCCGGATTCTTGTAAACCTCGACTCGATCAACTCCAGCAGGATCGGCCATTTTCCATCTGCAGATGGGACGAGGGACTTTATGCGGATGGTACTCACTCACCGTTTGATTCGTCTGAGAATCCGTTCTTGCATTCAAGAAATAGAACACAAAGGGCTTCTGGCAAGGGTTTCTCATAACAGGCCTCGTGTTGAATGCATAAGCCGTGTAATCTGCTCTTCTATACCAGTTCAAGAAAGTCCTCGATGGCATCTCTATCTCCCGGGGTGACAACACCCCGCGAAACATTTGAATAGCAAAGCCCCAAGAAACCGAAATGGTCCAACCATTCACTTTGTCGTAGCAAATGGATTGTTGCATTAGACCAGCTGAGTCAAGTTTTAATGGAATTGCCAACCGCTGGAGAGCTTGGACTCGGGTAACATTGGGAAAAATCGGCTCCACCACGTCGAGGTGGTGCAATGACACAAATGGGGTGACGGGGTGTGCGGCTAAGAGCCCAAATAGGTTCCCGTAAACATCATACTGAATCGTAATCAACCAATAAGAGACAATGTTAGAATTCTCTCACAACTTTATGTTTGGTGAAGCTCAAAACGAAGTCATTTTTTCTTGAAATTAACTCTTATTTTAATGTCAAAACAAGTTTTTATTTTAATTGATAACTTCTAATTTACTTATCTGTAAACTTTTAAGCATAACCAATCACGCCCAATTGACCAAATGATTGACACAAAACCAAACAATAATCATCAAACCAACCCCTTTCCACTACCACCTTTTTCACAAAGCACTAGTCAGACAATAATGTAATTATGTACAGCTCAAACATATTGAACAACACCTGCTCCCCACCCCCACCCCCACCAACAAATGAAAAAAAAATATTTTAAGTGGACCCCACTCCACATCTTTGGGTCTTTTGGACCTCTTGGATTGTGGCTTTTTTGCAGAACTAAGTCAAAGTCTACCAATTTAGAAGTTAGAACCCCAACACATGGAAACCAGTGAGAGTGAGGTATGGGGTGGTGAATACCATTTATTGCCCAAAATATCCTATATTTTAAAAGTTAAAAAAAATTCAATATCAAATCTAAAGAACAGAAATTAACCCTGTATAATAATAATAATAATAATAAAAAGAAGTCATTATAGGGGTGGGGGACAGCCTTCTGCTTTTGTACAACTATACATCTTCATGAAAATATTTAATGCAAGAATTCCACAAATTTCCAGTACTATCTGCCCAAATGCAGTGTCGGCAAGGCACCAAAGAAATGCTATAAAATAAAAAAAATAAAAAATACTATTAGTGTAACACATTCACCATTAAGAACTATGTGCACTTATTGCAGCACTTTTTTCACTATAACAAAGAAATGTACAAAGGATCTCAAGCCTCTCTTGTTCTAAAAAGGGCCTCGCGGCCCTTGACGAAAATCCTTTATAGCATATGTTTGGAGATGCTGAAATTATAATTTAAGTGCTTATATTATAAGCAGTTGGTAAATGTGTGGATAAAAAGTGGTTGTAAGTTGTGGGTCCCATGAAATGTGTGGATGAGAATTATGTTTGACCAGTTTGACCAGCTGAAATTATAATTTAAGTGGTGCCAAACATATGCATAGACAGTCAGAGCACTAGGTGACCTAATACATGTATCGACTGCTAATATAATCAGTATGATTAGACTCTATAAAGTGCGTAAAACAAACTGAAACTTAAAAAGACATTCAAAACACAATAGTTTAGGTGGAAATGTAAAATCAGAAACAAGAACTCACTCACCTGGTGGAAACCGAGTTCTTTGGTGAGTGGGACACCGAGTTCTGCCATACAAGCCTGCATTCTATCATCAGACCCATACAATCCTGGGTACCTCTGAATGCACCTATCCTGCATTTTTTCAAGAGCCTTAGCTAAAGGGTAGCTAATGGCAAATCCACCACCCCCATAAGCCATTCCATAAGAGAAATAAATGTTCTGCAAATGGCTCTCACTCAAACTCCCAATGTAGTAATACTGATTATGATCATATTTGTTCAAAATCCTGACCAAATTATCAGTCATGAACACGGTATCATCGTCTCCCATTACGAACCACCTCACATTCTCCATCCCCAATCTTAATGTCTCCGATACAATCCGCGAAATCCGAATGGCGGACCGGTGTCCCTGCTTGTTCTTGTACGCGTAACGGGAGGTGTCCGCCGAGATTCTCAGTTCCGGGAGGCTCTCACTCTCGTTTGGGTAGTTTTTCAAACGGGTGTCGAGCCAAACTATGCCCCTCATTTCGGGCTTCCACCATAACTTTATGTACTCCTTCCGCTTTTCCCACAGCTTGGCTGACGCCCCAATGCCGAAAACTATGTGTTGCAATCCGGTTTTCTCCGTATGTTGTTCTGATTTCATGCCCATTTGCAAATGATTTAGTGTGGTATTTTTTATTGACACCACTTTTATGATGCTGTGTCGGCGAGTGAAAATGTCTTCATTACAAGCGTGAGAAGACGAAAGCAGCTTCAGTGTGTACACTAAATAGGTGGCGGAGACAAACAGAATCAACCATACCATCAGCTTAGGCAAGGCTCTATTCTGCATACCCGCCGGCGAAATAGGTGCCGGCGATGGGCTTCTCAACGGATCCCATAAATTTTTTTCTGAATTATTCAGAGACACCTTCATTTCTTCCCACCCAAACCCCCAAAAAAAAAAACCCCAATAAAAAGGGACTACCACTTCTCAACACAAGATTTTCAAATGGGTTACTGGGTTCAGATTTTTTCTGCTTGAATATGGCTCTGTTGAGGGAATATTGAGGAAAACTGAAGTAGATCTAGAGAAAATAAATTTGGGGTTTGGGATATTGGAGAAATAAGGATGGCTGGAAAAAGATTAATGTGGATAAAGTGAAATCTGGAAGAGATGCAATGGAGAAGAGAGGAAGGAAGAGCATGCACAGGTGACAGGTTGCTGCCCACTCTCCCCAATAGATAGCTACCCAAGATACTTTATAAATATTAAATACTGCGTTTGTGTGTGTATTTGGCCTTCAAATATTGCCCTATTAGGTAGATGAATGATCTTATATATCCATTGAGTAATTGTTAATTGTTATTTTGTCCAAATTCAACGTGTCACTTGTACGATAAATTTGTCACATAAGTAAATATTACATCAACAATTCATCTAATATACAAGTGCCACATTAAATGTGAGCAATATAACAATTGTCTGTTGAAAACAAATATATCACTTCTTAGGAAACAAGTTATCTCAATTATTATAGTTGCATGAACAATCTCTTCTTCTCGTTCTCAACTTGAATGTCTCTTTGATTGTTAAATTATTTGTATTTTATTAAAAAAAATTAATATTTTAAAAAGCGTAAAGTACAATTAAGTGTAAAGGTCGAACTAAGTTTTTTAAACTGCATAGACGAGGGCGAGACAAAGACAAGACGTAAGTTGTAGCTAAGTGAGACGGAGCTTAAATACTGCTTAAACGAACTTTTTATAACAGCAAAAAATTATTTGTCAAAATTTTAGTTGCAACAGTTAAAAAGATATCCAAGTCAAAACAATAGATTTGAAGTTTTTCTAAATCTTTAATATTTAATTACATGAAACAAAACTAAACACATCACTTCAAATTTCTAAACACCATGGCATATCATAAATTTTGATTGATTCCATCATTGACGGGTGAATGTACAACTGTAATCCAAAGCTATATAGAGTATAGACCAATTGCAATTTTTCCAAAGTTGAAGATTTAAGATGCAATTTTTTTCTAGGGACTTTATAAAGATTGAACTCCAATAATAAGGATCTCCACCACTTTTGCTCTGAAGTCTTGGTGGAAGATGTAAGTCGCATGATGTACTTCAGTAGAACAAGGTTAAAAACTGTTTGTTAACTGCGCTTACAAGGAGCTAGAGACTTTATATATACTATCTTATGTGTGTATATAGCCCTATATATGTCGTGTCATGGTTCGACTATACAACTTTGATGTCGTGTACAGTGTATTTTATAATAATGGTATGTGTACAGGGTACAGACGGATGTGTACAGTGTATTTTATAATAATGGCATGCAGATGGATTGTATCTATAGGTTTGGGGGGGTCGGGGTAGGTGAGGGTGGGGTGGATCTCTATGCTTCCCTGAATATGCAAAAGCGGGATCCACGGGAGACAGGACAAAAGAGCACGGGTAGTATAGGTCACCTGACTCGGGTCGGTTAATTAATTTGTTACATATAATGTCTTATGTATGTTGACTACTGTCCCGTTGGACAAACTCCAAATTAAGTTAAATTGGAAATTAATTTGTTCTAAATTTATTTTGATTCTATTTAGTAGATTTAGGCCTTCGATAAATTAAACGATTAATTCGAAATTGTTGAGTGAGCATTTTGAAATAAACCGACTTTTATTTGATTACTATAAAACAAAACTATAAATTTGAATTATCAGTAGTTTAATTATCTTAATTACGTGTGCTAACAATTCATTAATGTAAATCAAATGCATTATTATTTTAATTATGTTAGTAAATTGGAATACGATTTGAATTGTCAGTAGTTTAAATATCTCGCTTTCATATTTTTGTCGAATTACCAAATAATAATAATTTCTTGTTTTTTCTTATAACTATATTAGGTATCTTTTGTTTGTTATTGTGGTAAAAGGAAAATTGACGTAAAACGTCTCTAACGTATCCATTTTCTGTGCAAATCGTCCCTAACGTATGAATTTTGGTGCTAACTCCCTCAACCTATTCATTTTTTTTGCAAATCATCCCTTTTCACGGATTCCATCCACTTCAACGGTTAAACATACACGTGGCTTTCACGTAAATTTAAAAGAAGGAAAATTGGCGCAAAACGTCCCTAACGAATTGACCTTCTATGCAAAAGTTTTTTACTTATTATGTAATTCGTTTGAGTTTTTTTAAAAGTTTTTTTTTGGAGATTTTTAGTTTAAATATTATTTTTTTTCAAAGTAACTTTTACTTATTTGTTTTAAGTACTTTTACTTTTTCTAGTTTTGGCCGAACGTGCTCTTGTTGAGGAAATTGAGTTCTCTTCAAACAAGTTAGTTACTCGAAATAGGATCTTAATTTTAATTTTCGTAAAGTCGAAGGCCAAAAAAATAAAAATAAAGCAAAGTATGAAGATTGTTCAAGCTTGGCAAAACCATTTAATGCATAATTAATGAAATAATTTTTTTGGATTATCAATGTTGATCATGTTAAATATAGATCCATAAATCATGTTGAATCTGCAGCACGACAAACAATTCAATGTTCTATTGACAAAAATTGGATGTAACAATTGATTGTGTTCCAACGATTGAGTCGGATTTGATTTATTCTGTTTAGAAAATTAAATAAACATAATTTAGTCTAATTTCCAAATTTTATTACCTTTAAAACCTAACATTAATCTTGTATTTATAGGAGACGAGCCATCGAGTTTTGTTGAGTCCAACCATGTTTGTGCAACGTGCAAGTAAATGTCGTGTCATTGTAACATGTCAGATTCTTCATCACATTATAATTAATATACTTCGATAAAAATTTATTTAAACAATTAACTAGGTTCCATCTACATATAATTATCGTAAGAAAATTCTTGATAAAGACATTCATCTAGTTGAGGTAAAAACGGCACTTGAATCTAAGACGTCTTAAACTACTAAATTCCACGTGTATGTCCTTTACAATATTGGTATAAAAGTTAAGATGTGATTGTCTAACGAAAATTATGATACTACACGTTGTGTGGATATAAAAGTGCCCAATTAAAGTTGATTAACAAGCTTTACCTCATAATTATTAATTATATAATGCTAAATGTAGAAAACTTGTTACGTTTGGATTTGATTCAGGGTGGGTTTTCTTTTGGACCTATATTCATTTTCGATTTTATTTTATTTTTATATTTTAATTGTCAAATTTCACATATTAAAATGAATTTTGGTATGCAGCACCTAAATAAGAAGGAACGTGAAAAATAATCAAAAATAGAAATAAATATCTACAACGTTATTGTAGTAACTCAGTCGGACAGACTTCTATAGACTATAATCGGGAAAAAAAATTGGTAGATTTTGACTAATGTTCTAAAATCGGATCAGAAATGATCAAAACTCAAACATTCCAACTTAGACCGAGCGAAGACCATTGAAAACATAATTTATTATTCCTCAACAAAAAAAACAAAGAAAAGAAATATATTTTTCTTATAAGAAAATGCAACCTGGAAACCTTGTTAACTCAGAGAAGTTCATTTACTTATAAGTTGAATTAATCATTTGGACCTTTTTTTTTTTTTCACTTTAATTACATATTTTTACTTATAAAAAGGCACCTTTTAAAATTTTTCGTCCTTACACTAGTATAGTTTTAGTCATATTTATAAAGAAAATTGGTGCAAATGGTCTATAATATTTATTTTTTTGGTACATAAGTCTTTAACCAATATATTTTAGTGTCCAATTAGTCCCTATTTGATGAAAAATACAAATATGTTCTTATTTTTAATTAAAAAAAAATCAATTAGATTTTTAACCGTTACAAAAAGTACAAATGGGTCTAATACTTTTATTTTTTATAAAAAATTAAAATAAACTAACAAATTGATAATATACTAAATTATTTTGTATATTTTACAAACTATTATAAAATAACTAAAATTTAAGCAAATAATTATTAAGAAACGTGTTAATTAAAATTATTTTATTATTATTAAGTAAACATATTATTTAAATTTTTAATTTTAATTTTAATTTTATCGTTACAACATAAAATGAAAAAATAAATTTGTCACAAACTTGATGCTCAAATATTTTTATTTAATTGAACTATTCGTTTATTAACTACAAATATTAGAGTTCAAGTTGTTCATATTTTAATTTATCGTTCAAAAATAAAAAACACATAATGTGTAAATTAATTTTTGTTTGTATTTTTATGTTAAAAAAATATAATATGAATGATTTAAAGTCATATAATTATATACGTCATTTTGCTATTTATTTAACTTAATTTTTATTCAAGTTTTTCATATCACATAGCAATTACATGTACCTAAAAGCACAATAATTTTTTTTTTTTTTTTATGAAAAATTTAATTGACACGATTATAGTGATATATTTAATATGTTAAATTAAATATTACTTAATAAATATATCGGATATATTTGCACATTTTACAAAGATTATGAATCCAATTGTAATTTTCTTTAATTAGAAATAAGGGTATTTTTGTCTTTTTTATTAAATAAGGACCAATTACGTACTAAAACACATATGTTATGGATTGTTGTACCAAAAAAATAATTTATAGACTATTTCTGTACTAATGGTAAGGGTTAGGGACCAGTTGCACTAATTTCCCTATTTATAATTATGTTTCTATTAAAAAATTACTTTTATTATAATTAAATTTTACTATTTATAGTGACCTTTTTGGTGATTTAGGACAAAGGTCCGATCTTTCTGGTATAGGTCAATGGTTGTAAGAAAATATATTTAACATTTATATTTTTAATGAATATTGTCAATCTACTTCTAACTAATTTTTTAGCATTAGTCCTTCCCAATATTTACAGTTTGTTACAAATCACATCTCTATTGATATATTTTGACTAGTTTGCCATCATCTTTAAATAAACAAAAATACAAAAAAGCTAAAAAAAATAAAAAATAAAAGTAAATTACAAATAAAGTTCTACAACTTTTAAAAAGCACAAAATAACTTCATCTTCTCCAAAAACTTACTCCACTCCATGGCCAAATCACTACCCCACAGTGGCATCTCTGGCTTTCTCTGTTGAGCACCATGTCTGGTCCACAACAGACAAATAAGCAGACAATAACCTTACTAAACAATGGAGCATACCATAACCTTACCAAACAATGGAAATCAATAAGGGATTATCCACCTTTGCAACATTAATCTTGCAACCGTTCTTGAATACAAGCTTCGTTCCCTTACTACTAATGATTTGATCCATTAATTATAGAGAGAGCCTTGCAGCCGACGAGTTTACAAAGGTAGGATCAGCATGGGCATGGGTAGTTATAGGTAGGCACTTCAGGACTCAGACTGTATGTGAACAATAATTTGTTCACTCATAGCCTTTCCGAATCTATGAATCTACACTTGAGTTGGCCAGTAATCACCCTATCGACAAATATTTCCGGGAACAGCCAGTACCTTCTGTGCAATCCTAGTGCAGTAACTGCAATCCCTACCAATGTTTGTTTCACTGTGCCTGCAACTATTATTACTAATTTGAATGATCATGTACAATTGGGATTACCATTTGAGTTTTCTCCCGTAGCTGATAAAATTGGAAATTTAAACCCTCAAATGTTAGGCATAAGAGAGACAAAGACTATTATTGTTCACTGGTTGCAACAGAAGCTGTTGCTATTCACTGGTTGCAGCATTCTCTTTATGATGTCACTGGTTGAGACATCAATGCCTTTGGCTCTTGCAAAGGTAACAACAATGGCGTCAGTCGATTTGGCTCATGAGACAGGGTATATTTTTGGGGAAGATGAAGTTATTTTGTGATTTTTAAAAGTTATGGAACTTTATTTACAATTTTCTTTTATTTTTTGTTGTTTTTAGCTTTTATTATTTTTGTTTATTTAAAGACGAGGGCAAATCTATCAAAATATGTGATTGGGGACGTGATTTACAATTACTTGAAAGGTTGGGGATGTGTGATGCTAACAAATTTGATTGGGGATAGATTAGTAATATATTTGAAAGTTGGGGACCAAAATTGCAAATTACCCTTATCTTAATACACCTGCCGACAAAGAGACACGTGGGGACAGGCGTCAACAAAAAGAAAAGAGAAGGACAGGCGGTGGCTTAATAAAGCCTCTTTTTCATTTCTCCTCCCGCTGGCACTCAGAGATGGAGGGACCGAAAAAGTTGAAATAAATAAATAAAAGGGAGATGAGATTAACGGAACTATAGTCTATAGAAGACACATGAATTAGCGAAGGTGATGAAAAGGAGAAATGAATGAGAGAAATGGACAAATTTATGATACATGTTATTGGTTATTGATTATTGATTAGGGATTGTTTTTCTTACTTTTACAAATAATCATAATTTTTAATTTAAATTTTTTAAAATTCTTATACCTATATCTAAACATCATCTCAATAAAAGTTTTAATATAACTAGATCGTTAGATTAGTTGAAATTAAATCACAAATTTATTTGTCAAATACATTAGTAGGTGGAACAGTTTCCTATTGATTGTACTTGACATCACCTGTTTTTTATTTTGTTGTTGTAAAAATGACTCGACAACCAAAAAAAGAAAATTGCAAATATCGAAATAAATCTTCTTGATATATTTTATCTCGTGCCATTAATAAGATAGTTTGTTGTCCTTCAATATATATACAACACTTATAACCAAAAAATAATAGTATAGCGTTATACTAGCTTTGTCACGATAATCAAACTTTGAATGCACTCTTTAGAAACAACCAAAAAAATTTTAATATCGAATGTTCATAGAGATGACAACGGAACGTCACGTCCCCGCCCTAATCCCCATTTTCGGAGAGGAGGCCGGGATCCCCAATCCCTCCCTGTTTTCTTTTCGCATTGACTTTTTTTTTTCAACTACCAGTTTAGTGTATTACATAACTCAAATGTTCATATTTTGATTTTTGTTAAATCTCCACAGGATTCGAGGTGGTTGATTTTTTTGCCATCTTGAAATAATTTAGAAATTATTTTGACCGATTTTTTGAAGGTTGATCGATTTTCATAATTGATATGGAATGTTGGAATGTTACTCGTAGAGTCATATTCTTATAGGAATTTTCTTTTTTTTTTTTTCTTTATTTTTCTTTTAACATGCAATGTCATGTTTATCCATCTCATTAGTCGTGCTTAATTATCGCACTACTTGGCGTTTTAGATTAATCACACCATTTCGCTCGGTCTCTATCAACATTTACTGAACATTCATGCACATTGAATGCCCATTCAGGGATCCAACCTGCCACGTACTGTGCTCCAAGCGTAGCCAATCACCACACAACCGCCTAGTTGGATCACCTACCATGACACTGCATGTGTGCGTCACCTAGTTGTCACGTCAATGCACCAAACTATTTTTTCTAATTTTTTTGTTAATATTCCTGATTCCTCGGCTTCATTTTTAAAAACTTTTAAGTGCAAAGTGAACATTTAAAACGTCCAATGTGTCCTTTGTTACGTGTGTGTGAGCTTGGTCTAGGTCCAGGACTCGGGACTGGGTCGCAGGCACGTCTTCCTTTTGGCTATGTATAGGAGTTGCACATTATTAGAGCTGTAGAATTTTATAAACTAGTCCAATTTTGATATTTTTCCAATGTGTTAAGTACACAAATAATGGTTTCATTTAAAGCTTTCCATGGATCTCCCTTCGGATACTTATTTCAATTCATAGAAGAGTAATACTATTTACGATCACTAGTGTTCATCACCAGTCACAGGCCACTGTCACGTTGTCAATCAAATTGGAATGCATTTTTATGCATTGGACAAAGTGACATTGACATCATTGTCACATAGATTAATGATGAACACTAGTGATAATAAATATCATTACTGTTCACGTAAATGTCCGTTTTACCAATTTACTATACCATTGTAATTTCCACACGGTAGAAACTAATTACCACATAAATAACTATTTTAATTAGACAATTTATTGCAAACGTGCACTGCACGTTATTTAGAAATTTTTAATATCTTGTATAACGTTCTTATAAAATGTATAAACATTACATAACCTCGAGAAGTGTGGATAAACATTTTTGGATAATCATAGCCTCAGGAATATTTCATAATTACTAATCCGTCTTTTCATTAACACCTCCTTCCACCGCACTAACATCTCCCGAATGTGCTTGCCCATATCGTGCGTTGGATCTCACTAATATTTCAAATGCTATATAATGATATCATATCTATATGAGGCGTGATCGAACATGTCTTCATAAAAGTTATCTTAGTCCGTAGCATGAATAAAATATAAAAAAAAACAAAAAGAGAATGATTTTGATTGTGTGAGAGAGATTAAGATATGATGATTGTATTTTATAGTTGGTGATTAATGTTTGAATTTGTGTTTAGAGAAATAGATTTTGGCACAAATGGTCTCTAACCTTGCTATCGGTATGGAAATGATTTAACTTTTTTTTTTTTTTTTTTTTTTTTGCACAGAAGTCAATAACCTATGTATTTTGGTGCCTAATTGGTCATTGTTTTATAAAAAAATTAATATATCCTTAATTTTAATAATGAGAAATTGTAGTTGAGTTGCTAACCTTTGCAAAAATATAAATGAGTCCGATACTTTTGTTTTCTATAAAAAATTAAAAAAAACTAACGATTTCCTTTTTTTTCTCAATTAACACTTTATGGGCCATATTGATAATATATTAAATTAATTTATATATTTTACGAACTATTATAAAATAATTATAATTTAAGCTCGTAGTTATTAATAAATACATCAAATAAATTATTATTTTGGTTATTGAGTAATTATATTATTTAAAATTTAAAATTTTATTTTATTGTTATAATAAAAAAAATAACTTTGTCACATATTTGATGCTCAATAGAGTTATGTGTTTATTAACTACAAATATTCGAGATCCAACTGTATTATTCATATTTTAATTAATCGTTTTATTTTCGTTCAAAAATAAATAACACATAATGTGTAAATTAATTTTTATTAATATTTTTATGTAAAATAAAAATATAATAAGATTTGTTTAATGTCATAAAATTATATACGTCATTTTGTTATTTGTTTAACTTAATTTTTATTCAAGTGTTTCACACCGCATAGCAATTACATATATTTAAAGTACAATAATTTTCTATATTTTTCTTATGAAAAATTTAATCCACACGACAATAATGATACATTTAGTATGCAAAATTAAATATTATATAATAAATGTACCGACACATTTGTACATTTTGTAAATGTTAGTAATCCAAATGTAATTTTCTCTAATTAAAACTAATGGTATATTTGTCTTTTTTTATCAAATAATGACCAATTGTTCACCAAAATACATAAGTTATGGACTTCTGTGCTAAAAAATAAATGTTATGGACCATTTTCGCACTTATGGCAAATGTTAAAGACTATTTGTGCCAAATTCTCTTAAAGAAATGGATACGTTGAATGAGAAGTCAATATGAAATATGAAAATACTCATTATTATAAGTGGATACGTTAAATTAGAAGTCTACATTTACAACTATAAATTGAATAGATTAATAAAACGATTCAATGAATATATGCCTTTTAATATAATAATATTTAAATATTTACATTAAATAAATAAATTGAATAGATTAGTAAAACTGTTCAATGAATGTATGACTTTTAATATAATAATGTTTAAATGTTTACATTAAATAAATAAATTAAATACGAATTAAAAAACGAAAGTAAATATATAAATATGGTAGGGATAGAATCGTCTAAAAAATGATTTTTACTTGATGCGATATTTAATATATTATAGATATTGTAATTTATTGATTATCGAGTATTATGTTAGTGAATATTGATCTAATGTCCCCAGTGGGCATTGTTATAATGCCTATCGGGACATGTGTCATGCAATTATTGCATGAGTGTAAAGTGAGTCATTACACTCATGCAATTATTGCATGACACATGTCTCGGTGGGCATTATAACATTACCCACCGGAAGCATTAGAACGAGACTCTTATGTTAGTTATATAAAATATTATATTATATTTGTGTTTCTACAATGAATAGATTATCGGATATATTTGAGTTCCAATCTCTCACCAACATTGACTCTAGAGAGGATACCACTTTGCTCAACCCTCAACTTTGCGTGTATGACCGTTATAATTACATTTTTTAAAGTTCCATTCTCTTCGTCTATTAATTTTTATATTTTTAACATGTTTTAGAAACGTAAGCCAAAATTTGTTGACATACAGAGTCAATGAGCAATGAGTTCGAATGATAACCACATTTTTATTATATAATTTGCCATTAAATTTTATTTTTGTTAGTTAATTTTTTTGAGCAATATTATCTAATTAACGCCTTTTGCTCTTGAATTGGTTGATGTGAAGAAGAATAGGAAAAGAGAAAAAAGACATTAGCTCGAGGCTTGAAGAGCAAATATAAAATGAGAAAAAATGTGTTATAAAAAGCGTGCTTATGCGCGAAGTTTGACATTCACGCCTCGCTTATGTCTTACACACGCGTTTTTTTGTTCAACTAAATTTTTAACTAAAAAACACGTGCCTAGGCACGCCTAGCGTCGCCTAGGCTCACTTAAAAGAACGATTTTTAGTTAAAAACATTTTTTTTTAATATTTAAAATAATATTAAAAATATGAAAACGTTTTTTTACGCTTCGCTGATGCCTCACTCACGTCTTACCCTCGCCTAAGCTTCGCCTAGGCCCAAAAAATTTGAAGCTTGGCTTCCACGCCTAGCCACGCTTTACACTTTTAGAACCTTGAAAAAAAATACAAGTGAAAATAAAGCACAAGGGAGGAAATTAAAAAGATTAATGTCATATAACTCTCGTCTATATGACAATGAAATCAACTACCTACAATTGATTGAAATGATTTTTTTTTATTATTAATAGTAGGCAGTAAATTTCATTGTCACGTGAACGGGTGCTTAGTACTATTGGAGCTACACAACATTATTTTATGAGGGTGACAATGGGTTGAGTTGAACCGGCTCGACTCGACTCGGTCCATGTGGGAACCGAGCCATTCTTGAGCTCAACTCATGATCCAATAGGGAGCTCAGTTCGACCCATAACTCGTGGACCTAGCCAAGCCACCCAAGAGTTTTTTTTTTTTTTAAAGCAAAAAGTTTAAATAATTTGAAAATATCAAAGTAAAAAATTCAAAACACAAGCCGGTTTGACTCGGGCTGTACTAGCATGTAAAAAACTGGGCTGAAAAATCGGGCATTTATGGCCTGGGTGGATTAGCCCACCAGCCTAATTGGGCTCGGGACGTATTTTCCTTCACTCCAGACTCCACACCAAGATATTGTCAGGCCCAAAATACGATGACCCGAAATCGATAAGTTTTCAGCATTTGTTTGGTTAAATAAATGGATGGTCACTCAACTCTACATTGCATTACTACTGAATAAACGTACTTTAAAATGTATCTCAATGGTCACTGATGTTTCATCTGTTTTACCCGTCCATCACTAAAAATAATTCCGACCCACACACTTAACGAAATTGTACACGTGGAGGACAAAGGACTGATGTGGCACGATTTGGGTGTTAGTGGCTGCCATATCATAAAAACACACCATTCAAAACACGTTTATTCAACATAAAACACACTTCCAAACATCTCCAAATCACGTCTGAAATTGTGGAAACGTGAAATTGAAATTGAAAATTTTCTTGAATCGTGTTTTCCCCAAGTTGAAGATTTGTGGATTTGAGGAAAACACGGTTGAAGAAAAATTTCAATTTGAATTTTACGTTTCCACAATTTCAGACGTGATTTAGAAATTTTTGAAAGTTAGTTTTATGTTTAATATGCATGTTTTGAAGGGTGCATTGTTATGATGTGGTAGTCACTAACGTTCAGATCGTGCCACATCAGTGTTCGGCCTCCATGCCTGCAATTTAGTCAAGAGTGTGGGACAGAATCATTTTCAGCAATGAATAGTATAAAACAGATGAAATTTTGATGACCATTGACTTACATTTTGATGAAGGGTGCATTGTTATGATATGGTAGTCACTAACGTTCAGATCGTGCCACATCAGCGTCCGCCCTCCATACGTGCAATTTCGGCAAGAGTGTAGGACGAAATCATTTTCAGTAATGAATGGGATAAAACAGATGAAATTTCGATGACCATTGACTTACATTTTAAAGTACAGCTATTAAGATCATCTCCAATGCTATCTTCTATTTTGAATGTCCAACTGATATGACGATGAAGATGATGGGACAAAACTGATATGACATTATTTATTGTAGAAGACTGTCCAACGGGCCGTCTAGTTTTAGACATTATGTTAAACATCTTTCACCTATTTTTTTTATTAAATTATATCTATTTTTCTCATCTATTTTCGGGTAATTAGCACAAAACGTCTCTACCTATTGCTATAATTATGTAAAACGTCCACACCTTCTTCTTTTTTTTGGCATTTTCACCATCAATTACTGCATTTTGTGTGCAAAAGGTCATTTTGTCCAAAAATCAGCCGTTAACTAACCTGACCAACACGATTCGTGATACCAGTTAAGGGTAAATTTGTCTAGCAACATTTATTCTCCCCAAGCTTTTTACCCTTATTCGATCTCGTGTCCCTTGGTGACCCACTTCTCTTACTCATTTCTCTATTTCTTTCTCTACTCCTACTCCTAGACTGATGTTTACGCCTCGACCCATGATCCTCCGGGCTCTTGCTCTTTCGCCTTGACTGCCTATCCTAGCTTCAGTGACGATGCCTTGAATAACTATCAGGGCTTCGGCTTCAGCGGCTAGAATGTCTAACTGGGCTTCGGCTTCGGCTCTGAAGCTTTGAATATCGATTTGGGGATAAGCTATGGCGCCTTGAATTTCTATCTCTAATTTTATCTCGATTCGGACTCCTGCTCCGACTGCTTGAATTTAGACTATTTTTATCTTGTTTTGGGGCTTTTTCTTTGGGTGCTTTGTTGAGCTTGTTTTGGATGGACTCAAGCTGGGCTTCTTTCTGGAAAGGGGAGGATGTGGTGGGACTAGAGGCTCTCAAGAAATTGCTGGGAAAAGATGAGGTGGTAGGGATAGCAAAGCCTCTGGCTGGAACGACGTTGTTGGCGGAAGTGGTAGAAGAGAATCCAAAACCTTGTTTGAATCTGGCAACGCCACCACCTTTCTAAGTCAACTCGTCATAGTACGCCGCCAATTTCTTGTCCTCTATTTGCCCGAAGTGGCAGCGGAAGTAGAAACGTAATGCATCTGTAATGTCAGCCCATAAATGAATTTTTTTTTTCCATTATCACATCCGCAATGCAAACCCGCGAAGTCCCAAGCACCACACACACAAGAATGTTCGGAATTGAAAATGTAATGGACCAAATATAGGAGATTCAAACTCATCAAAACAATGTTGACGCCAGTTTACAGAATGCACAGCCGGAAATAGAAGAGTTCGTCGGTAAAAATTTGATGAACAGTTGCGAAACTTCCATACTTTCATGCGCGTGTTCATATACTTTGGTTTCAAATAGAAGAGAAGAGAATAAATGTTGCTGGACAAATTTACCCTTAACTGGTATCACGAATCGTATTGGTCAGGTTAGTTAACGGTCGATTTTTTGACGGAAGGACTTTTTTGTGCACAAAATGCAGTATGTGAGAGTGAAAATGTCAAAAAATAGAAGGTATCAACATTTTGCACAATTTTATGCTAATTACCCCTATTTTCTAATATCTTTCCTTTTTCTGCTCTCTCACTTCATTTATTTTGTTTCTCTTGCCACATAAATTTTGTAGAAAATGTTTAAGCACGGGAGATGCTGTGTGCAGTAAAGGAAGAGTCGAGTGAAAATTCATTTAATTAACCGCATTTGCCCCTCTAGTTGCACTTCTGTCATCCATTTTCATTCCATTTCCTCCCATTCAAGCTCCAGTTCGCTCAAATCAGCCCCAAAATCCGTTAAACTAGGTTGACTGAACGGGTGCAGGGTGTCCGACTGACTGCAAAGGGCGATCAAACAACCGGTATTTTTCGTTTTTTTTTAAAATCTTGAACAGATACTCCTCCCTTTATCTTCTTCTCCCATTTTTTGTTTGATTTTTGTTTGTTGTTTTTGTTGTTTTTCTCCTTCCTTCCTTTCTTTCTCTCTCTGTCAGACTGTGTGTGTATGTGTGGATGGAGAAAAAAGTTGGATACTAATGTGAACTATTAATTTACAGGTAAAAGAATAGATTTTATACAAAGTCTGTGTTTAATTCATTTTCTTTTTGGTGTTTTGCGTTTTTTTTAGTTCTTTGTGTAATGAAGAAATTAAACATGTAAGAATAATTTAAGGTAAGAGTCTTTTCTAATTAAAGGAGCCTTTCATAACTCTTTGTACAATTTGGATTTACGATAGCATCTGATATTATCAATTCGATTTCATCAGTCAAAATTAATGTTTATAATTTAATTAGAATCTTAATAAAAATTGTTTTACTCAGAATAGTGTTCTTCCCCGCCGGTCCCCATCTTCTTCCGCCAGAGGGTCACCAGTCCACCGACCAGTCTACTGTCGGCCCATCGACAACCATTTCCCGGTAAGTTTTCAACTGGTATTTGCATTAAATTTTGGCTTTGTGCTCGGTATTAATTAGTTCTATCTGAATTCATACAGAGGTTTTAGATTTCTCTATAAATATTGATTATAGTTAGATGATATTGGAGACTTTTGACCCCATTTCTGCCAATTAAGTGGTAGGACTTTCCTCTACATTATTGTGTATATACTGTGTCTGATAAAATGTCTCACTGAGAGCACGTTTGGTTAAGCATGGAAATAATAAAAGTTTATTTTTTACTAACAAAAATTACTTTTTTTGACTTTTCTAGAAACAAAGTCTTAGTGTACTTTTTACAAATGTATGGGTTGAGCTTAGTGAAGCATGCTCTAAGAACTTCGAATTGTTTCACTATAGATGCTTCATTGTTAAAGTTCTTAGAGAAGGGGGGTTAACCATTCAGATGAAGGCCGGGTACTCAATGTGGAGTTCTTTGATATTACTTGGAATATCATGATGTGTATTTTTAATTTCGTATTCATTTGTTCTCTCATCCTTGCTGAATATATATGGACTATGTTAACAGAGAAACTTTTTGCCTCACACATTCGTTTTATTTTTGAGGAAAAGATACTAACATGGAGAGGGGAAGTATATACAACATGACGCACGTGCTTCCACATAGTTCATGATTTTGTAACCTGAGTCGTGTTTCCTTCTCATTTTTTCCTGGTCTTTGTGTCTATTATCCTGTGTACTAATCTTTCTGTTATTCTGGCTTGTAGGGTATCCCCTTCGCGGTACTTGTTAGCTTGCAATTAAATGGAAGTTCCTTGAGGTGATGTATTGTTAACAGATTTATAACAGATTTATAGTAGTTTGCACAGACACGATGAAAGTGGTTGCCCGGAAGAGTCGCCACTTCTCATATGGAAACTCATTAGAATCTTCAATTCAATTGATGTCTCCTCTCCACCACCATAAAACCGCTTCCGGTAGATCAGACCGTCCAACTGAAACCCCAACGACTATCACAGATTTGCCAAGGAAAAGAAAGTTTATTACTCACGAGTCTGCCACCAACTTAATAAAACGAGAGAATAACCCAGAACGTGCCCTAGAAATTTTTAACAAGGTGTCACACCAGAGAGGTTTTAATCATAATAACTCCACCTACGCTATCATTCTGCATAAGCTGGCTCAATGCAAGAAATATCAGTCCCTTGACACAGTTCTTCATCAGATGACCTATGAAACTTGCAAATTCCAGGAGGGTATATTTCTTAATCTTATGAAGCATTTCTCAAAATCATCTCTACATGAAAGGGTGCTTGAAATGTTCTACACAATTCTGCCAATTGTTCGTGAGAAGCCCTCCCTGAAAGCAGTCAGCACATGTCTTAATCTTCTGGTTGATGCAAATCAAATTGATCTGGGGAGGACTTTGCTATTGACTGCCCGGAAAGACTTTCATTTGGAACCAAATACATGCATCTTTAACATTTTGGTTAAACATCACTGCAAGAAGGGAGATCTAGCATCTGCATTTGAAGTGGTAAAAGAGATGGAAAAGTCTAAGTTGTCTTATCCTAACTTGATAACCTATTCAACTCTGATGGATGGTCTCTGTGGAAGCGGCAGACTAAAAGAAGCAATCGACCTGTTTGAGGAAATGGTCACTAAACATCAAATAGTGCCCGATGCCTTAACTTACAGTGTTTTAATCAATGGGTTTTCTCGTGGAGGAAAAACTGACAGAGCTAGGAAGATAATGGAGTTCATGAAGAAAAATGGATGCAACCCTAATGTAATCAACTACTCAGCAATGATGAATGGGTTCTGTAGGGAGGGAAGACTGAAGGAAGCCAAGGAAACTTTCGATGAGATGAAAAGTGCTGGTGTGAAACCTGATACTGTTATTTATACCACTTTAATTAACTTCTTATGCAGAGCTGCTAGAACTGACGAAGCCATTGTTCTGCTCAAGGAGATGAAAGAAAACGAGTGCAAAGCTGATGAGGTGACATTTAATGTAATACTCGGTGGATTGTGCAGAGAATTTAGATTTGATGAGGCACTCAACATGCTTGAGAGGTTACCTTACGATGGCGTTTATCTTAACAAGGCTAGTTACAGGATTGTGTTAAATTTCTTGTGCAAGGAAGGTGAACTGGAGAAGGCAGTCAATTTGTTGCATCTGATGCTAGATAGGGGTTTTCTTCCCCATTTCGCCACATCAAATGAGTTACTGGTTCGTCTTTGTGAGGCCGGAAAGGCAAACGATGCTGCTGTAATGTCGTTTCTTTTGATAGAGATTGGGTTTAAACCAGAGCCTAATACATGGAGTCTGCTTATTGATGTAGTTTGCAGGGAGAGAAAGCTATTGCCTGCATTTAAACTTGTTGATAAGCTAATCATGAAAGATTTCTGATGCAATAAACTGATTCTTTGTTCATGGGAAAATGCTAGTTGTACACTCAAAATGTACACTATCACTTGCACCATGGAGATGTGTCAAATAATGATTGGATCACTTTATTTATTTGGTCAAATAAATAATGATTTCACCCAACTAGTATTTGACACATCACATGGTGTAAGTAATGGTGTAATTGAGAGTGTACATATAGCATGGTCCTTGTTCATGTAGTAGCACAAGTGTATATGTCCAGAAGCATATGATAATTGATATACTTAGAAATTAGTTTTTTTTTTTAAGTAACCATAGTCATCCCCCTAAAAGGATTATTAGGAGCATTATGTTTAAAGGCATTCGCAGAATATTGAGAGAGAAATGTAACAAAGCATGTGCTAGGGGTGAACATAAAACCATCAAGTTGTAAAACTGAATCGAAACTATTGTTTTTAAACGTTGGTTTGAGTCCACGTGGACTCGTCAATGTTTTAGTTTTTGAACTAGATTAAATCGTTTCGAAACAGTTTGGTTTAGGTTTTAATAATTAAACACCATTTGAAGCAAAACCAAAACATTTAACACACATAGCTCACTGAATTGTGTGTTGTTTATTTGTTCTGGTCCTGTGTTCATGAAAAGGGTCACTAGATCATATGTACTATTGATGAAACTTTTTAAAGTAATTTGAGGTGTGTTACCACTCAATTTTTGTAAGACGTCAGCAAAGGCCCAGTAAAGATCTCATCTGGGCCTAATTCAGACCTCGCTAAGGCCTTATAGCCCAGCGAGAGCCTTCTAGATTCATAAAGGTCTCATAGACTCGATGAAGGCCTCATAGGCCTAGCATAGACTCTACGAAGGCCTCAAAGGCCTAGCAAGGGCTTCGTAAAATTTCAGAAGACCTCAGAGGCCCATCGAACATCTTAGCATTCCTGAATCAGAGTATTACGAAGACCATGAAGAGTCTCGACGCTCATGGCCGACCCATAGAACCTCGTCGAGCTTCGTATTTATTATAGTCTGTATATAATTCGATATTTTGGGACAGTTAAAAGGATATTTCAAGGAAGATTGTGTTTGGTTGTCACAAGGAAACCATATCCCAATCCAATACAATCGGCAACACAATCTTAGAGATTGAGAGAGATTAGGATGCAATCTCGAAAGATCACGGCGAGATTGGAACCTACCTTATCTGATAAGAAAAAAGAATCCCAACAGAATTCTAATTGATTGCTTCCATGAATCAATTAGGATTCTCCCCCTATAAATATCATATTCCAATTATTTTAAGGTACGCATTCTCTATGACACGCACAATTTTTATTAGTACTCTTGATGCTCTTTTTTGCACTTGAACCCCACCCTAAACTCTGCTCAAACTTCTGCCTGCTTGTCTCTCCCACACCCAATTACTTACCTCCCTCCGTATATTATCTCTATATACCGGCAGTTGACTAGATCGTCGGAGTACCAACGATCGCCGGACTCTTTTTCCTCGGTGATGTTGGTGCCTAACGGTTGTCCGAGTGTGCAGGTAACATACATGCTGGCAGAGGAGTGACTGGAGATCTGTTGACACGTGGACGCTGCGGATTCCGACGTCAACAAGGTGAAATAGTGGTAGATCCTTGTTTGTAAACTCTTGCCTTCTTTTATGGTTTTTCCACAATTTGTGTCAACTTTAGAATTGGTTTGGTCCAAAAAATTCACTAGTATCAAATATGGATGACAACAACACGAGCCGACACCAGAGCATTGACCCATCAAATTATTGTTCCAAATAATGTTAATCAAATAAGATTTACCCAACAATTTACATTTAGTCCTTATTTGGAATAATTAAAAATTGTTAGAGATTATAATCAATAATTAAGGATTTATTTGGCTAAGCTTAAATTTATAATTTAAGTTAAGTAACTGATTAAACACAGTTTTTATTTATTTATAAATACTTAAAAATTAATTTTAGCACCGCTAAACACACTATTATATTCAAATAACCAAAATTTGAGGTAAACTCTTGAACAAGAAGCATTAGCAACCTCAGCTCATTTTCATCACATTCAAGAAAATCCTGGTCTAAGTCCATGTTTGGTTAATCTTAAATGGTCTATACATTTTTTAATATTCACAATTTGTTACTCACTTATATTTTACACATTTCTTAAGACCCACAACTTATAAGCATTTAAAAAAAACTTTCAAATTTCAACACAGCCAAATGTGATTTAAGAGATTTAGCAAATAACAACTTTTCTTGGACTATTTTGCAGTGCAATTCTGATCCTTATGTAACCTTTTGAACGTCAAGAAAACAAAGTACAAAAAAAAAAAAAAATTGTTCAAAAATATTAGTGAAAATGGCAGGTGAAAACTTACTAGAAATGAATCGATGAAAGGTGAATTCAAGAACTTGTGTGATTTATGAAGTTTTCTGTGGCTATGTAAGACGTGGACGTTATTTTGGACCATTCATTAAATTTTTTTTTTGGGGGGTGTTGGTGGTGTTTCTTGGGTGTTAGTTGTTTAATGGGTGGTGATCGATAGTGGCAGTGCACAGTGTGATGGCAAGTTTAGATTTTGGGGGTGGTGTTTCTGAATATTAAGACTTGAGATTCTATCTTAAAATATCAACATTGTTAAAAAAAATAGCTGAAGCTCTTATATATTGTGTATTAGTTTCATTGTTATTCGACATAGAATTTATTCTTAATAATTATTGCAAACATTGTATTTGAAAGTATTATGTTTTATTTCAAACTGGTTAAATCTGTTAGAACATATATTATAGAATATATTAAATGATTGTTTACCTGTTATAGATTAGGGTTTACCTTTACCTTACTCTATAAATAATTTTGTATCAGTATTTTTATTATACCGCCTGCCTAATAAAGTTGGTTCTTCTTTCTTTTTCTATGTTCTTCTCTTCTAGTTCAATTTATATTGATAATAGAATATTCGCATGGTATCAAAGTACGGGTTATGTATTGAATGTTTGGTTATTTCTTTTCCTTTCTTACTCAAAGTTTCGCGCATTGAAAAACCTTACTATTTCTTTAACTCGAAACTAAAAATCCACTATTTCCGTTGAACGCGACCTCAGATGGGAGAGTGGTGACCATATCTGGACTCACGGCGACGAGACGATCAACCATAGCCAGCGCGTGCAGAGCGTAGACGAGAGACGTGATCGGACGCGGTGGCCGTGTGACTTACATGCAAGGACAGCGAAGGTGCGTGAGGGCGCGTCTATGCTCCGATCAGGTTGCTTATTTTATACAGATTGTTCCTTGGTAAATTTTGATCTTTTGGTGGTGTTTGTTTGGCTATTGGTTGAGCTTCGTCTTTAAAATCAGATTGTTTGGTCGTTTGTGTTGCTGATTTTCTTGAATTGCGTAATCTTGTTTTCCTCTTATTTTTAATAATAGCAACTGAAAGAGATGATTTACTTCTATCTATTAATGTAAGATTAATTGGTCATAATTATTCATATTGGAGTACCGTGCTGAAATTTTTTCTTAAAGGTAAAAAATTGCGTGGTTATGTTATTGGAACTGTTGTAATACCTAAGAATACCAGTGATATTTATGCTACTGATGTTGATGCTTGGAAATCAAACAATGCAAAAATTCTTACTTGGATTCACAATTCTGTTGGTCATTCCATTAGTGCACAGTTGGCAAAGTATGAAACTGCAAATGAAGTTTGGGATCATTTGCAGAAGTTATACACTAAGTCTAACTTTGCAAAACGATATCAAATGAAGATTGATATACGAGCCTTACAACAGAAGAATATGGTATTCTGGAATTTTACACTGCTATGACATCGATTTGGAATGAGTTGGCTCTTACAGAATCGGCAAGACTAAAAGCATGTGAGGATTATATTATTTATAGAGACGAGCAACTATTTGTTCAGTTTTTTATGGTACTTCGCAGTTCCTTTGAGGGCCTCAGAGGCTCTATCTTGCATCGTACTGGTCTTCCTTTTGTTGATTCAGTGGTTAATGAACTTGTGGCTGAGGAAACGCGTTAGAAATCCCTAACAAGTGAGGCATCTCTTCCTACTTCTAGCACTTCAGTTTTGGCTATCCCTTCTCGACCATCTATGCAGAATCAGAACATAGGTCATGTGCGAGTTGCTAGTGATGAGTGTAGCTTTTGCAAAGAAAAAAAAAATGACATTGGAAGGCTCAATGTCCTAAGAAGCTGCAATCTCCACAGAGTCAACAGCGATCACAATAGCGATTCTATCGTCCCAATGCTAACACAGTAGCAGCCATGTCACCTTGCGACTCATATATTCTTGGAGCACCTCACTCTAATCCCCAGCTAACTACTCTAGCTGAGCAGTTTTAGAAGTTCCTTGCCACTCAGCTACATGCCATGTCAGCCTCTATTCATGTAGGTTTGTCATCCCAGAGCCCCTCCATGTATTTCTCCATCATGGATCTTTAACTCAGGTGCTTCTAAACACATGTCATCTAACTCCACACTTTTTGATTCCTTACGTCCTTCTAATTCGTCTGTGTCTATTATGACTGCTGATGGCACTCTACTGCCTTTAGCAGGGGTTGGTTCTGTTAACATACATAATTTATCACTCTCAGATGTCTATTGTGTTCCAGTTCTTTCTTTGAATCTTATATCAATTGGTCAGTTGTATGACTCTGGATACTTAGTTTAATTTTCTTCTACTGCTTGTCATGTGCAAGATTCTTAATCTCAGAAGCTGATTAGGATAGGCCATAGAAAATGAGGTTTATATGTTTTGGACAATCTAAGACCACCGCATGCTGCAGCCTCTAGTGTTGATTTGTCATCATTTTCTTTGAATTCTTCTTATTCTAGTTTTTATTTGTGGCATTCTCGTCTTGGACATGTTTCTGCTAGTCATTTAAAATTTTTAGTTTCTAAAGGTCAATTGGTAGATTTGCGTACTCATAATATTTCTGATTGTAGTTGTTGCAAATTAGCTAAATTTTCTACTTTACCTTTTCCTCGAAGTGTTTCTCGTTCTAAAACTAATCTCATTCATATTGATCATTTTTCTGATGATATCGATAGCTCACCTTCTCATACCCATCTTGTTGTTGATCATTCTTCCACTTCATGTACGCATGCGCCGACTCATAATGATCATTTTTCTTCTATGGCCTCCCAAGTACCATCTAAGATTGTTGATCCACCTCATTCTCTTCGATATCCTCCATGTATTCATAAGTCTACTTAGTTACCCGATTTTGCTTGTTCTTGTTATTCGAAATCTTTCTACTATTTCTTAATACCTATTCACAAACTTTCTCAACCCTCTTCCTAAAAAGAAGCTATTCTAAATCCTCTTTGGCAACAGGCTATGGCTGATGAAATCTCTACTTTACATAAGACAGAAACTTGGGATTTGGTTTCATTACCTCAGAGTAAACATGCTATTGGTTCTTGTTAGGTCTATAAAATTAAAACCAAATCTGATGGTTCGATTGAACGATACAAGGCTAGGTTGGTTGCTAAGGGATTTAGTCAGCAGTATGGTTTGGATTATGAAGAGACTTTTACTCCTGTTCCAAAGATGACTAATGTTTGTACACTTATTGCAATTGCTTCTATTTGTCGGTGGAATCTCTCTCAGTTGAATGTTAAAAATGCATTCTTGAATGGGACACTTCAGGAAGACGTCTATATAGTTCTTCCTCCTAGTGTTTCTCATCATCCTAGACATGTCTGCAAACTTAAGAAGACACTTTATGGTCTCAAACAGGCACCTCGTACCTGGTTTGAGAAAATTGTTGTTGCCTCTATTGGCTTTATATTCAGCCATCATGATTTTGCTTTGTTATCTAGACACACCTCCTCTAGGATGTTGATGACATGATAATCACTTCTATTAAATGTTGATGACATGATTATCACTGATGATGATGTTGATGGTATTGCTGCCTTAAAATCTGACTTGGCTCGTCGATTTGAAATAAAAGATTTAGGTCATTTATCTTATTTTTTGGAGATCGAGGTTTCTTCTTCTCCTAGAGGTTATCTTTTCACTGAGTCTAAGTATGCTGCTAATGTTATTAAGCGTGCTCGTCTCACTGATGTTAAGACTGGTGATACTCCTCTTGAAACCAATGCTTGTTATTTATCTTCTGATGGTATCCTTTTGATTGATCATAATCTGTACCGCACTATCATTGGAAGTCTAGTCTGTCTCATCATCACACTTCCCGATATTGCTTATGCTGTTCACATTGTTAGTCAGTTTGTCTCTGCTCTAACTACCGTTTACTAGGGAATTGTTGTTCGTATTCTGTGCTATCTTCGTGGTACTTGCTTTCAGAGTCTTTTATTTCCATCGACATCTTCCTTAGAGCTCCGCGCATATTCTGATGCTAATTGGGCCAGCTATCCAACTGATCATAAGTCTATTACTGATTTTTGTCTATTTTTTGGTGATCTACTTATTTTTTAGAAGAGTAAGAAGTAGACTGCTGTTTATCGTTCTTCTACTGAAGCAGGGTATCGTTCTATGGCGTCTACCACTACTGAGATTGTGTGGTTGCATTGGTTACTTGCTGACATGGGTGTTTCTCTTTCTTCTCCAACTCCTATGTATTGTGAAAATAAAATTTCTCACAACTCTGTATTTCATGAGCGCACGAAGCATATTCAGATTGACTGTCATCTTATTCGTCACCATTTTTAGCATGACACTATTTCCTTACCTTTTGCTTCTTTGTCGCTGTAGCTTGCTGACTTTTTCACTAGTCACATTCGGTCTATCGTTTTCGTTTCTTACTTGACAAACTCTCGCTACTTATTGCCGTAGTATGGTGAGTTTGATGGAAGATGTTAGAATATATATTATAGAATATATTAGAATATATGAGATGATTGTTTACTTTATTATAGATTAGGTTTTACCTTTATCTTACTATATAAAACATTTTGTATCAGTATTTTCATTATGCTATCTGTCTAATAAAGTTGATTCTTCTTTATTCTTCTTTGTTCTTCTCTTCTAGTTCAATTTATATTGATGTTAGAATATTTACAAAATCTATTATCATAAAATCTTGTTTAAAATGTTATTAGTAAAATTTTGTAGTAATTTGAATTATTTAATATTTTAAAAAAAGTTGTTACTATTAATTGAGTCTTTTTGTTGATTAAACTACAAAAATAAGTAAGTTACTTTTTTTTCCTAATTTGATTATAATAATCTACACTATACTAGCAAATAAGTAACTCATTTTTACATATACGTAAGACAAAAATAATATATATTTAAAATAAAAAGTTACTTGTAAACAAATTTAAATATAATTTTTTTAAACCCATAAACAAACATTTAAAGTATTAAATTAGTTTATTTTGTGTAATTTGTGTCACCAGAGATGGGAAGAGAATTGTAATGGTAGAATTGTCTTTTTAGTTTTTACTGGCGGACGGTAAAACATAACTACTAAAAAAGTGTTACAAGTCATTAATTTCATTTCTTGATGTTATTTGTGACAATGTTCTTTCGAGCACTTTTGTTTGACCTGGGCTTAGTATTAAGATTGTGGTGGGTTTTATAAAGTGGGCTCTTGGTGAATTATATTTTAATTATTTCAAGTGGTCTTTGATCTTGTACTTTGTTACAATTTGGTCACTGAACTTTTTTGTTGTGTCAATTAGTTTGATTCACAAAATATTGACATAATAATTTAGTTAGCATCATAGTTGAAAAATAACTAGACTGTCGCTTTACTATTTTCTTCAATCGAACATTTACGAATATTGATGGAGAGATCAAATAGTAGCTAAGATTTGGTTTAGTGATTATCTCGAAACAAAACAAAATTTAATATTTGACATGAAATTTCACCAAAAATTTTAATAACTATAGATGGATTAAACATATTATATACAAGTGGGATTTAAGTCAAAGCTAATAATTCATGTTTAAATACAATTAGCTAAATTTTAAACATCCAATTTTTCTTTATATTTTAAAATAAAATTGAAGAAGAATTTATTTAAATTTAATTTTTTACTTATTTTTTAAATTCCAGTTTTTTTATTTATTTTTGAACTACGTTATCAACAATACATTTACTAAATATATCAATATTAATGAAATTTGGAGTTAAATATTTCAATAATTATTGAACTTTTAGTAATGTCTTCGATCACTTACTGAATTTTCAAATATTGTTCGGTGATCATGATTTTAATTTTTTAATATTTAATTTATTTTTCAAACTGCATCAAAATTTTCTCGATGCTCAATAGCATAGTTTTTGCATTTTCGATTTCTTCGTTTTAAAGTAAATATGCAACTACTCTATCACTATTAATGTCTTTTTTAGCAACAAATTTTAACGTAATCACTATTAACCCGCAAAGAGACAAATACATTATTTGTTGTCTTCAACAAATATAATGTAACACATGATACATGGGAAAAAAAACTTAGAAAGAGTCGAGAATCTTTTGATTCAACACCTCAAATCTTTTCATGTTATTTACCAATACTTTTTTGGTGGGGTAAAAGTAAGATATTGATTCTGCATGTACCAAAAAAAGACACAAATTAAGTTGTAGGGACCATGCAATCACATCGTGTGCCATGTTGTACATGCATTATAATCATAATTAAGAATAATCTTTTATATTTATTGATGATATATATAATTGAGATACCAATTATTATAACATGTTTAAGAATTATAAAGAGAAAAACCCTAAATTATAGACATTACAAATAAATATGAAGAGAAAAACCCTAAGGACCCGATCGTAGAAAAATGGAAATTGGGTGGGTAGGAGAATGTATTGCTCGCGTTGAAGATGGAAAAATGGAGATTGATAGAAGTTGGTGAATAGTCGGCAGTGAATGGTGAAGAGAAAACAGAGTTGAAAATGAGAGATTTGAGGACCGGCGGTGAATGGCAAGGAGAAATATAGTTGATGAGAAGGAGAGGTTTGAGGAGATGAGTGGTTGTTATCCAAAATATATAGTGAAAATAGATGTACAATCATTTTTCTTGTGAATAGCTATGGATAATACACCTAACACATCAACTTAGAGTACACATGGACTTTGGTCAACTCTTGTTCAATTGATTCAATTCGTTCAATCTCATAATATCGAGTAAAAAAACTATTAATATTGAATGGTAAGTCCACTAAAGACTCAATATTGTAGTCTTGAATTACATCCGATTATGTATTATTATAGAAGCCCGATAAACAAATAAATATGCAAGAGTTTATTGTTAAGACGAACAAGCTCAACAATCAAACTATAAATTATTGAAAAATGTTTAATTGGATATTTAACTTCATATAAAGAATAGATTTTAAATATATGTTATAGAACAAGTCCAACCTATATTAAAATGTGAATTTTTGGGTTACTGTTCAAAAAGTCAACCAAAACAACGTCATTTTGACCATTTTTCTTCCTTTCTTCCATTTGACACACCCAAACGAAAAACCCCACAAACGAAAATCGCAGCTATAAATCACAGCCGCAAGATAAATTAAACAGAAGTAGGGTTTCTTTCACTTTTCGATTCGATCATCTGTAATTCACAGCTGCAATATTTTGTCACAAAGGATAATGATAATAACTTTATTCTCTCTGTATTATTAGATTAAGATGCCTGATCAATTGCAACATTTTTCTTTATGATATAACGATATATTGTGTTCGATCGATGTGACATAAGTATATATATAAAATTTAATTGCATTGAACTTAAGACAAGAAAATGATGTACCTAGCTATTTCATTTTTCTTTTGTAGGGTTTTATTAGACATGTCAATTGAAAATAAAAATATTAGATTTATCAATTTAAAAATCAATTTCACTTAAAATAAAACGATAGAAATAAATGTTCATATCTCCCATATAGAGCATCAAAGTTTTCTCTTCGTAGAGTTCAAGAAAAAAAAAACTATTTGATTATTTTATAACACTAGTTGCGGTGAATGTGCATTGTATCTTATTCTCAGTTTCGTTTAAAGTCTTGTAAAAAGACTATTTTCAGATGTTGGATCAATGCTAATCGACGATTGAATTGCAACAAAATTTATTTGTACTTGATCATTATCGCAACAATTTTTGTTTATTAAGAATGAATAATAGTAAAAGTTTTTTTTTTTTTCAGAAAGACATATCGAAATGATGAAAATGTAAGAAAGAGGGTAGGACTTTTATTAATATTATTCATTTTGAGAATAAAAAGTCTTATTCCTATCCTTGTAAATCCGACAATACTATATATGTTATTTCCTTCACTTGTATTAGGCTTCTTTACTTTGTTAGTTGGGTCTCTACGAATTCCTTTCAATCAAGAATTGGATATATTAACCAAATGGTTAACTCCGTCTATAACCATTTTACATCAAAAGTTGAATGATTCAATCGATTGGTATGAATTTTGGAAAGATGCACTTTTTCAAAGTTTGGAGCATTCCAAAAACTTGGGGATCCAACTACAAGAAGAAATAGTAGTATGATACAAGACTGTTATTTTCTTTTTTGGGGGGAATTTTACATAGAGCACCGGAGTGGATTTGAATCATTTTTTTTTTTTTTTTTTTTACTCTTGCTCTTTCTTTATCCGAGAGATGATTTCCAAAGATTCCCAAAGAAACAAAAAACAAACAGGTATGGAAGCTATAATTGTAAACCACAATCGAATCTATTATGCTGCAATTTCGTGCTCATATGCATTGCGCTGCACAAAGTACAAGAACATATTTTTTTAAGTTCATATATTGGAGAAGAGAATGGTTTAGATAATTCAACGGTTACATGCAGGGGCGGATTCAAATAGGAACTAAAAAAAATTATATAGCAACTAAAATTTGTTACAAAAAAGACTAAAATCCACTGCAAAAAAATAAACAGGTAATAATTAATTAATTAATATATGAAGAGACAAGAATGAAATTTGCATAATTGTAGAGACGAAGGATTTGGAGCTTCAACTTGACTCGAGATTAAGACTCTAAATTCGCACAAATAGCTGCACTGAGTGGCCGAAAATTGATTAAAAAGGCAGCACTTAACCCCTAACTACTCGTGTTGATCATAGCTCGACTCTAACATAGTTCCCATGTTTGATGTGGTTGGGAAAATTTCTTCACCTCCCATTTGTCCTGCTTGATCCCATAAAAAATAGCTGCTGGAAAAATATTGCTGTGTATCAATCCATACATCATCCTCTTGTCTCTGCAGGCTGTCCACTGCCATTTCTCCAGCTTTGACAAAATTTGTGTCATTACAAGATTGCACATCGATAGGTACCATGTTGTCTGAAAATGAACCGGCTGGTTGGAAAATTTCTTCTGCTTGAATTTGATTCTGCAATGTTCCATCTTGTTCTAGGAAAATCTGATCCATGTGGATATTGGATATTCCATTTACGTCAAATGTGAATGAAGGATCATGAAATGGAATTAGGGTTTCTTGATTCAGGAAGTGGTTTTGCCCAAATTTGTCAACGAATAATTCGGAATGCTGATGATCATTTATTGGGTTTTCCATGTTTGTTGAAGCTGGTGAAGAGGACATTCTTATCTTCTTTTTGATCCATGAATTCCAATAGTTTTTTATCCCATTGTCTGTTCTCCCAGGTAAATGACTTGCTATGTGAGCCCATCTATGCAATTTTAGTATTGAAGTAGTAAGACAACTTAATATATGTATGGAATACCAAAAAACCAGAAAACACAAAATATACATAAAAGTTTCGCCTCAGGGCCGACTGACCCCTGCTAACCCCCGTTAATGTAGTCGATAATATAAGTGTACAATATGAAGGGCCTTTACATGGTACAACAAAAACATATTATCTACCAAACTTAATTACTTTTGAAACCCCCACCCCCACAATGTGACATTGAAGAAGGCTCGTGGGCTTAAATCTTGAAGTCCCTGTTTGGTTTAAAAATTTGAGGTCAAAATCAAAAATTAATTTTTACTACATATTTGATGGGACCCATAACTTTTATCAAAATCTGCTAATTTTTTTTTCTTTTTTATCAAAAAATATCAAACAGCCTCGAAATACTATATATATAGAGTAATGAAATGCGCAAAAGAATCTAATTTGACAGCAAATGCAACTTTTTTTCAATTAATACTGTTAATCCTATTCACAGTTGGCCTAATTAATCAAAGATGAAGATGAAATACTGCAAATTTGCAATGCATTGAATGTAGAAAAAATAAAAACCTGTTGCCTACAGCCCCATGAAGACTGATAATTAACTGCTCTTCTTCTGGTGTAAATCTTCCCCTTCTTATATCAGGTCTCAAGTAGTTTATCCATCTCAATCGACAACTCTTGCCACATCTTTGAAGCCCTGGAATGCAAATTGTCACTTCAGTACATATGTATATACAATTCTCTGATGGAGGTGCTCTTGTACATGCATCAAACACGCCTACACGAAGAAAAACTCTAAAAATAATGTACATAGAGCATGTTTGATGCACGATACTTGACAGCACTGTGAAGTAAAACAGACGGGATTTAATCTTCTTTTTCTTTCTTGATATTGACCAGTGTTGTCGGATTCAGCATATCAAACAGACGAGAGAAAAAAACCTGCTTTTTCAGGAACTTCACTCCAACAGCCATAGCCATGAGCTGTTATGTATTTAATGAGCTTTTCATCTTCCTCAGGTGACCAAAGACCCCTCTTAACGTTCTCTTGGTTGCAGCAAGAATGTTTTCCCATTTTTTATTTTTTTTATTTTTTATTTTGTTTTGCCTTTGTTGTGTTTGGATTTTCTCTACAAATATATAGGGGTATTTATGGGCCCTTGAAATATGTTCCCATGTAACTAAAATGACATTCCATCAACTCTGTGTAAAACAAGTTTTTGAGTTTGTACGTAAACATTACGTACACCATGACCCATGCAGCCTTCTTTTCATCGTTTTCTTTATTACAAAGACGTGCATTACAAGTTACCTACTCATTTTGACTTTTCACCTTATGAAAATACAATGTACGGACATTTATTTTTAAATAATTTAAATTTTTACATGAAATCGTTGATATTTATGAGTATGTTTATTGAAATTTTTTGTACATTATAATCAGTGAATTTTATAGAATGTGTAGATAAAAAATAGATAAAAATTATAGATTTAATGATGTTTGACTAACTTATAAATACTTATAAACAATAACAAACATACTCATGTTTGAGCTATAAGCAAAATATGAAAGTTAAAGCCACATTCATTCATAAAAATGGTGTGCCCAATGATTGATAAAAAATGAATAAAGATGAATTTGTTTTAGATAAAATGATTCAATACTATGAATGTTAATGTTAGAGACTCGTAGCACACAAAGAATTTGAGTTTTAAATCTTATCATCGTCTATTTATAAATATTATTTAATAGAGTAACGATATAGCACCCATGGTGGGTAATAATTATGGCACCCACTTGACACGTGTCATCACCACATTGGTCACTTTTTAAAAAATTTAAAAAGTTGTAAACAACAATTTTAAAAGTAATCAATATGGTGATGCCACGTGTTAAGTGAGTACCATAATTATTACCCACCATGGGTACTATATCATCTTTCTTATCTAATGATATAAACTTTCAAATGGTGCAGTTCAATATAACGTTAGAACTGATAAAAGTATTAAGTTTTAAGTATCGTCGCCATCTATATATATATAATCTTAAATCTTAAATTTTTAGAAATTAGAATTGACAAATGTATTAAGAGCTCGTTTTGTGTAGATTATAAACTAGTTTATTTGACTAAAAATGTTAAAAATAATTATGCTACAAAGATAAATTTTTAAGTCAAATAAACTAGTTTATAATACTTTAAGTTTTAAACAAGGGCACAACGAAAGTAATTTTTTTTTAAAAAAAGATGTCCTAAGATTGATGAGGACGTGTTTTCAGTTAACACTACTATAAATATGGTACTGTTTTCCTCTTTACAGTGGAGAACTACTGTTTATAGATCAATAAAAACATGTCCTATAGACAGTAAAAAAAGTTGAAAAATATTTTCCGCTAAAAATAAGTTATTGTGGAAATAATATAGACTCTAGACTCTATAATTTATAAATATTGAAATAATAATTTCAATGCGACCGTACACAATAAAGCAATTCTCTAGTTTTGGTAATATCGTCCTTCTTGGATCTTTCGATGTCATGTCATTTACTGTATTGGAATCTTGAGACTTTTTGGAGACCTTTTGTCAATTCATATTATATAATTATATATATGGATCCCTGTCAGACTGTCATGCTGTCAGCCAACTAACTCTAATAGTATGAACCTTTTGGGCGGACCGGCGGCTTTTCTTGTTTTCGCTTATGTCGAAGTGAGGGCGGGACAATTACATATTTTATTTATTTATTAGTTTTTTTTTAAAACTTATTTGTAACTATTGCTACAATCAGCTCTGATCTACTATTTATCATGGATAGTTCTCATAATCTTCACTGGACAAGTATTAATAAGGATTGGACAAACAAAAGTAGTTCACATTAAAAGTCAATTAGCTTGTCCAATCTCTCACTAAACACTTGTCGAGTGAGAAGATTATAAGAACTTTCTATAGTGAGGAGTATATTAAGACTGTTGCTACAATATAGCAACAATGCAAAGTTCTTGACTTTGGTATAACTCATGATTGATGAAAAAAATTGGGAAGATTCTGAATATTTTTATCCACAAAATCATATTTTGTAAGTACTATAATTTACTACTATTTATTATCCATACATTTTATAGGATTCACAATTTATAATTAGACCAAGTAAGCACTTATTTTTTTTTAATTTTGAAGAACAAAAAGTTATTGATTTTAAAATTTAATTATTTACTTATGAGTAGATTTACTTATTTACATATAATTAAATTTACTTTTTATCTACAAATGTGTATGGATTAGTTATCTTTTTCCTACTTTTAAGTAAGAAAAAGTCGCATTTTTTAAAAGTAACTCTTACGTTCTGTCAAAACAAGTAACTTATTTATTTTTTAATTTGATTAATGAAAAAAATATTTATCTAGAAACTTATGGAAAATGGCACAAATGGTCCATAACCTTTGTTTTCAGTGTGAAAAAGGTTCCTAATTAACGTTTATTTTTTGACACAGAAGTCCCTAAGCTCTATGTTTTGGTGCATAATTAGTCCCTATTTGATAAAAAGACAAACATGCCCTTAAATTTAATTAGAGAAAATTGTAATTGAATTTCTAACCTTTGTAAAAAGTACAAATGAGTTCGATACTTTTATTTTTTATAAAAAAATTAAAAGAAACTAATAATTGTTTTTAAAATTAACACTTTATTGATTAAATTGATAATATACTAAATTATTTTATATATTTTAAGAACTATTATAAAATAACTAAAATTTAAACTCATATTTATTAACAAACACGTTAAATAAAATTATTATTTTTATTATTAAGTAATTATATTATTTAAAATAACTTCTATTTTATCGTTACAACATAAAAAGAAAAATAAATTTGTCACAAACTTGATGCTCAAATATTTTTATTTAATTGAGCTATTCGTTTATTGACTACAAATATTAGAGCTCCAACTGTATTCTTTATATTTTAATTTATCGTTTTATTATCATTCCACATAATAGGTAAATTAATTTTTTCATGTTAAACAAAAAAATATAATAAGATTATTTCAATGTCATAAAATCATATACGTTATTTTATTATTTATTTAACTTAATTTGTATTCAAATTTTTGACATCACATAGGAATTATATATAATTAAAGTACAATAATTTTATATTTTTCTCTTATGAAAAATTTAATTGACGCGATTATAGTAATAAATTTAATATGTTAAATTAAATATTATTTAATAAGTATACATGATCCATTTGCACCTTTTGCAAATGTTAGGTATCTAATTTTAATTTATTCTATTTAAATCTAAAGGCATATTAGATTTTTTCATCAAATAAGGACCAATTGCACATCAAAATACATATGTTAAGGATTTTTGTGCCAAAAACAAATATTAGGGACCATTTCTATACTGAAGGCAAAGGTAATGGACTATTTGCGCCAATTTTCCAAAAAATTATATATTTATTTATACGGGAAAGTTACTTTTTAAGAGTAACTTTTACGTTACAGTCAAAATGAGTAAGGGCCTGTTTGGTAAGGCTTTTGAAAGTCAAAAGTTGATTTTGAGACTGAATGCTTTAGGACCTATTTGGATAATTTTTTTTTAAATATCTTTATCTAATTAAAAGTGCTTTTAAGCTGATTTCAAGTTAGTTTTTTAGAACATCTCCAATGTACTCTATCTGCTGCTTTTTAGACGTATTCCATAAATACAGATATAATGAGTTATAAAAAAACCTTCTTCAAAACATACTGACGAGGACTTCGCCTAACTGATGGGACATACCAAAAAATAGACTCCGTCTAAATTTAGAACATTTCCAATGCATTATATGAATTGATATCTAGGTTGCATAAATATTAAAAGATTTTCGATCTACGTGACATTGATGTCTAATGAATAAATATTCAAGTTCAAATTTGGTCTCCAATGCATTGAATGGATTGCTATCTTGAATTTTATTTTAATTAAAATAAATACTAAATTGTATTTAAATATGCATAAAAAATTTAAATATTGTTAAGTCAGTATGTCTAACGAAGCGTCTGAAACTAGACAGAGCATTAGACATTGTCTTTTTTTTTTCTGCCACGTCAGCTGGACATAGTGCCTGACAACTTGTATTAGAAAGAATTTTTTTTAGACATTATCTATTTTGTTTACGAGGCAAGTTTTTTTTTTAATCCACAGTTGTATTGGAGATGTCCTTAGACGGACTTCTAAATGGAGTGACTCAGTAAATTTAAATTCAACTCAACATTTTATTTTTTAAAAAAAATGTTGAACGAGGAAAATAAAAATTGAAGACCTGCTAATTTAAAAAAAAAAATTAATTTCACATAAACGGTAATATTAGTTTTAGACGAATCCATTGGAGATAAATTTTTAATTTGACCGTCTGTTCAATAACGTAGTGCTACATGGACTAGAAATCCGTATATTTTACATGCCACACAGACTTCAATAGACAGAATGCATTGTAGATGTTCTTAGAAAATTTTTCCACAAAAATACGACGACTCTTTTAAAATTTCAACATTATCCTTTATATTTGTAGATAACAAAATAAAAATTACACTACTATCTGAATTAAAAAAGGAGTAATGTTATTCATAATCGCTCATTACCGGTAGTTATCCTACGTGGCATTACTAAATTGGATGAATTATTCATAATTAATGGCTATAAATACATTACTCAATAGGAATAAATAATTCATTCAATTGAATAATGCTTCGTAGGATGACTATCGATAGTGAGCGACTGTGAATAACATTATTCTTAAAGAAAACGTTGTTGATTCTTGTCAACTCTTCCTTTCTTAATAGTGTAAATTGTAATTAAAATTTGTTGCACTTAAATTTTTATTTTATGTAAGATTTTATCAATGTTTTGTTTTTAGTTCTGTATTTTTGAAAAAACAATAAAAAAAAACTTGTGAATATTTTACTAATCTGATAATAAAATCAATACATTATTATCATCAAGGTTAAGATTGTCATTTTCAATACTATAATAGCTTCTGCTATGTTCATATCTTTTAAAAATTAGTTTTAGCTTCTATTTTTCTTCTTCTATTTATTTTTAACTTTTATTAATAAAAAAATTATTTATTTTTTAACTCACTTATTTATTTATAAGTAAAATTTAAACACAACAGTAATATCATTTTAGCATGTGGATTGTGGCATATAGAGACTGAAGATAGGATTTTTCATTTTGTTTTATTTTTATATATCTTTTGTTGAAGTCTAATCCTTCTTTAACCCTTGTCTTTGAAGAGATTAAAATAATTCAATTTGTATAAGGTTGGATAAACACCCTGAATTAATTTAATCCGGGTATTAATTATATTAAACATAGAATATGATTTAGTTAATCAGTATTTGGTCTTATACGGTGCTCCAAACGTGTCTTTAGTGTCCCTATTTGATAATTTGATGGTAATTTAAGAATTAAAAATTAAGAATCGATTTATTGACCATTTTAAAAATCACAATGTTAAAATAGATCATCAATTGAAATTTATTTTTAAAGAATTAGTATGTAAAGTTCTTTCGAAATCTTGTAAAGAGTATCTTCGAGTACTAAGAATGAGTTGGAGGTTTGTAATACGTTGAACATTTGTAAGGAAATTTCTACACTTAGGACAGTTGTAATGGGCTAGGGGTAGACCTTGGAGCGCTTCAAGAGGATACATCATAGTATCGTGGTTTTCAGACTCGACTCAAATATTGACTCGTATAAAGAAGTGGATCATTGGGTCAGTGATTCAATTGTTAACATGATAGTGAAACTGGGAGGTCAACTCCTATCGCATATAATATAATTATTTTTATAAAAAATTAATTATCATTAATTAAAATTAATACTACATTATTTTCAAATCTTTATTAGGGGTGGACAAACAAACAACATTCGAAACCACGAAATCGACCGACCCAAACTGACTCGGATTGGGTTGATTTGAATAAAAACATAGGTCAATCGGGGCGGGTTTCGGGTTAACAATCCAACCCGCCTAACATGACCCGATAAAACACTTTAAAAAAAAAAAAGACAATCTGAAATGAGCAACCCAGACCCAACCTTAAATTTAGTCAAGGCAAAAAAAAAAAAAGATAAGCAAGAAGATAAGACCGTTTGACGCCCTAAAAAAGAGAAGCATTGAGAAGCCCTAAATATAATGTCCCACACAATCAATATAATCTCCCACATAGTCACCTCTCTTGCTCGTCTCGCCATTCGCGCCATCGCTAGTCCACTACTGCTGCCTCAGTCGAACCCATTTTGACACCTCCAAATGGAATCAGGTAAGTTCTTTGTGACTCAAATTTTTTAAAAATATTATTTCATTTAGTCTTTTGTAGTTTATATATCTAGATTTTCAGTTTTTCACCTTGCTGTATTGGTTTATTATTGGAGTGGAATGGAGTGGGGATGAAAGATGTAGAAATTTTAATTTTTCTTCATTGTTTCTAATTAATTCGGGGTAAAAGATTTTGAATAGTATAAATTTTGTGTATACTCATAGTTTTGCTAGAATTCAATTCTAAAAGAATTATTTTGTGGCTTCATCTGTTCATCACCAGAAAAAATTTGACGAAAATAAAATTAAAAACATGCAAAATTTTTTATTTTATTTTTCTGAAAAGAGGCAGAAAAAATGGACATTTGAAAATTTTCACGGTCAATAGTTTGTTGGTCATCGGGTTTTTAGTTTTTCAGTTTTCTTCCGGGTTGATCGCTAATCAGTTTAATAAAGAAATTCGGACCAAATTGCTGGTCGGATCACAAGTTTTCCGCTTAATCACCATGATGGTCCGAATTTTAACACACTGGTGTAAAAAGTTGAGGTCAAAGTCAACAATTAATTTTAACCGCACATTTCATAAGACCTACAACTTTATCAATTTTTTAACCATACATTTTATCTATTTTTATAAAAATCTGCTAAAATTTCTATAAAAAACTTTATCAAACATATCCTAAGTTTTTCTTTTTCCTCCCATGTTTTACTATACTCAAGTCATAATGTTGTCACTTTTTTGTTATTGTAAGTGAAAATGAGATCTTGCTAAGCTTAAATTATAATTTAAGTTAATTAAACATATTTTTAATTAGGACAACTTATTTTTCACATATTTTATATGATTTACAATTTATAAACGCTTAAAAATAATTTTAGTACTGTCAAGCATGGGAAGGTTTAGCGATGGCAACATGGTGGATTCAAATCGGATCGTCCTGATTCGTATCTGCCTCGCAATAATCCTAGAAGATCCAAATCCACGGATTGATCCACCATTTCTCGGGGTGGATCGGATCCAGGTTAGAGCTGATCAAACAATGATCCGCACACTGATCCGTGATTTATTTATTTTTTTCGTTAATTGTCATTAAAAAAATTAAACAAACATTGAAACAAACTTTATTACTTTACTACTTTTTTCATTCTTTTCCTTTCTTTATTTTTCAAATAGGATGGATCGGATCGAGGCACACATGTCCTATCCGTCTCGAATCACCCCGATCTTCCTGCTAACCCGCGTATCGGGAATTTTTCGTTCCACTCGAAGCAGGTATCTATCGAGTTTGGAGCGGATCAGATATTTTTGCTGTTCCTAGAC
The DNA here is from genome assembly GCA_030279155.1 of Forsythia viridissima. NCBI lineage: Eukaryota > Viridiplantae > Streptophyta > Magnoliopsida > Lamiales > Oleaceae > Forsythia > Forsythia viridissima. Next base: position 1,024,748 of record CM059041.1, on the reverse strand, counting down.
GATTTTAGAAGAGAAGATCAAACTTGAAATACAATTTTTTTTTTCACTAGCAGTCCGACATCTAAAAATTGTTAATTCCTTCACTGCTGTCAAGCATATACTTTATCAAATTTTCAATGTTCTTCACAATTACGAATATTTTATTCCCGAAAGTAGTTGCAGAAAGTGTTTTTGACATGACATTTCTTAGTTTTCGATCCAAATAGGAATCAACAAGGTGTCCACTATCTATTCGTCAAATTTCTACGCGTCACTCTATCATGGTATGGTGTTCATGTTTATGAATCAAAATCACGTTTTAATTGCACAAATAAATTGAATTTTTTTTTTATAAAAAAAAGGAAATTGGTGCAAATAGTTCCTCCCTAACCTTCTTTTTAAGTGCAAAACTAGTCCATAATGTTTATTTTTTAGCATAAAAATATCTAACTTAAGTATTTTGGTACGTAATTGGTCCTTAATGAAAAAGACAGATATACACTTAGGTCTTGTTCGGTAGCTATTTTATCCAAAAAAACTCATTTTTTGCCTACACTTTTTAACTTTTCAACCCTTTTTACACTACCAAAACATTTGAAAAGTCAAAAAGTAACAAAAAAAACTCATTTTTTCCTCAAAAAATCTCTACCAAACAAGCCCTTAATTTTAATTAGAAAAAAATTGCAATTAGGTTCTTAACGAAACTAACGAATTTTTTTTTTTTTTTTATTAACACGTTATTGACAAAATTGATAATTTACTAAATTATTTTGTATATTTTAGAACTATTATAAAATAACTAAAACTTAAGCTCATAATTATTGAAAAGAATGTTAAATAAACTTATTTTTTTATTATTAAGTAATTATATTATTTAAAATTTAAAATTTTATTTTATCGTTACAACATAGAAATAAGAATAACTTTGTCACAAACTTGATGCTTAAATACTTTTATTTAATTGAGCTATTCGTTTATTAACGACAAATATCAGAGTTCCAATTGTATTCTTCATATTTCAATTTATCGTTTCATTATTGTTCAAAAATAAAGAACATATATTATGTAAATTAATTATTATTATTATTTTAATGTTAAAAAAAAACATAATAAGATTGGTTCAATATCATAAAATTATATACGGCATTTTGTTATTTATTTAACTTAATTTTTATTCCAGTTTTTCACACTATATAGGAATTGTTTTTCACACTATATAGGAATTGCATATATTTAAAGCACAATAATCTTAATTTTTCTCTTATAAAAAATTTAATTGACATAATTATAGTGATATATTTAATATGCTAAATTAAATATTATTTAATAAATGTACCGGATCTATTTGTACATTTTGTAAATGTTAGAAATTTAATTATAATTTTTTCTAATTACAACAAAGGGAGTATTTGTCTTTTTCACCAAATAAAGACCAATTGTGTATCAAAATACATAAGTTATGGATTTATATATAAAAAATAAACGTTAGAGATCATTTCAACACTAAGAGCGAATATTAAGGACTTTTTATGCCAATTTCCCAATAAAAAATAAAAGAGAGAAGAAAAATCTGTAATGACAATGAAAGGTTCTTTATTGACGCAAATCATCCACCATATTGATTTGGACATAAGTGACTTTTGCGGCATTTGGAAGTAAAATGCAAATAATTTCAAGAAAGTCAATTATATTCATATTATATTTTTCATTCCTTGTATTATATTTTAATTCTATTTAATACCTTCAATTTTTGCTTATTATAACACTCGTGTGTTTTAACTTTTTTTATAGCATTCTTATTTTCAACTTTTCATTAATTAGCACATTTTGTATCTGATAATGATTTTCGTCTAAAAAATTTGTTGGAAAGACTTAAAATGACTTATTTACTGATCATATTTATAAAAAAAATACAAAAATACAAAAGTTCTATAAATTATTTTTTTCTCATTTCAAAGCACACAAATAAAATATCTTGACAAAAACGATATTAAAGATGATATATGCTAATTAATGAAAGTTGAATATAAGAATTTGATTAAAAAAATATTAAAAATATAAATATAATTAAAATATACTACACTTATAAAAAAAATTATAATATTAATAGAGTCACTTATTATGAATGATTGTTGTAGAAAAGGGCAAATAAATATTCTTAACTTTAAGGTGGAGCAATGAGTGGCATTAGGGTTTATCATAGAGATTAAGAAATTAATCAGTGAGAAATGACACTAGGATTTGACACTCTATTTAATTTCCATTAGTGTCGGAACTTTTACTTGCATCATATAATATAACATACAAATTGCAACTCACAATATTTATCGAGATTATAGAAGATTATACACGTAAAATCGATCCTTTTCTTAGCTCTTTCACCATATTAATTTTTATTCCAAATTTGTATAAAACAAACTATAATTTATAGAATTAATCTTTTTTTTTTATTCAATTCGATCGATTTCATAATCAAATTTTTATTTGCAAATTTTTCATAATAATTTTATCGGAGAAAAATATGTTTTTCAAGAAAGATAAAAGTGTAGAAGACATGAATCACACACTAATGCTTCACTACATGTGAATCATGCAATTATATATTTGGGCAAGTTAATTATTTTTAACATAAATAATTTTTATTGATAAAAATGAAACATAAATAAGTTTGAATGACTCGAAAATTGTTCGAACTTGATTTGTTTGACTCGTTCAACTTCAATTGGGTCGTAAAAATAAAGGTCAAGTTTAAACTTTAAATTAAAATTATATAAAAGATAAAATTAAAATTATTAACCCTTTTTTAGATTCATAAAATTGAATTTAATGATTGGGAAAAAAAGAAGAAGGATTGGTCTCCTTTTATAATTAACGGTAAAATCAAAACCAGATCCCTCTTGGACCATGTTTAGAAAACATGGATTGGGTTTGAGCCCAATTAATGGGTCCAACTTTAGTGCAAAATGAAGTACCATTTTGATCATTATGAATTTGTTCTTGCCCGTTGACTTTTATGTAAAAGCCCATATGCAGTCTTCAATCCTTATTCAAGGTTAAGTGCACTATGCCATCCCAATACAATAGGAATTTCGTCAAATTGATTTAACAAGGAAAAAAATAAACAATGTCTAGAGTTTAATCTAAATTCAAAAATTTTATTAAAGATGCTGACTTAGCAAAATATATATTTTCTATACAGATTTATATGCGATTTTATTTTTATTTTAAAAAAATAAAAAACACCTAGACATCATTATTGAGTCGTAGATATAATCTATTATAAACCAATTCTGCAATTGAATGTTTATTTATTAGATATCAATGTCTCGTAGGTATTTTAATTTGCACGACACCTAGATAATAATCCATATAATGTATTGGAGATGCTCATTTAACATTCTCTTAAACGTTTAATAACATTGGAGGTCACTGAATTTTCACCCTAGTTGCAATTGGGCCACTAAACTTCAATTTAAAAGCAAACTTCAATTTAAAAGCAACTATGCCACTTCGTTTGGATTTTGTTAACATGCCTACTGAAATTCACTGACATGTCTATTAAAACTAACAAAATGACAACATGTCCATCCCAATCACCAAATTAGTAACACTAGAGGTCACTGGACTTTCACCCTATTTGCAATTTAGTCATTGAACTTAACCAATGATATAAAGTTAATTAACTTTGGTGACTAAATGAGTTAGAAAAATACATTATTGATCAACTTGAAATTTTACACAAACTTCATTGACCATTTTGTTACATTAATTCTTGATAATCCAATAATTACTACAAAATCCAGATGCATATTCAACAAACAAAGTGCACATACCAAATAGGTTGCAGGAAGTAACAATTGGAAAATGATGTAAACAACAAAACAGTTATGTCGACTTCAATAAAAGTTGGCAGTGCTTTGCTATTCTCAACGATGCACATAATTCTCCCTTCCCGATTGATGATCGTGCTAAAGATGATTATGTTTATTCTTAAATATTTCACACTGTATGTGTGAACAATGACTATGGTATTATGATATTTCATACCAATTTTTTTGCATTTGTCGTCTGCGTCTACTATGTTTCTCAAATCGCTTTATGAGTCTCTTTTATTGCATCATTTTTTTTTTTTCTGAATTTTGGTTTTTTGGGGAAACTATGTTAGCCTATTAGGTTCGATTTGTGTTTCAATTAGGTATCTAATGTTTGATTTTCTTTTGAGATTGGATCAATTGATTTTCTTATGAAATTTGCAGTATTTTTTATTAGTTGGAGTTGTTACCCAGTTGCAGCTAGGGTGAGAGTTCGAGGACTTGATTGCAACTACTATGAAAGTTTAGTGACCTCCAATATTAATCTATTGGTTAGGATGGACGCGTTGGGACGGACATATCAGCTAATTCCGGAAGGCACATTAGACATAGCGTCCTGATTGTTTTTTAATTTAAAGTTTAATAGCTTGATTGATCCAAATTAAAGTTCACTGATTCGATTGCAACTATGGTGAAAGTTCAGTGACCTCCACTGTAATTTAAAAAAATTAACGTATTTATTTTGTATCATTTTGGGAGCATGAACAAGTGGTAAGACGATAAACTAAAAATCCATTTTCACCGTTCACAACCGGGCATTAATATTTTAAGCTTAGCCAAACGTACTCGTAGTTCAAGAGTAAATATAGTACACCAAATACAAAGATATACCTCACTAAGTTTGTAATATGTCAATTCTTTTTTGTTACGATTTTTATATGGAAAAGTGGACCTCGATTCCCATCGACTTTTGATGCCACTTACCAAAATCGACTAGAGGCTAAAAAAAAAAAGGACGTCAAGCTAGACTGCTAGAGCCTAATTCCCAAACGAAGAAATAAATGGAAAATGGCACTCGCAAAAGGCTCAAATGGAAGGTTTCAATTGTTTATAACTATTACCTGATCAAAATAGAATCATGTGTATGTTTACAACACTTGGCAAAGACTTGCTCTTGAGTTTACATCAAACACATACACTTATTTACGACTACAATTCCTTCTCCATCGAGAAATTCTGAGTTTTGAGCAATTATATCGGAAGTTCAGAAGGAAGTATTGGAAGCAGATGCCCTAGGATGCTTGGGCGTAGGTTCAGTTTCCAGATCATCAGAAGCAGCTCTCTTGGGTCGCACCTACAGATGAAATGAAATGAGGCATCTATTTATGGCACGTTTCGTAAGGTGGATCAAAACAATATTGAAGAAGAAATGAGGCTAAAATTTTGTCAATTGCACTGTTTTGTTACTGTGGTCCTATGTAATATTATGTAGGAGGAAATGTATGAATACCAACCTTCTCTTCAGCATGCTGATACGACGGTGTCGGAAGTATATTTTTTACTTCTGGAGTTGTCACTGAGAAAAGAGACAACGGGCAAGTCAATACCACATCACAGAGACAAGATGCATCAAACAACATATAATAGGATGACGAAAAACTTATATGAATGAATTCTCAGTTGTTTGAGAGCTGCTCATAGGAATTTCATGCTAGAAGCCCTGGAAGGTCACTGTCTCAGAAATCATTAAGTCCACTTCATTCCCGAGAATAGCTTAAAAAAGGGGGGGAAAAAGCAGAGAAAAAAAAGTAAAAATAGATTTCCCTATCCAGAAAAGAGATATTGATACGGACATATTAGATCAACTGATCAAGGAAAAGTAACAGAACCCATAAATAAGATTTATGGAGTATTGACGATTAAGGGGATAAACCAAGTCATCCATGCAACAAATTCTATAATATAATGTTCCGCCTAACGAAAGAGAACCTAAGATACCTATAGTATCCATGTCATGCCACATTTTTCAACATCAGTTCACAAGCAATTCCTCTTCTTCTTCATCTTAATTAAGCTCATTCTGAAATGTGGAACATTTAATATCAGAGAAAAAAATCGCAAATTATTCTAAATTTCCGAAATATTTATCAATAATCTACTTGCAATATAAATATATGAGAATAAAGTGTTGCAAACAATTGAATATCAGGAATTAAGGTGATCCAAAATCAAATGGATGAAATATCAGCTTTCTGTGTTACCTTGAGCAGGTGGTGCAACGGTCTGATCATGAGTAGGGTGGCAAGTAACTGGAGTCATTTTCTAGAGACAAGAAGAAATGTACCCTCAGAATCAGAGAGAAAACATGTGCAATAGTGCAAGTTTCTAAATAAAATCAGAAAATGGACAGAAGATCATGTACTTTATCTCTTGAAAATGAGTAAGCAAAATTAGAATCCACAACTGATCCGCAAAACAGATACTGAACGCAGTTCAAATGACAAAGTAATCAACAAGTACATTCTATATTTTCATTTCAAATCTTGGTTAAGTTGTAAAACCGGCTTAGAATGTGAAGTTTGCCTTCACCTTATACATTGAAAATGCCAAGGCTAGAGTCACTTAGGCACTCTCCCAGTCTCCCTCCACACAAGGCTAGAAAATGTGTACACTCGCTCGGCTACCTAATAAAGTCTATGGGCCTAACTCATCACTGTAAAACAGGCTTACAATGTGAGGTTTACCTCAATTGTATCCAAACGATGTGGGACATGCTAACACTCAAATCTGAAAATTAGAAGAACTAAAACACCATGGCCTCCAGTACGGCCAAGAGCAAAATGTTTTTAGCCATAACAAGATCAGAAATCCACCATGACAGCAATCCGGATCTCCATACAATCAACAGTGGCACAATCAACACCATCTTTGCTGCTCTCTGTTGACTATATATACAGAGCCTAGAATTAAAATTATACTTGCAACAGTGATGTTTCTCCATGCCTGTTTGAACTTGCAAAACTCAAGGATTTATATAAATGATAGAAGGAAACCTGAAAGTCATTCAAATACACAACCAAGCAAAGCACACAAGAACGCTTATTCTGAATTCATCAAATATGTTGACCTGTTTCTATAAGTGACCAAAATTACTCATTTTCATCTCTGAATGCTTAATTAGAATATTTCAGAATAGGTGCCTTGTCAATAGCAAATATACTACTCAGGCAAACAAGAGGAAGATGAGAAAGGGTAGAATGAAGGAAAACTTTATGGGAGACATTGCGTAGTACGCATTTACTCTGCAAACAAGAGGCAAAAATCACTCCTATATTTGGTATGCATTAAAAAAAGTGAAGTATTTTATCCTTTGTTCAGCTACTTAAATTCTGCCCATAATGGATCTTCAAAAGTACACACACTTCTCAGTCTGTTAGTTTACGAAAACTTGATTATTACTTGGTTTCTTGACTAACAAATGGATCAAAGGGAACAAAATGAGGAAAAACATTCACAAGTCCAACTTCCCTCACGTATACAAGGATAAAGAAAACAGCCGCAATTTCTAAATGTAATGCTGCTTTCGTTGTTATGGATGCACAAAACACATGTTCAGTATGCATTTGTGGTCAAACAAATTTAATTCGACACACTTAAATAATACACGAACTAATTCAGATATGACAATTATACCCCTTTGGGATTGGTTTTCATAATTCCAACAATGCCAAGTGTTTTGTAGCTATCGATAAAAGCTATGATCTAGTCATGGCAATCAACACAACAGACAACGATTCCACAAGTTTTCTAATGGCTATAATCTTGTGATCTATCGAAATGCAATTCTTGACGCGTGGAACTTATCAGAACATATACAACATAATTGCTCAACTGCGTAAACAGACACAGCAATCAATGTGGATTATCTAAATTCCGAACTTCTGGCTGTTCCAAAATGTGGTGAAAGCCAAATTTTTAAACCAAAAAGGCATACGTGCGGAGTACTAAAAAGAGGTACATAACCACCAAAATCCATGAAGCAAAAGAATGAACATAGATCATCACGAATCAAATACATTAATTCACCAAATCAGCCAATCTCGGATAAATAAATAAAAGATTAAAGATCCATCTTTAGAAACCACAAGATCGTGCATTTATACTTACAATCCCCATCAGTAAACCCATAAACCCTAATCTGGAAATTGTCCCAAGAATCACAGCATGCACAATTTATCAACAAAGCTTAAAACTTGTACTGCATGTGGGAAAATATAAGGAACCAACTGTAAAACCAAAAAACTTAACCAAAAAAGAAAAATTCAGAAACAATTCCCGTTAAAGAGCATATAGGCTAACAAAAATCCATATAAAATTCCTTTCTTGACGAAGAAAAAAATTGCTTACAGAATTGGAAGAATGATTAAGCAGGAACTGGCTGAAGTTTTTGGGGTCCTTACAAGGCCAGTCACGAAGTCTTGAACCCATGGATGATCTTCAATCAAATTAAGGATAGAGAGAGAGAGAGAGAGAGAGAGAGAGAGGGCAATGCAGATACTAGTTCTGAAATCAATATATGCAAGCTAGGAAGCACAGGTGTTGAGGCAGAGTTGTAAAAGACGGACGGATGTCTTGTGGCCTTGTGGGCAAGTGTTGCTGGCAAAGCACTACAATTTATGTAGGAGTATTTTTGGGTTTTAGGAAATCAGGAGATTTTATTAGTGAAGTAAAATAAGTAATTTATTATTTAAAAATAAGAAATAAGTCACATATTTGTTGAAATAAAATTTACCTTTTTAATTGCTCTAATAATGATTTATAAATTAAATTTAAGAAATAAGTAACATATTTGTTGAAATAAAATTTACCTTTTTAATTGCTCTAATAATGATTTAGGAGTGTCAAATTAATTGGATAGTATGCTTCCATCCGGACTCAATTTACTTGAATAGTGTGCTTCCATCTGGACTCAATTCAAACTATTTTAGAAATAAAGTTTGAACCTAATCTGAAAGATCTTTGGAATTTATTGACTTGATGGTCTCAAGAATTTGAAAATATTGTGGTCAACTCGGTTGGGTCAATTGACCCATTGTTTTTTTTATTGTTTATTTTTTTGAAAGAATTTAATAAGATTTTAAATTAAACAATAATTAGAAAAAGAAAAAGAATATTATCATTAATGTGTTCATGAATAGCATTCTTTACACATTGAACATAATAGTAACCGTCTATGCTTCACTATAGCTGAGAATCGAATTATTACTTTACTTTTTTCTATTAGAAAAATAGCCATTGCACGCTTTAAAATTGTCATTCTCTTTAATTGAAAAAGAGTCTTCAATGTGCTAGATAGTTTAAAGGCTCTTTTAATTTATATCTACTTTCATATTCTTTAACAAATTGGACTGACCAAATCAGTCTTATGAATTGTCGGATTAAAATATTTTACTTGACATAGTCTATCTATCATGATTTCGTTTTTGGGGATAGCTCTTTTTAGGATTTCGTTTCAATTATTAAAATTAATAAAATTCCAAACTAAGTCTGGACTAATTATTATATATTGAAGTTGAAGATGTAGGGTGTATTTTTTTACCTACTTGGCTTTTCTCTTTCAACTTCATTTGATTTATTTGTTTTCTGATAATTTTGTTTTGTTTTTATACTATTTAATTACTAAAAGAAATGATCTATTCTCCATGGTGGAAAATAGTTATCAAGGCCACCGAATACGTGTCCGGTGGCCATTAATGTCAAGCACTTATCCAATGGCCACCGGACACCTTGATAACTACTTCCGACCATAGAGAATACATCATTTCCTAATGATTGACCTAATAATTTTATCTTTGAATTCTTCAAGAAGTTCAACTTTTGCTGTGAGGATTCTTTTATTGATTTTTGGGTCTAAAGGATTTTCTGAACAACATTGTTTGATCCATTACAGTAAGAAGGTTTAATTTTGTTGTCTTATTTTATTTTACTTGATTTACATCCATAGATACTATTGTCTTTGTATTTAACCATACTCATTTGATCCTAAATAATCCGCATAAATACATAATGAGACGTTTAAGCATCCGCTTTTGAGATAAAAATAATACTCTCTTAAAAAGGTATCATCATATACAGATCAAATCTGTGAAAAACCCATATCTTGATAATCCTATTGAAGGAGAACCAATTGATGTCGATAATGAAATTATCAACAATTGGAGAGGTTTATCCTTCCAAAGGATCTTGACAAGCTTAAGGGCAATTAATTTACAAAATCTTTCAAAATGACTTCTTACAATGTCCAAAAAACAAGCTTACTATTTAATTTAAAAAACTTTGTAATAAACATGGTTATTCAAATACATAAAAGTAATTGAAAAAATAAAATAAAATATATATATATATATATATATACCACATTTGTCTTTAAATGAGTCAAATTAATTCCAACTTGATCAAAATCAATTCAACCCAGTCAACAGCAAGAGAACTACGACAAGGATGCATGGGTAAACATGGTTATTCAAAGCATTAGGAATAGGAGGGTTGGGTAAAGTAGGATAGGTTAGGGTAAAGTAGGTAAGGACTTGAGCAAATTGTTTTTCTAAATAATAAATTAAGATTTACTTTGTCAAAAAGTAAATTTTGTTAGCAAGAGAAAGAAAATTAGAGCATTTTTCAAACTTCCTTTGGTATTATGACTTGTCAACAATAACAAATCAGTCAGCAAATTCCAAATGCACCAGTATAACAGAAGGTCTCATGACAGCTATATATAATTGGCTTGCACAATTTTCTTTGCTATATACTTTACTAAGAAACCATATCCATGAAAGTAAAGAGCTTCAATTTCTGCCCCTTTACCACTCTCAATCATCACTTCCAGTTCTTCATTGTAGTTGTCCTATTAAAAGCATGTCATCAATTAGTTTCTTTACCTACAAGCTGAAACCTTTGTTCAAATCATAATTTTTGGTTCCTAGGTACTCAAAAACTATGTTTGGTTAAGCTTAAACAGTTTACTTGTAAGTAAATAAGTAACTTTAAAATAAATAATTTTGTTCTGAGTCGAAGTTAGATATAAGTTACTTATTTAGACATTAACACAACAGCTATGTTTTTAAGCTAAAGGGCCTAAGGCCAACATGCTACAGTACCTAGAAACCAAAATCTATTGACTTTTGGCAACAAAACCTTACAAGCAACTTTACCTTTTTTAAGCTTACTAAACATGCTTCAGGTTGTATTGTCAAATTGTGTTTAATATTGCACACTAAATCTGTCAGCATTATACCTGCAATATCTCTGAGGATACCAAACTTTTAGCAATTTGTAGATCCCGAAGCTTCAATGGAATTAAAGATTCTTCAGGTATGAGTTGTTCTATGTCATCCTTTCGCAATCCCAGCCACCTCACATTGCAAGCTGAATCACAGAACAAATTAGTATTGATGAATTTGCATGTGAGGAACAAAGTGTTCAACTATTTAAGAGGAGTGCACCATATTGATATGCTTCCAGGCCCATTCCTATGCTTCCGAATTTGAAGGTGCACAGTATTGCTAATCCTGCCGGATTCCTTCACAAATAAATACCGATGAAAGTTCAGTGCTATATCATAGGAGCTTGTTTAGTAAGGTGGATCGGACAGTCCTATCCAACATTGTGTGAGAATAGATAGTTAAGGTCATTCGTACCAGTCAACCAGCCCTAGAATGGGCATTTCTGAAAACTCTCGACTCATTCGATGAAGAAGAAATCTGTTTTGCATTGTGGAACTCTATGACATTAAATGTAATCATCTAACAATATATGAGAAAATGGAAAATTAGTTCAAGAAAAAATTTCTCCTTTCGAAACTCAAAGTTACCTAGTGGCAATGTCTGGATATCCTTTCGCCGTGATGAGAATACATGGGATTTGAGTGAATAAACGATCCTCAGCCAGCCGATGGAATATGGCATGCTGAATGATACCGGTAGCTAATAAATTTGCTGCCATGAAAATACTAAAATGTTCTCTATGTTGTCCAAAAATAAATGCGAACAAGAAAGTAAATACCTTCTCAACCACAATGATGTACCGAGCATCGCTCTTCATGATCAATGTTTCTAGCAAATTTAGATCTCCGGAAATAGCATAACCAGAAAATCCACAAGCTGCGCAGTCCACAACCTCTTGGTTTGGCTCCTTCTCAGTAATTTAAGGAAAGCTTACGTAAGTCACAGCATGAATCATATTTCAGAATGGGACCTAGAGATGGAATTTATTTCAAGGTACTCTATGCTGCTGATATACACATTAATTTCTTGAAATTAAGACTCACAATATCACACCATTGTATGTTTGGTACTCGTCCTAGGAAGTGAAAGTGAACATTACATTTTATGGTATATGATGAAATTTGAGTGCAAAACCATTCAGCATAGACATGGAATCATTTGAATCCATTAAATTAACTCATTCGAAGAACCAAAGATAAGAAAACAGGTCGACATATTTTGAGTCAATAAATACAATCTCAGGAAAAATGAAGTAAGATACATATCAACGATGCACTAGAACAAAAAGAGAAGAAGTAAAGGGGAACTAAGGAATAGTGCCTGCAGCAATAGGCGGCCAGCAACCACCCCTCTGCTTGATGCCATCACGCCAAGGCTGTATCGGCTGCACCTAAGTAATGCCACCAAATCTGTTTTGCTTGCAAAACAACAAAAACCTTATGGATTAAGCTCTAATTCCTTCTTACGAGAGCAATAATAAACAAAATGAAAATAAAAAATTAAGCAAAGACACAGATTTATAGAGATTCACCCTCAAAGTGAGAATTATATTCACTTGATGCTCAAGTTCTCACTGTATCGGAGTTTTTCTCATGTCTCTCATGCACACAAGACCAGGCCCCTAAAAGCTTTTATATAGTAGGAATATTAAGGAAACACTAAATATTCAGAAGCTCTACGAAAAAAAGGAAATTGAATGATGCCAGATCAATTTTATTTCGCTAATTAAGGTTCAAATTATATCACCATGTGCTTCATTATGTCTACCTTACCACTGTTATCATTTTATCATTTTTCTGACAAAATTGAAACCAAGTGCTGTAAATATTGTATATAAAAGAAGAAACGATATTGACCTTGAATAGTCCTATTGACCTGCAATTGAGATGCGAAATATTCAGGTGAATCGCAAAGCAATTTATAAAATAACTCCCTCTGAGTCACTTTCTTTTCTTGTACCAACACCTGATAACACATTTCCATCACCTTCCACACTTCATAGACCACAAAATAATAAATCAAGTCAGTAAATATGGTAATTTATACGGTATTTATCTTTCTTTTTTATAAATCGCGGTAATTTATACCCCTTAAGAATGATTTAGCAGTGTTCTCTTTCATCAAAGACCGCGTGCAAAATGAATGTGAAAGAAAAATCCACGTGCAATCACTCAGTAATCCCCTGCTCACTCTGCTGTTGCTCATTTTTCTGGTAATCTGCTTCCATTAAACACGATATTCACTGAATAATATCTTCAAATAATAGAATATGTTTCTTTCAATCTCGTTTTGGAATTACCCAATCACAGTATTTCACTCAAATAAATCATTATAGATGAATAATTGAATCTTCGAAAAATAATTTAGAACCAGAGGGAGATCTGAGATTTCAGGTTGCGTAGAGTTGAGATTTTTTAGGAAATTTAGCACTGCCACTTCAATCCGAGCTCGAACCTGAACACAAAAATAAAAAAGCAAATTGAGAAAAATAATATGAAAATTGAATCACGCATATATAAATGGGTATTATTATATAGAATAGAAATAAACCTCGGAAGGAGGAAGGATATCGGCATGGCAAAGGTGTTGATCTGAAAAGAAAATGGAGGATTTGAAGAGCTCTCCCATTTTCTCAGAAGAAAACTGTTAAAAATGATTTTCGCGGGAATATGGAGATTTTAAAATGTTCTCAATTATTGTCCACAATTACAAGTTTATAACGATTTAATCTTCATTCATTATTTTAGCAAATATCATCCCGATCCTTTCATTTATTCGCACAGATGGTCCCAAATGACTTTTTATTTTTGACAATTCTTTGACAATTTTGACCATAACTTAAATAAATTCAAATAATAAAAAAAATAAAAAAATAAAAAAATTGTAATTGAGACTCTAACATTTTTAAAAGTATAAATAAATCTTAGATTTTTTTATTTTCTATTATTCACGATGCAACAATGAGGGCTCTCTTATGCAATTGCATGCCAGAGACAAGCTTGGTAATAATGATGGATTGATGGTGATGGATAAAATGAGAATTTGGAATTGAATTTTTACGGAAAGAATGAACTTACAAATTATAAAAAGTATCATCAATACATCAAAAAAATATTAATTTATTTAACATATTAATATATTAATTTATTTGCTATATTAATTGCTTATAATAAATTGTCACATCATATATTTATATAAAGTAAAAAATATATATTAATGTGTTAAATAATATAATATAAATTACACATAATATGTTTGATTTAAATAATTAATTAATTTTTAATAATATAATATATACTAAAACAATTATGTTATTATAAGTAATATATTATTTTAATAGTTATTACAGGATATAAAAAAATATTATTTATTTTTAAAATAATAATATGAGATATAAAACAATATATTAAAATAATTGTGTAATTATAATTAAATTAATACATTAATTTTAATAGTTATTATATAATATAAAATAATATTATTTATTTTAAAAAATAATATAACATAAGTCAATTAATTACAGTCTAGGCAAATAACTTTAAAGTTTATACAGAAATAAACACTCAATTTAATAGTCAACAGTTTTTTTTAAAAAAAAATCTACTACCAAAAATTCTATTCATAACAGTTGTGCTAAACGAACTTTAATAGTGGTTATCAATCTTATTATTACTAAATTGATATTCCCTACATGAAATTAAATCTTTAAATTTTAGAATACTTGTCCAAAGTTTGAAGATATAGTTCATCTCTTTATGTTTATCTACGTTATTTTATATTTTTTTAGGTCGTGTAAAATTATTATTTTTAGATACTGGGTCAATACTATGCATAGCATAACACAAAAATATATTTTGTCTCATAAAAATAGATTTACTTACTTTTCTTATTCATCTATCCTAAATTATATGCTATTTTCATTGTTGATAATATAGTTAATTTCTTAGTTTTCTAATATGTCCCTATTTAATTTATCTTGTTATCAACAAATATGGACTATCATTATAGTAATTGTAAGGATATATTAAGAAAAATGTAAGTAAAATTTATTATTCCAACTATATTAACTAAATGTTTTCTTAATCTTTGTGAAATAGAAGTAATCAATTACAATTTCTCATATCTCTTCCATTAAGGTAATAATTTACGGCAATCAATTAATTTTTATATGCAATTGTATCTAGAATTTGCAATAATCAAAATTTTGATATGACAATTACATTTGCAGTGATATTGGGAGTATTTGATATTTTTTTTTATTGAACATTATTAATTCTTTTTGGGATTTATGTTATTTGTTAATTTAATTGAGGTGACTTAAATATTTTTTAATTTTTTAATAAATATTTTTATTGACATGAGAAATGTAATTTGTTATTTTAAATTCTTAATTATGTGTTGTAGATGATTTGGACATGCGATAAGTTACTCAAAATAATATTATGTTATATAAAATTTTAACCTAACATTTAAAAAATACATTCTATAAAAAACTACAAAAGTCTTTAATAAAAATTTACGGAAGTTTAAGAAAGACTTTTATTAATTCTCAACAAATTCTTAAAAGTTATTTAAAAATCTACAAATTCTACAAAAATCTCCTACTTATAAAAATCTATAAAAAAAAACTTTAAAAATCTCATTTGAATACACTTTTTTAAGTGTTGCTTTCTTTTTTATGACATCTAATGCCCCCACAAAAAACATTCATTTAATATATCAATAATCATCATGCAAATCTCTTTAAAAAGGGGGGGGGGGGGGAAATGGTCATTGTACATTAATATGTATATATGTTCAATTAAAGTAAAAAATAATAGTCTTTTTATTGAAATGCATCATGTATCAATGATAACCTCATTTGTTGATTGACCAATTCAATATCCTTTATTCCTTTATGCACGCACATCTTTTTCTTCCATGTAATTTCAAAAATCATAATGAAGAATCATTCATGTGGAACCTAATCCTTCATCTTCCATCCTAGAACTTTTGATCGTTTCATTTAACGCGTTCGAGTTATCAATTTCAAGAATCGTATAAATAATTTATAGTAACTATCATAAGTATCTTTTACATAAATCTCACTCAACAATATTCATGTATGTTCTTATTCATTAAATAATAAAATCAAAACTAAAAAATGTGTTATTGAAATAATTTAAATATAATTTGGATATAACTGTCCATAAAATAATTCTCATCTAAAGAGAGTAAATACAATGATAAATGAACGAATGTAAAAAAAAATTATATAATGATGTATTTTATATATAAAATTGAACAATTTAATAATTTGATTCAATGAATGCGTGAATATATGTGTCAATCAAAATTAAGAGGGTGTTAAATAGTTTAAATATAATGCTGTTTGTGTCTATGCACGTTAGAATTTTGTAGTGATACGTATGATTTTAAAATAGCGTTTCTAATTAAGTGACTATTAATGTAACTGTTATAAATTTGAGTGACTAATAATATAGAATACTTTAATTTTGTTTATCTATGACGCAAATTTTTTTTGATACTATCTATCATATATTATTTAGTATGTTAGATTGAGTCAGATCACGGGATTAAGACACAAAGGTATAGATAAAAATTTTCAATTCTTATATCCAATCTATTATACCGATTGATTGACGCATGAGACATTTAAGGTAAAACCAATTTACTCATATGAACTCATTATTTTTCATGCATACATATATTTTACAAATTACTTTAGAATTATTACACAACAATTAAACTCAAAGACATATTTTTTTATTTTTATACACACTGGATTAGACCACGTGAAATAAGTAGAACAACTGATAAGTTATTTTGTTCAATTTAACGTACTAAACATGTCACTGATGACGTGTTTGCAAATCATCAACCACACCATACACACACTCTTCATTACTTCCTCCAAGCAAAGCAGCCAAAGATCCCACAAAAGCTGCATTCATGTAAGTTGTGGGCTCCAAATGTGAATAATCTGATCTTGAATCAGTGAACTGGTCATTTGAATTGGGCCCACCAACAATTGCACCAATATGAGTATTTGGATTGGGCTTGGTTGAAGAATACCATGTTGAAAGCCCATCATTGCAGCCCACATTGGCAGGGTGAGATTGAATTGAAGGGATGGATGCGCCTCTATGGTGTAACTGTGTGGGGAATTTGGTGCCAAAGCCAACCATGTATGACATCTTCATGGGATTGTTTCCTAGTATGTAGTCTACCTGAAACGCAAACAAAAAGGACATGTTTGGTACACGATATTATACACGACATGTTTCTTAGTATGATATTTGAGGAATGTTCTCTTGTTTGTGTCTCATAATGATCTCGATTTTCGCACGTATTCTATATTATAATTGTAAGATTTCGCAGACCTGTGATTTTGCAAAGGCTTTGATAGTAGAGGTAGAAAAATTCACGGAACCACATTGAACTCTGCGAACACCAGCAGTGTTTAGGATCTTGGAGTAGACAAGAAGTATCATGGAAGCACTAGTAACATATTGTAGGTTACTGCTGTCTCTGGTATAAAGCAGGCCACCTGAAAATCAATTGCAACTCAAAATTTCTCACCACAGAATGATGATTTATCATGAATTTCAGACATCAACAATTCAATTTTGATGTATACCAGGTGTTGTCTTAAACTGGACAGAGCTACTTCCTGGCATCAATGCACATACAAATGAATCAGCACCACTCTTATACTTAGCCAAATTTGTCTTTCCCTCCAGAAATTCCTGATCAAATTCCTATCTTGTTAGTGTCAACATAGAGGAAAAAGCACATTAAATTATATTGTCCCGACTCCCATGTTATCTAATACTGCGTACTGAACATGTACTAAACATGCCTTTGCTAGTAAAGTTTGAGCTCCGATGAATTTGTTATCCCAACTGAACTCGGAAACTGCCTGACTCCAACCCTCATTGCTCGACGCGTAGTTCAAATAGCTGTCATCTCCACTTGCTTTGTACAACCAAGCAGCTGCCCAAAGCAACTCATCCTGAGAAAATTATTAGACCAAATAATTTTTTAAAAGAAGTAAGAAAAAAAGCAGCCGGGAATCATCCAGTGTGCTCGGGATTTTACCTGATAACCCGAATAAGAGCAATAGAATGGGCAAGAACCCTGATAAGATCCTCTGAACTTGTCTGCAAACTCAAATAGCTGAAGATGACAAAGAACTTTAATAAGTTACGCGAAAATTAAGGCTAGAAAGGGAAAACTGTTTTGTTCGACTTATGATCCTTACTGATTTTGAATGGCGTAACAGGCTAGCAGAATATTTGGAATCAGCCACTTTAAAAACAATTGATGCAGCAGCAAGGGCGGCAGCAGCCTCAGCTGCCACCTCTGTTCCGGGAGAACTAGACGTAATCTTGTTAAGTGTCCGAGGAGTGTCCATGTCTTCGGGACGTTCCCAACATTGGTGATCTCTATTTGCATCCCCTACCTATAGACATAAATGCATTTTCATGGATAAGAAATAAAGATAATTCTTGATAAAATCATATTTTTTTTTTTCACTTTTTTGAAAGTAAACTTCAAATATACACCTAAAAATATGCTTTTTAAGCGGGGTAAAATGTGCTCTTAGAATGAATATATACAATATGTTTGTAACTCGAAGAAAGTGGTAGTCACCTGAGTATATAGTGTGGTGGATGAAGTGTGTGCTTGGATTAAGAAATTTGTTCCCCACCGGATTGCGTCGCGGAGGTGGCCGAGCTGATTGGCGGAAGAGATCTCGTTCTGATATTCAGTGGCAGCCCAACTCAACAAAGAGATAGAAAATGCCATTGGCCACCCAAATTTGACATTGTCACCAGCATCATAGTAACCTCCAGTCAAATTCACCTAAAATCTCAGTCGAGAAAAAAATGAAAAAGAAAACTATTAAAAAAATGAGCTCGCTAATAAACGAAAAAAAAAAAAATATTCCATATATAAAATTTGTTTTCCAAAAAATATATTCTTCTTTTTTTCTCCTGCTCTAAAAAAAATAGGGCATGTTCTCTTTGTGTTTGAGTTTTGTATTTTGAGTTTTGAATTTATTTTGTGTTTTGTGTTTTGAGTGTTTGTTTTGAGATTTTCGAAAATGCGTTCTTTTTAATGTTTTCGAAAATTGTTTTCGAAAACAGAAAACTTGAAAACGCGTTTACTTGAATTTTTTAAGAAATTTGGACTTGGAATTAAAAACAATTTAAACTTAGAATTAAAAACAATTATTATTTAAAAACAATTTAAACTTAGAATAAAAAACATGTAAAAACAATTAAAAACATTTAATTATAGAATTAAAAACATTTAAAAAGAATTAAAAACATTTAAAAATATTTAATTATAGAATTAAAAACAATTAAAACATTTTTAAAAAATTAAAAACAATTAAAAACATTTAATTATATAATTAAAAACATTTAAAAAGAATTAAAAATACTTAATTATAGAATTAAAAATATTTAAAAACAATTAAAAATATTTAATTATAGAATTAAAAACATTTAAAAACAATTAAAACAATTAAAAATATTTAATTATATAATTAAAAACATTTAAAAAGAATTAAAAATACTTAATTATAGAATTAAAAGCAATTAAAAATATTTAATTATAGAATTAAAAACATTTAAAAACATTTAAAAAGAATTCAAAAACTTGTACTTAAGCTGAGAATTGAACCTGTGACCTTTTGTTTTCAAACCCAAGATCTGGCCAGTTGGACAAGTAGTCACCGTTTGTCAAAAGAAACACGGGACATGATTAAATCATCAATATTTTTCGCCAGCGATAAAAAAAAAAGGCGTTTGGAGGGATTCGAAACGCTGACGCGTTTTGGCCAGCACCCTCTTTTGTTCACAAAATGCCCAAAACATAAAAAAGTTGTTTTGTGTTTTCTTTGTATTTTTTTTCTTTGTGTTTTCAAAAATGCTTTTTCGAAAATGGTAAAGAGAACACGTTTTGACTATTTTCAAAAACTCAAAACAGAAAATGGATTGAAAATACCAAAGAGAACAGGGGCTTTACACAATTTTTTTTTTTTTTTTTTTTTGGCGGGGTGGGGTGTTTGAAATTCCTGTAAGAACTAAGGTGACGTAATTTATGTAATGAATAAAATTAGGGGAATTTGGTACAAATGGTTTCTAATCTTTGCTCTCATAGCGGAAATGGTTCCTAACAGTTATTTTTGGTACAGAAGTCCATAACATATATTTTTTAATGCACAATTGATCTTTATTTGATGAAAAATACAAATATGCTTTTACTTTTAATTAGAAAAAATTGTATTTGAATTCATAACCTTTACAAAATTTATAATATGAGTCCAGTACATTTATTAAATAATATTTAATTTTGCATACTAAATATATCATTATAGTTGTGTGAATTAAATTTTTCTAAGAGAAAAATATAAAATTATTGTACTTTAAATATATGTAATTACTATATGATGTGTAAAACTTGAATAAAAAATAAGTTAAATAAATAAATAAATGACATATATAATTTTATGATATTAAACCAATCATAGAAATACTAGTAAATATTAATTTAACATTATGTGTTGTTTAGTTTTGAACAAAAATAAAACGATATAAATATAGTTAATAAATATATAGCTTAATTAAATAAAAGTATTTCAGCATCAAATTTGTGACAAATTTTTTTTTTTTATAAAGATAAAATAAAAGTTTCAAATTTAAATCATGTAATTACTTAATAATAAAAATAATAATTTTATTTGACATGTTTATTAATAATTATGAGCTTAAATTTTATTTATTTTATAATGGTTCGTAAAATATACAAAACAATTTAATATATTATCAATTTGGTCAATAAAATATTAATTAAAAAAACTCGTTAGTTTTCTTTAATTTTTTTATAAAAAATCGGTTTATTTTTTTGCAAATGTAAGAAATCCAACTACAATTTTTTTATTATTAAAATTAAGGGTATATTAGTCTTTTTCATTAAATACAAACCAATTACGAACTAAAACACATATATTAGAGAATTCTGTGCCAAAAAATAAACGTTATGTACCATTTCCACACTGATAGCAAAAGTTAATGACCATTTGCGCAAAAATCCCTAAAATTAGAACATGTAGAATAAAATGACATGGCGTTACACAATTTTGTGTTAGAGAATGATACTTATGAAAGATTACAAAAATTAAGTTTCATTTCAACAAGTCCACGTGTTAGACAGAGTAGTCAAACCCTAAATCAATTCAAGATCACTATTATGTTAGTCGTCTAGACCTTTATTCACGCATATCTAACAATTTTTTTAAAAAGAAGTACTATATTATCACGGTTACACGTATGATAATCACGACTTCCTCAAGCGATGACATCTTCCATCCAAAAATAATCCCTATGTCTAGTCGATTAGGAATTTTTGTTCACGCATCTTAATCAACAACTATTATTAAACTTGCTATTTTCTATAATACTGTGTGTTAAGGTGTTTGAAGAACAAAATATCCACAAGATAAATGTTATAGCTCACTCCCATTAAGAAGAATATTTGTCGATCTTCCAATCACATTCAAACAATCAAAAGATATAAGCAACAAACATTATCTTCTAACTTGTCCACAAAGAACCCGACAAATAACCACTCATGCTATCATAGACACTTGTACACATGTTTAGGATCCTCTGCTAAACAAGAATATTAGAACGAACTAAACAAGAGATGCACGTGAAATATTTGTAATGTTGAAAGATAAAGATTCATACATTTTCAAGCTTGCCATCAGATAGTGCAGAATCTCCTCTCCATTTCACTCTCTGGTTTGCAGGTAATTTCCCAGAACGTTGCCCTTCAAAGAACAAAATGCCTTTGCTAAGTGCATCTTTGTAATCACCTGAAGCAGTAGAGCACAACCCATTATTCGTCATGGATTCTGCTCCACTGTGATTAACCCAGATGCACCACAGGATAATAACCCAAGTTAACAAAGGAGAAGCCATATTTTGCATGATGATTGGATGCTTCACAGCTTTGTGGTATTTATAGAGGGTCTACACATGAGAAATATTGTTTTTTTTTTCTTCTCATTTTCCTTTTGATATTGATAGATGGGGAAATTCTTTGTCTAAATTAGCACGTTATATGATTTACATGCAGTCATGTTTGGGACGCATTAATGAATAGAACTAGAGATTGTGATGCTTGTGGATACATACACTACGGTGAGGAATTAGACTTGTCAAAAACAGGATATGGCCGAACACTAACGAATTGTGACGAAAGTAGTGATATTGAGAGTGGCCATAAATCAACAAAATATTACACACGTCGCATGGTAACAAGGAATATGATGAGTGCACGTGAGATATAGATCTTATTTCTTTTACTCTTTAACTCACAGTATTCTAAACTAGTTAAAATTTTCATGTTGTATTTACATCGACAGAAGGTCAAGTCATGTGTCACCCTCCTAAGCTCGTATTTGTTTTTAGTTCATTAATACTCCACTATCGTGGTGGTTTAAAAAAGGCTCACCTTTTTGTAGGGTTTCATGCTTAAGGTCAGGTGGCTGAAGTAAAATTAATGAGGACCACAACAAGCCTCTTAGCAAGACGAGATGGGGAGTTTGAAGTCTGAAGACAAATACTATCGACCATTATATACAAAACATGTGCACATGCCAATCGGAAAAATGATAGAACATGTAAAGGGATGTGGTGACAAAATTTAAATGAATATTTATTTTTTATTTGATCGTTTAAACTTTTAAATAAAATAATTCAATTCTAATATACCAAAATGCAAGCATTTTCAGTTGAGTGACTGATTATTTCTTAAATTTTAAATCGTGTCAATGTTATCCCAAACTATATGGTTGATTTTTAAAGATTCTATACGTAATGCCATCCATGAACCATGATCCATTCAAATAAATATGACGTGTTTTTATGCACACGTGTGACTTTTCATCCATTTGAATGAATGCGTTATGATTTTAATTATTTTAAAATAAATAACAGAATTCGAGAATTGAATGACATAATTTAAAGATAATAGCTATAGTATTGAGGATGATGATCTCGAACCTCTAGTAGACAAGTGTTATTTTATTCATATCTAATGTAGCACTTGACAATTGGATGAATTGTCAACTTTCAGTTGACAAGTGTCACATTAAATGTGGGCAAGATAATGTGGACAATTCATCCAATATCTACACATTTTATAATATTCACAACTTACCATCAATATTTTATAGAACTCAGAACTTTATCAAACATGCACTTAAATCACTTAAAAAACTTTAATCACTTGAAAACTTTACCAAACATGCACTTAAACTATTTGTAGTCATATGACCTTTGGCAAACTATAGGAAACCATGCATGGCAATAAGGATGCAAATTAATAATAACAATTGTAAAAAGGAATGGTAGTGATAAGAAAGTCTTTCAAAATTTGATGTCAAGAACTAAGAAATCGTCACGTATTTGCAACGAAATTTATCGACAAACAAGTATTCACTAATTTCGTCAACAGAGTAGAGCTATTAAAGCAACTTACTCATGGATATTTCAGAATCCACACTCATGAAAATCCAAATACTTTCTAGATAGACATTCTGAAACCCACAATTCAAATGTCCTTAACAGACGCTCCACAACCTAGGCTTGTATACTGAAGTTCTTTAGTCTTCATCGCTAATTCACTTTATATGGTCTCTACCACTTTTTAAAAAAAATTGGCAAGCCAAGTTTGTAATTAGAGCATGTTTGGTGTAGCTTTTTAATATATTTTGATGGAAAAAAATTGATGAAATGTGTGATTGAAAGTTGTGACTTTCATAAAATGTGTTATTAAAATTAATTTTTAACGTGAATGGAAGTAACGTGGGCACTTGAAAAGGTGTGGGAATAAAGATTAAATAATGGAGTCTCAAAGGTTGCATAAAGCTATGGAGTAATTACATACACAACCCACTCTTCAACGTCATTATTGATAAACATTCCTAAGTTAATGTTTACATTCTCATCTCCCATGATTTAAGATCGTCTCTATTGATTTTGGAAACCAATAAATTGTTTGAATGTTTTGATCTCAATAAGTCAATATATAACTGAATTAGATAGCAATTTGGACAAGGAAAGGATAAATATTACTGTGCTTGCATGTATTCTTATCTAACAAATTACCTAAATTCATTTGAAAAACGAGAGAGGGTGATTGTTTTATGTACATTCGTAGAGCATTTTGATACGTCAAATCGAATGATATTAGACTCTATAACAGATGAAAACTTTTCATGTCTCTATTCGTAGTAACTTTTGATATAACCTAATAAATAAGCTATTAGCATATGTTTAGAGATGCTTAGATTATAATTTCAGTTGGTCAAATTGGTCAAACATATTTTTTATCTACACATTTTATAAGACCTATAACTTATAACTTAATTTTTAACTATATATTTACTAACAACTTATAATATAAGTACTTAAAAAATAACGTTAAATGTGTGCATTGTGTGTGTGTGTGTGTTTTATTCACTTACACGTAGTATACTCATGAAGTATATACTTGAATATGTTATATGGTCTATACATTAATGATTGAAATTTGATATTCAAACAAGGGATCGTGTAAAATTGATTACGTGTAGGTTGGGTAACGTTAATGAATTTGTGATCCATTTCAATATTTTGGGCATGGGCTGTACAAACTTTTTAAATTTATTTTATGTCTATTTCCGATACATGACATAGTAAGTACGATTTCAAAAAATTTATTGGAATTTGTCTCATGCCACGAACAATATTAAAAATTTTAATGTTTAATTTATATAAATTCGAACGGTTTCTTTACTCAAAAAAAAGTGCATGTTTTAAGAAGTGGGCTTATCAAAGGAAGGTGTAGCACTATGTTCCAATATTTTGCGTGCACACATGCAATTAATGCTCCGTACTTCTTAAGTCATTGGAAAGTCTTGTACACTAACAGAAATTCAATTATTTTGTAGAACTATTTTATGGACCATCTATTTTTACACACTTCTTTACGCTTTCTTTTACATTTTTACATGTGTTAAATATTGGTTGGTTCAAATTATTATTTATTTGGTTAAATAAATAAAGTGAACTAATTATCACTTGACATATGTGAGAGTGTAAGTGAATGTGTAAGTTTTGAGTGTACAAGTAGCATTTTTCTTATTTAGAAGTTGAATAAGTTATTAGAGAAGTAACAAATTTGTAGCTCATCGTGGGTGGGAGTGGGATAGACTTATTTTTTCAGCAAATGCTCAAAATGTGATATTAGTAAGAATAAGTGAGGGCGCAATTTAATTAAGAACCTCGACATGCATGATTGGATCAGTTTAGATGAACTTATTATGCACGTTGACTAGTGTCGCTTCTAATTGTATCGTCCAAAATAGACTTTTAGACTTCAATTTGCGGCCCAAATTTGGTATGTCTATTTTACTCGAGAACTTCGATAGTTTCTAAAAAAATTCTTGCTTTCATGAGTTGATATTTATGCAAAGTTCTAAAATACATCAAACATGGAAAGGCAGCAAGGTCAGGTTTCAAGTCTTATAAGTTTAAGCGTGTGTAAACCTAAGACGTTTCTCTATTTTTAATATTATTTAATTTTAATTATTTAAAAACTATTAATAATTATTCATCTTATTTAATTAGTTTATTTAACTATAAAAAAGTTTTAAATTTTGAAAAAATAGAAAAAAAGTATAAAAAATAAAAACGTCCCCACCTTTTGTTGCCTAAGCCTGCATTAGTTGGTCAAAATAGAGTTGACTCCACATTTTCTTGTCGTTTATAACACTGAATTTTAAGCCTCCAAATTATACGTTATTTCAACTTGGTCAAAAGTAATACTCAATCCATCATATAAAAATAGACTTACTTCTATTTTCACACAAATTAAGAAAATCTAGTTATTATAATTGGAACAATAAATTTTATTTACATTTTTCTTAATATACCACTACAATTAATATAATGGTAGTTCATATTTTTTTTATAACAAGACACCTTAAATAGAAACATATTAGAATATTAATAAATTAACTATATTATCAATAAAGAAAGTTGTCTATAATTTAGGACAAATGAATAAAAAAATTAAGTCCATCTTTTTATAGGGCAAAGAGATTACTAATTTTGTGGTTGTACATAGGTGTGAAAAAGGTCATATGTAAGGGGTCGTTGTCTGCTAAACTTGGCTATCAAGGCTCACGGCGTATCCATTTTTTTGCATTTTTTTTTTCAAAAGTTAACCGTAAAAAATTAAAAATATGGTTAGGCACGATAGCCTACCCAAATTTGGCTCATACTACCAAATATATTTAGGGCTTGTTCAGTTTCCATTTTTTTGCCAACTATTTTTGACTTTTCATACTTTTTACACTACAAAAAAATTTGAAAAATAAAAAAACCCTATTTTTTTGGGGGAAAAAAAAATTATACCGAACAAGCCCTTAATGTTTTTCAAAAGATACGTTTCTTAATAACTTTATTAACAAAATATCTTTTGTTTTTGTTTTTTTTATAATTTGAGTGTGCTTAAAAGTTCATTAAAAAATTGATGCTATATATATATATATATATATATATATATATATATATATATATATATATATATTAAAAGTAATTTCTTAAGAAATTTTGATAAAAATTAACGGAGCGAATTCGGATCAGATCGGTCTGATCCGTATCTGCCCCTGATCAATTTTAGAATATTCAAATTCGCAGATTGATCCGCCATTTCTCGAGACGGATCGGATTCGGATCAGAGCGAATTACTACTTTGATCCGCAGACTGATCTATGTATTTTTTTTGTCAATTGTCATTCAAAAAATTAAACAAACATCGAAACAGATTTTACTACTTTTTTCTATCTTTTTCTTTCTTTATTTTTCAAATGGGGAGAATCGGATTGGGGGCACACATGATCCGATCCGCCCGGCTAATCTACGGATCGAGAATTTTTCGTTTCATTTAGACCGGGTATCTATCGGATTTGAAACGGATTGGATATTTTTGCAATTCCTAATAAAATGTGTGTTTAAAAAGTTATAAAAATTGTAGATCCCATAAATGTGTAGTTGAAAATAAATTTGAATTTTTTTTTTTTTTTTTAAAGAATGATAACCAATCATGTGCTTACGCCAAAAGATGTATTCTTATTTTTTTAAGCTGAATTAAACATTATTGGGAAAAGGACACAAATAGCATTACAAGTTACTTTATTTAAATAGTAGCGTTCATAAAATAAGTTTTTGTTAGTTGACAGTAAAAGATTTTTTGAGCGTTTCATCCTCACACTTTCGGAAAGTAGCAAATATACCTTCTTCTTCTTTTTTCACAATTCATCGTAAACTTTTCAATAATTGGCATAGTTTGTCCTTTCTATTTAGCACATGTTTAATAGAGTTTAACATAAACTCTTTTTTTAACACTCATTTTCAACTACATATTTTATGACTCACAACTTTTATAAATTTTTTAATTACATATTTTATCATTTTTTATCAAAATTTCTTAAAAAATTACTTTTAAATTCCACCAAACAGACACTTAATTTACTATTAAGATAATGTAAAATAACAAATTGTCCTTCTCTTCAAGTTTAAAGAAAAAGAAAAGAAAGCACACCTTAATAAAGAAATTTGCAATGAGACTTTAGAACTTTTTCAAAAAGTACAAATGAGTTCTATAAAGAAATAATTTAGAAAAATGGAAAAAAGTTGAAGTATTCTGTTTGCTATAGTTATTAAATGCTTGGGGCTCCTGTACGTGATAGAATGATTTCATGCTCTTTTAAAAAAAAATCGCAAACTCATTTTTAATCACATATTTTATGAGACTTACAATTTTTATCAACTTTTCAATCAGACATTTCACCAATTTTTTTCAAAATCTCTTAAAAAATTACTTTTAAACTTCATTAAATATGCACTAAAACAGATTAACGAAAAAAGAAGAAAAAACTTTATCTCCCCCAACCAACCCCACTCCCCAATCCAAACATGCACCCAACCATGGCCAACCACCACCATCCCATGCGCAATCGCACCACTTCCACAGCCGGAAGCTCCCCAAATACAAAAAGTCCAGACCTTCACTTTGAAACTCACTCTTGAAACTATCGATGGTTGACTAAAAAAAGTTGCACATAATTTACATATAGCAAGACCATATACAACTTTAGAGAAGTAAAATACAATTTATATTCCAATTCAATCTCCAACCATCTAAACAAGATCAAATATTCAAACCCAGTGGACTATAAAATTTGAATCTTTTATTTATTCAACCAATTGTAAAAATAAAATTACTGGAAAATGCACATTAAATTACGAGTATATCTGATCAAGGCCAGAGAGGATATAAGAGAATTTTCAATGCACTCAGTCTATTGTTTTTTAGACGTACCACATAAGCATAGATAGACAAAGTTATGAAAAATCCTCTCCAATGCATGCTGATGAGGACCCCACCAAAAATAGATTCTGTCTAAAAGTCTGTTTAAATTTAGACGGAGTGACACAGCAAATTCAAATCAATCTTAGCATTTTATTAAAAAAAATTCAGATAAGAAAAATAAAAATTGAAGATTTGCCAATTTTAAATAAATTTAATGCCACACATGCGATAATATTAGTTTTAGACAGAATTCATTATAGACGAATATATAATTTGACCGTCTATTCAATAGACGTAGTGGCACATGAATTAGAAATCCGTCTATTTTATCTGCAACATAGATTACAATAGACGGAGTGAATTGGAGATACTCTAAGGCTAATGAAGGCTAATTACATAAAAGAGTTCACTTTCTTGTGTTAAGGTCAAGACCCACTTGATATCAATAAGTGTTTTCTTGATGTCAACACTTTTCACTTTTCATGCAAGAGGAAACTCTAGTATTGGGTAAATTTTATTTTAGAATTTTTTGTCAGGAACAACTGAAGATGAACAAACTGCAATGGATCAGGAAGAAGAAGAGAAATCCCAGAGGAATAAGAAACAGGAGCAACTGATCTGAGGAAGAAGAAGATCAGTGTGAACCAAATTTTAAATTGTCCGTTGTCAAACGTTGTCGTTTAAACTCAAGTAGAAACGGTGCTATTTTTATCATTTAAGTAGAATACATTTTTTTAAGTTGTATTTTCTTTAAATTGTTATTTTGGGAAATCATGTTTCTTCCTAACGTCTTTAAATCTCTTATTGCACATTGGTGTCTGTATTTTTTTGGCCAGAATATTGAGAATTGTTTCAACGGAATTCGTCTGGCTTCTTCATTCCATTCATATTTTCTCTTTCCTCATTCTTCTTATTTTATTTTAGCCATATTAAATTGTTATTAAAGTAAATGATTGTATTGAGTCCTTGTAGAAATTGAGCTGGATTATAGTGAAATCATTGAATATGAGCTTATGGTAATTGCCCAATTGGTTACAGAGCCTCAACCATAACAAATTGGTATCAGAGCACTTGATCCGTGGTCATGTCTGAGACGAGGAGCAAACCCCAGGAAGAACACTTGAAAAATATGGATAGGGAGATGGGTGAATTGAGTGCTGCGTACAGGACAATAACTAATAAGATGGTTTCATCTGAATTAACCCTTAAGGTATTGGGCAACAGACATAAGAATATTGAAAATATTGTGACTCAGATGAATTAGAAATATGAGACGTTAGTGGCGATGATGACACAAATTAGTGGGAATATGAAAGAAAAAATGATAAGCAAGCTGAGAGTAATACTCCTCAAACCATGTCTGGAGGTTTTAGCAGTAACAGAATGGGAGCACCATAGATTAATCTAGTTAGGAATAATAATAGAAACCATACTAAGATGTCCAAAATCGATTTTCCTTACTTTAATGGTGAAGGTCCTAGAGAATGGGTGAGGAAGGCAAGGAAGTACTTCCAGTTGCATCAAGTGGCTGAGGAACTGAAAGTGGGTATTGCAGAGATGTACTTGAAGAGGGCAACGCTTATATATGGTTTCATGGATTTGCTACCTCACATCCTGATGCTGAGTGGAATGTGTTTACAAGGGAGTTGTGTAGAAGATTTTTAGAAACCACAGGAGAGGAGGTGGTTGAGACATTCAGTAAGATTAGGCAATTTGGTAGTATTACTGAATACCAGGAGAAGTTTGAAGAATTGAAAGCACAAGTGATGTTGTCCCTGCCTTACCTACGTGAAACTTATTACATTTCAATCTTTACCAGTGGACTCAAGAGTGAAATCAAGTCCATGGTTAAGATGTTGAAACCTACCTCACTTGCCCAAGCCTTTGAAATTGCAGCCTTACGAGAAAACACCATTTCAACCATTAACAAAATACAAATAACAAGACACCTTTCCAATACTACCCCTAGATGGAACAATCCCATTTCAAAGAACCCTGATTCTAACAGAACCCCTAAGAACACTACAAAATATCCAAAACCTTACATACGATACAGAACTATCTCACCAGTAGACTTCCAAGCCAAAAGAGCCCTAAACTTATGTTATAAATGTGATGAGAAATATTTTCCAAGTCACATTTGAAAAAACAAAATGCTTAATTTTGTGTTAGTAGATGATGAGAATGATGAGGTAGCAATGACTGAGGAGAGGAATCAGAGGAGGTGGTTCAGATATCAATCGGTGCTTTACTAGGCACAATGAAACACAAAACCATCAGAATTCCTGGAGTAGTGAAGGGTAGTAAGATATATATTCTTATAGATAGTGGTAACACACACTGTTTCATAGATGAAAAGTTGGTGAAAGGGCTGAAACTTAAGATTGATAATAAGAAAAATATGTTAGTAACAGTGGCAAATGGACAGCAACTGAATAACAGATCTATATGTCAACCTCTGATATGGTAGATGCAAGGCTTGTACTTTTAATTCAAGCTGAAGGCATTAAAATTATGGGACAGTGACATGGTTTTAGGAGTTGACTGGCTTAGCCAATTTGGACATACTACTTTTGACTTCACTCAGGGCTGCATATCTTTTCAGATGAATGGACTGACTTTATTTTAATAAGAGAAGATTCCAGAGAAGAGATGAATCTGATAGATGGAGATCAATTGATACAATTGTTCAATACACAAGGATGTGGAATTATGGCACAGATGTATGCCATAGAGAGTGAGGATAAGGGGGTAACACCAAACTTAATCTATCCTATTTTATCTGAGTTTGAAGGTGTATTTGCTGAGCCAACAGGATTGCCTCCAATCAGGTCTCATGACCACCAGATTACTTTGAAAGAAGGGGCACAACCTTTTAAGATAAGGCCATATAGATGCCCATTTATACAAAAAAATAGAAATAGGAAAGATGGTTAAAGAAATGGTGGATGCTGGAATTGTGCAACCCAGCAATAGCTCATTTGCATCAACTGTTCTATTCGTCAGAAAGAAAGGTAAAACTTAGAGATTCTGTATAGATTACAGACAATT
Source organism: Forsythia viridissima (assembly GCA_030279155.1). NCBI lineage: Eukaryota > Viridiplantae > Streptophyta > Magnoliopsida > Lamiales > Oleaceae > Forsythia > Forsythia viridissima. Next base: position 993,181 of record CM059041.1, on the reverse strand, counting down.
AAACAACTTGACCATCAAAGATAAATATCCAATGCCATTAATTGATGAACTATTGGATGAACTTAATGGATCCAGGTACTTCTCCAAGCTGGACCTCAGGGCGGGATATCATCAGATCAGGGTTAAGCCAGAAGATATTCATAAGAGTGCTTTTAAGACACACCAAGGATTGTATGAGTTCAAGGTCATGCCCTTTGGCTTAACCAATGCCCCGGCCACTTTTCAGAGCTTAATGAATCAGTCTTCCAAGAGCAACTCAGAAAATATGTATTGGTATTTTTTGATGACATTTTGGTTTATAGTCCTGATTTAAATAGTCATTGTGAACATTTGAGGATAGTCCTTAGCATTTTGAGAAGACATGAACTGTATGCTAAGATGAGTAATTGTTCTTTTGGCCAAACTTCTATTAACTATTTGGGTCATATAATAAGTGAAATGGGGGTATCTGTTGACCACGAGAAAATTGAAGCTATGAGGAATTGTCCAACACCCCAGAATTTGAAGCAGATAAGGGGATTTTTGGGACTGACAGGATAGTATAGAAAATTTGTGAAAGGCTATGGGACTATAGCTAAACCTTTCACTAAAAGAATGAGGGGTTTGGGTGGACTGAAGAGATTGAGACTTCATTTCAGAATCTTAAAGTGGCTATGAGCACCACTTAAGTACTAGCACTGCCAGATTTTAATTAGCCTTTCATCATAGAAGCATATGCATGCTATAGAGGAATAGGGGGCTGTCTTGATGCAAGGAAGGAGACCCTTAGCTTACTTGAGCAAAGCCTTATGTCCTAGGAATTTGGGAATGTCTATATATGAGAAGGAGTTGCTTGCTCTTGTGACTGTTGTGAACAAATGGAGGCATTATCTAGAAAGGAACAAATTCATAATCAAGACTGATCATCAGTCACTGAAATTTTTGTTGGAGCAGAGGATTACAACACCTCTGCAACAGAAATGGCTTACAAAATTATTGGGACTAGATTATGAAATTCAATATAGAAAAGGTGTTGAAAATGTTGTAGTGGATGCTTTGTCTAGAAGAGAGGAATGCTTAGCCATAACTACTACGAGCCCAGCTTGGATGGCAGAGGTAACAACCAGCTATGAAGGGGATGTACAAGCTCAAAATTTAATTCAATCTGTGACCATTGATACACAAGCAGGCCCTGACTATCAATATAAGAATGGCCTCTTGAGGTACTAAGAAAAGCTATACATTGGCAATGAAGGGAATATCAGGCAGAAAATAATTGAAAACACACATGCATCACAGGAAGGAGGGCATTTAGGTGTACAAGCTAGCATAATCAGGGCAAAACAAAATTTTACATGGCTTGGAATGCTGCAGGAGATTAAGAAAATGGTAATTTAGTGTGAGATTTGTCAGAGATGTAAAGGATAGCACAATCTCTACTCTGGACTACGTCAGCCATTACCTGAACCTCTCAATTCTTGAAATCATATTTCAATGGATTTCATTGAAGGTTTGCATAAATCAGGGAGGAAGGATGTTATCCTTGTTGTTGTAGATAGGTTCACTAAGTATGGGCATTTTATAGCTTTGTCACACCCATTCACTGCCAGACAAATAGCCCAAATATTCATGGAAAACATTACTAAATTACGTGGGATACCACAGATCATAGTATCTAATAGAGACATGATATTCACCAGCAGGTTTTGGTAAGAGTTGTTCAAACTTTTAGGCACCCAATTGCACATGAGCACTGCGTATCATCCATAGTCAGATGGACAAACAGGGAGATTAACCAATATCTGAAAATGTACCTCAGATGCATGATCCATCATGATCCAAAATAGTGGGTCAAACGGCTTAATCTGGCAGTATGGTGGTATAATACTACCTATTATACAGCTATCCAAATGACACCATTTGAAGCTCTTTATGGTATTCATCCACAACAACTTGCTATGGGGCCTTATCAGATAACAAGCATAGCTGCAGTAGAAGAAATAGTACAAAGAAGACATAAGATATAACAATAGTTAAGGGAAAATTTAGCTCAGACACGAGCAATAATAAAATTGTATACTGACAGGAACATGGTTGAAAGATCTTTTGAAGAGGGAGATTGGGTATATCTTAAACTACAACCATATCAACAACAGACTACAATTAAGAGAGACAACCAGAAACTTAGCCCTAAAATACTTTGGTCCTTACCAAATTATACATAAAGTTGGTGCTATAGCTTATAGATTAGCATTACCAGCCAACTCAAAAATACATCATGTGTTCCATGTTTCCTTACTTAAGAAGAAGTTGGGAGATCAATCTGTTGCAGTGTATTAGCTACCTTTGGTGGAAGAAAAACTGAATTCAAGAGCCATTCCTACTAAGATACTACAAATGAGAATGATGCCAGGCAGAGATATAGAAGAGGAACAGTGGTTGATACAATGGAGTGATGGAGGTGTGGATGATGCAACATGGAAAGATGCTGAGGCAATACACAGAGCTTATTCAGACTTAGAACCTTGGGGACAAGGTTTATTTAAGTAGGAGGATTGTCAGGAACAACTGAAGATGAACAAACTGCAATGGATCAGGAAGAATAAGAGAAATCCCAGAGGAAGAAAAGCAGGAACATCAACTGATATGAGGAAGAAGAAGAAAAGTGTCAACCAAATTTTAAATTGTCCATTGTCAAACGTCGTCGTTTAAACTCAAGTAGAAACGGTGCCGTTTTTATCTTTAAGTAGAATACGTTTTTTTTAAGTTGTATTTTCTTTAAATTGTTATTTTGGAAAATCACATTTCTCCCCAACGTCTTTAAATCTCAGATTGCACATGAGTGTCTGTACTTTTTTTGACAGAATATTGAGAATTGTTTCAACAGAATTCGTCTGGATTCTTCATTCCATTCATATCTTCTCTTTCCTCATTCTTCTTATTTTATTTTACCCATATTAAATTGTTATAAAGTGGATGATTGTATTGAGTTTTTGCAGAAATTGAGCTGAATTATAGTGAAATCCTTGAATCTGAACTTATGGTAGTTGCCCAGCTGGTTGCAGAGCTTCAACCATAAATTTTTGTGATTGTTTTTACAAAAAAAAAAAAATTATTTTTCTTAATTTTTTTCTCATGGTTATGAATTTGGGCAATTCTAAATTTAGGCGAATAGGAAGGGGTACCGAAGGGTAGAGCGTAGGGAGAAGCTTTAAGAGGCCTAAGATTCATCAATGGTGATGATGGTAGCAATAGCGGCATCGATGGGACAAGAATGTGGCAACGCTGGCTTGTTTACTTGGGTAGTGACAAATGGATAAGGAATGAGTTTTTATAGGAAGATTTGGAATACTTCCAAACAATGGGTTTTCAATGGGGTAAGGCGATGGTGGCCGCGACGGTTGGTAGAGATGTGGTGGTTGGTTATGGATGAGGTTGAGTTTTGGGTAGAGCAAATGAAGTTTTTCCTTTTTAAAATTCTTTTTTCTTCTTATTATTTTACTACATTTTTAGTTAATTGTTTTTTGAATTATTTTATTTTTTGATTCATTTGTACTTTTTGAATTGTTTTGGAACTCTTGCTGCAAATTTTTTTTAATATTTTTTTCTTTGTTGGTAGGAATGAAAAATTTCTCATATAAGACCCAGAAGAATGAATTGCACCATTTTTCTAAAGTAAGAATAGTGTTAAATGGTCGGGTGACCAGAAAAATTTATCTAAATGGCAGCTGACTTATTTTACAGCAAATTATCAAATATATCCACGTCTTTTCTTTCTCACTTATTACATTTCAAACGATTTCAAATTCACATGTATGCTGAAAAATAGAAGATTTCCAAGTTAGAATATAACTTATTTAAAGGTTAGAATCCAACCTATTTTATTTCTGTAACAAATCTCATTTCAATGTTATAATCTAACATATCTAAATTATTGTAAAATGTATGTTATTTCTTCTTCTTTTAATTTATAGTAGAAATTGTGGATTTTATGGTATAAATCATGAAAATGTGTATACATTTGAGTATGAATTGTGATTTTTGTTTTAAATTTCTATAAAATTGAGTCAATTTGAGATGGGTTAATTGAAAAACCAGTTTAATATGTGTAAACTAGCCTTAACAGACCATGGGTCTATTAAGATTGTGCATATTAGAGCATATACCCCTTGTCATTTCAAATTTTGAAATATACACCTACATATTAAATTTTTTCATATTTACAATTAAATTTATATAAATACATTTTGTTGACGTTGGAAAATGACGCTGCACTTTTAAAGCCAATTTAATGTTAAGAATTTAGGTTGGACGTAGCCGAACTGAACTAGATACGAGAATTGTAACTGAAAACATGTTTGTAAGCTCTTTTCGAGTATGCTGTTTATTATCAGTCATTGAATATCCGACCAGAATGACATTTATGTCTCCTATTTATAGAAAAACATATGCAATCACGACAGGTAATTAATACCAAGTTCAGCATTAATTACTTACAAGACATCCCTTTTTTAGGTATTTATTGTGAAATGGTGTCTGCATTAATTACGACAGCTGGTCTGACGTCTGACATTTGGGAAAACGTACCATTGATAACAATAGCATAGTACTGGTTGACTGCTGCTTGACGTCTGATCTAAAATAGGTCGGGTAAGAACTGATGAGGTAGGACCTCATGTGGTAGGACCTCTATATGTAGTGAGGTCCCTCACCATATTGGACAGGTATGACCTTTTTCAATAATTCGATAAGACCTCCACGACGGGCGTGAAGAATCATTGGTTGCCATGACAGGTCAAGTATGACGTCTGACATATGAGAAGACATGCCATATTGATGACGTGAGATTAACCGCAAGACCTAGATAAGAGGTCTTCCGACTTGGAGTAAGACCCGAGTGGGAATAAGATCCGACTTGGAGTAAGACTCGAGTGGGAATGAGGTCCGATCTGGAGTAAGACCTGAGTAGGAATGAGGTCCGACCTACTCTTGTAGCGTCGGTGAAGAGTTACCTAGCTGATGTAACAGATCGAATTGGATATCAACAATTGCCCTCCTAAGGCCTGCTCTTGACTTCAGTCATGGGTGGCCTTCAGTTCGTACCATAACTCAAGGGCCGTTTTGATCTATTTCGTGTGTGCACACGTAGTTGACGTGATACTACTGGCAGTCTGTATCTTTGGTTGACAAGTGGCACATTAATTAAAGGTAAGAGTCTCAAATGAGCCCTATTTCTCTCTATTTATAGAGAAGGGAGGTGAAGGGACAGCACAATAAAAGCAGCAATAATGACATGACGGTGCAATGATGATGCTCCATTAAAACACATCCTCGAGCCCCTTTTCATGGATGTTAGGTAGGACCTGAGATATCAAGGTAGAACCTTATATATTGAGGTAGGATCTCTTGGACGATAGTGTTATTCTTCGTGGAGGTTAGGTTGGACCTCCTTCGTGGAGGTTAGGTAGGACTTGAATGGGTAGGACCTCCTTGATGAGTGAACTTACTCTCCATAGAGGTTGGATAGGACCTGTTGTCGGTAGGACCTCATTCGTGTGATTCGATAGGACCTGAAGGAGTAGGACCTCCTTCGTGTTGTAGGTAGGACCTCATTCGTATGATTCGATAGGACTTGAAGGAGTAGGACCTCTCTGATGAGAGCACCCTCTCTCCATAGAGGTTGGATAGGACCTGTTGTAGGTAGGACCTCCTTCGTGTGATTTGATAGGACCTGAAAGAGTAGGACTTCATTCGTGTTGTAGGTAAAACTTCATTCGTATGATTTGGTAAGACTTGAAGGAGTATGACCTCTCTGATGAGGGAACCCCCTCTCTATAGAGGTTAGATAGGACCTGTTGTAGGTAGGACCTCCTTCGTTTGATTTGGTAGGACCTCATTGAGGGAACCCCCTCTACATAGAGATTGGGTAGGACTCGTTATAGGTAGGACCTCATTCGTATGATTCGATAGGACCTCCTTGACGAAGGATCTCCCTCTCCATAGAAGTTGTAGGTAGGACATCCTTCATGTGATTCGGTAGAACTTGAAGGGGTAGGACCTCTTTGTTGTGATTCGGTAGGACCTAAATGGGTAGGACCTCCTTGATGAGTGAACATCCTCTACATAGAGGTTAGGTAGGACCTGTTGTAGGTAGGACTTCCTTCGTATGATTCGGTAGGACCTCCTTGAGGGAACCCCTTTTACATAGAGATTGGGTAGGACCTCCTGCTCTTGACTTCGGTCAGGAGTGGCCTTTAGTTCATACTATTGCTCTGATTCATTCTGGATGAGGAAATGAGGCTCTGTTCTAAGGCTGTAGAAGAACTGGAGAGAAAAGAGAAAGAGCTTGTCGTGAATGAGTCCGAGCTCCAGGCTTTAGCACACCAAGTGGAAGAAGAGAAAATGGAGAAATTCGAGTGGGAGACTTCATTGGAAAGGAGCCAAGCAGGCCTCCGAGCTGCCCTAGAGAGGTCAGTGGACAAAGAAGAAGTCGTGGTCGAGTTCATGTCCTCAGATGCATACTTGGCCAAACAGGAGAAGGTTTACTTCCTCACCATGGATGAGCTAATTGGCATCCGGATTGAGATGTCCAGTTCTTGAAGAACGAGCTGGACGAGCTCAAGAAAAACTCCAAGTTCAATCCTCATTCTTCTGGAGAGGAAGATCAGCCTGAAGGCCATGACTCAGCTTGGCCTCTCTTAGCTTTAGACGATCATGTAATCTTTTGGCATTTCAAAACTTTCCTTCGTACTCAAATTTTGGCGGTTTGATCTCTAACTTCTGACCCAACTTTTGATGATCTTACTTTCTTAAAGCTCCTAGCTTGTTCAATAGCCGAGCTGTTCACTAAAGGTGTGCACATAGGACATGTTTCATAATTTTGGTTGGCTTCAAGGCTGAACTCTATACTTTAGTGAAGGCCATTTTTGAGTTTTCATTGTTAAGTCGACCTTCTTAGACTTACATCGAACCACAGCACATATGATATCCGGAGTGGAGTCCGAGCTGTGTGGGACCTTTGTGTCCAAAGATTCGTGACCTTGGTCACATACTCAGTTCGGACGTTGGGTTCTTGAGCTGATGTCAGCAGTGCAGCATTTACGCTGTCCAGCGTGAGTCCGAGCTGTGTGAGACCTTTATGTCTAGAGGTTCGTGACCTTGGTCACATCCTCAGTTCGTACGTTGGCCTTTTGAGTTGATGTTGGTAGTGCAACATTTATGCTGTCCGGCGTAGGTCCGAGCTGTGTGGGAGCTTTGTGTCCAGAGGTTTGTAACTTTTGTCACATCTTCAGTTCGGACGTTGGCTTCTTTAGCTGATGTCGGCAGCGCAGCATTTACACTGTCTGGCGTGGTCCGAGCTGTGTGGGACCTTTGTGTCCAAAGGTTCGTAACCTTGGTCAGATCCTCAGTTCGGACGTTGGCTTCTTGAATAGATGTCGGTAGCGCAGCATTTACACTGTTCGACGTGGTCCGAGCTTTGTGGGACCTTTGTGTCCAGAGGTTCGTGACCTTGGTCATATACTCAGTTTGGACGTTGGCTTCTTGAGCTGATGTCGGCAGCGCAGCATTTATGCTGTCCGGCGTGGGTCCAAGCTGTATAGGACCTTTGTGTCCAGAGGTTCGTGACCTTGGTCACATCTTCAGTTCAGACATTGGCTTCTTGAGATGATGTCGGCAGTACATCACTTACGCTAATTGACGTAGGTCCTAGCTGTGTGGGACCTTTGTGTCCAGAGGTTTATGACCTTGGTCACATCCTCAATTCAGAGGTTGGTTAGATTTACTAACTTTGTAGTTGTTCCAAGAGTGTGGAAACATGAAGCCCTCCATGTTCTGGAGCTAGTAAGCCCCATTCTTCAAGACTTACGTATTTTTTAAGGACCTTCCCAATTCTGGGCTCTACTCTGAAGGCTAGTGAGAAAGACGTCTCTTCCGTGCTAAAGCAGTAAGTTGTGCGATAAGACCAAAGTATATTCAGAAGTTCTTCTGCCTAGGCACCCTCGAGTTCATCCAATTGCGTCTTCAGGGTATGTTTGATGATTTTCAGTTCTTCACCAAATGACCTCAACCTTGGCCAATGGTTCTGCTTCCGCTCATTTGGTGAAGTAATCGGCATTGACTATGGCAAATTTGGTCCTGTCTTTTCTCGTGGGCTTTGGACCGATTAGATCAATCTTCTATTTTAAAAAAAGGCCATGCGCTAAGGACTGAGGTCAGCTTTGGGGGAGATCTGGTGATGGGGACAAACCTCTGGCACTTGTTGCATTTTTGGACAAACTCGATAGAGTCCTTATTTAGTGATGTCCAGAAGTATCTCTACCTCAAAGTTTTATGTGCTAGTGATTGTCCCCCAGCGTGATTGTCACATATTCCTTCATGAACTTTGCTGATGGAGTATTTGCGCTTTGTCTTCCCTTAAACATTTGAGTACTGGAAGTGAAAAGCTTCTTTTGAATAGGATGTTGTCGATGATTTCCTGACCTCCGCACTATCTGGAGATACCCTACCATCCTTAAAAAATTGGACGATTCCGTCCATCCAGTTGGGATTGACTTTTGCGTGGTGAGCATGGGCTCAAGTTGAGTGATCGTTGGACTGCTGATTCTTTTGATCGGGATGCTCTCTAGTTCTTCTTTTCCTTCACTGGTAGTGAGTCGAGCTACGACGTCAACGAGGCTATTTTGTGTCTTCAAAGTTTTCTTTTACTTAGCCTCCAGCTCGACTAGGCGTTGTTTAGCCGGGCAATCTTTAGGTCAGTTCTAGGTTGGCGACTGCTTGTGAGTTTGAGATACATCTGGAGGTGGCTTGATTCTTTTCAAGCCATTCGATAACGTGAGTTAGGTACTCCAACGTTTGTACGACTGCTTTCCTTACGGGGGCACAGGTTAGAGCTGGGGTTTCTCTGGGATATCTTCGGTGGAAGCCTGGTAGGAGATCAATATGTTGACTCATTTTTTTCTGTGGCTGTGAGTTCTTGAGCTATGGCTATGACTCATGTTGAATGTGTTTTAGAGATGAAGTGTTTAGCTGTGGTGGGAAAGATTTACTTTGTGGAAATCAAATGTTGATCTTTTGGTGAGTTTCTGGAATATGGAGAGCCTTTTTAGGAGGAGCCCTCCTTCTAGCGCCAAACTGTTGACGTTGGAAAATGACACTGCACTTCTCAAGCTGACTTAATGTTAAGAATTTAAATTGGATGTGGCCGAACTGAACTAGATACGATAATTGTAACATAAAACATGTTTGTAAGCTCTTTTTGAGTATGCTATTTATTATCAGCCATTCAATGTCCGACCAGAAGGACATTTATGTCTCATATTTATAAGAAAATATATGCAATCATGACAGGTACTTAATGCTAAGTTCAGCATTAGCATTTATTGTGAAGTGATGTCTACATTAATTATGGCGGCTGGTCTGACGTCTGACATTTGAGAAAACGTGCCATTGATGACAATAACATAGTACTGGTTGACTGCTGCTTGATGTCCGACCTAAAATAGGTCGGGTAAGAACTGATGAGGTAGGACCTCCATAAGTAGGGAGGTCCCTCACCATATTGGATAGGTAGAACATTCCTGGCAGGAACTTTTTTCAATAATTTGGTAAGACCTCTACGACGGGCGTGAAGAATCATTGGTTGCCATAACAGGTCAGGTCTGACGTCTGACGTCTGACATATGAGAAGACATGCCATACTGATGACGTGAGATTAACCGCAAGACCTGGATAGGAGGTCTTCTGACTTGGAGTAAGACTTGGGTGGGAATGAGGTCCGACCTGCTCTTGTAGCGCCGATGAAGAGTTATTTAGCTGATGTAACATATCGAATTGGATATCAACATATTTTATTGCAATATTTTAAATAGATATTAATTTTTCTAAACCCATCTGCTGACTGCTGTAATTGAATTTTCTCATTTTCAAGGGATTAGTCCGCATCTAAAATCACGTCTCATTCCTCGTTCATCAGTCAAATTGAAATCATATTATTCTCTAATCACCATTCTAAAAAAAATCAAGGCCATTTGAACTGCGTTCCAAAAGATTTCAAGGTATGATAACTGCATTCCAAAGTATGATAAATTTTTAATGTTTATTAACAAGTTTTGTTACTTCATGAACCCATGTTGGTTACAACGTGGTGTTAACATCTACCTGCTTATTACAATTAGTGTTTGTTAACAAAATTTGTTAACTTCATCAATATATGTTGGTTACTACATGATGTTAAAACATACATCTTTGTTATACTGATTTATAAAGTTTGATGATCTTACGAGAGTTTACTTCATTTTGTTACTATTGGTTTTGTATATTATAATGTTTCTCCGTTGTTCTAATTGTTAACCATATGTTACAGGGTGTGAACAGAAAACTATAAAATAAATATTCTTTTTTTTTTTTTTTTTAAGATTGAACGGAGGAAGGGGTTGGAAAAATTAATGGACTATTTCATTTTAATCGAATTTCTATGTTTAGTAGTTGTTTGTTTTTAAACTAATGCATTATGAATTATATTTACAGTATAATCATGGTGCCACTGAGTATTATGACTTCCTGATGAAAAGTCAGACATAGAACTAGTATAGATGGACTTTGAATTTGAAATTCAAAAAGGAGAAATTTATGAGATAAAATCTTGTTCTATAATGATAAAATTCTACTATTAATTAAGATAACAATACAGATTAGCAGGACTCTTTACATCCCACCAATATTCAATTTATGTTATCATTTAATGGTATAATTGAAAAAATTGATAGTCATCAGTAAATTTCAAATTTTATTTCAAAATAGGATATATGTATAATTTCCCGTTAAAATTTAGTCTGTTAACAAACCTCAGGTCTGTTAAATTCAATTATGGCCTTAACAGACCACATGTTTGTTAACATATGTCCATCTGTTAATAGTCTGTTAATGAACCATCTGTTAATGGTCTATTAACAGATTATCTGTTAACAGACATTATTGATGATGGTATTTGAGCATTTTCTTTGTAAAAGAGGCCTTTAGAGCATCTCCAATGCACTCGGTCTATTGTAGTCTATGTGGCAGGTAAAATAGACGGTATCCACTCTACGTGGCACTACGTCTATTGAATAGACGGTCAAATTATGAATTCATCTCTAATGGATTCTGTTTAAAACTAATATTACTGCGTATGTGACATTTTTTTAAATTAGTAGATCTTCAATTTTTATTTTTCTCGTCTGATCTTTTTTATAATAAAATGCTGAGTCACTCCGTCTAGAAGTCTGTCTAAATTTAGACGAATTTCTAGACATAGTCTGTTTTTTAGTGTGCCATATCAGATAGACGAAGTTCTTGTTAACATGCATTGGAGAGGTTTTTTTATAACTTTATCTATCTGTGCTTACGTGGTACTTCTAAAAAACAATAGACGAAGTGCATTGGAATGCTCTTACAACTTAGATTTTATAAGTTACGCTCTATTCCGATTCCACTGGTTTGATTCGACCTTTTAGCCAAAGTAGCCTTTTTCTAAAGGTTGAAAATGATTTGTACCAAACAATAAAGATGAGTATTTTCGATATTTTCTTGAAAAGTTAGGGATGAAATATGCCAATTTTTCTTGGCCCTTGTTTGGTTTAGTTTAAGGACCTGTTTGATTTGTGGATAAAACTGTTTATTTGAATAAAAGTTAATTGGATAATAGTTTTCCATTTAATATGTTTTATCATTATTCTATTTGATTCAGTTAGGTATAATAATGAAAAAACTCATTTTTTTTTTTTTGTAAAAAAGACAATTATACTCCTATTCTTAATTAAACGAAAAAAAGAAAAAAAAAAACTAAAAGGAAAAATATGGGTGGAGCGATGGGAAGTAGTGATTATTTTAAGATATGGATATTTAAAAATAGATTTGTTCTATATTATAAATGGTATGTTCGTTTTAAAAAAATGAGTAAATCTTTATCCGGATAAAAAAAACGTCATCCTCTTTTCAATAATAAAACTTATCCTCATTTTTTTGCTTAAATTTTTGTTCGCATAAATATGTATCCAAACATCAATTTACACCCAAACAGAATAAGATAGATTTTATCCATTATCTTTAACAATTGATCATATATCAAACATGTCCTAAAAAGTTGAAGTCAAAGTTAAAAATTAATTTTAATTATATATTTTATAAGAGTCACAACTTTTATCAACTTTTCAACTACACATTTTGAGTTTGTTTGGTAAAGATTTTTGTAGATTATAAGTAATACATCCTATGTGGAATAAAAAGTGGATAAAAGTTACAGATTTTACAACATATGTAAATAAAAATAATATGTAATCGATTTATAAATACTTATAAACACACACAATCATACTTTTATCATCTTTTATTAAAATATACTAAAAATTTTTATCAAGAACTTTTTCAAACTGTCTTAAAAGGAAATAACTAATATAAAAGTAAATTAAAACTTAAATATACTAAAATATAGTAGAGTGCGTGTTATTCCAATTTATGCTATTTGTATCCCCATCCCGAATTAGAGCTTGTTCGATTTTCCTTTTTAATATATTTTAATAGAAGATTGATAAAATGTGACATCAGAAAATTAATAAAAATTATGAGTTTATAATATTTATACTTAAAATTAATTATCACCGATTGTATAGATGTTTTCTTCACTATAGAGATAAAAAAATTACTATGTGTGTCATTACGTCTTCAATATTCATCCCCTCCAAAATTTGATATTCAATCATTTTCTTTAACTAACGATCTCTAAAATATCATCTTCAATCATCTTGGACCATCTCCAAAATCTGTCCATCTTCTCAATTCATCCCTCCAATCAATCATTCCCTTCTATCGTCCATTTCCAAAAACTATTCACCGCTTCAATCCATTATCATAATAGAGCATACGATTAGATTTCATCGCAAAAGAAGCGGTATACTAGTTAATTTTGATTATATTTACAGATTGTAGGGGGTTTTCTCCACTACGAACACAAAAAAGCACTTTTTTGTCACTACGTCACTACAATCAACTCCCTCAAACGAAGCCCCCTATCTCAATCATCTACAGATTCTTCTCAACCTCTCAATCCATTAAAAACTTCTCACAATCAATTGATTCTTTCCAACCTCTCAATCAATTTATTCTTCTCTCAATCAATTGACTTTTTCCACATATTTAAAATCATAACCCTATGATCGGATTTGACCACAGCATAAACGGCATACTAGTATTTTAGTAGTGGGAATGGTACTGAATGACCGGGTGACTCGACCAATTTTTCAAAATGGTCGTTGACTCATTTTGGTATGTAAATTACCAAATATAACCCTGCATTCTTCTCTGTTTATAACCATTTCAAATGATTTCAAATTAATTTTTATCTATGAAAAAGAAAAGATTTCAAAGTTAAAATCTAACCAATTTCAATATTAGAATCCAACCCATTTCATTTATGTAAGAAATTTCATTTCAAAGTAGAAATTCATCATTCTCTATCATCTTCTTTCAATTCACAGTAGAAATTGTAGATTTTGTAGTATAAATTATAAAAATATGTATAAATCTGAGTATGAATTGAAATTTTTACTTTAAAATTCATTTGAAGTGGTTTAATTGAAAAAATATGTTAAAATTGTGTAAATTTGCGTTAACAGGACTCATGGTCTGTGTTAATAGGTGTTGTGACCTGTTAAGATCAAAATTGGTATTAACAAACTCCAGGCTTGTTAACAGACCTAAGGTCTGTCAATAGTCTGTTAACAGATAATCGATTAATAGTATTGATAAAATAAAGGTATTTTAGTCTATTTTACTTAAAAAAGACTTTTTAAACTTAAATTATATAAAAATTGGATGCTTTTGCGATTCGTCTGATTTGACACGGCCATTTAGCCAAAGTGGTCATTTTCAAACCTACCTTTAGGAAGGTTTTTTCACCCCCACTAGCCCAATTTTCTCATTTACGTCTGTCTTCAAATTCCAGAATCCATCCTCACAACAAATTCCAATCCTCAACCCATCTATCATCTCAAATCTCTCAAATCTCCTCCAATGTGAAATCTGCTCTCTCCTCAACGGATCCCCTCTTCTCAAATCTCTAACCTCTCCTCAAATCTCCAATACGTCGGCTGATTTGGACTGATCAACGAGTGTGCTTGAATTTGGAGAAAATTGGGGATAACCGAACGGTAAAGAAACCCTTCCTCGGCAGGAATCTAACATTAAGAAACAAGAGAATTAGCCGCGCGTCTTCATGTTCCAAGTGGTATATTTACGTTTATTGGTTTCCTAAATTAACATATATCACCACGACTGGATGAATTCTCTGTGTATTTCTAAATTAGATTGATATAGATATTTAATTTCAGTCTTATACACCGAATTAGACGGCGATTGTGAAAATACATTATTGAAAAACTGGTTTTCCACACGATTAGGTAAGATTGTTTGCACAGGTTCGGGTCTGTCTTCAGCAATTCGAAAAAACACCCATAGACCTGCATTGTAGTTAAGGCTGGAATATTCAGAATCAGGAACATTTTCTATATTATATGAATAAACTGCACGATACACATCAGCGAATAGCTTGTTTAATCCATAAACTATAATAAGCTCTAAATTATTTGCAATAATTTGAGATGATTATGGAAGCTAAAGAGTTCACAATTATGAAACTGATTATTATAGTTAGTTTATCAATTGTTTCCGGTACATTAATACATGACGTAGTCCAACACAGCGTCCTACAAAATGGCAATGGATATTGATTTATTCATGACCACAAATGCTTAGAATTCAACCCTCAAAGATAAGGGTTCTCATTACTCCTCTCTAGTGAAAGTGTATATTTTTTAAAGATGAAAGTGTATATTTTTTAATTTCACTGATTTCAATATGCATTTACCACGTCATGAACCTTTAGTGGTTAAAAGAGCTGTAAATCATTTTCTACTGATTTGTCATGTCCTCTCATTTCTTATTTAGCTGCTAGACAATAAATGAATCTTCTGCAAAATGCACTTAGAAACATGTCCAAGATTATTTTCCTGTAATTTTGGCTGCCTCATTATGATTGATTTACATGAGAGTCTCCTAATTGAATCATCTTTCATTGCATGGAAAAAGTTAAGGAAACAATAGAGCTATCCGAATGATTCTTCTGCAAAATGCACTTAGAAACTTCTTCTTGGAGTGATTTGTACGAAAATTCTTACATGTTTAAGAGTAGGATTACATTCAAATTCCAATTGATTTCATAACCTTCTGTTAATGATCTAGCATAATTTAGTTCAGCAACTAAGTGAACTTAATTGGTGAACATTATATACAAAGCCCCATTGTACTAATATATCTCCTCTAATTCGTTTAGCGATTCTATTTTCTTTCCCTTCATTGTCAAGAAAACTTAATGTATTGATGATAGGATTGATAGGGGTGTGCAATTTGTAACTTAGAGAGCTTGCTGATATGGATTTATCATCATACGTCAAATATGGTTGAATGATTGTTCGCCTCTTCACTTTTGTAGCTTTTTTTTTTAGTATATTACAATTGAAATTAGTTTCTATTCTTTTTAATTTTGAGCTATTTTGTATGGATATTGTGTTGTTATTCCAAGATACCTGATCTCATCTGATTTTATTACATTAGAGTTGCATATCTTCAAATGAAGATGAGAAAATGAAAAAAAAAGGATCTTTTTATAATTGTGAACAGTGCTCGCTCGAGCGGACAGAGCGCTCAAGCGGACAGAGCCTAAATTCTGTCCGCTTGAGCGAGCATTATTCATAGTTAAATTTTTTATTTAATTGTGAACAGTGCTCGCTCGAGCGGACATAGCCTAAATTATGTCCGCTCGGGCGAGAACTGTTCAATTTTTTTTTTAAAATCAACATTCACATATACTCATTCCGAAATGCCTAATTTTATGCTAACAAATGTAGGCCTAAACTAATTTTTTTGATGATAATTTGTTTGGATTCTCTTAAATTATTTTATCCAGTTTACTTCATATTTCATTTTTATTGTGCTAGGTTGAGGCCCTACAACTCTTCCATTGGTGTTTTGTGCATTTGATTTGTCCACAGAAACATTTGAATCATATACCAAAGGTGATAATTTCATTATTATTTAAATGTGTGATTCATTTTCATGATTAAGATTTGGATATTTTTGGTGATGATTTGTTTCGATTCTCTTAAATTATTTGATCCAATTTACTTCATATTTCATTTTTTTTTTCTAGGTTGAATAAAGAACTCTTACATTGGTGTTTTGTGCAGTTGATTTGTCCACAGAAATAATTGAATCAGATACCAAAGGTGACAAATTCATTATTATTTAAATGTGTGACTCATCTTCATGATTAAGATTTGGATAATTTTTTGTTTTAAAATTCACTTTCTTGTGTTCACTTTTGATGAATAGTTTATGTGAAGGATTAAGCATTTGTGATACTTTAATATATTTTCTCTTTAAATTGTTCTTCAATATATTTCAATTATAGTTGGTGTATTGTAGGCTTAATCCTTGTTATATGGTATCTCGCTTCACTAAAGTTTATTTCCGTCGTACAAAGTTGATTGTGGGTTTAACAAAGCCTTTATCAAATGATGTGCATACAAGTATAGATGATGGGACTATAGACCATGCAAATACTCGTTGCCAACACTTGGGTATCATATTTATATACTATTTCTAAACTTATATTACCAAATATCTATACATTACAGTTTTTAAGATTATTATTATGTATGATTTTATCATGTAGGTCCTTCTTGCAACCACTTCGGTAAGTTCTACACACGTCGTAAAGAAAGAAATTATGTTAGACAAATCGAAGTAGTAGTGCCGCCATCAATTGATGTGAATGATACTGAAAGATGTGAATCTCATTCAAGACGTACAATCCGTCAAAGACGCACATCATTCAATTCTCTTGTCATTCTGTTTAGTAATATTTGTAGTAACAGCAGGCCAAATCCATGCAGATCACTACATCATGCACATGTAAATAGAGGAATGCGTGCAGTTTGTTTACGCCGTACTTCTTTCTTTTCTTTTATCATGCCTATTACAAGACATGCACGTGTACATTCACCAAATAATCTTAATGAAAGACGTGCTAGACAGGCTATTGATACTGCAAGACGCAGAAATGCTCGTACACATCAAACAAATATGCAACGGACAGATGTAAGAGCTTTAGATTGTGCTCAACAAAGACAAGCATGTGCTGCGCAAATTAGACAGCAGCGAGCAAATGCTTTTGCTATAGACAATGCGCGTCGAAAACATTTAAGTGAAGGACAGACGAGTGAGCTTCGATCAAGGGAACAAGGTTTACATACTATTCCCATCGATGACAATATGTTGAATCATCTATTGACATTCTCTACTGCACAATGTTTTCGAAAATCTTGTGGAGAACTATGTGGGTTAGTTGCTCATTATGTCGTACATCATTTCCAGGGATTAAAAGTTTAGAAATATGTACCCATTGTTGAAGAGAGATCCGACGTGGATTGAACCCTCTTAAGTTCAGTGCAGACAATTTAATGGATCCTGGCGTTGTTCCTATTGAGTTATCACGACTGACCAATTTAGAGCAAATTCTTATTGCTCGCGTACACACGATGATGTCTGTATATCGTGTCAAAGGCCAACAATACAAATGAAGTGGTAATATGATAAACTTTGCTCAAAATGTGAACTCAATAGCTACTATTTTGCAGTTTAAACTGGGTGATTTATCTGCGATATTGATTGTGAATAGAACTGGGGCACGTGCAGTTAAAGAATTTCGCGTACGTCGTGAGTATGTTCGACAAGCATTGGTTTGGCTAAAACAAAATCATCTCTATTATCGAGACATGACCATTGACGAGTGCTCTTTGGATACATTACCACATGATGGCATACCTGAAGATATTCCACATGCTCGTGAAGATAGTGTACATAATTCAAATACAAATCAACCGATAGATGTTGTGGAAGATGACATAGATGGGCCTTCTGAGATTGTTAACCAAAATGTTCACATTGATGAGTTTCACGCTGTTGGGACTATTTTTGTAGGGCCTCAACCTAATCAACATGCATGTATACATAGGGCGTTACATGTAGCCGATGCTGATCATACTATTGCTCAAATGCATTTGACAAATAAAGTTATTGATAAGTTTTCAACACCGGGATATATTTCAATAGTTTTTCCAGCATTATTTCCATATGGAAATGTAGATTATAGACAAGCTCGTCCAAGGAAGTTGAGTCCTTCAGAATACTTTCAGTATTTGATGAAATATGTTGATAGACGTTTTGCTCGAGATTCACGATTCCGATATTTTGCTTGGAATTCTATCTCAAGATGGCATGCTCTTGCTTTAGGTGATGTGTATGTGAAGAAAAATCCTACTGATGCTGAGTTATCTATACAAGATATTCAGTATATAGTTGCTTCTGGTGACAAACAACTTGCTACTCGTATTTCTTATTATGCGAAGTCAATTCGAGGAACACGTGCTTACTGGTACACAAGATTGAAAGAATTAACTGCAATGGTAAAAAAAATTAGGGGCTCTTACAATCTTTTTTACACTAAGTACCGCTGACTTGCAATGGCCAGAATTGTATGACCTGTTGGATCCTTCAAATACCCTTAATAGTTTGTCAGAAATTGATTTAAGGAAAAGACGAGCGAAGTTGCTTAATGATAACCCTTGTGTTGTTGCATGGTTCTTTTAAGCAATAATTGATCTTTTCTTTAAACATTTTTTTAACAAATGAGTTTGGCGTGATTGATTTTTGGTATTGGTTTGAATGGCAACATCGAGGAAGTGGCCGTGTTCATGGATTTTTGTGGATTAAATATGCTCTAGATGTTAATCGTATAACAACAAGTGATGATGACATGAAAAGAGTTATCGAATATTTTGATCGACTTGTTTGTACTGATAACCCAGATGTTACGATCTCTATCCCTCTGCAAAAACACCCTTGTGCGCGCATCTTGTCAATAGACGATGATTTTGATTCAGATGACAATGATTATGCATATTTAGTGAATTGGGTCATGCGACATTCTAAATGCAGAACTAATTGTATGCGTTTACATAAAACAACAAAGCAGATGTTGTGTAGGTTTAGGTACCCTTTTGATGTTGTCGAACATTCTTCAATTATTGAAGATCCTCCTTCACATGTTTCGGTTCCTAGGGCATCGAAATGATCCATTGGTGTGTTCTCATAATAGAAAAGTCGTTCAGACTTGGCGAGCAAACATTAATTGGTCACCAGTTCTTTCAGTTCAGTCAGTGATACATTACATTGCCAAGTATGCTTCTAAAGCTGAACCTGCTTCCAAAACATTTATAGAGACTTTGCGACAAATTGTAGATGATATTCGTCGACCATGTCCAACAGCAAGATCTGCAATCAAACGCTTGTTAATTAAAAGTGTTTCTAAAAGAGATATATCTGCTCAAGAAGTTTGTCACTTGCTTATGGGTTATCCTCTTACAAAGTCATCACGAAAGTTTGCACTTTTAAATGTCAGTGAGAAAAATATGTTCTCATCAACTGTACGGCAAAGCCGTGGTGCAAATGGTGATGATGTTGTGGGAACAGATCCAAGTTTTGTGATTCGATACATGTCCCGTCCTTCTGATTACGAAGATTTGTCCCTCCTTCAGATGGCTAAGAAACACTACTTTAGCAAAAATCTTTGGCACAAATCCAAAGTTGAATCTATTGTACGTATCATTCCAGAAATTGAAGGCAGTGAACTTGTTCAAAACGGGGAAAATTGGGAATTATATTGTCGTCAACAAGTTTTACTTCATTACCATTACCGCAGTTTAGTCGAAGCAAAAGGTGAGTTTGAGACGTGGGCTATGCGATATGTCAACTTAGGAATGGCCATGATTGATACTAGGGATGGCAATGGGGCGGGGGCGGGACGGCCCTTCGACCCGCCAACTGCCCCGCGAATTTTTTTTTTTTTAAAACTGAAAAAATAATTAAAAATAAATAAATAATTTTTTTATATATTTGTACCAAACAAAACAAAAAAATTATAAGATTGAAGTTATGGTGTAGTGGTTAAGATTGGTAGTTTACAAGTTTTAACTCAGGTTCGAATCTTCTTTAGTCTATTTGTAGTGAAAATTATAATTTCTATTCTATTTTATGATTTTTCAAAAAAAAAAAAATTAGAGGGGCGGGTCGCGGGGCAGTGGGGCAGGGCGGGGCGGGTCGCGGATTTTTTTGCCATCCCTAATTGATACTGTTCATACTATTGATTTGGTTAATGATGAATTCGAGGAAGACGAAGATACATAACTAGAAGTTGAAGGGATACCTTGTGGAGAATGGATGCTCGCAGCATCAATGGGGCCATTATGTGATTATGGGATAGATGTTGAATTGGAATTTAGAGATTTTGACACTACACACAATTGGGCAGAAGGTTTATATCGATATCCGAACATTGATATAGAAAGAAAATTTATCTACAGTCATTTGGGTGTTGCAGAAGATTCTAATAGTGAGTTGGTAAATAATAATGTGGTTGTTTCACTTACTGATTTATCAGCTCAACAACGAATGGCCCATGATTTAATATTAACCTCTCTTCGTGAACAAATACCTATCCATAAGATTATTTCTGGTGGAGCAGGCACCGGAATGTCCACTCTCATTAATGCAATTGTGCACTCTGCATTTAATTTATTTCATTCCAACAAAGCAGTTCGGATCATGGCTCCAACTGGAGTTGCTGCATTTAATATTGGTGGTGCCACCATCCACCATGAACTTGCCATAAATGCAGAGAGAAAACCTTCACAACCATATACACATATAAGTGGTGATCAATGCAGACGGATGCAAGAAGATTTCAAGAATACTAAATTGATTATCATTGATGAATACAGCATGTTGGGGAGAGCAATTGAATCATTTGGGGGTGTTTCCGTTGTACTTGTTGGTGCTATGCTTCAATTGCCTCCCGTATTTGATAGTCCATTGTATTCAGGTAATGGAAGTTATATGCAACAATGCGGTACACTTGCATATTTTGTCTTTGATAAATGTTTTCGACTATCACACATATTTCGACAAGCAGGAGAAGATCAGGCATCACTAAGACAAGCTTTACATAGACTTAGTGATGGAACATCTACCATTGAGGATTGGTATATGTTCAAGATTCGAGACTACTCAACTCTAACTGCTGAAGAGATGAATGATTTTAGGTTCTCTCTATGTCTGTTTCCTACAAAACAGTCGGCTAATCAATATAATCGGGAAAGGTTGATTGAACTTGGAAGACCAATTGCACGAATAGTGTAACGCCCCGAAAAATTCATATTTTCAATTTAAATAAGAAAACGAGAATGAAGCAAGAACTTTGGTTGAGTTGTCCCAAAAAGTATTTCGAAAGTCGTAGCACTTAGAATTTAATTTAAATTCGAATAATAAAAAGGGAGAAAAATCGAATTTAATGTTTTATAAGGGCTAAGTTGAACTTATCTAAGAGTTATTGGCTTTTATTAAGGCTTGTTTGGATAAAAGTGAAAAAGTTGGGTAAAGACCCAAAAAGTGAGAAAACAAGTTTTTAAGCCTTTTTTATTAAAGTCAAGTAGCCATCTTTTGTGCGCTCTTGTGAGTAAAGTATTTGTTGAAATTCTACGACTCTTACATTGTTGCAAAGTACACATCGAGGCCTTCGAAATGGTACCTAATATGCATACTTTCGACTATAAAAACAGCCCCGAAAAGTTATGTCAAAAACGTCCCAAGATGTTAGAAATCTGGAAATCAGTGAAGAACTTCCAGCAAACCATTTTCGGGCAGCCATCTTTAGAGTGATGTTGTAACCTTTATGTTGGTCCGTTTTCTACGATTCAAAGTTCGTTGTGAAGATCCTCGTGAGATCTTCAAGATGGTATAAGGAACGTCGAAAGATGAGCACGTTTCGACCTTCAAAACACAACTCCAAAACAGGTCCAGAAATCTGCCTAAATTAGAAATTTAGCATTAATTACCTATAAGCTATCCCTAGTATCTTCTTAAATGTAGGTAGTTGGGGAAACGAATTTATGAAGTCCCAGCTAGTGTTATCTTCAGCAAATCTCCACAACTTTACTTGTGTCACCATGGGGATGAATGCAATCATTAGAAGAGATACTTTTTCCTCCTATAAATACCCCTCATTTCAAGCTACCCTTGTCCATTTCCTCTTCTCTAACCCCCATAACTCTCCCACAACTCTCCCTCACGTTTTTCTGGTAATAATCAGGAGGAAAGAACTCTCAAATAAGAGAGAAAAATCAGAGAGAAGAGGTGAGTGGTTTGGGTAATAAGAAAGCTAGGGGAGGAGGCTCTCTAGTTCAATAGATGAATCTCCAAACCAAGCACCAAAGCCCCATTTCGGGCAGTAGTTTAGAGGGACCAAGAAACTCAGTTTTCATGGTGTAGAAAGTTAGATTCCTTGGGCCGAGAACTTAGTTTTTAAATAAAATACTTTCATCAGATCTCTGCCCCGAAAGATATTGATACCCTATATCACAGTTCTACGATAGGGTATCGATACCCTAAAATCTCTGCACCAGAAATGCCTAAAGCTAGTTTCTGCACGGTCCTAATACCTCCCATTTTTAGATTTTAAATAACATTTAACATAAGATCATGATGTTTAGAACCTTTCCTTTTCAGGTGGATCAAGGATAACAACAAGTTGTGAGTGAGTAATCTACGTTATATGCCTTAAGTGCTATACGATAAGTATATATATCTCCTAAATTTATATGCTCTAAAATGAGACATGCCAATAAGATTGATTTAAAGAGAGATATGACAAGTTGTGAATGGCTCATATTATTTACCTTATGTGTAAAATGATAAGAATGTACATCTACATGTGTGCATGAGTTATATGTGCTCTTATGTGCTCCAAATGATTTTTATCAATGAGATCCATGAGATATTATAAGCATCTAGAGCC
This sequence comes from Forsythia viridissima, assembly GCA_030279155.1. Lineage (NCBI taxonomy): Eukaryota > Viridiplantae > Streptophyta > Magnoliopsida > Lamiales > Oleaceae > Forsythia > Forsythia viridissima. The sequence continues at coordinate 970,200 of CM059041.1, read as the reverse complement.
TATTTGCTATTTATGCAATAAGAAGGAAGAATGAGAATAAGAAAATTATTTTACTTCATTTATGCTCTACTTAAGAAAACAAAGTTCATAAGTAAATTAAGACAAGTTATGTGATAACACAATAAGTTTTCCCTAGCCTATTTGTACACCATCGAGGGGGCAATTGCAGCCCATAAGGAGATGATAAGAGTCCCAAATAAGAAGTTGATTCAACGTTGGCCAAGAGTTAGATTGACCGACGTGCGGACTTAAAGTCCGATTAGACGGCCAAGGGCAACAGTAGCCTTTATTGGGACGGTAAGGGTCTCAAGAGTTGATCAACTATGGCCAAGGGCAAAAGTAGCCCATAGATGGACGGTAAGGGTCCAATGAGGTATTGGCCATCGTGCTTATGCACTGAGAATTTTCAGTTTGAGCGCTTGGTGTACAAATATTGCTTGTGGAAAGGACCCTAAGAAAGATAAAAGATATATATGTGCAATATCACACACACCCCGTGTTTTACTCATTGAATGTCACAATTCATAGTCGTTTTATGACTCTTGTAGGAAATGAATCGAGATATGTATGAAGTCAAAGAGCAACGGGTGGAAGTGGCATTCGATGAACATGGATACCATTTGATCACAAAGATAGAGATATGGTCCTCCAATCCTCTTCCACCCGGATTGTAAAAGTATGAAACCACCTACCTTTGCGTGGACGTATATGATTTTTAGACCATGGAGTATCTTATTATTCGTTGTTATGAAGTGAAATAATTTGATTAACCTCGTCTTTATCATATCACCTCTTTCTTAAAGTATTTAGTAGTACTTATCAACGGACTCGAGCTTTTGGAGTGTTCATAAGACGTAATGATTTGTCATGAACCGTTTTGAAACAAAAATGTATGTGAGATACTTCTTTTACTTACTTGGGCCCATATTTTGTGGTAACTTATGCCATTGAAGATGAAATGAACTAAAAGACCGGATTTACATGTTTTAAACTTCCGCTATATTTAAATACTCTACCTTATGGTTCTTTATTTCATCAAGTGTACATGTTTTTAATTAACAAAGAATAAAGTAAATTCGAAGCAAAATGAGAAAGGGTGATCTCCAAATACTGTCTAAGATTAGTTTCTAACTACTTTCCTCAAAAGAAAATAAAGAAAACATATTTCAAATCAGTTTTTCATCAAACCAGGAAGTAGAACTGCTTTCTGTGTAAAAGAGTATCAATACCTTCAAATAAGGGTACTATTACCCTACTGGGCAGAAGACAAAAAAAACGTTTAGGCAGAATTTTGAGGTCGCCACAAATAGTTTCTAAAAACAATTGAGAAACTGCCACGAAATCTGAACCGGATCAAGCAAAAGGGTTGGAGAAAGTACTATATATATCCGTTGGATCACGTGTCATGCTTTGTACTAATTTTGCCTCACATTTTGGACTTGTTAATGGAGCAATGGGTAATGTTGTGGATATTGTTTACGCAGTTAATTGTAAGTTGCCGTGTGATATACCTCTTGCTATTATTGTGGATTTCAATAATTACCGTGGTGCTAGTTTTCGTGAGGGCACCAACTTAATACCTATTCTGTCAATAACTTCAAACTGGAAAGCGTCAAATGGTGCCTCTTGTCAGAGAACACAAATTCCAATTGTTTTGTGTTGAGCAATTACAATATACAAAAGCCAAGGATTAACACTTGATAAAGTAGTGGTAGATATTGGTGAGAAGAAAAGTCTTAGTCTAACTTTTGTTGCCCTATTACGGACGAGAAGGTTGCAAGATCTAACATTTAATCCAATGTTTAGTTACGAAAGACTACAAAAAATTGGTAAATGTGAAGGTCTCAAAGGGTGACGACAAGAAGAGGAATGCTTGCGTACTATTGAATGTACTATGTGATTATTTTCAAATTAGCTGGTAAGAAAAAAAATCAAAACTGATATCTATTTTTTTGATATTACGTTAAAGACTCCATATTGAAAGTTTAATATTTTTTTTAATAGGTTTGATGGTTTGAAGTTGATGATTGTCGCAATAATGACTCTTTTAACATTTTACTTTTGGATTTATGGTACATGATGATCTTGATTTCATTTCATTTGGTAATATAAATGTCCAATTATTCATTATTTTTATTTTTTATTTGACAGTCATAATTGATTAGTGGTATTGAATTGCCATTGAATTTGAATTGTAATTCTACGGTCGATTTCTATCGTGTGCAAGTGGTGTAGTAATAGTAACTTTAGGCCAAACCAGAGTTTAATAGCCCAATTCCCAAAAAGGTCTACAGTTGACTTCCACTTTTCCTCGTCCTACTCGTAGAAGTTTCTGGAATAACCCTCTCAATTTGCTAATCCTTCCCTCATCTGGCTCTCTTATTCTTCTGCAAGTCAACTCAACTTCTCTGATCTTCAAACCCTAAATCCCCATCTACAATTCTCTTGTCAGTTCTTCTCTAAACCAACAATGGCGAGTGAAATAGCGGCCAAAGCACAAGACGCGTTTTTTGATGATGATTTTGAACGCGCCGTCGATCTCTATACTCAAGCCATAAAGCTTAATCCTAACGATGCCGATCTATTTGCTGATAGAGCTCAGGCCAATATCAAGCTCGGCTACTTCACTGGTGCTGTCTATTTTCGCTTCTTTATTGAAATTGTGTGTGGCAATCAATTTAAACGCACTGTATTTCGTAATTTTGAGATTTTGAGCATTAGTTATGATTGGGAAAGTCTATTCTTTTAATTGATTGGGCGTATTACCGTGTTTTTCCCCTTTCGAACTACATGTTTTTAAGAGATGTTCATCCTGTGACGCGTTTTTTCCTTGAATAGTATAGTTTTCCTTGAACTTAAAGTGGATAATCTATTAGTCAATTATTCCTAGTGATTTTACGTGCAATATCTTAACAGATGCTGTTGCTGATGCAAATAAAGCAATTGAAGTGGACCCCTCCATGGCAAAAGCATACCTGCGCAAAGGGTATATCCAATTTTACCTTTTTGGGTTGTATTTTCCCTTTCTTCTGTCATATGGTTATGCACAGCATGGCAATTGATGAAGTGTTAATCTAATCTGGTGGGGTTTGTATATCTTTTCAGGCTAGGTTTTTAAACTACTAATAGTATCATACTTGTCCAGCTTCCCAAGAGTAAAATATAATGATATATACTGACTGTAAGCTTGTTGGCCATAGCTTGGTAAATTTTTGTCTGCCCACAGTTTTTGTAGGATTTCCATGGTCTTTACCTAAAAATTTAAATCTCAATAATCTCAGGTAAAACTTGTGTATGTAGAGATAATACTCAAATAATAATTCGGAATATATTAGCATTCTGAAGTTTGGTTGTTTAATGGAAATGCTCTAAAGGAACTTGTACAAGTAGGTGTCCTATTGGCGGTTTATCTGAATACAATTGTTGTTTCACCTTGTAAACTTACAATGTGGATCCCATACCTTGATATGGAAAAGGTATTTATTTGATTATTTGTTGATTCGTTGTTTTTAGCTGCTAATCTATTGCCTACTTGGATTCCCTTGTTTACAGTACCGCATTCCTGAAGCTTGAAGAATATTATACTGCCAAAGCAGCTTTGGAAAAAGGCTCTTCTTTAGCAAAGGATGCAAGATTTACCAAATTGATTAAAGAATGTGAAGAACGCATTGCAGGTATATAACACACTTTTGCATCCAGTTTATGTTTGATTATTCCTTTATTGCCAACTAGATCTTTTTCCATTCTTTCCTTGGATATTATTTTGCAAAATGTAAGTGAGAATCAGATGATTTGTTGGCCAGGAGATTGATATTGAATGTGTACAGAAAGCATTTGGATGGAAGATAATTTTGTAGAATGAGTTCTGTTAAACTTCCCATGTTAAGAACATTCTACAAGCCAGTAATTACGCATAATTTAGTGTTCATTGAGTTCCAAATACGGTAGTGAGCTGATGATTAAATTTTTGTGATTTTTAAATTTATATCCGTTTGTCTTAAAATTTAGGTTCCTTAAAGGGGTGAGGGGCCCTAAGGAATTGCATCGTGCATTATGCAGATGCTAGCACTGGCAGAATAATAAGAAACCTTTTCACATGATTTGAGTTAATAATTTACAATAAAATATGCTTTATAGTCAACCTCATGGAAGTGTCACGATTATTATTTTGCTCTGCAATATCTGTTGGTTTTGGAAAGCAAACAGATGATGTTTTGTTCTATGCCACTCCAGAAGAAAATCGTGATCTCAATGGTTCGTCGGTGTCAAATATGGTGCCTCAATCATCAGATGGAAATTCTGGAAATTTGGAAGTAGCTGTACAACAACAGAATGGAACACATCAGAGGAAAGAAAGGGAAGCTGTCAACCCAAAGTACAGGTAACATAAGTTCCATGTCATTAGTTTAATGTTAACAGTTTCTAGCATTTTTGTTTTTGAAATCACAAGTTCCATGTCATGCTAACAGTTTCTGGCATTTTTATTGTCTGAGATCCTGAGCTGGAAGCAAAAAAATATGAGTTTCCAAATTCTGAAAGAAATGATATATGTGCGCCGTTACATGGAAGATAGAACTTAATGGCATGCTTAATTGAATTGCACATGTTCAAGTTGCAACTTGGTTTATGCGAAACTCGTGTTTTGATGTGACTCCAAATTTGTGTATATTTTTCGTACTTTTAGCTATTAAATCTCTCTCCCCCACCCCTCCCAAAAACACACACACACAGAAAAAGTACAGAAAGATGAAGGAAAGAACACTAAGAAAATCCGACCACCCCTTGGTGTGATCATTGTTGGTTGCTGGCGGTAGTGCGAAATACTGTGTTATTACTTGGATGTGGTGCAAGTGTTTAATTGCCTCGCCTTCTTCTTCTTTTTTTTGGGGGGTGATCGAGCTTTTTACTTAGTGCTTGTTTGGTCGAGTTTAAAAGTAGTTTTTTTTAGGAGATTTTGATTAAAGTTGATGAAATGTGTGGTTGAAAAGTTGATAAAAGTTGTGGGTCCCATGAAAATATGTGGTTGAAAATGAGTTTGAGAAAAAAAGAGTTTTTTTAAAACTCTACCAAACATGTGCTTTCCAGCATAATGAAGTTGATTGGGCCATTGTGCTTAACAGGCATGCATTCTATCAAAAGCCAGAGGAGGTGGTTGTCACTATTTTCGCCAAGGGAATACCTGCTAACTGCGTGACCATCGACTTTGGGGAGCAGATAGTGAGTTGATCATGCCTCTGCTTATCTTAAGTTTTGCATTTTCTATCATACAGCTGACTTTTCTTCTTATTTATTTTGTAATGCTCGAAAACAAATATCATGTTTATTGGACATTTATGGATTTTTTAATTTTATTATGAAATGTGAGCTAAATGGGTGTGTTCTCTTAACAGTTAAGTGTTACCATTGATGTACCCGGTGATGATGTTTACCACTTTCAGCCACGACTATTTCAGAAGGTACTGCATGGAACTCTTTTTAGAAGTTGAAGTATGTTTTGGTTTCAATTTATTTCATTCACAAACATTTGCATGGTTCTGATTGCAAAAATCAGTTGAGTGCTATATATGTTCATTCTTACAAATTTTTTTGTTGCCTGCAAGACAGATTGTACCTGATAAATGCAGATATGAAGTGTTATCGACTAAAATTGAAATGCGCCTTGCAAAAGCAGAACCAATTAATTGGACGTCTCTCGAGTACGTGGCAGCAGTTGTCCCACAAAAGATAAATTCACCCTCTGGTAAATTATATTACCATTTATCCATTTCTTAAATTTTCCCTAAAGAAAATTAAACCAAATGTGCTTAGTTCACTTGTTTATCGAGAACATCCTGTTTTGCAACTTCTCGGCATTGATGTAAGCATATTTGGCTAGGCTTAGAAAAGAGAGGCAAAAGTTATTTTGAAGTTTGTTTCGGATATGTTACTTTCTTCTTATTTTAAGTAGAAAAAAAGTTACCTTTGTATAAAACTCTTATCTTTAGTGTCAAAAGAAGTAACTGGCTTATTTTCAACTTTGACCAAAAAAATTCTAAGCTTAGCCAAACTAAAAAACAAGGTCTTTTAAATACATCTTTGTTTACTACTGTCTCATTTGTTCTTTTATGAACTCTTTCAGAATCTTCTAGGCCTACATATCCATCTTCAAAGCCCAGAAGAGTAGATTGGGACAAATTGGAGGCCGAAGTGAAGAAAGAGGTCTTTCAATGAGCCCATCTTTAATTGAGAATTATAAAATTTTGCTTTCGACTATTCTGCGTTAGATTTACAATTTATATCTGCACGGAGCACTGGTTTGACACTTAATTACTTGACGTTACTCAATTTTCCGGTTTTCCAAATTCCAGGAGAAAGACGAGAAACTAGATGGAGATGCAGCATTGAACAAATTTTTTGGGGAGATATACAATAGTGCCGACGAGGACATGAGAAGAGCCATGAACAAATCTTTTGTGAGATTCTTTCTTCATTCTAATTTCCTCCCCTAATTTATAATAAAAAAAGTTGTCCATGAGAAGGAAAAAAAAAAAAGGAAAAGTGCAAGACATCTTTCGAATGGAGAGCATGTTTGGCTAAGTTTAAAGGGTTTATTTATATGTCTGGTTACAAGTAAATAATTTTTTCATCGATCAAATTTAGAAAAAACTTAAGTTACTTTAAGAGTTATTTTCAGAGTAAGCTTATCCAATTATGTTTAGAAACAATTAAGCTTAGCCAAACTTGCTCGAAGTTCTTTAAATTGCCAGTGCTGACGGAGGAATGTTATTTTCCTGTAGGTTGAGTCCAATGGTACTGTCCTGTCGACAGATTGGAAAGATGTTGGTTCAAAAGAAGTGGTGGGTAGTCCACCTGATGGTATGGAGCTGAAGAAATGGTAGTACTGAGTTTTAGTGTGAATGGTGTGACTGTCTTTTCTTTTCAATATTTGTGCCATAAATTATCGTTTGCTGCAGAATCTTCACAGTGTGCTTTGTTGAGTTGCGAATTTAGTATAACATTGTGTATTTGGTTTGCATTAATGTGCAATATTTGTATTATGTTATATTTGTTTTTTGAGTTTAACTCTTCAATCTTCACGTCTTCTATGGGGTGGAGTAAGCTAAACCAGTTGAGGGTCACGTGATAATTTGATAGAGATTTCGGAGATTCTTATTGATCGACTTTACATTTTATATTAAAAAGTTGGCTACCAACTTGCTACTTAAACAATACGCAAGGGACCAAAGACTCAATTTTCTCTTGATGTAACATAATTTGTGCACCAATGATCCGAAATGGTTGCGTAATGGTAATTTCGTTCATACTCTACGCGTGAAATATATGTACTTTTCTTTGACGTATGTATAAACTCACATCTTCTAGAAGTTGAGCCCACTTAACAGAATGAAACATGTATTGTTAATCCGCATTTGTGGACTTAACCGTACTCTCTAACAAACTTCCAATAGTTATTTTAGTTGTATAGAGAAAATATCTCATCTTGACTAATCTCATGATATCAGAATATGTAGACGTTTTGAATTAAAATTTAATGTTACTTTTAAAGAAATTATATAAGTTTCCACATAAATAAATATGTTAATAGTATATATCTCTTTTCTTTGTCAATTTAAACTTCGAGTGAAACACTAAGTAAGTATAATTTTTCTATTTGTTTATATCAGATAAGATTCGTTTTTCGAAAATTTATTTGTTTAATTTTCTAAACCCATAAAACTTCTGTTGTAATATTTGTAAGACTATTGTATGTGAAAATTTGTCTTCTAAATTGAACGAGTTGAAGTACATATTCTCAAGTTCCAACCACTTTATTACGACTAGGCTTATATACTCATTTGGTGGAACCTTCTTTTACTTTATTTCTGAGTCAAAGTCCTCGAAACACGTTTTAGTTTCCCAAAACATTTTAAAGTGTAAAAACTAAAAACACAATGTGTCCACATCCAATTCTTACACGCTTTTTCTTCTTATATATACACACACCCACAAACACATAGATCCATTGCCTCTAAAACTCACAAAATCCCACTCTCTACTCCATAGAGCTTCTTCCTGAGCGTAGTACGACCTGCTTTTTACACGTCTCTTGTTATTCAAAGCCCTATTGACCCTTGTATTTTCGTATAAAGGAAATAGCCATGTCGAAGGGAGAGGGAAGAAGTAAAACGAAATGCTTAGCTTACGTTGCAGCATTCATCGTGTTCCAAACTGCGATTATACTAGTATTTGCACTGACTGTCATGAAGATCAAAAGTCCCAAGATCAGATTTAATGCAATTGCGGTAGATAGTTTCAATTCCAACAGCACAAACTCACCTTCAATCAACATGCAATTGCTGACACAAATCACTGTGAAAAACACAAACTTTGGACACTTCAAGTATGATAACAGCACACTTACTATCTTATACAATGGCATGCCTGTTGGAGAGGCTGTGATCCCCCGTGGACGCGCCAAAGCACGAAAGACGAAGAAATTTAATATTTCAGTTGGCGTGAGTTCTGATAAGCTTTCAGGGAATACAAATCTGGGAAATGATATGAATTCTGGGATTTTAAGGTTGACCAGCCATGCAAAGGTGAGTGGGAAGGTGCATTTAATGAAGGTGATTAAGAAGAAGAAATCTGGTGAAATGAACTGTGATTGGACAATCAATTTAGCAACCAGAGAGGTTCATGATTTGAAATGCAAGTGATGAATATATTTATTCCTTATGTAGGTTTCCATATATATATGCTTGATATTTGATTTCATTCTTTATTATGTTGTCTTGTTAGTTCTTAAATCATTGTAACACTTAATAAATTATATTTTTATTTATCAATTTGTGTTTCTAGCCATATTATGATGACCTTCTTCACTTTTATTTTCACCGAAATTGTTTTTTATTTCCGTTTAATTAATCGCTAATTCTAGTGAAGGATCTAATACTTTGATTCAATGTCACTAGTATATGAGAAGTTTCAACAAAATTATAAATAGACGGATGCAATAAAATTTTACGCAGAGTGTCAACATTAAATAACTTCTAACGTAAACTACGAGTCTTGAGGTATACCAACTTTTTTATATTTACTATTTTTTATTTATTTTAAAAATAGTAGCTCCCCAAAATATAGATATTGTGTTTATCATATGCACCAACTAGCTAGCCCCAAAAGTATGAGTTGAGGTATGAGCAAGTAATGCATTGATCATTCCAACAACAATTCCAAGATGAGTTATAGAATTTTTATAATTTTGTTATTTTGTAGCTTGATCCTTGAGCAAAGCAGCTAACGGATCAAATACACCTTCGACTAGAAAAAGGTAAAAGACACGTCTAATATATCGAATTCTACATGATTAAACGAAATAATTGATAACTTTATTACATTAACTTTCTACGTATTCGAGAGAGGTATGTAACATCATACAAGGCATTGTAACATAAAGGGACCTAAAAATGGGTATAAAAGTCAATAAAATAAAATGATTAAATGAAAGCATGGCCCACTGTATTAAATACTTCGAAAATAACAAGCTAGACTTGCTGAAGCCATCTTTTTAAAAATAAAATATAAATTAAAAAATACAATAAAATTCGTGACTACTATTCAATCCTTCCAACGAAATTTGTCATTAATGTCCATGATGACATTACATGAAATAGGATATTTTGTGACAGATAAATAAATCGTTTTAATAAAATATGACATAAAAATTAAGAGCCTATTTGTTAAAGATTAAAATCTGGTTTTTGGTTTTTTTGTGTTTTGACCAATTGACTAAAGCATGTGACGTGGAAAGGCTGAAACTTAAATGACAAAAAGGACATTGGTTTGGAAATTGCAACCGCAATATTTGACCAAATTATTTGTGTGGAAAATGTGTCGGAAAGACTTCCGAATACATACATATATATTCAAGGGCAGTTTCGAAATTTATGCATATAATTTTTTGGCTTTGGCTGTAAAAGAACTGACATTGGTGGGTCATCCTATGAAAAAAATCTAATAACTGTCCAGGAAACCAGTGTTGCAGGCGTTAAATAACACTTGTTTTCCATCAAAACGACTAGGAGAATACGAAAATAAGAATTCACATTATACTACTACAACACACAAGTAATAAACATTAAAAAGGAAAAAAGAGAAGGTTAATTATATTATTGGTGGCATAACAAATCTTGAACTTGTTGGCTTGTCAAATTAAGACTCATGGTACAGTTCATCCCTGCAGTTCTATGCCGTTCGATGATCTTCAAAAGTCGCACTTCACCATTCAACTTTGCATAACTGCTCAACTTCACCAAACCTGAATCAATATCACTGCTCAAATTCAAATTATAATCTGATAATAATAACTTATTAGTCCTTACTTGCAAACTCATGTTCATTCTCTTTCTCGTTCTACACTCAACACGTCCTCCAGAAATATTTGCCACCCCAATCGTTATATTTCGATACAACAACATTGTATTACTGTCTTTGAACTTGAAGCGCCCGAAATTTGTGTTGTATACTTGAATTTCCACAACCATAGTCGTGTTTAATGAAGCCAGAGGGACAGTTTCGTAGCGTAGATTTGCTATGGCGACATGAGATAACTGAACCTGAGGGTACTTGAAGCCACTACAAGAAATTTATGTTCCGCATACGAAATAAATTTGTAGGGAAAGGTTATTTTTTGTGGGGAAAAATCTTACCCGACGAAAATTTTTTGTAGGGACGTTTGTGGGGCAAACATCGTGGGGAAAGGTATAAGACGACAAATGATAGAAATTTGTGTGCTAAAGTCTCTCCCTACAAATCCTTTAGAGACGAATACAATTTGTCGTTTAAATTCTTTCTCGACAAAATTATTCGTATGCTAAAATTACTTTCGCCCACGAATCAGTTTGTGTAGGCACAAGACAAAAATTATTTTGTGGACTAAATCGTACTTTTCCCTACAAATAAATATTTGTGTCGAAAACAATTTGTGTGCCAAGTTCTAATTTTTTTTCTACAAATGATATTTTGTAGGAAAATCGTATTTGTAGGGAGAAATTAATTATCTTTATATATTTAATTTTTTATATTATATTAATTCTTTTTACCTTCTTCTAAATAATATAAAGATGCAAAAAAGACTACAAATTAAATTAAGACAGTGTCAATCAATAAATAACATTAAACTCAAAATATTGTACCAAAATACAAATAAAAATCATTCACTAAGCTAAACTTAAAAAGAATATAAGCTCTATCAATTATAATGTATTTTAACACGTTGGAAGAAGTAAAAATGTCTCGAAAACGACCATTTCTCAACCCACGAATTTGACGTCTGGACTTCACACCTAGAACGGACATCATGATTTTCAGTCCAGCATCTGGATCATCAACAGGGATCTCCTCCAAATGAGTATCATCGGGAAGTTGTTGCTCATTTACCCCTTCTGCAAGATATTCATCAGTTTTAGCAAGCATCTCATCCTACAAGAAATTAAAACAACCTACAAAAACATATTAAATAGCATACAAAAATAAAGTTTTCAAAAGATATAACATACAACAACTTTTTACTACACAAATGATTTTATCAAAAGATTAGGATAGTTTCAACTGCTAAACATATTTGGATATTTGGTGGATAATTACGGTAGTAAAAGCCACTATTATAAAGCTTAATACTCCATTTAGTCTTTACTGTTTTCATGTCAAATATTGGGTGGTTAGATTTAGAGTAGCAAATATTTATTAGGAAGTCTAAAACTGGTGAAGAATTTGAATCTAAAGAAACCAAGAAAGCAATAAAGCAACAAAATAGAACTAATTAGTAAAGTAAAAATACTTTGTTTATGTTTGTAATAAAGGAAAAAAATAAAGAAACAGAAAGAGGGATATGATACAGCAGCTAGAAGCAAATAATTTCATGCATAATTCAAGTACATTTTGCAGATTGGATATGTAATACCTTGGAGAGGAATGCTTTGAACTTCGAAAAAATCAGTAGATCCATGAGGTCCCTTAAACATCATTTTAGCCACGATAAATCCAACGCATCTTACAAACACAGAGAAAGAGGGATCTCATGAATAACTTGTAAGAGATAGAGTTTAGAATACACAAATTCAGTATGTGCAATCCACCTCATGTCGAATGCAATCATCATTTGCCGTCTATCCACATAGCTGTCTATTTTGCTATCATCTGGACTGCACTGGTGAAAGTCGAAAGCATTTCCCAATATCACCACCTAAATTTTAAAAGTGATGAATATAAGAATGGAGTAGTGCATTAACTAAAAGACAAAACAAAGAGAAAAAAAAAATGAAATTGACCTATATGCATCATTTAAGTATCAAAACCAATAAGCCCTGTCAAATTGATAATAGCATGCCTCAGTTGTCACTAAGATAACTCACATGACCATGTCAAGGCAATGTGCAGCCTCGTACTTGTCCCAAAAGTCAAATTTAGAGCACTCACAAAATCATAAACTTAGCTGTAGGTTCCTAATTTCTGTTGAACAATGTAAAGCTTGTACTCATTTTGACATGTATATCCACTGGACAAATATGCAAATTTTCAAGTCTTAGCTCCGTGTGAGGAAGTCCATGGTTGTGTAAGTAATTCACCTAGCATAAATGTGAAACAGAAACATCATGAACTGTCCAATTCTGACCATAATACTTCATTTTTGTATCTGCCCCTGACAAGATAAATTATGAAAATAAATCATACTCCGATTACGAGATCCCTCATTAAAATTCGAATAAGTCGTAAATGTCGAGAAACTGCTGGCCCTCCTACTGTATCGTCTCCTACTCTCCTAACAGAATCCTCATCCAAAGCAAGAGTGCTTCCAAGGTTGGAAGCCAATCTGATTGTTGAAGCCAATGCCTCAAGGAAAAACTATTGTGGTACCACAGAAGCAAAGAGTTAACATTCTCAGTATTCTTGGAAGCCTCGTGTGTGATCATTCTGCTAAGTTATATAAGAAAACAGGATGCCACGTGATTATTTTAATACTTGTTAGGCAACTTATATATTGTCAAACACATGAACAAACAGAAGCACCAAACCAAAAATCCATTGATCGAGACTTTTTTTTCTTCATCACGCAGTCTACTGAGAAACTATTATTATTTTCCTCTAGTTTGCAGGACAGACAGGGCTTAAGAGGCTGAAAAACAAGAAAAGCATTTTAATAGAAAACAAATTACCCCGTGCTAGATCGCTGTCTCCTTTTGTAGATGCGCAAACATAGCCATGAACATTCATTGCATAAGAATTGTACATTAGTCTTCGACGAGCTAATCTCTTTAACACCTACAATGAAATACCAATAGAAGATGGTGAAGCAAGTCTGAGAGCACTCTTTCTGTAATAATGTAACAGCTTTCAATAAATTAACAAACTTCTATTGCCCGTCTTTCTCTACGCTTAGCCTGAGCACTAATAAGCCGCCGAAGAACAACTCTCTTGTTATACAGCGGACTGCATTACCTAGAAAGAAACTATTAAAATTTCCTTCTACATCTATCCGAAATTTCAACCACAATCACCTCAAGGAAAAGTATAACAAGACAAACCTACGAGCATCCTTCATGGTGGCCTCATACACTACCTCATCCCCCTGCATCACTCCCCTTGCATCACAGATCAACCACAAAGCAATAACCATAAATCAGTCCAGGCAAATGCCAGAACATAACATTTCACCAAGAAACTTTAGACATGTTCACCTCTCTCGGATCGGACTCAAACTAGCCACCATACTCTGCTTGATCCTCTTACAGTTCGAGCCAAACAACAATCTAAACCTTAAAATTTAAAGTCCAATCCACTCAAGAATAAACAAGGTTATGAAAAGAATATAAAATTTTCTGGACTAGTTTTCTTATTACCTAGTTCATCCCTGGTTCATCAAAGAAACACACGGTATACATAGTTTTCTAAAAGAATATAAAATTTCCCTGGTTCATCTCCAAACATCAGAACATAGACACATGGTACAGAAAAATTCTAAGTAAAATCTTTTCCCTTTTATCCCCAGTTCATCCCCAAACCCCATTTTCTTCATAATTAAAATTCATCAAGCGCTATTTCTAATTTCACAATTCAAAACCCCCCATTTTCTTCATAAAATCCTAATTTTATTGGCTAAATGTGAAAAAAAAAAATTAAGGGCATAAAGACGAACCTCTGTGAAAGAGACGGTGACTGCAAGACTGGTTGACGGTGAGCAGCGTGATGGGTTGGTCGGCCGTGGTGGCTATGGAGGCTGATTTAGAGGTGAGGTGAGTTGTGCGAGATGAGAGGACAGGCGCGGGAGAATGAGGCACTAAGAGGGAAGAGGAAGGAAAAATTGGAACAGGAAAGGTGGAAGAGGGAAATTTTTTCTGAAGGTTTTGACGTTTAATTTTAATTACATTTAATTTTATTTCTATTTATTATAATTTCCTTTCAAAATAGATGTTGTTGGACTAAAAATACAAAAAAAATAAAAAAAATTTCCATTTAAATATTACCCTACAGTCTTCTTTTTTGTCGGCAAAAGATATACTTTGCCTGACTAATTTTTTTTGTCGGGACAATTGTTTATGTTTGTGGGCACAAGTTATCGCACTTTTGAAAATTTCAGTACAAATCATAGCCCTACAAAAAACAAGTTTGTAGGGAAAAGTTAATTCCGCAGACAAATCTCAATTTGTCTGCGGAAATTTTGAAGGGAAAGTATATATTTCTTGTAGTGAGCGTAACACGACTAATCCAAAAATGAAGAGGATTATGCTATGAAACACGACTATGATTAAGATGTAAACCAAACATTTGCTACTTTTTTGCTGGATTCTTGGTGGATTATGGGATTTTTTGTTGGGTAATGGATTTAGATGGCTTTCTTGATCATCAGACATGTTTATGGAGAATATCTTTTAGATTGAGGAATTCTTAGGGTTTATGAGACAGAAAGAGGGAGTGTATAAATTACAGCTTATAAGTTATTACGATCGTGCTTATAAGTATTTCTTCTTACTCTCTGGGTGTTCAACTTGAGTTGAGAATTAATGGTTTGGGCAAGTCCAAGCAGGCTTGAAAGCTGGCCCGTTTATTACAAGGTTTAAAATTTGATGTTAATTGAACAAGTCTCTAACACCACATATGTAACCATCATTTTGTTGAATTTCTAGATAGGTGTGATATAATTAAGAATTAATTAATCAAGAAAACGACGGTCCGAGCACCTCTCTTTAGTATCTAGAGGCCTTCGTATTCTAACAACACACATGTAGAAGCTAAAAGGTTGTGTGTACTTTTAATCACGACCGTAGGGAGTTTTATCCGCTACGAAAAAAAAAAAGTACTTAGATAACTATATGTCACTACGTCTTCAATTCTTGAAAATCTTCATGGGATTGAGGATTTGTTCAAGGTAATATTGGATTGTTTAGTTTTCCTATGTTTGGATTAGGACAAACGTTGTTGAAGTGTGGTCTATAGTAATTTCCTGGAAATGTGACTTCAATTTAGGACAAATGCTGAGAACTTCCCTTGTCATTAACGTTTGAAATTGTTGTAAATTTGACTTCTAGAAAGTGAAGACTTTTTCTGGTTAAATCAAAGACATCTCCTATGGTAGTAACAATATGTAACAAAGCATTATATATTTCACTAAAAATATTGATACCGAACAAAATAGAGAAAAAATATTTAGAGCAATTTGCACCGTTAGTCTCTAATCTATTACTCAAATAGTAAGTAAGTACCCAACTTATAATGCTCCCAGTGGGCATAGAGACTTGATGTAATGCTCCGGTGGATATTGTTGTAATGCACACTGGAACACTTGGCATTCATTCATTGGATGAGTGTAAAGGTCCATTTTACGCTCATTGAATGATCTAATGCCAAGTGTTCCAGTGGGTATTATAACAATGCCTACTGGGAGCATTAGATCAAGTCTCAATCTTTATAATTTAACAATTCTAAATGTGGTTTGAATCCCATTCAATCCATTCTCAACAAATATTGTGCTTTAGAATTTTGTTTTATAATTTTTAAAATTAAAAAAATAAAAATTTGAGGGGGCTGGTCCGGGGCCGGCCCGAACTTGCTATTATTACCCGAATAATCGAAGCAAGGCAGCTCGGGACGATGGGTCAAATTGTCATCCTACTTCTACTTAAGGAAAGTGGTTGGAATTTGAAAACATACACATCTTCAATAGTTCAATTTAAGAAAAGTTTCGCACTTCTTGTTAAGGAAAGTTGTTGGAATTTGAAAACACATACATCTTCAATAGTTCAATTTAAGAAAAGTTTCACACTCTCAAACTACATTACACATTGAGATATATAATAAATTTTGTCTGTTGAATAAACTCACTTTTTTGATAACTCGTTTCCGTTTATGTGTGGATGTCTGACATGAGCCAAATTTGCAAGTCTTATCTCACATCGGTCAATTATTTAAGAAAATTAATTTAAATATTACAAAATGTAAATTATACGTATACATAAAAACAATTTTTCTCCTCTAAAAAAACAAATTATTTATCATATCCACTAGGAGGACGTGTGCAAAAAATGTTTTGAGTCTTGTCGCTAACAATTGATATAAGTTATATAAGTTATATAAGTTATACATAATCAAGACGTTTTATGAAAAAAAAGGACATGTTCGGTTTTTATTTTTTTACAAAAAAACCTATTTTTTGTCTATTATTTTTGACTTTTCAAATTTTTTACACAATAAAAAAGTTTGAAAAGTAAAAAAAGTGGATAAAAAAACCCATTTTTTGGAAAAAAAAATCTACACCGAACAAACTCTAAATCTGACAAGTACATAAAAGACTTGTCTAAGACTAGTGCATGTTTGGTGTGGATTATAAACTAAAAAATAGTTTATTTGAGCTACTATTTTTAACTTTTCAAACCAAATAGAGTGTGAAATAACAAAATTGTCCTTAATCATTTGAATTAACATTTTGTTGACTAAAGACAATTTTGTTATTTCACGTTTTATTTGATTTTAAAGTAAAAAAAAGTGGTTCAAATAAACTATTTTTTGGTTTATAATCCACGCCAAACATGCACTAATTTAAATAAATAAATATATCTCTTATGATATTTTAAAAATTTAAATGAGATATTTTCAATATATGCACGATGCAAATTCAGAGTTTTATTTATTTTAAAAAACTTGTTAAGTGTTTGTTTGGTGTAGTTTATAAACTGGTTTATTTGACCAAAAATAGTTTATTTGACAAAAAATTTACCTTTATAGCATGACATTGTTGACCGTTCTTGGTCAAATAAACTATTTTTAGTTGAAAAACTGATTTATAATCTATATCAAACAAGTTCTAAAGCTCGACTTATTTTTCTTTCAAGTTAAATCTAAAATAATTCAAAGCTACTCTAATTCGTTAAGATGGATTGAAAAGTTTTATGTGGGGTCCATCAAGATATGAAGATATATTTTTCTATATATAGTATGTACACAATGAAATGAACTAGTTGGAGTTTTGGAAGAGATCGTTTAAGTCCACAAAGCGTGCATGTGGGTTCGACTTCTAGAAGAATGAATTTATAAGAAAAAAAAATGTACATTTCACGCGTAACGTATGGATGAAAACATCCTTACAAGATCCAAAACACTAACAGAAATTACAAGGTTTTGGAGGTTGTGTTGACATATTATGTGTCAATTTCAAACGTGAGCAGCTCAGACTTTATAATAATCGGGTCTAAGATTGAACTGAATTGCATATCTAGAGTCACAGATCGAGCTGGGCCAGCAGTAGGCACGTCAATTAGTAGTTGTTATTTTATTTTATTTTTCTAAAAATACTATTTACAAAAAATAAGATAAAAGTGCTCATAAGACCCGTTCGATCCCTACATGAGCAGAGCTGACCCATTGGATTGGACAGACATGGCCTCAGTTTTATTAGGACTAACTAGCCTCGCTCGATATGTTGCCACTCCAATGTAATTAGGCCTTGTCAATTTTGTGTGTGTGTGTGTGTGTGTAGAGGTGTCAATCCGGGTTAGGCGGGCCGAGTCGGCTCGCCTCTGATGAAGTCCGGTGATGGCCCGCATTATAAAAAGTCCGCGCCACGACGGGTTGCGGGTCGGGTCAACCCAATCCACAAAAATTGAACACGAGCCCGGCCCACCCGTTGGCTCATCCGGGTTGAGCCCATGTGAGCCGCGGTTCGACCCGATTCGACCCGTATGAATAAAAAATTAATTTTTTTTTAAATTACTCAAAAAAATTTGTTACTTATTGTAATTAAAAAATATATATTTACATATATAACAAAAAAATGTGTTAAATTACTAAATACAAAATAAATAACAATGATAAATTCACATTTGTTAATTTTTTAATTCAATTTCTATTTTTTATTTATATATTTAAAGACTAAAATATCACGCATCTCTCACATCTTTCCCTTTAAACGGCTCTATGCCATTTATTTTTTTTATTTTTTTTAAATATCATTTCAAATATGAAAGTTTGAATTTTCTGCCCATTTTTTTTAAAAAAAAAAAATCAAAAGGGTTCACCGGCCGGCCCGCGATTCTGCCTCTTTGGCCCGTGAATGGCCCGCGGGTTGGCCTCGTCGACCCGTGAACAGTCTACCCGGTTCACGGGCCTGCCTGCAGTTCCGGGTCGAGGTGGGTGGGCCGATGCTGGTTCGGCCGGCCCACCCGTCTTGACACTTCTATGTGTGTGAATGTGTTGGGGTTGCTCAAGTTTGGTAAGGCATGGTATGCGAGACCGGGCCTCAATTTCGACGGGGGAGAACTGGCAGCCTGGCCCAGCATGTAGCTACTCTTATGTGGTGCCTTGTCAATTGTGTGTGTGTGTGTGTGTGTGTGTGAGAGAGAGAGAGAGAGAGAGAGAGAGAGAGAGAATGTGTTGTGGTTGCTCAAGTTTGGGAGGGCATGGTACCATCAGTCGTTCTAGTCTTGACTGCAAGGGTCCGTGACCCTCATGGTGTGGTTGATCCAGGCTTTTTTAAAAAAGAAATTGTGTTTCCTTGATTTTAAATTTTAAAAAATAAAAAATTTCAAAATTCGTAAGTCCAGCATAACCCAGTCATTCTTGAGTCGTGTTGAGTTAAGGAGTAACCGACCGCTTAAAGTATCGGGTGCTAACACATTACACGTGTGTAACTTGGGGTGAGGAATAATGAGACAACAAAACAATTTATATCTTGAAGCCTAAGCATTGAATCCTACCATAAAACAATTAAGCCATGTGAGAGTAAATTGGAAGGTTGCGGTTAGGTTTGGCAACGCCATGAATAAGTGTGCCACCCAATTATTTCACATGTTGATGTATTATTCTAACTCACATTACCAATATAAGATTCTCTTGTTAGGGCTTTCATAATAAAGCAATTTAAGTAAAAATTAAAATAGCATGTCTCGTTAAGATTCACAATCGTCCTATGTATAAGAAAGATTGGAGCAAGAAAGAACATCTGGATATATGATGTTTTTTAAAAGGTCGTTTTGTCCCTTGATATTTGATTTGCGTTTTGTGCACTTATTCGAACTTTTAAGCTAAATTTTTATCTCGTCATATTATTGATTTTATACTTAATTTAGTATATAATTCTTTATATTTCAGTTTTGATCCCATATGTAAAAAACTGGATCAGAATGTATGAAAAAGCAATAAATCAGAAGATATATTTCGGGAAGTACGAGAATTCAATCGAACTCAATTGAAACTTGAATGACCATTTTGGAGATTTTTGAAAAGATTGAAGACTAAAATGATCAAAACCCAAAGTTGAAGAATCAAATTAGAGATTGTAGAAAATTGAAGAACCAAAACAACAGAACAGCAAAATTATAAGCTGGGTGCTCGCCCAGCAAGTAAAAAAGTTATTTAATGTAACCGTAAAACTAATACCTCTGATTAACAAAAATGTTATTTACTTTAATATTTACTTACATGTAATTTTTTTAAGATTATCCAAAGATGCTACAAATGTCAAAAAAGGTTAGAATTAGGAGCATGCTTTGTTATTGAATCAAATGGTCAAAAGGTAAAGGCGCACTTGGCGGATGAGAAAAGAGGTTAGCTTTAAGGGCTGTGCTTTTTTACACAAAAGACAAATCCTATTAATATGCACTCTATTTATTGAAATAAGTACTAATATGCACTATAATTTAATGTGGTTTGATGACTTAGGACCTCTTCTAATTTATTAAAAAATAAAAATTGGAAGTACCCATTATTTCAAAGTGGACAACGTACGAAATAACTATAAGAAAATTAAGAAACAATCAATCTCTATAAAAAAAAATTAGACACCAAAATCAAAAGGTTCGAGATTTTCTAAAGCTTAAATAAAGGACAAGAATTGTATACTATAAAATTTATTATTACTCATTGTTATTAAGGTTGAGTTTGGGTCGTGTTGGTTTGATTTTTGGACCAACTAGAAATCGAACAAAACATTTGGATTTGAATAATTTTTAAATCGACTAAGCCTACTCGATTTGATTTGAGTTGATCGATATCTTCAAAATATACAAAAAACCAAAAAAAAACCAAAAAAACAAAGTAAGGAAGATGTTTTTACTCTCTCCAAGGTGGAGACAAACCAACTAAAATCTTCTCTGATTTTGACAAAAAGAGAAATGCTTTATAAAAGTACAAATACGTAATAAGGTCTAATCACTTGTTGTCTGCTACTTTAAAGACATGTTTAAATTATCTACAAATATATTATTTTCTCTTTTTAATTATGGTAAAATTATTATGCTTTTAAATACAATTTTTTTTAAATAAAATTAAAATCAAATGCACATAAATATTTAAATGAAAAAACACAAGTAATAATTCACAACTCATTTCTTGATATTTCCAAAGTTTGAATGAGTCAAAATAAAGCCAGAGTTTCAGAAGACCATAATACCCTACTACTAACTAGTAGCAGTTTGACTTTGACCTACAGTAATATTTATTTACTTTATTTACCATACTGGCTGCTGCTGCTGCCGGCTATACTCTTCTTTTTGTTTTCCGAATCTGCAGACAAATTTACTGACTTCTCATGTGATGGATCACTTACTGACCGAGGTAAAACGAACTGTTCCATTTCTGAAAATAATAATAATAATAATTAATTAATTAATCACATAATGCTAATTAATCAGTTAGCTGGTGCCTGGTGTGTATTAATAGCAAGTGCGGCTCACAGAGACTGGTATTCAAAACTCCTTTTAAAATTTATCGGCTCACTTTTAAAAAAGGTGATTTAGAAATAAGAAGTAATTACTAAATTACTTTTAAGTAATTTTACTTATTTTAGACAAAGCCAAACACGCTTTTTCAAGAAATGTACCATGTACAGATGATTATCACTGAAAATTAATTACCTCTGGATGCATTGAATGATCGCTTGCAATGTAAAATGGCACCTTGAATCCCATCCTGCTGCTGCAAAAGCGAGTCATCCCGCCGATTTGACGACATGTTCGCCGGCGGATCCGTCGCCGGCACCGGTGCCGACGACTCAGAACGGTTTTTCCCCAAGTGTTTAAGCACGCCTTTAAGCCCTGCTTGCAAATTATTCCCTTGTTTCTGGCTTTTCACATTGTTCAATGCCGCCACTTCCGACACCTCCACCGCCCCCTCTCCTCCTTTCTCCTCAGCCGTACACGGCGGCGTTGGTGCTGCACCACCCTTCGTTTCGCCTCCGGGCAAGCTTAAATGACCAGAAACCTTCAACTTCTCCCCATAACGCTTCGAAACACGAATATACAAAGGCTTCACCATTTTCAGATACTTGTGTACTGTCTCTTTAGTTAATTTTTTTTCATTTGAGTCCTTATCCTCCACTTCATTTTTCTGCCCGCCGCCATTATTATTACCTTTCGAACTACTATCTCTGGTGAACAAGGAGACAATAGGCACTTCTTCAACCTTAAACTTGACAAAGAAAAACTTGTTACCTTGCATTTTACTCTGATTTTCTTTCCCATTTTCTACTTTTTCTTGAGTTTTGGGGGCCACAGGAACTGGCCCATTAGCCTCATTTTTCTCTGATTTTGATTTCTTGAGCTTCAAAAGAAGAACCCGAAATTTCGTGGCTGATTTTATTAAAGCCGCAGGAAATTTCGAGTTATTCTCTGAAGAATTCAACATAATGCTTGAAGGCTCAATGGGAACCAAATGGCCTTTGAAGAAGAGATCATCAGAAGGAGATAAAATTACATTCTGATCCCTACCGAGCTCAAACTTCAACTCTCCTTCTTGATCATCATTTTCATCCTCTGATTCTTCAGCATCAAACCCATTTTCAGACTCATCTTCGTTTTCTTGGATTTTTGCTTGTTCTTCCTCAGCGCCACTTTCCTCATCTGGGAGGGTGAATTCCAGGTCAAAGTATGGTCCATCATCGGCGCCATCTTCCGTGTCTGATGAAGGCGGCTTCAAGGCTGCGGTCACAATGGTTGTAGCGGATGAGGATGTGGTGGCGGCGGTTCTTGCTTTAGTACTCAAGTTGCCGGTGAAGAAACCACCCCCACCGCGGCGGAATTTGAGTAAAGTGAAGGCTTCCATTGTTGGTAGAGCCAGTTTACAAAATGCAGTAAATGGAGTATAACTTTTATAGATACATATAGAAAAAGATCTCAAAAGCTATAGATAGAGATAGAGAGGGTTAAATGGAGTGGTGCAGTGAAAGAGGTAACTGCAACACTTGTAGTATAGGGTAACCTAGTGTAGGGAGTAGGGTAGGGGAGTAAAAAAAAAAGTTAAAAACAATTTTTCAAAACCCTAAACATTTTATCAACATATTAAAAAAAAATATGATATTCATAATCGCTCACTACTGATAATCATTTTACGTATCGTTATTTAATTGAATGAATTATTTACTCTAATTGATTAATGTATTTATAGTCATTAATTATAAACAATTCACTCAATTGAATAATATTACGTAAGATGACTATCAGTAGTGAGCGACTATAAATATTATTACTCATAAAAAAAAATACCAAAAACCCTAAAAATTGTCATATTTACATTCTCCCGTAGTAAAATTTTAACACATCACTACAAATTTGAAGTATTAAAATTTTATTGAACAAATAACATAAATGGCACAGAAGATCTAAACTCAAGAATTACTTCTTTTAGCGAGAGCTTTGGAAGTAAGACCATTTTGGTTTGTGGATAATACTATTTATATAGATAAAAGTTATCTGAATGACATATTTATTAATATCATGTTTGTTTCAATTGGGTATAAGAATAAAAAAAGTCATTGTTAAAAATTGACTTTTGATAAAAAGACAATTCTACTCTTATTCTTAATAAAAACAAAAAAAATTAAACAAAAAAATTAAAAGAAAAAAAAATAAGAGCGACAGAGAGTGGTGGCGGTGGACCTAGAATGGTGGCGGAGGCAGAGGATGGTTACGGTGGACGGAGAACGGTGGCAGATAACAGTGGCAGTGGCGATACCGAAGGCGAAGGACGGTGGCAGAGGGTAGTGGAGGGTGGTGGCGATGGATGGTGGTCCGAAGTCGATGGTGGGCGGCGGAAGCGGTCGGTGACGATTATCGTGCAGTATGGATATTCTAATATAAATTTGTTCTATGTTATAATGGACACGTTTTTTTTTTTTTTTTTAAATGAGTTAATTATTATTCGAATAAAAAATTTTGCCTTCATTTTTTACTTGTCTAGACATCAACTATACTCAAACAAGATAAAATAAATTTTAATCTTTAACTATTGTTCATATATCAAATGGACCCTAAAAGAGTGTGAGAAGAACGTTTTTCTAATTTTTTAGATATTTGCGTCTACATTTTATAGTCATCACATGCAGCGTATGCGATTGACTGATAGAAATATTGTCGATGTATTTGTAAAAGTTGGGGGATGATGTGCACCAAAATAGAAGCTCATTGACCTAAATTCCCAATAAAATTAATGGAGAACTACGAACTTTTTATTTGTGAAAATGTAGAAACCACGACTACAAACTTTCCATTATTTTATTAAATCACGGGTAATATTGATAGTATTTAAAGTTTTAAGAAATTTAATTTGCTCCCTCACTTCTAATTTCAACTTACTATTTTCTCGAGAATTTTCAAGACGAACGTATTTTATGCATGTTAACGTAGCATTTTATTGTATAGACCAACTCTCTCTCTCTCTCTCATACACACAAAAAAAAATAGTCGAGTCACTCAAACTCAATATTTTTATATATCTTAATTTTAAATTAAACTACTTCATTTAAAAAAAATTATACCGTTAAGAAGAATGAAACTTATTTATTTATATTTATACGTTCAATGTCATTTAAGGTGGAGAATTAAAAACTGTCCAAAAATTATATTTCTACTTCATAAACTATATTTCCTTTTTAAGAATGATGAAAAAAAAAAAAAAAAGTGTCCCTCCCTATTTCTCATCAATTCAATCCGCCTTTTATATTAAGCCAAAAATAAGTATTTTTTTTTTTAAAAAAAAAGCTGCTTTATTTGATTTACCAGGAATGGGGGTGAAAAAGAGAAGTAAGAAAGGGAGTGGGCTTTATTATTTGTATTATTTATGTACTTGGGGTATGCACATTGTATCATGTGATGTGCCAGTCTGAGCGTCAGTCCGTAGCCTGTACCGTAATGGAAGAACCACGAACTCATTTATTACAAGGACACAACTTTTTAATTATTTTGGGCTCCTATCTACAATTCACAAATAGAGCATAAGTATATACGAATTTTGATACCAACTTGTTTCTATCAATAAATAAAACAAGGGAAAATTTTGGGTCGGTCACTGTTAATGCTATGGTGGACTGAAAAGTCATATGATATAATTTTAATTCAACTAAAGTCATACTTTATTACTAAAAAACCAATATACCCTTCAATTATAAAAACTGTCATTTAAACACGTAAAAACCAACAAAATCATTTCAATACCTGTTTAGAAACTTCTTCATTTACTTTTAACAATTTTCATCTTCTTCTTGTGTTTGAATCTTCTCACCGTAACCTGTAACGCATACAAACAATTCGAAAGTTGATATTTCAATGGCGAACATATTTTTTTATTTATTTTTTTTGTATAAAGTAACCATTTTCAGTTAAAAATAATCATGAAAATATTGAGATATTGTTCCAATTGAAACATATGCAATACAGTTAATGAATGGAGTTTGGATAAACTGATTCAACTAGTTTTTGATAATGTAGTTGTTGTGAGTTAGAATTTTATGTTAGAACATGTAAAATGCTTGATACTGTTTCAATATATGTGTTTCAATATATGACACTGTTTCTAATGATAGTGAAATTTGCTGATTTTTTTTCTTTGTTTTTAATGATAGTGAGTAGTTATTCTTTCTTCATCTTGGCATTGCTCTGAAGTATGTGTTTACTTTTAAGGGACTCAGATACCTTGGAAGAACTTTAATTTGCAGCAAAAGGATGTTAATCCGTGATACTGTTTTAGAGGATTTGTGATACTGTTTTGAAAAAAAAAATTCAAGATTGTCATTTTAAGCTAAAGAGACGACTTCAAATGAGTAAAATCTATCATAGGCAGTGGCAAAGCGACTGGTCTTGACCGTCTCATCGAGACCATTCCGAAAACATATTATAATAAAAATTCTGAGCACGTGTACAAATTCTATGATCATTTCTATTGTGATACTGTTTTGCATAATACAGTATCAAACAACACACATGACTATGATATCATAATTTTATCTTTGATACTATTTAATTAGTCATATGTTTTGTTTGATACTGTATTATGCAAAACAGTATCATAGATTAAAACATAGATTAAAACAATATCAATTTATATTAATGCACATTACTTAAACAAAACATTATCATAGATTAAAACAGTATCATAGACAAAACAAAGACATTCAAACAGTATCACGAGTTCAAACATTGTCATAATTAAACAATATCAAAGATAAAAGCACGGTATCATAAATAAAATTTATTCCACATAGATTCAAACAATATCATAGATTGAAACAATATCAAAATATACTAATGCACATTACCTAAACAAAACAGTATCATGGATTAAAAGTAAGACATTCAAACAGTATCATATGATTAAAACAATATCAAATATACTAATGCACATTACCTAAATAAAACAGTATCATGAATTAAAAGTAAGACATTCAAACAGTATCATAGGATTAAAACAGTATCATGTATTAAAACAATATCAAAAGATACTGTTTTATCTATGATACTGTGAATTGGTATACTTATATCATGTTTTTATCTATGATACTGTTTTATTATGATAATGTTTCAACCTATGATACTGTATTAAAATAGTATCATTACTTCAACCATTAAAATATCTTGTGCTTAGTTTTATGATACTGTTTTATATATGATACTGTTTTATTTAGATAATGTGAATTGATATACTTATATCATGTTTTTATCTGTGATACTGTTTTATTATGATAATGTTTCAACCTATGATACTGTATTAAAAAAATATCATTACTTCAACTATTAAAATATCTTATGCTTAGTTTTATGATACCGTTTTATCTATGATACTGTTTTATTTGAATTAATGTGAATTGGTATACTTATATTATGCTTTTATCTTTGATAATGTTTCAACCTATGATACTGTATCAATCTCTTTGTTTCATCTATGATACTGTTTTAATATATGATAATGTTATTGAGTGCAAATAGTATCAATGGTCTTATAATACTAATAGAGTATTTTAAGAACAGTTTAATTACTTCAACTAGTAAAACATCTATGATACTGTTTTAATCTATGATAATGTTATTGAATGCAAACAGTATCAATCGACTTGAACAACATATTTTTATGTATAACATTTATCTGTGATACTGTTTTAGAGGATGTATGATACTGTTTTGACAAAAAAAATTAATGATTGCCATTTTAAGTTAAAGAGACGACTTCAAATGGCTAAAATCCATCGTACGCAGTGGCAAAGCGACTGGTCTTGATCGGCTCGTCGAGACAATTTCGAAAACATATTATAATAAAAATTTCAAGTACGTATGCGAATTCTATGTCATTTCTATTATGATAATATTTTGTGATACTGTTTTAATATGTATGATACTGTTTTGACAAAAAAAATTAAAGATTGCCATTTTAAGTTAAAGAGACGACTTCAAATGGCTAAAATCCATCGTACATAATGACAAAGCGACTGGTCTTAACCGGCTCGTCGAGACCATTTCGAAAACATATTATAATAAAAATTCTGAGCACGTATGCGAATTCTATGCCCATTTCTATTGTGATACTGTTTTTGTGATACTGTTTTGTATAAACAACTTTCATGACTAATTAACAACACAGAGAAATAATCTAATGACCAACTAATATCATAGAACCATGAAACATGTTTTTATGAAACTATCACCATCCTTGATTTACACAATCTAGCACTACTTCGAAGCTTTGGTTGATGACTAAATTGCAAACTTTGCAAATCAGTCACGGATACATTAACAGTACCAAAGACTATAAGAAAAAAAAACTCAATTAGACATGTACATTCAAAATTTAAATCACCAACATCAAGTATGCAATCCAGCATCTACACCTTATACCTTATTAACAAGATAAAATTGTACTCTGGAAAACATGTGCAGAGAACCACAATGGCAGGGTGGCATTGTTCTTCACAGAATACATCTCCTTCCAAACTCAGCTATTTCTTTGATAAACCAATACTTGCTTGTGTGTTGCAAGGAAAACATATTCACCAGTCTGACAAATTGGAAAAATGCCAGGCACCATCCCTGTCAACCATATGCCATTCTTCTCTTGCATAATCTTCCATTATATAAATATTTATCCAGACGTCTGAAATTTGAATCATAGACAAAAGCCCATATGACTCCAACAACTAATAAACACGACTTGATTTCTATTCATGTGTGCAAAATGATCAGAAAACAAGAAACCAGAACCAGATTTCTTATGGTAGACCCGACCCAATACCACCGGACCCGGACTTCACTGGACCACATTCGGTCATCCTCATTGCACCCATACCCAGCCTCACACCATCAAATTCAGCCCCACGCCAAAAAATAGTACCCAAATCGCGGCGGAATTAAAAAGTGACATCCTCCACTGAACGCGCGGGGAATTAAAAAGTAACATTGCACCGTAGAAGCACTCGTCGGAAGTCGCTGAAGGTGGAGAAGGTTGTCGCCAGAGGTGGAGGAGGTTTGTGGGGGTGGAAGAACTCGTGGATAGAAAATATGGATTATAGGGGTGATTTTGAAATTAATTTAAAATATTATTGAAAGTATGACTTAATCACAATTTTAAAAAAAAAATTGACCTAATTTAAAACAAGTCATGTAGAAGTGACTTATAGGCAATTTTCCCATAAAACAAAATAGAAAAAAAAATAGTGAAAATTTTAAATTAATTCGAAAAAATTCGGACCTCAGATATTTTGATATTTCGAGGAATAAAAAATCTCTCACCACAAATGATATATTTGTAGAAATAATTCATTCACATTTTATTTATTTATTATGTATAATTTAAATACAAATAAAATAACAAATGTAACATATTTTGTTTGTGGCAAGTCATAAATATAAAAAAGGGAAATAAAAATTATTTATAAACAATGGGTTAAGTGCTGGTTTGTGATTGTTTTTAGAGCCACAAATTGTAATGGTCAAATGCTGGGGCGGATTTGGGAAAGTGAGACTATAGTCTGATCCTGTCTCAGTAAAAATTATTTTTTAATTGTGTAAAAAAAATAAAATCTAGTGTAAATTTTTTTTTTAGTAACAATCCAGTCTTGAAGTGTAATTTTTTTTTTCAGTAGTAGTCTGAGTTCCAAAAATTTCTAGATCCGCCCCTAGTCAAATGATCACACTTATTTTAAGTGTTTGGTAAATTAATAAAAAATTACTTATAGAATAATCAGTATCATCTAGTAATTTTTTTTTAGAAACATCATGAAATAATTTCAAAATAATTTCAAGTCTTAGTTTTGTTGATATTTCATGGTGGCATATAGGGTTGGGCAAAAAACCCGCGAAACCGACGACCCGACCCGAGTCAGTTCGGGTCGATTTTTGGGCCCGTTCGGGTCGGTTTATTAAAAAAAAAAAATTTTTTTTTGTTCTTCAAACCGGTCCAAACCGAAAACCCAAACCGACCCGAGTCGGTTCGGGTCGATTTCAGGCCAGTTTTTTCATTTTTTTTTTTGGTTTCGGTTTGACTTTGGCCAAATCGATTTTTGGTTGGTTCGGGTCGGGTTGGGGCCCAACCCGACCCGAACCGAACCGACCCACGCCCACCCCTAGTGGCATATATAGAATATAGCCTCCAAGAATTACTAAATCTTAAGAATAGCCTTTGACCAAATAATACCTAAAATACCCTTACACATAAAAACTTCAATAATTTTTATATTGTTCCCCTAAAATGACAATTTTAAGGTTCCGCCACAAACTGGTATTAGAGCCTCGTTGAAATTATAATTATGTCAGATAATTATAACAAAATATCAAAAATCAATATAATTGAACAAATTAATTGGATAAAAAACTTTTTGATACATAAATTTGGATTAATTAAGGAAAATACTATTAGAAAAGAAGATCAAGAAATTCTACAAATTGAAATATTAAATAACACAAATAAACAAAAATTACAAAATCTTAGAAATAAACTTTCTGAATAATATATAACGTTAAACGATCAAATAAAAATAATAAAAACTCAGCAGGAGTTAGAAGAATTAAAAAGAAGAATAGAGATATTAAGAAAACTTTTAATTCTAGAAGAAAGAATAATAAATATAGAAAATTAATTAAAAGATAATAAAGAAATAATTATTGAAATTGGAAAAAAATTAGGATTTCAATTTGAAGAAAAAGACAAACTATTAATTAAAAAAAATATTGTTATGATGAAGGAAGTAAAACAAAATTTTCCAATAGAACAAGAAACCATAATAAAAGAATTTCTTGAACAAAATGATAAATGCTACCAACTACTTGTATGTTATAACTTAAATTCAAATATGAATACACAATTAAAAGATATTTCAGAAAATCTTTCAAAAATTAATGAAAACATTAAAATATCAACAGCTATAACAGGAAAACATATAAAATTCTATACTAAAGAAGAGCCACAAACTCTAAAATCTGTATATAATTTAATGAATGAAACCAAACAAGATATTGAAGAAAAATTCTTTGAAACTTCAGGAGAAGATGCTGAAAGATATAGGAAAATACACAATTAAAAGATATTTCAGAAAATCTTTCAAAAATTAATGAAAACATTAAAATATCAACAGCTATAACAGGAAAGCATATAAAATTCTATACTAAAGAAGAGCCACAAACTCTAAAATCCGTATATAATTTAATGGATGAAACCAAACAAGATATTGAAGAAAAATTCTTTGAAACTTCAGGAGAAGATGCTGAAAGATATAGGAAAATGTTAGAGGATCTAGAAATACAAATGGCTAATATAAGTTTATGAAATACTAAGATGAATACTAGTACCACGAGAGTTAGTAGTTCTACTACCCTTCCTACAGTAAGCCAACCTCCTGTTACACCTACTACACTACCAAAAACTGAAGGAATATACCCTACAGTATGCTTAGGTCCTGTACCACCCATTGCACCAAGATACGAAGGACCAAGACAAACTAGTAGTCTAAATAAAGAGAAGGATAATGAAGAATATAATAGTTATAGATATCCAACAGATAAAGGAGAATTATATACTTGGTATAAATTCAATCCAGAATTAGAAAATCCAAATAGAAGGGTAAATCCTAGCAAATTAAAAAGCAATTTTAAAATAACTACCAAAGAAGAAAGTCCTATGAAAAATCTAACAGAGCCAATACCAACAACGGAAATATGGTTAGATCTAGACTCAGGAGATAAAGATAAAAAGATATCTGCTTGGGTTAAAGCCTCTAGCCTTGCTATACAATTTAGCAAAGGATGAGATACATATACAGTTTTCAATTTTCTTGAACACACATTTAGAAGAAATGTTGAAGAATTATGGAAGAAAACCTCTAACCAAATAAAAAGTAATGTAAAATATGGAGAAGAATTGATTGCTGATTCAAGAGAACATTTAAATAACCAAACAATTATGGATATATTAAAAAGGTTAGAAAAATATTTGAGAGCACAATTCCTATGAGAAATTGCAGAAGAAACTAGTATAGAAAAAGAAATAAGAGAAAAATTAGAAGCAAAATAGAATTAGAGAATCTAAAAATTTGTGATATGTGCGAACTAAAAGGATACTTAAGAGATTTTGAAAAAATCTACATAAAAGTCTTAAATAAAGATATGAGTTATAGTGAAAAGTTAAATTATCTCAAAATAATGTTCCTAAAACTTCCTTACCCTTGGAGCATAAAAATACACCAAGAATATGAAAAAATTAGGTCTGTCATGACTCAACCAGAGATAAATGATACTTTTGGTAATAGAGAACAATTTATTATCAATACAAATAATAAATGGTATAGAGAAATAGCTGATAACAAAGCAATAAAGAAAATGACAAAGAAAAAACCCATTTGTTGCAATCAAGATATCTTTCATACTTATCAATGAGGATGCTATCCAAAAGAATTTAAGAAGAAAAAGACTTTCAAAAAATTTCTTAGACCTTACAAAAAGAAAGATTTTAGAAAGAAAAGAGATAATTGGAAACCTAATAGAAAATCTTTTAAAAAGAGAACCAATCCAAAAGGTTAGATATCTAAAAAAGAATATATTAAAAAAATGCAAATGATTTATATGTCAGAAACCATGACATATAGCACCAAACTGCCCAGATAAATATAAAAATAAAACCAATTCAAAAAATTTAGAAGTATACGAAGAAGCCATATATGATTCGGAATATGAACCTTATGAGATAAGTGAAATCGAATCAGAAGTCTCTACTGTATATATATATCTGAAATAGAAAGTGAAGAAGAAAATGAATTCATAAATTATAATTTTATGAATGAAGTTAGAATTGAATAAAGTATGGAAATACAAGAGACTAACATAGATAATATTGAAAGAATAAGCCAAACTGTTACCTTCGAAGAAGAAAAATATGATGAAACTATGAAAAAAGTTTTATCTTTGAATCAGAAGGATGTCTTCAAAAATAAAACTTTTTGGAACATATTACCAAAACTAAACAAAACTATTTATGTTATAAAACATAATGAAGTTCCTATTTATATAGAAAATGTAAAATGATCTACAACAATTTCCATACTAAATAGAAAATGGATAAATGAAGAACTAGTTAAAATAAAGCTTGATATTAGAAACAAAATCAAAAATGTAGAAATTGGAGGAATCCAGATCCTTATGAAAAGATTCTTCAGACAAGGTATGGATATACCAGTCAACATATTTTGCATGGATGATAGAATATTGCATGATCCTATAGACGCCCTTTTAGGAGCTGTTTCAGGTAATTTAGTATACCAGAAATTAATATTTACCTTAAAACCAGGATATGCAGTATCTTTATTAGATGAAAATATAGACATATCTTTAAATCTATATCATAAAATAGATAGATTAGATATGCCAGAGAAATCTAAGGCAGTAAGCCTTACCACAAGATCTATATTTGCTTTTACTACAAGCCACCATCAAGAAATAAGAAGAAGTTTTGAAGAAATAAAAATTGAAGAAGGATTTGAAGAATTAGTACAAGTTATTCCACCTAGAAAATTCAGATCACATGAAATCGAGATACCTGAAGAATTTTTTTTAGATTTCAAAAGAAGAATTAAAACAATTAGAGAAACTGGACAAAACAGTAACCTGCAAGGAAATGTTTCTATAGATCGAATAGGAAATATGATAGCTAAATTCTCCCTAGAAGAAGTCAGTCTTTTTAGAAAAAATCATATAGGAGAATCATCTATTCTGTCATCTATTCCAAAAAACTATTGGAAAAAGAATATACCAGTGCTAGCCAAGTTAGATAAACATGGAATAGAAGAACAATTCTATATCCTAACTGAATGGATAAAACCTACAGGAGAAATACAAGAGATGATTGTCCTAATCAATACAGGGGCAGGATCAAGTCATGTTCAAGGAAACATAGTTAGCATGCTACCTGAACAAGACCTACCTCAAGGATATAAATATAAATACTATCATGGAATAGAATATGAAATCAGAAAATTCGTAGAAATGAATCTTATACTTACTAATATAAGAGGAGAACAATTTCCTATAACCATAGTTATACATAAAGATCCCAATAGGATAGAAACAAATGCACCGATTTTATTAGGAATGGACTTTTTAGATATGTTCAAACCATATAGTATTCAAGATGATAGATTACAAATGACAATCAATCTTGAAGAACAACATATCCCAAGGATTACTAGTGAAAAGAAAATATTTACTAACTATATGATGATTAGTTATAAATCTATTACCAAGAACATAACAAATCCGTTAAGTCCCTATGTTGAAATAAAACTCAATCTACCAGAATATTGTAGAATTACATTTCATGCTTATCTTGATACAGGATCAACATTATGTACATCACAATATAATGTTTTACCAGCTTCTTACTAGAAAACAGACCCTAAAAAGAAATACTATGCCCAAACAGCTAGTGGCCTATTTGAACCATACTCTTTATATGCTGAAAATATACCATTTTTATTAGGAAATAGAGAAGTCATAGTTAGAGAACTCTACTATGCTCCCAAAATAGAATGCGACATTCTTTTAGGACAAACTTTCCTCTTAGAAGATTATGCACCATTTACACAATCTAAAAATCCCACAAGATTTGAATTTACAACACCCTGTAATCACAAAATAATTGTACCACAAATACAAAAAGCTACATCTATAGCTCAGAAACCAATAAATCATCAGAGATCCTCAACCCAGCGTGGTGGATGTTATACAGAAATAGAAAAAGAAAATTTCAAATCACTATTATATAACAGTATAAACCTACAAATAAGTGAATCTGAAAATGAAAAGTTAGAAAGAATAAAAAATAATCTCAAAAATAACTTTTTAGAAAACCTATTAGAAAAATGGTCCATAAATAAAACAGCAGCAAAAATAGAATTAATATAACCAAATGTCATAATTAATGTCAAACCTATGACATATAGTCAAGAAGACATAAAAGAATTTGAAATACAAATAAAAGAATTATTAAAAGCTAAAATTATTAGACCAAGTAAAAGTCCCCATAGTAGCCCAACCTTTATGGTAAGAAATCATGCTGAAATTAAAAGAAATAAAGCCAGAATGGTTATAAATTATAAGAAACTAAATGAGAAAACCAAATTTGATGGATATTACCTACCAAATAAAGATATTCTCATAAAAGCCATACAGAATAGCAAAATATATTATAAGTTTGATTGCAAAAGCGGATTTGAGCAAATATCTCTTGATGAAGAAAGTAAACCACTAACAGCATTTAGCACTCCTAATCCTTTAGGACAATTCGAATGGAATGTAATGCCATTTGGATTAAAAAATACACTCCAAATATATCAAAGAAGAATGGACGAAGTTTTTAAACCAATTAAAAAATTATGTGTAGTATATATTGATGATATACTTATACATTCTACTACTTATAAAAAGCATCTAGAACACTTAGAAAAATTTGCATATATTATCAACAAACATGGAATAATACTCTCAGAAAAAGAAAGTTGAAATAGCAAAAAAAAAAAATCGAGTTTTTAGAACTCATCATCAAAGAAGAAGAAATTCAATTACAATCTCATATTGGAGAAAAATTACTTGAATTTCCTGACGAAATAATAAACAAAAAACAGCTACAAAGCTTTTTAGGATTATTAAATTATTTTGAACAATTTATAGAAGGATGTGCTTTACTTAAAAAGCCATTTCTAAATAAACTCAAAAAAGATCAAGTTTGGAACTGGATGGATGAGGATACTAAAAAAGTCCAACACATTAAAAAATATTGTTCTAATCTCCCTAAACCATCTATAGCAGAAGACGATGATTATTTTATTCTTGAAACAGATGCTTCAGATTATTGTTGGAGAGCAGTCATAAAAGCAGTTTCAAAACATGGAGAAAATTATCCATGTCACAAAGATTGTTCAAAAATATGTCCTGAAAAATTAGTTGCATATACTTCACGAACCTTCAAAGATGTTGAAACTAGATATGACTCCAATAGAAAAGAGTTACTTGCTGTCAAAAAAGGAGTTGCTAAATATGAATATTATTTGATTAAAAAATCATTTACCATTAGAACAGATAATACTCAAGTTAAGTATTTTCTTAAAAATAATTTAGAACCAAATGTTTCTAACAAGCCATTAATTAGAACACAATCTTGGATGGCCAACTTCAAATTTGATATTCAATGTAATCGTGGTAAAGATAATTTTCTTCATGACTTTCTTTCTAGGGATGGAGCAGATCAAGCAAGAGTTGCAATCAATGAAGCTCAAAATAAAGGAGATGGAAGAGAAAATATACAAAATGGAGAATGAAAACTTCCAAAAAGAAGATATTCCACGAAATATTCAAAAGATTAGACAGGATATCAAAGAAAATAAAGAGGTTTCTTTCTCTCAGCCCTCACCATCCATTATACAAGATATATCTGAAATTAACAAATCAAATGTCATTCAGCTTTGCAACAGTCTCCTATCCTTTGGGATAAAAGATGAAGCAGGATATAAATACAAAATATGTCTTTTCAATCTTGTGGCCTGCTGGTTTATTGAAATTGGTAATAAGCCATGGATGAAGACTTTAAACTACAGAAAATATAACAAGGTGAATTTCTATCCCGGAGCACCACCAAATTGGATTCGCCATATGTATGATATTGGAAACATACTTTGTATATATCCTAGCCAAAATCTCAAAGAAATTTTCATACTGCCAGCAAGAATCAAAATAGCAACCGAAGAGTTTGTTCGAATTACTAAGCCCACTAATATCTATATCAGATTCTTCTCTGCAGTTCCAGAATGGAATATTTATGATCATTATCTCATTCCAGTTAAAAATGTTATTAAAATTGGATTAACAAGAAAATTGCTCGATCCAAACAGTCAGAATACTCATGAAGTCACTTCTCAGGAAATCTTGAATATTGAAAATTTCAGAAGAGCTAAATGATTCAAAGATCAGTTTGATTTCTTAGTGGACACCATGAACAAGAATGAAAATATCTGGATATATCCATGTGAAGACCACATAATCTTCAGCAACTGTACCAGAAAGACTCGTGATCAGGATTGGGCCATACTTGACAACTGGTGTGACAAAATAATGAATATTGAAAATGATGGATCACCAAACTTCCTTCAAGAAATGTGTAAGATAATGGTGAGTCACGCTAAACATAGCTGTCCAAATTGTATTATTGAAGATATGGACCACGTCTCTCTCAATGAAGACGACATGCCACCAGATTACTTTGAAGGAAAAATGATCGGGTAGGACCCTTCATTCACTGCCAACAGTGATAATCTTATCACTTTGGAAAAGCTGAGGTCTCTACTTACCGACAAGATAAAAAAGAAATTCCTTCTTGATAAGGTTTAATTATTGAAGATAATTTGTAACTTGAATCTTTATATACCACTTACATATCGAGTTGTAAGGTATCGAAAGTTGGAGACAATCACTGAGTATTCTCATATCTCTCCATACTATCATACCATAGTCTAGGAGTCTTTCTTCAAGCGTCAATAAGGTAATCCCTATGGAGTTCTAAATTTCAACTTAGGGAGTACCAAGAGTGTTTTTTATTATAGTCTTTGTATATCAAGTGTGTACCTCTAAATCTTAAGATATAAGCTTGTAATATGCTCATATTGATTTCTGTAATAGTATTTGATCTTTTCTAAAGAAAACTTCCTTTGATAGCCAGTCCCCGGCGGTAGTAAGATGGCCTTGTGCCATTTCCATTAAATCTCCCTGTTTTCCCATTTTGGCTTGTGTTACCTCGTTTGGGAGTGTTTGGAGTGTCATTGGAAAAATTAGTAGGTTCTAAACTGAAGATTTGTTACGATAGGAGTGAAAACAGCTAGTCTGAATTTCCGTAGCAGGATTGAATCCCTTTGGAATCATGTCCATTAGCTTGAACTATCAATGCAAGAGGAAGAAGTAGAAAAGAAAATGAGCGGAAGTCGTGTTGGACCCTTCTTTTAAAACTTTATGAGCTATAGACAAAAGCAGATCTTGTTTTGAGAATACACACATTTATACGCAAAGACTTAAAGGAGAACATTCTAGGGAAACCTAGCTTCTTATTTTGAAGGATAATTCCAAGTTTGACGTTCTAATTTTCATGAACACTGCACAAGCATCCACATCCACTGATTGTGATCTTAAATTGTATTTAGATGATAAAGATATTTCGTTCTTATTAACTCTGGTTAATAAATTAGAAAAAATTTATTCTACTGGTCAATCTAAACTCAAAGATATTTATACTAGCATAGATTTTGCTTATAAAAATAATATAAGAATTAATTGTGTAGAAACATCCAAAAATATAAAGAGAATTGAAGATATTATTTCTGAATATAAAAATTTAGAAGAAGAAGTATCAGAAGGAATTGTTTTAGGATATATAATTCAAAAGAAACATCCTTAACGCATTCAAGAAATTATCTACATATATAGAATACTTAAATGTCAGGATATAATTTGAAAGGTTATGATAATCTTGAAAATCACGTATGCAATCTATTAGAAGAATAATTCACAAAATTAAATAATATCCAAGATAAAGTATCTTTAGAATATCTAGAACAAACTAGAATCATAAATAAATTATTAGTTAGACTCGAAAATATTATAGAGACTAAATTAAAATTATTAGAAAGATTAAGTGAAGAGAAAATAATTAGACATAGAAGAAGTTAAAAAATGGCAATTTAGGCACTTTACTAAAAAAAAGGCGTTTACAACTTATTTGTAAAATACTAGGCCATTTCTTTGTAAGACTAGTTTCACAAGGCCATTTAGATAAATTCCCCCATTTCATGTCTATTGGTATTCTATGATGTGTTGTAATAAAGCCTCATCTATCATTTAGGTTAAATTTATTTGGAAATTTTACTAGTATGTAGATTATGCATTTATTTTCTAATTTTGTATATGAGTTTTAAACCAAAAAAAAAATTATTTTCTTTTAAAAAACTATGATGAATATTTGTCCTCAATAAATATAAAATAATAAATGTAAAATAATATATAATAAATTTATTATATATTATTTGATAAAATACTTGTAAGTTATAATGAATTGGAAAACTAAGAATACGTAAACTTAAAATAGAACAACTAAGATAGGCTACAAGTTTGTAATAAATGTATGAATAGTCTTTGCCTATTTATTATGTTATGATAAGTCTTTTTCTAATAACTAAACTAAAGAAAGAAAAGCCTATGTATACTTATGATACTATTATTTTATTTACCAATTTAATACAAGTCTTTGTCCTTATATAGAGATTATGAATACGTAATAAATGTTGATCTTTTATGAGTCGTGATATGTATTCTAAATTAGTCTTATTATATTTTTCTACAGGATCTTTAATCAAGAAGCTCCAACGTTGAGAGATAGAGTTCTCAAAAATTCGCAACTTGATCTGTTAAGAGGAGTCACCTCTATTTCTATCTAACAAAAATAATAAACAGATAATGATAAAAACTTTCGGATTAAACAATTAAGCAGATATATGAAGTCTAAAAATAAGGAAGCTTAAAACAATATTGATGTAATGGCCTTAATTCGAGTACTTTACCGTTCAGCA
Organism: Forsythia viridissima; assembly: GCA_030279155.1. NCBI lineage: Eukaryota > Viridiplantae > Streptophyta > Magnoliopsida > Lamiales > Oleaceae > Forsythia > Forsythia viridissima. The sequence goes on along the minus strand of CM059041.1, from coordinate 931,325 downwards.
AAATTAATTTCCTTCAATTTTCGTTTTTTTATTTTATTTTTTTTTTATCTTTTTCTTAACCTTCCTAAAAGGCTTAAGACTGTAGCTAAAAATGAAATTTCGTCATGTTTAAATAGGTTTTGAACAAATTCCCATTCTCGGGATAAAAAACAACATTTCTTAACTCAGAGAATTACTTTTTCATTTTAGCCATGGAATCCAGAAAAAGAAGTTAAGTTGAAAAATAAAATTCTTGAAATATAAAGACAATATTTTTGAAGGAATTAATTGCTTACTAAGTTTTTCCTTTTTTAGGCCTTTCCCGAAAATATAATAAAGTAACAAATAATTAAATAAGAAGAGATGAAGAACTTACTTTTATTGAATATGTCTACGAAAATCTTTACAATTGAGAGCAATACAAGAGTATGTAAATCTGTGTGTGTTCTATTTTCTGAGTGTTTTTGCGCGTGTGTCTTCTCTATGCTATGAATAAAGGTATTTATAGACAAGGAAAATAATAAAATAATCTTACAATCTTTACAAGTGTAAGCTTAAGAAAAGAAAGAAGAAAAATTCAAAACTTTCTCTGCACACTTTACTGTTTGCTATGAATGCTTGCACCGTACACTTTTTGACGTAGCAGCATGCATTTCCTTCCATTATTGGTATTTCCTGTAACTTTTTTAACCTTTCTCTTAGAATTATCGCCAATGTGCTTAATTATTGTCCTTGTGCTGAATTATTGTCCATGTGCTGTCACATCTTTTTATTATCTGTCCATCATTTCAATATAAACTTCTTCTAGATCAGTATCCATTTCATTGTCTGCTCCGTCTGAGATATTTTCTGTATCTGAATGTTTCTCTGATGCTTCACAATAGCTTTCAATACAACAATTTTCTTGAAAAGTCATCAGATATAAATCTTTTTGATGAGTATTTGGAACAGATAATCTTTCTACCTTGATATTTCTTGCTAGAAATTCTTCACAAAATATTATTCCATTATTCCATTGCGCCACAAGTCTGTAGTGGGTCCTTTGCATTTCTATGAGAGCAGCTGTTTTTGAAATTCTTCTTTCATAATCAATCTGTCTAACTTTAACCTTGATATCAGTCTTTGAAGAAGGCCTGAATTTTCTGGAACCTTCAAAAATTTTAATAAAATGGTATGCTGGGATAATAATATCATTATTTACAATTGGTAGTCTGAAAATAAATTGAATAATTAAAAGGTGTTGTTTAAGCTGATTAAGAATCTTTTTAAGAGAATGTGGAAAAAAGTTAAAAGGTCTGTTTAAGATATATACTGTGTCAATCATGCCGTATTGTAAAGCTGAATAAAATATATCGTCTTCTTCTTGAGAAATTGTATAGTCAAATGAAATTGTAAGATAATTGTGTCTAAGAAAGGCAGAGTCGTGGATAGCTGTTTTATAGAGAGGACCATATTGAAGGAAATATTAATTCTCATTATGATAATATTGTAGAGTTTGGGAGAAATCAATAATTTCTTGGATAAGTGAATTTTTTATAGAATTTCGAACAATGTTGGCACAATCTCCAATACTTTGTTTTAGATCAAAAAGAGTTTTTTCTTGCCCTGCAGCTGTAGAATCTGTTAGTTCAATAAGTCTTTCTATTTTAGGTGGATATTTTCTACTAGAAAAAGTAATGATGTTTTTTGAATAATTTTCTTCATCAGTATTAAATCTTTCTAGGGTCTCATGTAATTTAAATATTTCATCTTGGTATTTAGGGGGTGTATTTAATCTAGATTTTTAAACACTTTGATTGACATTTTTTAAGTGACTTACTTTGATGGATTTCATTAATTTTTATTGACTTTTATAGATTTTAACAGACTCTTACAAACTTTTATGGATTTTTGTAGATTTCATTTTGAAAGATTTTCCTAGACTTTCACAGACTTTTATGTATTTTTATAGACTTTGTTTTTTCCGTTAAAAATTTTGAATTAAAAAATTTAATATCCCATAATTAAAAAAAATTGTCGCAAGAAAAAAATTTAATAATAATTTATTTAATTATATTAATATTAATATATTTATAAAAATTAATTTTCTATTTAATTGCTGCAAGTAAACTACGTCGAAAATTAATTATATAACTCACTCTATTTTTTCTTTTGGGTAAAACTATAAACTTTCAAATAGATTGTGGATAAATTCAAAAAATTATGGCATGCGACTCATTTTAAAATATTTTCCAACAAAAAAATTTATCCAATTCATTATCTCCCTTATTATATTTAATAATCTATATGTAACACGTCATTAGTCACCACAATTGCATAAAGAAATAACCAGAGTACCAATTTAAACGAAGAAAAAAATACAACCATGCTCAACAAGATAAACAGAAAAAACAAGAATTAAAAAAATGCAATACTAAAAAATAGTTTTTAACTTCATGAAATTCATTAATAAACTGCAATCAACAATTATATAAGAATTTAATTATAAAGTTATCTTATTTTTAATGAAAAATGGTAAAATAATAAATAAATAAAAAGAGAAAAAAATAGTTATGAGAATATTGAAGAAAAAAATACATTGAAAAAAGAGAAGAATATTAATATGGACTTTACAGTTTGTTGAAAGAAAAATAAAAAAGAAATGTTGCATATAAAAAATAAGGGAATGAAAGTCTTTCAAAGTCTTAGGGTGAATGTGAGAGAAATTGTACTATCTTTTATTTATACATTGTGCTTTAAAGTTAATACATATGAAATTCTCTATAAAGTCATTAAAAATCATAGACATTTTGAATACCTCTGAATTTCGTATGATTTTAAAAAGTCTGAATTAAATATCGCATGACTTTATAAGACTTTTTAAAAGTCTTTAAAAATCTATATTGAATACCCCAAGACTTTTATGGAGTTTAAAAAGTCTGAATTGAATACACCTAGACTTTTAAACTCCATAAAAGTCCTATTAAGTCTTAATTGAATATACACTCCTTAGTTATTTCTTGTTGATGAGAAGATACCTGGTCTTCTAAAATTTCTAGTTTTACTTCTAAAGTATGCTTTTTATAGTTAAGATCTCTAACTACTCTAGTCATAGTTTCACAGCTATTACACAGTTGCAAAGATGAAGATGATGTTTGAGAAGAAGAAGGTGATGGTTGAAAAGTAGATGCATGAATTGTCTGTCTAACTTTTTCAGATATGTAAAAATTAAATCCGATGGTCTGTCTACAATGATTTAAAGTTTCTTCAAGAGAGTAAAATCCTTTAAAAAGAGGTTTTGGAAATCTGTCTATCTGTTCAATTACTTCTGGTCAGTAGTTATAAACTCCTGGTTGTCTTCCTTTGATTACTACGAAGAAACTAAAATTTTTACTTTGTATTTGATTATGGGTCTGTCCAAAATAATTAGCTAAAACATTAATGCTGTCTAATTTCTGTCTAGAGTCTCTTGCCATCCAGAGATTATCTAGTAGGCACCATTCTTTTTCTGGAAGTCTTTCTAAATTATTTCCTTTGAATCGAAGATTAGATCCTTCAGGGACCACTCTTAAAGTGATGTTCCCAAAGTTCATCATCCTTTGATCCATCTGCATTATGAACAAAATTGGTCAGAAAGTCAATAACTTGTCTACTTAAATTATCGGCTAAAACGTTATTTTTTCTATCAATGTGTTCAATACTTACCTTATAACTATTTAAAATTTTATACAATTTTAACCACCTTTTATGTCTAATTTTATCAAAATTAGTCTTTTTAATAAATTTAACAATTGCTTCACAATCTATTCTAATAGTAAATTCAGTATTTAAAAATAATTTAAAACTTTCTATACTATGAATTATAGCCATTATTTCATAATCTAGACTGGTTAAGTATTTTTCTTTTATTTTATATTTATCGCTAGCATATCTACAAATTTTTTCTTCTTTTTTATCACTATATTTATTTGGTTTAGAATATAAAATTCCTCCCCATCCTAATTCACATCCGTCTGTTTCTACTACTTTATATTCACTATCTAAAGACAATTCTAAAAGTGGTAGTTGTTGGACTTCATTTTTTATTTGTCTTACTAATTCTATGTCTGTTTGGTTAAAATATTTTTGACCCTTGCTTGATAATTTATTGTATAAAGGTCCAATCTTTTTACCTAAATCTTTAATAAAACTTCTAGCATAATTTAATATTCCTAAAAAGGCTTGCAATTTTTTAGTTTCTTCTATTTTATCTGAAAATTGTAAAATAGTCTTTACTACTTTATATTCACTATCTAAAGACAATTCTAAAAGTGGTAGTTGTTGGACTTCATTTTTTATTTGTCTTACTAATTCTATGTCTGTTTGGTTAAAATATTTTTGACCCTTGCTTGATAATTTATTGTATAAAGGTCCAATCTTTTTACCTAAATCTTTAATAAAACTTCTAGCATAATTTAATATTCCTAAAAAGGCTTGCAATTTTTTAGTTTCTTCTATTTTATCTGAAAATTGTAAAATAGTCTTTACTATATGGGGTTGAAGTTGAATTTTTCCTTCTCCTATGATTATTCCTAGAAATTTTATTTTTTGTTTATTTATTTCTATTTTCTTTTTACTAATAATTAAACCATTTTCTATAAATTTATTTAAAACAATTTCTAAATGCTTTATATGTTCTTTATGATTTTTGCTATGTACCAAAATATCATCAATATATACACAAACAAATGGTAAAGAATTAAAATTAGAATCCATTTTTCTTTGAAATATAGATGGAGCATTCTTTAAACCAAATGGCATAACAATCCACTCAAAATGACCTTGCGGTGTTGTAAAAGATGTCCATGGAATAGAATCTTTATGCATTTTAATTTGCCAAAATCCTGATTTACAGTCAAATTTTGAAAAGATCTTGCTATTTTGTATTTTATTTAAAATCATGTCTTTATTTGGTATTTTATATCCGTCTTCTACAGTATTATCATTTAGTCTTTTATAATTTATAACAATTCTAGCTTTTCCTCGTTTGATTTCACTATCATTTAGTCTTTATCTGGTATTTTGTTACTACTTCTAATGCCTACGTGCAACACACGTAGGCATTACACGAATATATACGTATAAAACAAAAAATATTAAATTTATAATACGTAAATAATAAATATGAAAAACATATTTTTGAATATATTATTTAATATTTAATACAAATAATTAAGTAAAATGTTGAAACTCTTTCAACCAAATAAACACATAATTCGTAAAAAAAAATTAAATAACTCGTAAAAAAAATTAAATAACTAAGATTTGTAAACGACATTTGGATGTTGGTAAAATGATGTGGTAAAGTGACCATTTTTATATTTTTATTGAATTACACTACTTCGAGAATTTGAATTGGACCAAATTCTCGTTCTTCAAACTCAAATTCAACTTTTTCAACTTTTTTATTAATGACCTAAAAGTCAAATACAAATTTTTTTTGTACAATTTGCTTATAACATTAAATAAAAAAAATTAGACGAATATGTGAATAGTAAAAGAAAAAATTAAAAAAAAATTGTAATATGTATAATTTGCTTATAAGATAAAATTGAAAAAATAATTAGTAAAAAATTGAATGAAAATGTGTAAAAAAAAACAAAAAACAAAAGGCAAAAAAAAGGGAATTGGGCTAAAGCCCATAGACCACCTTTAAAAAAAGGATTTGGAAGTGGGCTAAAAGCCCACTACCACAATTGATTAGAAAACAAAATTTTTTTTGACTCCTTCCTTCTTCTTGTCGAGTTACTCGACTCGACGAGAAGAAGGGAAAAAATAAAAATAAAAAATTTGAAATAGGCCTACGTATCGCAATTGATTAAAATAGAAAAAAAAATTTGACTCCTTTTGAGTTACTCGAAAGAAGGAGGGGGAGAAAAATTACTCGACAAGAAGAAAAAAAAAAGTTGTTCTTATCGAGTTATTCGACAAGAACAAAAAAAAAAAATTTCTTGTCGAGTTATTCGACAAGAACAACCCAAAAAAACAAAAAATTGTTTTTGTCGAGTTACTCGACAAGAAAAAAAAATGTTATTGTCGAGTAACTCGACAAGAACAACAAAAAAAAATCAGATAAGAAAAATTCTACACAGTTATACGCGAAACACAAATGCCAAGTATCACTAATGTTGAGTAATTTTGTAAAAAGGAGATATAACTTCGTCAAGTTTGTATGTCAAATAAAAGAAATAGCATAAATATGTAGGCTTTAGGCATGAATACAGAAATGCAGAGAATTTTCTTTCCCCTTTCAAAATTTGTGTCATTTGGTATCAAAGTAAACTAAAATTTAAAGGAAGAGGAATTAAGATGAAGCTAAAAAAGACCTTCGGAAAGATAGCTGGATGTAATGTTTTCCATTTCCTAAAGTATCCAAAGCACTTGCAAAATAAAATTGAATCACTTGGATCATCAGTTCTCTGCCAGCCATCTTGGTATAAACTGAAGTTTTCTTGGTTTACAGTTAATGTTTTTCACTTTCCAAATGAAAATGAAGCTTAATTCCTTGATAAGGAAATTATCAAATCGCTTCATTTTTAATTAAGTTTAAATTTCTCTTGTTTTAGTGAAGCATGGTAGTTGAAACTTTGTAATATAAAAAAAATGTAGATAATCCACAATCACCATCTGATAAATTTAAATTTAATTAGGATCAATGCTAATTATAGAATTGAACGAGTTATCTTTGTCGAGTAACTCGACAAAGGTTCTCTGTCGAGTTACTCGACATGATTTAATTAATTTTTTCTTTTACATATATATTTTACTCGATAACCATTTAGAAATTTTTTTTCTTTTTTTTCCCTCTTATAGTATAGATTGTTTATAGATTATTTTACATAAACCTCTCATTATTTGTAAGAACCTATCAAATTACTTTATTTTTAATTAAGTTTAAGCATGATAGTTGAAATTTGTTGGTTGTCAAGTAACTCGACATCGTTCGACAACCACAAACTCGACAACCACAATATACAGTGCTTTTCCTTTCCTGGCTCTCAAGTTGTCCACAATTACTCTGTACGGCAATATATCTCCTACTTAAGCAAATGACCAGTCCCTCCAAAATTCAGCAAAATATTTTCCAATCACAGAATAATGTTTAATAGAAGAAATCCCTTATACCCAAAATAGAAAAATTCAAAATTCAACACCAAAAAGAGTTTCAAATGCAAATCAAAAACCCAAGTTATATTTGTAATCACATCAAAACTCAGATGAAAATTGACAGAAACCCAAGTTACCAAAATAGGGATTTTCCTAGTTACCAGAAAGGTTCAAACCCTTCAACAAACTAATCAAATCAACTTCTTGAAGCAACTTAAACTTGACAGAATCAAAAAATGCTTTCAAATTACAAAACGGCTACTCCAAAATTGAGGTAAGCATGAACTTACACTTCAAAGGAAGAAAATCAAGTAACCAATTACTTTTCTTAAATTGGGGTGGTAAAGAATCTTGATTTTGTGAAGAAGAAGTGAATGATGATTTGACAGGAGTAGAAATGTGCAATAGGTGTTGAAGGAGGGAATCAAGATGGAATGAATGTGGGTGGGGAAGGAGATTGCTATTGAGGTAGTATAGTAGGAAGATGGAAAGTTGAAGTGTTAAATTTCAAGTTCTGGTGGTTTGATTGTGTTGTTGGTTTTGCTGGATAAATTGGGAATGCCGGTCTATTTGACAAGGAGGCTCCTTCCATTGTTAAATTTGTACATAAATTTTTCTGTCAATGTTAAAGAGATAGTGGCATTGGTTTGTCGAGTTACTCAACAAACCAAAGCTTGAGACTAATTAAAAAAAAGTTAAAAATTACGGTTGTCTTTTATGTCAAAACGTGTCGTATTGGACGAAAAAACTACAGCCTATGCATAAATAATATCAGCTCTTGATACTAATACTCGATCGAGAGTTAGTACCAACACATCAAAGTAAGGGTAGGTAAATATGGAAAGACTCTAAAGTCTGAAGTTACTAAGGTTGTTACTCTCCAAAAAGTGCTAAAAAGGTAGAAAAAATATATGCTAAAAGTAAAATTAAAAGCTACAAAAAAAGAGTAGTTGAGTGATTGACAACTTGCCCTCCTTTAGTAGTATTTCAGTCAATTTCATTTATCTAGTTGAACGATAAATTTAGGACTCTGAAGCAGGCCCAATACGTTCACGTAGTAAGATCCTACAAGCTTGTTATTAAGCCCAATAAAGCTTGACTCAAATGACAAATCTAACCCGTTTAATATATATATGTTTGGATTTTATTTTTCCTCAAAAAAATGTCAAAATAAAATAACAAAGAAAATGGGAGGACATCAATGACAAATTAGAAGAAATAAGGCCATTGGAAATTGAGACCAATCCTTTGTTTTGCCCACAAATTTTTTGTTCAGAAAAAATATAAGAATATAGAAAATATTTACGAATTGTCAAAACTTTCTATTATACAAAAAATTGTTACAATTATATACAATTTCACTCACCAAAATTCTTCAAATATTGTAAAAAATAATAATATCCAAAATATTGAAAGAAGCTTTCATGGTTGGCTTCCTCCAAATAGTTAAAATAGCCTCTTTTACTTTATTCAATATATATTTGTCATTTGTTAAATAATTTGGGAATAATATTAATAGTACATAAAATAATTATTAACTAATATAACTTTTATACATATAGATTATATATTATTTCTAAAATACGTTGAACCCAAACTATTAGAAATTGAGGCATACATGTATAACGAAAATTAAATGTTCAATTCCTTTAAGTCGGATCAACCTTGTACTTGGAGAGAATTCGTGATAGAAGTTTACTTTTGATAAATATCGTGAAATCTGATTTCTGATTAGCTGGAGTTGTGATCTTCAATACCACAGCTGTCCAATTGTCGATCCTCCAATGGTAATCCACACAGCAAGAACAGATATGGACTTCCACTATCAAGAACAGATGAAAGCAGCACTTTTGAGAGTAATTATATTTTACTATCTTTTTCTTGTGCTAACAAGTAATGAAAATTAACTTGTAATTTAATCTGTCGTCACTTTCGTATTTATAGGTAGGGCTAACCCTAGTCCTAGTTCTAGTCAAACTAGAACCTATCAACAAATAGATCCAATTAATTAATCTAATTAATTAATTTAATCCAATAAATAATTAAGTCCGACCCAACTAATTAAATCTTGAATATTAATTATTTCACAAACACGTATGATCTTTTTATATTATCATGCAATGTTCATGGTTGTTGCCGACAAGAAATATTATGGACCAATTACTTAATAGTGAAGTGTTTGAACCAAGATATTTACCCAATTTTTTTTCAGAAAATTGCCCACAAAAATACACATCTGTACATGAACTCTATAGATAAAAATAAACTTAATGTCTCTATCAATAAAGAGATAAACTTTTAATTCAATGATCAAGTTTAGAATAAAACTTAACTCTTAAAATTAGAATACAAGACCACATGACAATTTAAAAAATTTAAGTAAAAAATTGTAGAGGTTATCAAACCTTATTAAAAGTGTAAATTCTGACTGCATATTTTTCCATACATTAAAGACGACGCTGCCAAAATTTGAAGGTTTTGAACTCATTTGTACTTTTTACAAAAATTAAGAACCCTGATGCAATTTCCTCTAAATTTAAACAGTTTATATTGAATTTATGGACTATTAACAGACAGGTGTTAATGAATAATGAATAATAAAAATAGAGTCCATTCTTCCAGTAGCTTCCACGAGTTATCTTATGCACGAAGAAAATAAAAAAAATAAAAATTCCAACACATTCGGCAAAATCCTACTCCTAGATTCCGGGCCTACCTAATTTCAATGGTCCAGATTGAATCTGCTCCTTAATTAAACTACATTCCAATCGCAATTCTTTCAAGATTCACACACTCCATCTGTTACAAAAAAGCCTCTAAAACACACACATCTCCTTCTATATCTATATCTCTTATCTCTGTGAAATTTTGCAGGATTCTTAAGGGATTTGATTATCTACGATGGCTGATCACCATAAGGAGGAGGAGGAGAAAAAGGAGGAGTCGTTGATGGAGAAAATACCCGACAAAATTCAAGGCCATGGTTCCTCGTCATCGTCGTCATCATCATCGTCATCAGACGACGAGGACGAGAAGAAATCGTCTACTAAGGCAAAGGTTTACCGCCTCTTCGGCAGAGAGAAACCTGTTCATAAAGCCCTCGGCGGTGGCAAACGTATGTAATAACATCCATCACGAGTTTTAGATTTTGGGGGTTTTTTTTTTATTTGTGAAAATAAGTGAATTTTATGTGGAGGTTTTTTTTAATATGGAACTAATTTGTGAAATCCCAATTTTTATTTTTTCCTTTGGTTTGTGAAATTTTGTGGGTTTAAGAAAATGTTCAATTTTTTCTTTGGTTATCCCTAAAAATATACGAATTTTTATTTTCTTGTTTCTTTTTGACGTCTTTAGAAATATTAGATACTTTTAATTTTAGTCATTTTGAGCTATGAAACTGTTTTCTGTTGCTGTGTTTTGAGATGAGCATGTTTAGTTAAGTTTAAAAAGTTCCATTAAATTGACTTACAAGTAAAAAAGTAAGTTTTAAGTAAATAAACTTTTTTCGTTGGTGAAAGGTAGAAATAAGTAATTTATTATTTGACTAAGTGTTACTTTCAGAGAAAAGTAACAGGAATCTGAATTTTCGAACCCCTTGGAATAAAATTTTGTTTGTCATACTTTAATTTTCTTTCGTGTGGGGGGTTCTGATTGTGGATGCATGGTTGTATTTGAATATTTGGATATAGATCTGGCCAGTAATAAGAAAAATTAGTGAAGATGATTAATTCATAAAAGGTTATGTCTTTTTCAGATAATTAGTATTTAGTGGGGTTAATCAGATTTCTTGTGGAGAAAAAACTAGTGACTTTTACTAACTTTTTGGTGGCATTAAGGTTAAACATCATTTATTTCCAGCTCGGTGCACATGCTTGTAGAAACCTATGTCATGATGTTTAGCTTTTGATGGGATTAGAAAAGGCTGAGTCCATGCCTAATCCGGTCGATTGACATTGATTTGATCCTTGCCCCCTTGGGGATATTTCTTTTACACCGTATTAGGGAATAAAGGATATTTAGATTCTAGAATCAGAGACTCCCAAGAATACTTTAGTTGAGGGCGGGGATATTTTTGCTTGGATTGGCCCTCATCAACATTTATCATCACTGACAGTCTCGCTAGACCCACTTTTCTGTATGTTGGCTTTGGCCTTTTGGCCTGACGTTATCGTCAAAGGACGAGGTCTTTCTCATGAAAGGTGTTAAAAGAGATGAGTAGAGACTTCCTTTTAGTTCTATATTTGATCTTCCAGCTCATTTAGTCTTACAACTTACAATCAATAACTATATGGAGAAAAGAAGAAGCATCAACTAAGCGTTATCACCTATAAATTTGGGATCGACTATGTGAAACAAAGAAGAAAGAAAAATAAATTGATTTTTAGATGTTCAATTAAAGAAGTTATGCAAATTATTGAGTTGAGGTGTCTGGATGGTCAGCGGCTGATGTGTTTCTATGGAGAGACAAGAAGGTTTCAGCAGGAGTGCTAGGTGGAGCTACTGCTATATGGGTTCTATTTGATGTTCTGGAATACCATTTGCTCACTTTAGTCTGTCATGGTTTGATACTTGCTCTGGCCATACTGTTCCTGTGGTCAAATGCTTCCACCTTCATCAACAAGTAAGTCGTCCGTTTTGATTTCAAACTGTGTTTTTGGAATATTATGTTTGTTATATGTATGAATTATGCTTGTCTGTTTCCTTTCCATTAGATCCCCACCGCGTATCCCGGAAGTAATTATCCCGGAGGAGCCTGTTTTGAAATTTGTATCTGCTTTGAGGATCGAGATAAACCGTGCATTTTCAATTCTGAAGGAAATTGCATCAGGAAGGGATTTGAAGAAGTTTCTCTCTGTAAGTAGTTCATCTACTTTGAATTTGGGAGCTATTATTTACTTGATCATATCATGTGCATGTTTGGCAAAGCTCGAGATATTTACTTGTAACTAAATTTACTTGCAAGTAAACAACTACGTTTGCTTCTGATGTTCTTTATGCTGTTGACTTGAAGGTGATTGCCGGCTTGTGGGTTTTGTCTATTATTGGGAGTTGCTGCGATTTCTTGACACTGGCGTACATAAGTAATAACTTGCGCCTTAATGTTACTTGCATACATTCTAAGTTATTTTTAAGCTTCTCAAGGTTCTAACACAGATGTTTATTGTTTTCTGAAAACAGTTACTGTGTTGCTGTGCATCGTGCCTGTCTTGTATGAAAAATACGAGGACAAGGTGGACTCTTTTGCTGAGAAGGCAATGGCCGAGCTCAAGAAACAATATGCAGTGTTGGATCATAAAGTTTTAAGTAAGATCCCAAGAGGGCCATCAAAAGACAAAAAACGGGCTTAAGCAAACACTTGATAATCTGGCATTTCCATTTATGGGTGCTGGTGGTGTTTTACGAGTATGCTTATAAAGTTTCAAGTTCGATTTTTACTATGTAATTGTCTTCTAGGATTATGGGTTCATCACCAAATGAATTTGGAATATATGGACACATTATTTGTGTTCTTGTGGATTTCATTGAGTGACTGTATGTTTATATGGTTATATATAACATGGTGCTTAAGTTATTTTCCCTGATTAAATTCTTCGTATTTTTGCTATTAATCTTCCCCATATCCAATTATTTCTGCTCTTTTCCGTTGTAATGACGTTAAAAAAGAAGTTGCTTTAAAGATTTAGCAGTAAGGGAAACGGTGGTAGAAGAAAGTATCAATGTAGTCAACTTTAAATATATAAAGAGATAGTTAATTTGGAATAATGCTATTTATCTCGTTCACTATTGGTAGTTATTGTATGTCGTATTATTTAATTGGATGAATTATTTAAGTAATGTATTTATAGTCATTAATTATAAACAATTTATCTAATTGAGTAATGTTACATATGATGACTACCGGCAGTGAGCGACTATAAATAGTATTACTTTTTAATTTGTGGTAGTAATTAGTACTAGTTACATGGTATTAGTGTACTATGTATTTGCGAGTTTTTAAAACTTTTTACCGATTATATTTCTTTTTAATATATGCATTTATGACAATTATGTTGAGCTTTTTATGGGCTAATTTTACTTGTGGTCATTGAAGTTTTAGTAAAATTATAAAATAGTTACAGTCTCGGTCACTAAAATATGTTAACGTGTTCACCAACGGTTGTTCTGTATTCTATTAAATTTTCAACGTGAATTGATAATGTGTTTTTGTTAAGTATTTACGTGGCACAAAATCGATTGATATTTGATAACAATTGATGCCATGTAGATAAGAGGGTGTCCTCAACTTAGATTTGAATAGATTTTAAAAATTCATATAAATTTTGGTGTCCCCAACTCAGATTTTAATATATTCAATTGAAATTTAGGTGTCCTCAATTCAGATTTTAATAGATTCAATTGAAATATAGGTATCTTCAACTCAGATTTAAATAGATTTTTTAGAAATTTAGGTGTCGCCAATTACTAGTAGATTTCTAAAGATTTCATTAATTAGAAGATTTAAACAGATTTGCATGGATTTCAAGCTCATAAATATGAATACCAAATTGTTTAAGAATTATATCACAACCCCTCAAAATTTCAATCCAACTATTCTCTTGTGCATATCTTCCTCTCACCTCTCTCAATTTGTACCACAAGTTTTTGTAGTGAACTCTTGTTCTTGATTTTCAATTTATATTAACATGGAAATTTATTGAATTTTTTTATTTTTTATTTTAATATTATTTTGTACAATTATCAAACACCGTCTTTGAAATTTCATTCTTAATGTTCCATGACCATTGAACAAACAATTAGGCTGAAAAATATAAATAATCTATTGGTAAATATTAATTAGATAATTAGTCTAATACTATATATGGCAATTAGATATTGGACTGTAAAATCAGTATAACACTAAAAATTCTTTTTTGAACTTGAAAATATTTACTCATAAACTGCGTCACTTGTAAATTATTTTTGAAGCCATAAAATATTTTTTTTATACAAGTTGGTTAAATAACTGATTTTGGAAGAGAATGATCCTTAATATCCATCATCTAGTCTCGGATATGAAAAAAAAAAATTTATAAAAAAGACAATTAGAAAGAAAGTAAAAATTAAAACTTTATTTCAATTTTTTTTTTTTTCCAAAAAGCCTTGCTCTTTAATAAAAAAATTCTTTAATTCAAAACTGAAGAAATTGATAATAGTAATGTGAATTCTCCCAAACAAAGGATATAATTGCACTTCAAGCTTAGAAACGACGGATGACCTATTTAGTAGTTTATTCCATAAGAGCTTAGCTGACACAGCTATCAAATTTGTATACCTCTCAATTTATCGGATCATTCATCTCATTGACTACTTCTTTATATTTTAAGAATTTTTTCTCTTTTCAAAATTCTATTCAAAATATTTGTTTATGTAGGACAGTCACTTAAACTATTTAAAATAAAAACGATGTAAAATTGTTATTTTTAATAAAAAGACCACAAATCTATGAGAATTTATCGAAATCCATAAGAATATATTGAATTTTGTAATATAGAATTCTATTGAAATCTTATAAATTCAGTAGAATTCTATTCAAATTCAGGAAATCTATTCAAATTCATAAATATTAACAAATCTTTTAAAATTTAAGTTAAGAACACCCTCCTTAATGTATTAAAAATAATAAATTCAAATCACAAAAGACGTATTTAAAATATGAAAACTTAACTGTAATTTTTAGATAATATTTAAATCAGATTGCTAAACACACAACTCGTTTAGCCAATTGTTTGATTTGGGTTTGTGTGGACCAGGTTGTGAAACTTGAGTAACTGTCACATGAGAATTATCGTGGGGAGTTGGTCAAAATAGAACACAGAATTTGAGGATAGACAACCCTAATATGCATTTTGAAGAATTAAACTAACAATCATTTTCCTTGATTTTTCTTAAAAATTTGTTAAAAAATGAAATTCAAAATTATCAATTAATTTTAATTATACATTTCATATACTTGTTATTTTTATCACTTTTTTAGTTAGATATTTCATCATTTTAATCAAAATAGGTTAAATAATTAATTTTTAGCAAAAACAAGAAGAATGATCTCGTCTACAAGGGGACAGGAGACCGGTACTCGCAAAAACAAACGTCATGTTGTTTTCTATCTAAAAGTGTAAAACTCCTTGGACTTCATGAATTGGACATGTAGCAAATTTGTTGGTGTTAAATTTTGGAAATTGAGATAGAAAAATATTTTGAAGTTATATTATTTCTCATTTTATATCTAAAATTTACGTTTATAAAATATGGTGTCAGGATGGCCGAGTGGTCCAAGGCGCCAGACTCAAGTTCTGGTCCTCGTGAGAGGGCGTGGGTTCAAATCCCACTTCTGACATTTTCTTGGTTTTATTTTTTTGGCCTTTTTATTATGGGTTTATATGATAATTTCAATATGTTCAAAACTAGATGTAACAACTAATAAATTGCCAAATGTATCTTGTTATTCAACATATTCATCTTGTCTAGTTTAACGTACAAATAAAAACAACACTATATATCCTTAATATCTCATTTTTTGCAATCAAAACATAAATTTTTTTTCCGATCAAACACAACCTGAAGAAGCTGGTCACCTCCTCCTCCTAGCCACCTTCAGAAACTTGTTAAGCTTCCAAAACACACCCATCAAAGGAGGTGCTGGAGGATACTCCGACCAAGGCACTTGGATAAAGAAGTCAAGTAACGAAACGAGTATAAACACAAAAAACAATGAAATTATAAGTTATATTTTGGTTACTTCTTCAAGTCACACTTTTTCCATCCCATTTTAGGGTTCGGGGAGAAATGGACGGACATCAAGAATGAGATAACATATAACAACAGAACGCGGTTTCTTTATTGATAAAAGCTGTTCAAACTTCTTGTAAAAGATTTCAGTTGTATAACTTCTTGTTCAAAAGCACGTATGATAAGTTCAATCTCAACGAGTACATTGTCGAATAAACTATAGTCAAATCCCGAATGAGGTCAAGATATAAAAATTGTACAATTACTCCATGTAGCAAAACACGAATCTACTTCTATTCGAAGATTCAAGAAGTTCAGCCAATCGTAAAAGGGGTGGCCATTGAATCATCAATCATGTCGTGCTTTTATTTTCGGCGTCTATTTGGGGCCAACTCCGGGTTACCTTTTCTCATCATGGCTACAAACTCATCATAGTTTATCTTCCCGTCCTGCCATAAAACAAACGATACATTATATGCAACCGAGAGCAATACATGAGAAGAATCATAACTCAATCTAGCCCGAACACCCCTCATGGAGCACAATTTCCTAACACGAATTACACGAGATATTTCGAGAGAAAATTGAATACTAGACAACAAATCGAATATCAGTTTCTTGGAATTACACAGGAGTGACTGATAACTGTTGTGCTCAAACAAAATGCAACACTAGAGAGAAACAGTCATTTTCAGTCATGTTTGGCTACGCTTAAAAAAGGTAAAAGTTACTTTTAAGTAACTCTTTGTTTCCAAACATTTATAAGTATAAACATGTTACTTTTTCTTACTTTTTAGTAAAAAGGTTATTTATTTTGAAAATAACTCTTAATGTGTGTGCCAAGAGCATAGGCAAGGGCAATGATGTATCCAAAAAAAAAAAGTAAAGAAGAAAGAGGCCATACATTATCCGTGTCAACTTCTGCGATGATTTCCTTTATTGTTTTAGCATCCCCCATATTGTATTCCTTTAGGGCATGCTCCAATTCTTCGACCGTGATATACCTAAAGTTCAGACGCAAGGATCAGAAAGCAACATAATAGGCAATATGTGCACAGCGGCATTTAGGAAAACCACATTTTACCCGCTCTTATCCTTGTCGAAATACTCAAAGGCTTTGTACAAATGGTCTTCCCTATCCATTCGATTCATGTGCATTGTAGCGGTTATAAATTCAATGTAGTTGATCGTTCCGTCTCCATCCACGTCAGCCTGGAAATAGAAAAAAGGTGTCACTATATAGTAGCAACAAAGATGATCATCATGATGCCAACATACAAACATAACAAGTAATATTTGTAGGGTTGTCACTCTAAACCCATACGACCTCACAGAGGAATATATTACCAACAAAATCTTCCCTGGTTGAGAGAATGTTGGTATAAAAAGTTTACTTATAAGTAAATAAGTAAGATAAAAAAAGTTAAAAATAAATTACTAAATTTGACACCAAGGTCATAGTTACTTCCAAAATAAGTAACATTTTTTACTTAAAAAAAAACGAAGATAACATACCCAAAAATGTGTGGAAACCAGAGTTACTTATAAGAACTCTTAAATTTTTTAAAGCTTAGCCAAACATGCTCCCTTTTTCAATTTGCTACAAGAAAAATTATTGCATATAAACAATATAAAACTGTTACATATTGTATATGTTAATTCCATAATTTTTATTAACGCGAGTTATTAGGACCAAAAAGTCTTTAAATGTTGAGTTTCCATTGGTCAGTACCTTTCTATGAATAGTCTAAGACAAATAGCACGGCTGTATGAGATGCCAAATTGCCCCTGTAACTAAAGGTAATTACGGATTTCATTTATTTTCTAATTTTGAAATAAAACTGAATTTCAATTAAATGAATCAATATCAAGTCGGAAATATATAATGCAAAGGGTTAACAAAGATTGTCCATGAACTTAATTAGGAAATAGAAACTAGTAATAAAATAGCCTTTTAATACTAAGGCATTGTTTGGTTTCACTTAAAAAATTGAGGTCAAAGTCAACAATTAATTGTAACCACACATTTCATAGAACCCACAACTTTTATCTACAATTCAACTACACATTTCATCAACTTTTATCAAAATATGCTAAAACTTTAACCAAAGGCTTTGTCGAACCGGCCTAATAGACTTAAATGAAAATATTTAGGTAGAGTAGGACTATAGGGACTATGGAAGTTTGCATGGCTAGTTATTCGTTGAGAAAGGTGAGATAAATTAATGGTGAATTCTACATAGGTTCCAAAAATGAAATTTCCAATAAGTCGAGATCATATGTACACAAGCATAAAAAATTACAAATTGAGGTCAAAGAAAAGGGTAAATAAGGACTAAGTTTAATAAAGGAGAAATAATTGATGGAAAAAACTTCATAAAAATTAGAGCATGTTGGGCAAAAGCTTAAAAAGGTTACTTATAAGTAAATACCTTGAATAAATATTTTTTTTTATTTGGTCAAAGTTGGAAATAAACAAGTTACTTATTTTGACAACAGTTTACTCGGTTCAGTTCAATGACACCTATGTCCAAGGGTGAAGGCTTGAAGCAACAAGTGTAGAGATTGAGGCCAGTGTTCTATATTTACTCAAGCAACAAATGAAATACATACAGCAGTACATTGAGATGAGATATTGTCTAAAGCTAAAACGAAATGGAATCGGAACCAAAAGGAAATTAGAGAAGGTACCGCATCCATTAATTGCCTCACTTCTGACTCGGAAAGCTTGGTACCCAATTTTGGTAGACCGGCTTTCAATTCTTCGTACGTAATTGTTCCACTGTTATCCGTGTCCATGGACTTGAACATCTCCTTCAATCCCATAATTTCTTCTTCTGATAAATTTTCTGCAATTACCTAGAAATTCCATAAAGGTTCAGAATTATCACAAGCTGGAAAACAAATTGGGAGCATGTTTTGCTGAGCTTAAATAAAATAAATATATTATTTACGAGCCAAAGTTAGAATTAAGCAACTTACTTTGACAGTAACAAAAAAGTTACTTTAAAAATAAGTAACTTTATTTCTTCGAAAGAAGAATAAAGTAACACATACAAACCCATTTGGTAAAAAAGAGTTACTTATAAGTAACTTTCACTTAATTTTCAGCTTAGCCAACCATGCTCATAATTTATGACGATATTGAAAGTTTCATTAACATCAGTAAAGTATGGATACCTCACCTTAAGAGCTACTTTCTTGAGCTTGTTCATTGCACGGAACTGCTTCATTCTACTCAAGACGGCTATGTCAAGAGGCTTATCAGATGCATCACCGTCTTCTCTCATCCACGGATGTTCTGCATTTTTAGTAGTTGAACTTCATTATCGAATTAATTGAACCACAATGAAATAGTTTAAAAACATTTCTTCACATGTTAATCAACAAAATTTGCATCCTTGAGCTAAATCCATACCCAATTGTAAAGAACACACCGAGTACGCGGAGAAAACAAAACGAAATGGGCAAAAGTGAAGACATGGAGAATGATGGAAAAATGTGGAACGATATTATGCTTGATGGAAAAGAACTCCATAGAGACTATAGCTATTCCTTGACACCTCCCTCACTGGACTAATGTCATGTTCATGGAGAAATGAGTTATCAGAGCATGTTTGGCTAAGCTTAAAAAGTTTACTTAATAGGTAAATAAGTTTTCAAACAAGTATTTTTTTTATTGATAAAAATTGAAAATAAGTTTCTTAATTTGACACTAAGGTAAGTGTTACCTTCAAATTAAGTAATTAGTCCAAACATACTTTGAAAATTTTTTTTACTTAAAAGTAACATTTTTTTTTTTAAGGTTAGCCAAGCATGCTCTAAATGGGAGAGTTGTATGTGGTGAGGTATTGTTTCATATTGGGTCTATTTTACGTCAGTGTTTATTGTACACATAAATTATGTCAAGCCAATAGAAGAGGGTCTATTGGTTTCCAATTTTACTGTATGGGAACCACACAGCATTCTGACATCAGGAAGAGTTGAAACATACGTAGAACTTCAACAGCAGTAAGCCGATGTCTGGGATCTGCCTGTAGCATCTTCTTAACGAGATCTTTGGCACTACTTGATATCGACGGCCAAGGATCAGAAGAAAAATCAAGATGTCCCCGCAAAACAGCGTCAAATATACCCTGCTCATTCTCTGCAAATAAAAGAAGATAATGAAAAGGTGAACAAATTCACCTAGTCCGGATTTTGTTTAATCAACTACGTAGAGTACACTGACCTAAGAATAAAACAGAATGCTGGAGCAGAAAGATAAAACAATTATCTTACACTTAGACGTGAAAAAATAGGATTTTTTCATGTCAAGACATACCTCCCCAAAATGGCGGGACACCACTTAGTAAAATATACAGTATCACCCCAGCACTCCAAATATCAGCTTCAACACCATAATTATGACGCAACACTTCAGGAGCCACATAATATGCACTTCCCACAAGATCCTTGAATACA
This sequence comes from Forsythia viridissima, assembly GCA_030279155.1. Classification (NCBI taxonomy): domain Eukaryota; kingdom Viridiplantae; phylum Streptophyta; class Magnoliopsida; order Lamiales; family Oleaceae; genus Forsythia; species Forsythia viridissima. Next base: position 910,991 of record CM059041.1, on the reverse strand, counting down.
TCTCCTGCAATAAGATATCAACTATGACTAGAAACCCTGTGTTCCTCTGGCACTTTCATTAGCCTGCCAAATCTGTGTCAACATGACAGGGCAGACCTTTGAAAAAAGACATGATCTCCGACACGTGATTATCAATAAGAATGAGAGAGCAGGAGTTGGGGGGGGGGGGGGGGGGGTTGCTTGCATAAGTAATGTTCGGAGAGGAGGGTTTGACGACATATTTCCATTCAAAAAAGTGCCAATAGCCAGTGCTTACTAGAATTAAGGCCGTTTCACATGAACGGACGTGGGAATCTATGGGCATTATAGTTCTTGACATGAAAATTCCTCGGTTTTTAGTAATTAGTAGTTGAAATTAACATTTTTCAGTTAGCACCTCTTCTACATTCTGGACATGATAAGGCATGGATCTTTTCTATAGGTTAGAATCATATAATCAACATGGAAAGACTGATACATTTGTTACCAATTGACATACGTAATCTCAATTGGTTAGATCCATTAAAGTCAACGTGATTATTACTCGAGATTAAATTAAAGACAGGTAAAAAATAAGTACTTATATTATGCATAATAGAAAATAGATTCTGATCTATTTGTTATCATTGATAACTCTAAACTAGGAGATTTTTCTCGGGACGAGTACTTTCGATCAACAAAACACTATTTTGACGATATTCATCATATTGAAATTTGTTCAATTGTTTCTACTTTCTATCACTTTTTTCTCTTCCCCATTCTACATTACATCTACTCTTTGCAATTGAGTTAAAAAAATTCACCTTTCAATCAAGAATCAAAAGAAATGTTTGTTTGGTACACAATATAACGAACAAGACTTTACATTCTTTTTCTTCCCTAATACGCTATCCAATCTTTCCCGAACCAAACCAGCTAAGTGTTCCAATCACAAAAAACCGCATAAACACATTGTAGTAGAACCCCTTTAAATTAATATTCTTGGGATCAGTATTAATTTGAAGGGTTTTACATTTTAAATTATTATTTTGTCTTAAAAAATGCACAAGTTTAATGTTTTATGTCCTTTAAACTCCTCCAATGACTCTATAGCATTTAATTTCCTTATGAGTTAATAAGAACAACAAATTCAAAACTTCCACTATAGAATCATCTACTTAATCATCTGGCAGAATAAGAAGTGTGTTGCTCTCCAACTAAAGAGATTATCATCGATGATATCACAAGGCAAAATAATGATGTTGTGGTTGATATAGATGATGACGACGAAGATAGTCATGAGTACCTAAAATTTCTACAAGTAAGGCTGTTGAAATGCTAGGTGATCACAATAACTTCTCCAAGACAATTCAAAAGATGAACTCATGAAGGATGAAGTCAAAAATCTCAAACATAGTGGCCTCGTGCAAACTAGCATCTTGAAGTAATTTTTAGTTCTTAACTATTATGTAATATATATTGTACTTTTATGAAATTATTAATTTATGCGACCATCGAGACAGACCGAAATTTTACACTAGATTTCAAAAAGAAATTATTAATTATTAGGATAGAAGGGATTATTAATTTTTTACATTGGCCGGAGAGGGATTTATTATTATTATTAATTTAGAGAGGTTAAGAGGAGATTAATTTAGAGGGGTTCTACTGTATTTCTCATCCTTTACTGTCACAAATTCATTAAATTGCATTAAATCCCATTTACACTAACCCCAACAAAATTAAATCAATAGATATACATTCTATACAAGCACATAAATTACTGGAATTAACTCAAATTTAGAAAAAAATTACCAGGTTTGAAAAACACAGATAAGCCGAAATCAGTAGCCTTGAGGGGAGAATCCTCATTAGTATTCAAGAACAAGAAATTCTCAGGCTTCAAATCTCTGTGCATTACTCCCATGGAATGACAATCGTGCACCACCGTCACAATCTGGCGGCACAACCCCGCCGCCGCCCGCTCAGAATAATGTCCCTTGGCGATGATCCGATCGAAAAGCTCACCGCCGGCGCAAAGCTCCATAATCAAATGCACGCTGTGGCGGTCTTCAAACACTTCTTTGAGTTCCACTATGTTGCGATGTCCGGTAAGGTGGTGCATGATCTGTACCTCTCGGCGGACGTCCGCCACGTCGTCGGGGGTTACGAGTTTTCGGGTGGCGATTGACTTACAAGCGAAGGCGTGGCCCGTAGCGCGGTGGGTGACGAAGTGGGTGACGCCGAACTGGCCGCGGCCTAGCTCGCGGCCAAAAATGTATGCAGAGTGGACGTCGGAAAAGGGGCGTCCCAGGACGCGGCCGACTCCGGTGAAGAGTGTGCGGCGAGGAGGCGGTGGAGCATCGGAAGGGAGAACGGTGATGCCGGTGCCTCCGCCTTTGTGTTGTGGGGCTCGATGGGTGGTGGTGGTGGGTGGGTCGGCGGAGGAGCCACTGCAGTTACCCATATTTGGTGGATTTAAGACAGCGAAGTCAAACTGTTGGGAAAGACCCAAAGAAAGATACTACATATATACATACGGGAATACAGCGGATATATATGCCCCGTCTGAATGTCAGTGACTAAATTGACCTTATCTGTGAAATGACTAAATGGACCCATTTTAAAACCGGCTCGTGTCAATTTCGTAGTTGGTACGTGCAATGACCTATGGTGGACCACTGTCAAGCCGTGTTAGAAGCACCATAGCAGATTCGACAGGACCCAATTATAAAATGGCCCGTTGAGCCTCCTTCTTTCCGTCCAATACATGTCAATGTAGATTCGTCGGTCTTTCTTATTTGTCATAGTTCGATTTAAAACTAGGACTGAGTGTGGATCGGGTTCGGTCAATTTTCGACCCTAACCGAAACCAACCAAAAAAATAAAGAAAAGGGGGCCCGAAACCGACCCGAATTGGTTCGGGTCAGTTCGAGTTTTCGATTTTGGATCCAATTATAGTAATTTTTTATTTTTTATTTTTAAAACCGAGTCAGTTTCGGGTTGAGTTTTCCCGACCCGAAAATGACCCAAACCGATATCGGTTTGGCTCCGGTCGGGTCGGTTTGGTGGTTAATTTGTCCAATTCTATTTAAAATTATTTGTGTTCATACACTAGTTAGACTTAACTTAACACACTTAGGTAATTTCAACTATCTCCAATACTTTACTCATAATACAATGTAAGCCCTCACTAGTGACAATAATATTTGTAGACATTAACTATTACTAGTTCTAATTGTAATAGCTTACGTTCTACACTATATATGACATGACATTTTAATAATATAAATTAATATAAATGGCAAAAATTAAGTTGAACCATGCACGAGTTGAATAAATGGATGCTTAAAAACTGTCACTTTATATATTACATTGCAAAATCCAATACAAACAATTCAAAAAAGAAAATAAAATTACACAATAAAATCATATTAGAATAATTTTGAGTTGGAACTCAAGAACAAACAATATTACAGAATTTTTGTAGATCTACTATAAACTTTCCTTGACTTAATAATTTGGCATGAATTTATCACGACCCGATTTAAGCCGGGCTTGCCTTTTATTTGGAAAAAAAATTAAAAAAAAAATTAGAAAAAGTCTAAATATTGGACTCTACAATTGAAGTGACACACTACAATTAAATGGTCGCAAGAAATAAATTTTGAAAAATAAATTTTGGTATGGCCCAACTAATGGCCAGCCCTAAAAAATGGTTAGTTCAAGCCACACCATACAGACCTATCCGAAATTAGCATGGGTACTTGGGCCCTTATTATCGTTTGGTTCTAATGAAAAGTGAAATTTACAAAAATAACTTCAATTAATACGGGCAATGATCTTTGGTACTTTATTTTCTGGAAATACTTTTATTATCAGTATTTTTTATTTATTTTTATAGAGCTTCTGGATCATGATCCACTTGAACTAAAGTATAATGATCTATATGGAAAGCACGTAATTAAATTAGGGTTAGAATTACAAACTTTCAATAAATTTTTCTAATTTCTTTTCTATTTCCTTCTTCTACAAGAAAAAGGAATCTATACTTATCAAAAACTGTAATCCTCGTATGTCAAGAATTCCTCCCTAATCCCTATATATATAATATACTTCTTGTCTTACAAGTAAAAGTTTCATAATTTTTCAAAGTAACAATTCGTCTCTCTCTACTTAAATTTTTTTCTCTCTACTTAATTTTCTAGCCCTTTACAAGAATCTTGAAGATGGATGGTATTAGAAACTATAATGTCGAGCAAGATGTATACTTTTATATTTGTAGGAAAGGTGAAGAAGTAGTTGAATGTGACAACCAACCCCCGAACTCGGTTCAAGTCAACATTGATTTTACTTTCAATCTTACGCTACGTACGACTCATCTTGGAGACAACGAACCAATTGTGATTGAGGTTGAATTGTCTGAAATTTCAGAATCTATTTCTATTAAACTCGAAGATTTTTTGTGTTATAACAAGACTCATGAAATCATGAATGAAGTTCTAAGAAGTTTGCCTATTTTGGATTCTCGACGTCGAAATTTGATCAAGAACGTGTTTTTCACTGGAACAGCTATTGCTAAATCAATGTCTCCGAAAAAGAATTTGCTACATCTTCAAGTTGATATAAAGGTTTTTCATCGTCGTACTTACGATGATACACATGTATTTGAAGGGACAATGGAGCAACCAATAGAAGAAAGCAATCGCTCTAGTATGGTTCCTGCTAGTGATTCGGCGATCAAGTCCCTCAAAAGGAAGAGAATAGATGATGAAAATAATGGTGTTCAAAGTTGTATGGTATGTCTAGACGAGTTTCTTAAAGGGTCGAAAGTGATATCCATGCCGTGCTCGCATGTGTTTCACAGCAATTGTATAAAAAAATGGTTGATAACAAGTCATTACTGTCCAATTTGTCGTTTTGAGATGCCGACTAACTAGATAGATTTGAATACAATTTGATTATAAGATATATTATTGTAGACGCGTTTATATATTGAAAAATAATAGAGAACGTGATCAAAGATAGTCAATATAATTGTTTTCTAGTTATCTATTAATAGATTGAAATTCTTATTGCGAAATATCCAGTCAAATTTTAGCTTTTAGCGTAAAGAAAAATATTACTAAATATCACAACATATCAATATATTAAAGTATATAAATTCAAGAATTATGAATTTGCCCAGTCTGATTTTTAGCCCAACAAATACCATGCGGTACCCTTAAGAGCCCAGCATTATTTGTTAGGGAAAATTGCAGAGTTGGTCTCCAATCTATTTATTTAGAAGTAAATTGGTCCTCATTCTATATTTTGTGGCCCTGAAGTCCTCAACCTATCAGTTTCATAGCACGTCGGTCCTTTTTCACAAAAAATCATATATTGACTTTTTAAAAGTCAACTTTAAGGGCGTAAAATGGGCAATACAAATTATTAGAATAAACAAAAAAGGAAATAAAAAGAAAAGAAGAATAAAATCAGTAGGTTGAAGACTTAAATGTCAACAAAATAGAATGAAGAGTCGTTTGCCACTAAAATAAGGAATTTTTTTACTTAAAAGTAATAACACAGTAGCACATCCAAAATATTTAGATTCAAGATTTAAAAATAAGATCAATTCACTTTTAATTCTGGCCAGATATGGTCAAAAGACAATGGCAACGAAACATAATAATTTAATCTACAAATAAAAGTATTTTTTTTTATTAAACTTCAAAAATAAAAAATTTAGTCGCGATTAGAGTTGGCAAACGGGTCGAATCGGTCCAGTCCACCAGAGTAGGGTCACACTTGAAACTGGACCGGGCCAGTCCATCTCAGTCCACCGGACCAACCCGGTCTTAATTTTCTTTTTCTTTTTTAAATAAATTTTTTATACAATCTAATACATTGCATCAAATACAATCTAAGTTGTCATGTTCAATTTGATGTACCAAATTACGTCAATAATATAGACTATTAATTGTTAATACATCCACACACAAAAAACACAATTTGATATATAATTAATATTGGTAACTTTTCAAGAACAAAATGGGCCAAATTAAAGTCAGTTTTTGATCTAAACTGTTCAATGCCTCGTAGCATGACACACGGTAATCCTTCTTAATTAACTCCATATACTAATAGAGAATGCAATTGCACATGCTAGATATATATATTTTGAGATTTTTAAATAGATTAATTTATAAAATTGAGACTCTTATGTATTAATCTATAGATAAACATCAATCATCTTTCAAAATATTAATATTTTTTTGGTTAATGTAAACTATTTCTTGACACATTTTTCTAAAACATAAATAGTAAAAGCATGATAGTCTTATTGCTTTGAGATATAAGCATGTTTCACTTAAATTAAAAAGTTTACTTATACGTAAATTTACAATAAATAATTTATTTGTCATATCAAACGTAATTTGGATTAAAACTTGAATTAAACTAAATTTTAATTAAATCTAAACAATTTTATGTTGGAGCTTGAGATTGTTTGACTAATGTTTTTTTTTTTAAAAAAAAAGACAATTTAAATTAGAGACTTGAGCTTAGACTATTTTAGATTGATATTATTTGAATTATCTATTGTGGCTATTTACAAAATGAGTAATTAGTGTCAGAGAGAAAAAATAAATAAATGAAAAATGAAAAATTTGCGGGCCAGACGGGCTAAATGGGCCGGGCTATATAAGCCCGATTTTGTTCGGACCATAGCCAGCCAAACCCAAAATGCGGATTATATGGGCCGATCCACAGGCTTGACCTGTTTTGCCACCTCTAGTCGCGATGTAAGACTAATGCCTCAATAAAATTGGATCATGGGTTACCAAGACTAACCCAACACAAACATACTAAAAATCGTACCAACTCAACATGCCTTATTTACATCACTTGGGTCATTTGGGTCCCCTTTATCGTTTGGTTTTAGAAAAGACAAATTTACAAAAATAATATAATTCAATAAATAATAATTTTTTACACTTTATTTTCTGGATTACTTTTAGTAAAGTTTATTTTATTTTATTTTCTTGAAATAGAGCTTCAGGAAATGTAATCCGCTAGAAAAATTAAATCCCAATAAAAAGGGCATTGTAACAACCAACAGAAAGGATACAGTTTTAAAATACCAACTAATTTTATAGATTTATATATTATTCAATTAGAAAACAAATTATTTTTTATTATCAGTATTATTTATTTATTTTTTATAGAGCTTCCGGGTCACGATCCACTTGAACTAAAATATAATGATCTATATGGAAAGCATGTAATTAAATTAGGATTAGAATTACAAACTTTCTATATATGTTTCTAATCTATTTTCTATTTTCTTCTTCTACAAGAAAAAGGAATCTATACTTACCAAAAACTGTAATCCTAGTATGCCAAGAATTCCTCCATAATCCCTATATATACTTGTCTTACAAGCAAAAGTTACATAATTTTTAAAAGTAACAATTCGTCTATCTCTACTTAAAAGTTTTTCTCTCTCTACTAAATATACTAGCCCTTTACAAGAATCTTGAAGATGGATGGTATTAGAAACTATAACGTCGAGCAAGACGTATACTATCATATTTGCAAGAAAGGTGAAGAAGTAATTGAATGTGACGAGGAACCCCCGAACTTGGTTCAAGTCAATATTGATTTTACTTTTAATCTTACGCTACGTATGACTCATCTCGGACACAATGAGCCAATTGTGACTGAAGTTGATATTTCTGAAGTTTCAGAATCGATTTCTATCAACCCCGAAGAGTTTTTGTGTTATAACAAGACTCATGAAGCCATGTATGAAGTTCTAAGAACTTGGCCTATTTTGGATTCTCGGCGTCGAAATTTGATCAAGAATGTGTTTTTTACTGGAAAAGCTATGGCTAAATCAATGTCCCTGGACAAGAATTTGTTGCATCTTCAAGTTGATATAAAAGTTATTCATCGTCGTACTTACGATGATACGCATGTATATGAAGAGACAATGGAGCAACCAACAATAGAAAGGAATCGTTGTAATATGGTTCCAGCTAGTGACTCAGCGATCAAGTCCCTCAAAAAGAAGATAATAGATTATGAGAATAACAATATTCAAAGTTGCATGATATGTCTAGACGAAATTTTTAAAGGATCAAAAGTGATATCCATGCCATGCTCGCATGTGTTTCATAGCAACTGTATAAAAAAATGGTTGACAACAAGTCACTACTGTCCAATTTGTCGTTTTGAGATGCCGACTACTTAGGTAGATTTGAGTACAATTTGATTAGAAGACAAATTATTGTAGACACATTTATATATTGAAAATATTAGAGAATGTGATTAAATATAGTCAATGTAATTGTTTTCTAGTTATTTATTAATAGATTTAAATTCTTATTGCATGATATCCAGTCAATTTTTAGCTTTTAACGTACAGAAAAATATTACTAAATATTCCAACATATCAATATATTAAAGTATATAAATTCAAAATTTATGAATTTGCCCAGTCCGATTTTTAGCCCAACAAATACCAGGTGGTACCCTTAAGAGCCTAGCATTATTTGTTAGGGAAAATTGTAGAGTTGGTTTTCAATCCATTCACTTAGAAGCAAATTGGTTCTCATTTTATATTTTGTGTCCCTCAAGTCCTCAACCTATCAGTTTCGTAGCACATTGGTCCTTTTTTCACAAAAACCGCATATTGTCCGTTCGAAAGTCAACTTTGAGTGGGTAAAACGGGTAATACAAATTATTTTAATAAACAAAAAAGGAAATAAAAAGGAAAGCGGAATAAAATCAGTAGGTTGAGAACTTGAATGTCAAAAAAAATAGAATGAGGACCCATTTGCTACTAACTAAGTAGATTGGGGACTTAATATCCCTCGAGTATTTAGTTCGGTAGATCATGGCGCGAGATGACGACAAGCCAAGCTTAAATTTAAAAGTAAATAAGTAGTTTTTAAAATAAATAATTATTTTATAAATCAAAGTCGAAAAAAAAAAAGCTAATAAGTAAGTTAAATATTTTAAAAGTATCTCTTATTTTGCTATTAAAGTAAATTAATTTTTTGACTTAAAAATAATATAACAATAGCTGAATAGCCCATCCAAAGCATTTAGAAACAAAATTTAAAAATAAGATCAATTCACTTCTGTAATTGGCCAAACATGGTCGAAAGATAATCATAACAAAATATCATAATTTAATCTACAAATAATAGCGTTTTTAAATTTTTTATTATTATTAAACTTTCAAAAATTAAAATTTAGTCGCGACGTCTAAAAATTTAGATCGAGTTGTTCCAAGACTAACCCACACAAATATACTCAAAATTGTACCAACTCAAATCTTTTGGTTTAAAAAAAGGGAAAATTTGCAAAAATAACATTAATTTAGTAAACAATGATCTTTGACACTTTATTTTCTGGGACTTTTAGTAGTGTTTCTAGAAATACAGTTTCGGAAAATGTAATCTGCTACAAAATTAAATCCCATAATCAATATGAAAAGGCAAATGAGCCGCTATATGTAATTAGGAGCCTCTTACTTTACTTCAAGTCAATATTAATTTTACTTGTAGTATTACACTTCGTTCAGAGTATATATCCCACACGATGATGATGAACCAATTTGAACGAATTTGAACTGCTTGCAATGTCGAATTTAGTTTGCATCAAACGTCAAGAGTTCTTGTGCCATATATAGAAAGTCTTGCGAAATCATCCATAAAACTCTAAGCACTTAGCTTATTTTGGATTCTCGACATGAAAAATTGATCAAGAACATATATTCAAGTGCAAGTGGAATTGCTAATTAGTATCCCGAGCAAGAATCTTTTTCTTTTGCTTGTCAATATAATGATTGTTGATCACCATATTTTTTATGACACATCTATATTTGAAGGGCATTGCAACAACCAATGGAAGAGATCAATGATTGTAGTCAGGGGCGGAGCCAGAACACAGTATAGGACTGGGCCGTGATGTAAAATGGACTGGACCATAACATAAAAAAAAAATTTAATTTAAGTACACATTTTTAGAAAAAATTTCAGGATAGGGCTGGGCCTAGCCCAGACAGGCCCAGTCCTATCTACGCCCCTGATTGTAGTATTGTTCCGGCAAGTGATTCATTGATCGAAACCCTCAAATTATTGAAGAGAATAGATGATGAGAATCATCGTGCTTAATATTGCAATGTATATTTTGACGAGTTTTTTAAATGGGTCCAAAATAATATGCACGCCATGTCACATATGTTTCACGGAAAAGAATGATTAAGGACAAGTCATTATTGTCCAATTTATCTATTTAAAATGCCAACTAATTAGATAGATTTAGTTTAGTGCCCGTCTGGAATCATTAGTTTTATTAGATTTCGCTATTTTAAATATGATTATTTAGTTCAATAATATCCACTTATTCTGAAAAGCGGAATTTGAAACAATTGGAGTCATTGAAAATTACCTAACTACCCCCAGCAATTGCGCCAATGCATTTGGATCGGTCATAATATCAATGGCATTTTTGTACGTACAATACGTCTTTTAGTCAGCAATTAGTCCAATAGGTGGAGAAATGGCAGCCTTCTGAATTGTTTTCAATATAATAATACTTTCAGTATTTGGTCAAATAATTTAATCAGCAAGAAATTGATTCCAAACACAGCCTTATATATGATTCAATTTGAAAAAAAAATTATTTTTGTGTACAATGTAAAAGCCAAGTTGATTAGAAGTAGAACATTGAGTCTAATGGTCATACACAAGTGTTTAACAGACGTGTTGAAAATATTCAAAATACTCTTCGAGTTACTTACCAATAAATTTTCAAGTAACAAAGATAATATAAGATATACTCGAACATGTTTGAATAAACTTAAAAGTAAATTAAACGTAATTTTTAAGTAAATATTTGTTTCCAAACATGGTTGGATATATATGTTACTTTTTGATGGAAATTTGTTTAGTAGTATTGATTTTGATCAATTATTTAAGCGGAGCCCCTTAGTTGAGTACGAGAATTGTAAGGCCAAACGTGTTCTATGCAAGTAGATTAACATAATATATTTAGTTGCTCGAACCAATTTCGGGTTAATGATAAATTAAGCCCACGCTTAAATACATGAATTTTGTTGAAAAATTGGATTAAAATATTGTGGAATATTCTAGAATCCATTTGGATGAAAAGTCGTGTCTTTTTGAACATGTCATTTCTTAACAGTCACATATTGTCAACTTAGAGATCATGTCTTTTGGACATGTATTTTTTCACAACAAGACATGTCTTTTGGACGTGCCTTTTTATGAAGTGGTATATTTTGATACACAACTTTTCAGATATTATAAACAGGCTCCTTATGATTGGAAATTAAAATCATTTCACTTTCAATCAAATGTGTCTACACGTTTTGTATAAATTATTTTAGTATATAAATAATTTATGCATAAAGTTCAAGTCCAGTTTTCATTTAAAGAGAGAAAAAATTGATGTCCAATTCTTTATTGTCGTAATTTGGAGTACTCTTATTACGAGAAGTAATTGTTGTATCTTGAGAGACGTGTACCGAGAAACCGTAAGTACCTGTGCACGGCAATTTTATCTTAAGGAAAAATAGTCAAACTCTTGTCTCGACCGGACTAATTTTTCATTTATCAATATTTTTGTAGGTCATTATTTTGCTCGTTTGTATGCACGTAATTAAATTGTAAAAATATAATTAATATACCAATTTTACCAACACTTTTATCATACTTATGAGTAAAAAAAGTTACTCATGCTTGGGGATGTTGTAAAAACGACCCGTATTCTTTCCTCTTTCATTTCGTGGTTTATTGAGTAGCCCTAAAGATAAAGGGCCAGAGCACTTGACCCTTGAGAAAAGGAACAAATTTTATTCTCTTTTCCACTCTTACTTTAGTGTAAGAACTTCTTGATTCCAAAGAATTAAAATGCAGATGGATTGAAGATGAGAACAAGGCTTAACAGTAAATGTGTCCTTGTACAAAAATTAGAAAAACGACGAGCCCACACATATTATTTATTTCATTAAAAATTGATACGTACACAATTTTTATGAATAGGTGGCGACGAAACTTGACCATACACCTTTTGTGTGTTATGGTATTATGTTGGACCACTTTATATTAAATTTGACGGACGTTTATCTACTTAATTTCGTTTTGTTTTGATTTTTACGAGGTGTGTTACGTTTGGTGGATAATTGATCTTATAATTTCATACATCTTATTTCAAAATTATGTGTCAAAGAAGAAGAGAAAAAACTCTAATATGATAAGAAGTAGAGATTAAAATTAAATTAAGGTGATTAATAGTGCTATTTGTGTGATCACAAGTTGTCACGTTGATTTTTTAATTACAAAAAAATCAAACTTTCAAAATTTTCATACAAGGTGTCACTTAAATTTTTAAGTTTATTATAGTAGAATCTTAAATCGTCTAATTTAAATATTTAGAATTTATTTTCGGAAGTTCAAAAAGTTAAGAAATAGTATGCCGGACTATCTAAATACTACTATTATATTTTATTTATTTAAATTATATTGTCAATAAAATTGTCTTATTGAAGGTTAGGTGGGGGTAGGTGTTGATCCTTATTTTGGAATTTTATTTATCCATAACAATAGAATAATAGTGTATTGTGCAAAAGTATTCTTTCTTCACTTCTAAATTGCTCCAATCCAACTTGGCTTGACATGGAAATTGGCAACTTGTTTTGTAAAAAATATGACTTTGGCAGCACGGGCGGCTATAAAAATTCACTCATTTCATATTTTTCTTAAATAAATTTCAATATATTTTTATTTGACCTCAATGATTAATAGACTATAAAGTTCACAACTTTGTTATTTTTGTCTCCTTCATGTATATATAAAGTTCACAACTCGTGTAGAAAGATGAGATAAGACATTATTAAAGTTCGTAACATTTTTCTTTTCGTTTTTTTATGGTTGGAATTCTAATCATGACGACTTGGTTGGATTTGAAGAATCAAAACATATCTCATCCTTCAAATTATCATAATTAACCTGAAAGTATGTTATCATCGGTATTCTAATAAGCGTAAAATGTAGTGAGACGAAAATGTCGAACTTTAAATTTTTCATGCCTAGACGAAGGCGAAACGTGGAGCGTGGCTAGACGTAGAGACCGTGCCTCAATCTTAGGCGCCGCCTAAGCGAGTGGTTACCATTACTTCGAATTAGTCAATTTATGATTGTCACAAACGATTACAAAAAATAAAAATAAAAATAAATCATTTGCTAAGGCATAAAATAAATCAAAGAATTGCCCCCAGGCATATCTCCAGTGGCAAAGGGGAGGGTGGATAAGGCTCAGCGCGGTGGGGTGCAAGGTTCGAATCCTGAAATATTGGATTTGTGCCCTGTCGCAAGCGGAAGTTACCATATGGTTAACAGCCTAGGCTTATCCATAAGCTCTCTACCCTGGCTCCTGAAGATACATCCTGCAATTTACCTCATCCACCAAAGGCCTATGACAAAGTCGGTGGGGGCCCTCAAGGTTGGGATTCAACCTTTTTTTTATAAATCAAAGAATTTACCAAATTAATGATTCTCCATGTTCACACAATAGTATATTTGACTTGTAGATTTGACTTGTAATGACATTTAAAATCGTCATTTTAGATTTTTTATGACGCTGCCCAAGAATAATAATTTAATCGTGTAATTTTATAACATTTAAAAAATATTATTATAATTTTTCCATCCGTCCATCCATTCCTACAAGAAAAGGGATTCAACTTGCCTAATTAATTTGTTCACTTTGGATATTACTAGGATTATTATGAATTATTTACTAATCTCACTTATGAGTAACACTAATTATTAGGTGTTGGTGGTAAGTGGACTATGGTCAATATTCCCTTGCCGAGAATAACCAAATTAGATGCTTTGTGTACTTCTATAATAAAAAGGGAATTTTAAGTTGGTACATCAAGTATGGTCAACTAGGGTAGGTTTTATTCATTAGTGGAGGATAAAGTGTAATTATTGTTAAAATAAAATAAAATTTAAAATAAATTAAAGGCAAATATTATGCCATGTGAATAATAAATTAAATACCACTAATTAAGTACATATTTAAATATAGAGACTACGATCTAGGGGATTTGGAAAAAATTCTCCATAACTTATTTGACATTTTTTGAGTTCAAATGTATCAATCGACTGATGTATTTGAAATGTGTAGTTAAAATTAATTAGTATACCGCTTCTTTTACGGTGAAATTCGACCGTAGCTCTATTATGATAATGGATTGAAGTTGTGAACAGATTTTGGAGATGATTTGTGGAGAAAAATGATCGACTGAAGTAGATGGATTGAGAAGATTAGTAGATTTTGGAGATCTATTGAAGAAGATGATTGAAAAACAAATTTTGGATGAAATTGAAGACGTAGTAACACATGGACATACTTTTTTTTCCCCTTAACGGAAAAAACTCCCTACGGTTGTGGTTATTGGCTTTTGACCACAATTTTTTTTAACAGATTAAAATATGAACCAAACAATCACTAATTGATAAAATCGCCACAAATTGATCAAAAACAAGGATTACAGAAGACATTATTAGTCAAATCCGAGTCAAACTCAAGAAAATGGAAAAATAAGGTAAATTTACCAACACTCATACAACCTAATATCAACACGAAGCCTGAAATAAACATCCCCTTCAAAAGCATCAGTCGACACAGTGGCTACCCCTCTAGCCATGAAAAAATCACCAGTTCCTCCAATTACTGAAATGTCCCTAGTTTTGTTAATCAATGGATCAGCTCCAGCAAAATTTAGAGTTCCAACATAATCAGTAGAATTGAACAAAAATGAAAATCCAAGCCATGCACCATAAATACTCCATTGATCGTAGAAATAAGTTCCCTGAGCCCGGCCGACCGGAGGCGAATGCAGGTTGTTGTCTAAGGTAATGGGATCATCAAACACAACCAAATCACCAAAATTGAAAGGTTTAGCCATGGCAGTCTTGTTTCCCCATTGAGGAGAGGCTACTATGACAGCAGTGGCATTGTTTCTATTGTATCCTAGGTAGAGGATGTCGTGGAAGAAGAAAACGAGCTCTTTACAGGGGCGTCGCGACCTGGTTTTGTGGCCGTACACGGCGGAGATGCAGATGAGGAGGCAGAGGAAAAGGGCTGTGGTTTGTGTTTTAGCTGCCATTTTTCTGCAGTGTTTGAAGTGATGGTAGCTGGAATTAGTGTGGGCTCATTATATAGTGTCTTCGTGGGCCCGTTAAAGCTGAAGTGATATATTTAAAAAGTAATATACATAAAGTTGACGACTTTTCAACTTTGCCAACTATTGCTAACTCTATTATGTTTGTTTTTAGGTAAGTCTACAAATTATTCTTCGAAATAAACAATTTGTTATTTAAAAAAAAAAAAAAATCGTTCTTCCGCACGGACTTTATTGTGACTTATATGTCAAATGATATCATCTAAAATTTCAAACCATTAGAAAAAATCCATTTATTTATATTTAAACTTCAACACACTCTCAATCACGTGCATAATTTGCATAATCAAAGCCAAATTTGAACTCAGATTTTATTTGCTACAACACGAAGTTGAATAACTCTTTTAAAAGTTTAAGTATTTGTTTAGTCCAAATTAAAAATTTGCTAAAAAAAACTATCGTTAAAGACAAATAAATTTCAATCATTTATCAATTATTTATCAAAATGTGCTAAAAAATTTTATCAAACAAACTTTAATTTAAATCTTCAATAGACTCGTTACGACTTGTGCCACGAAGAAAGAAAAAGGCCACCAACCATGATTCCCCCTACGCCCACCAACACCAATCCCAGATAAGAACTACCAAACACGTCTCTTTTAGAAGCTTAGGGTGGTGGGTGGGCGGGTGGGTGGGTTGGGGGGAGGGGTTACCTCTTGATTTGAGTTAGTTTTATACCCACTTCTTTTTTATTTCTCTTTTTTCTTTTAGAGGAAGTGTATGCTTATAAACAACAATTTCTTCCAACTTGCAGCGAGAAGGACAATTATGATCAACTGATCAATTTTGAAATGTTTGGTGGGTAGGGTCGACATATAAATAATAATAAAGAAAAGAAAAAAAAAGGACTAATTATTTTTTTTATAATATAATTCGTTCATGTCCAAATTACATACCGTACCATATCATTTATATCCATTTTCTCATATTTTCATGCGTCTTCATGATTAATACATACAAATTTCTTAACCCTCTTTCAATTTATAAGGCACACAAGGATGAAAAATCTGTCGAGGGAGAATTTTATGGTGAAATTTTCTTTACGACCATATTACTCTTTGCATCTTGTCCATCTTAACAAGGTGGTTTGAACTAACTAATGTGTGCCTTTTCACAATTATGAACCCTTGGACTCGAGAATGTTAATCCTCAATTAAGGCCGCGTTGGGATTTTAGTTGTATCTACGTCTTTCAATATGTATATAATTTTGCCAATCTTTTTGACAAGTATTAAGCCTCTAATTAAGCTCAAGAAATATCCAACACTACTTATGAAGAAGCTTTTAGTTTTAGGATTTGTCAAATGAGATAATTGGTCCAAACTAATTGGTAATATTTAGAGCAGATTAGTTTGGCTTATCCACAATCTTTTCTGCCAGAAAATTCTTTTAATAATGCCAAAAAAATATTATATATTAACCCTCTTTAAATGCATATAAATTTTTTAACCATCTATCACTATTGGCATATTTGGCATCTAGTCTAATAAGAAATTTAATAACTGAAATTTTGTCTACATTTACCAGACTAATTTTTTCAAACTTTTTACCAGAATAATCAGTCAATTCTTGAACAACCCCCACCCCCCAACAACCAAAATTGTCACGTGGACGTACATCCTAGAATTTTTTAACTTAATTCTCTATGTGAAGTTAAATGGATTGCCACGATTAGAGCATTTCAAGATGGGATATCGAGAATATGTATAGATGAACACTTTTGTGTTAACCTCAACCTGAGATAGAATATAACTCGATCATGCTCAAATAATTCTCTAATTGATCACTTCATCATGTTTGAATTGGCCGTCTATATTTATCTTTAGTATAAGGTAAGAGTATCCTATTAGTCTCTTTGTTAATCGGTGGTTGTATGCTTTGTTCATGCTGTCCAATCATACAAATGTCGTTCGATTGTTTAATGTAGATTGTACAAACACTCGTTCTATTGATTTCCTTTGAATCGAGGATATATAATTTTTTCTTAAATCTATTAGTCTAAACAGAAGAGAATGTACTTTAATATTATTTAGGGACATGTACATAAATAGACAAGTATTTGAAAATAATTATATAAAAATATATATGTACTATAAATTCCAAATATATTTAGTCTGTCTTTTTTTTTAATTTTTTTTTAATTACATTATATATCATAACTAAAAGCTAATTAATACAGAGTCATTATAATCAAATATTACAGAATCTATAATTATAAGATAACAGTTCCAATCATCTAAATATAATTTTGATATATTTGTTTGAAAAAAAAACCTCTCTCCTCTCAAGAAGAAAAATAAATTCTCGGTCATTAACTACTTATAAGCATCAACTCAATCAGTTAATATAACGTGACAAAAATCAAAAAAATTCAATAAGATCACATTTGTAAAAGTTTGTGCTACATATAATAAAACTTCTGATAATAACGTTTGCAGCACTTTATGATACATAACATTTGTATCACTTTATCACATACCGTCACAACGCAATCGCTTAACATAACATTGAAAAACTCAAAAATCTCAACAAGATCACATTTGCAACGGTTCGTGTTACAAATAAAAAATTTCATGATAATGACAGTTGTAACACGTTATGATACATAACATTTGTGGCAAGATGTCAGTAATCCTACACAATCAATTGACATAATATGACAATAATCAGAAATCACACATGATCACATTTATTACAATTTGTGATATATTTGATTCTATCAATCAAAACACATAAATCTACAATTGTAACACATCATAATACATATGATTCTATCAATTATAACCATAAATCTACAATTGTCTGATTTCGTTATACCAAACCTTTGATTTTTTGGGGATTCTTTTGGTGTTGAATATTTGACGTGCGAGAAAAGACAACAATGAAGGAAATTTTGAATAGATATTATTTGATTTCTGATGTTCAACATCCTGACGAAGATGATGACTGAGGAAATTTTGTTATATTGAAAACACCTGCAGTTTTAGGACTTTATTAAAAAGAAGAAGAAGATGGCTGCAATTTATGGATTCATCTTGAATTTTAGAATTAGATTGTAGGAACGTAATTGATTTCCATATTTATCAAACTATTTTAATTTAATATATTATAAAATATAAAATAATATGTAGTATTTTTAAGATTAAATAACAATGCTTGGAATATTATAATTATTTCTAAAAAGTCAAGTATATAATGTAATCTCTTCTAGGCGAGGTGTGAGATGTGGCTATGTGTGAAGACTTAGGCGCCGCCCAAACGAATTTTTTAGAACAATACTTTTTATTCATACATTCACTACTTATAATCTATTAAAAAAAAATTACTAAATTAGTGAACGTGTGATTACGTTCGAATTACTTCAATGTTTGGCTATTGACCAAACATCAACATTTTTTTTGACTCTTAGTTATACATGGTTCACGATGTTTGGCCCGTCATAGGCCCATCCATAAGTTTTTTGGAGCTATCCGTAGCATTATTTGTGTTAGGTCAAAACGCATTTGAGGTCGTCCAAATCTTTCGTTAAATAATTACATGACTCTTAACGAAATACATTGCACTTTAAATTTTTGGAAATCAATCCAAGTTGGAAATAAAATCCAACTTTGTAAGATTAGATAATCGACTTTTGACTATTTTCATTATTGAAATTGGTTATGAAACTATAACAAATAATTGAAAACTAACTCGTTTATATTAATTCGTATAAAAAAGGGACATTAAAAAGCTAGATGTCATATCAATTCTTATACAACATGGCAGAACCCGAGTACCGACCGAGTAATACTGAGTTTCTTAGTGAAAAATATGAAATTTTAGCGTCTGAAATTTGGCAAAGAAAAATGTTGCGTAAAGAAAGGTACCACTAATGAATATAGCCAGAATAAAAGAAAAGCTTGAAATTCTCATCCATATTCACTAAATTGAGCCGGCAATAATATCAGAAGTTGAGCCGGCAATACCATAGCATCTTCCATATTTTCTTTTATGTAATGTATTTCTTTTCAAGTAATGGAAAAGAATAAAGATCCACAATGTGTCAATTTTCAAGTCAAAATCACAAAGGACAGATTTAGATCGCATACCACTAATATATCACTCACAAAGAATAATTGTCTCACAAAGAAACAAGGACGGACGAAGATGAAGGCACGAAAACCAAGAAGAGTAGACGCAGGGCCCAAGAAGAAGAAAAAAGGGAGGCACAAAAGTACTTATTTTTAGGGATAATTAGCTTATACACCATTTTTTTTTATAAAAAGTTGAATATACCTTCTTTTTTAAATTTTTTATTCTTACCCACGTCTAAATAATATTTATGAAAAATACATTTCTTCTCTATTATATAAACTCTTTTAAAAATATTTATTTATTGTATAGTAGTCTATATACTTTATATAATATTCACTTTAATTCTTATATTTTCAATTATATTTCAATTAAATCCTTCAAAAATTGCATCTTAGGTCCTTAATATTTAACATCTTTACACTTTAGTCTCCAAATTTCTAATTATCCTTCAGTTAAGTTCTCCAAAAATTGCATCTTAGGTCCTTCAACTTTTTATATATTTACACTTTGATCTCCAAATTTTCAAATATCTTTCAGTTAAGTCCTCCAAAATTGTATCTTGAGTCCTTCAACTTTTTACATATTTACACTTTGGTCCCCAAATTTTTAATTATCTTTCAGTTAAGTCCTTAAAAAATTGCATCTTAAATCTTTCAACTTTTTACATCTTTACACTTTGATCCCCAAATTTTTAATCATCTTTCAGTTAAGTCCTCAAAAATATGTATATTAGATGTGGTAATATATGTATTACCTGTGTCAAATTGATTTTAATGAAATTGAGGAAGTAACATATGGTAACATATATGTTACCCGCGTAAAAAATATTGTTTTTAAAAATAAAAATTGAAAATATTTGATTTTAGACCAAACTAATGTATTTTTTAAAAAAACATTTACAAGGAGATAAATCATAAAATAGCAATTGTATTGAAAATGAGGAAGTAACATAAGGTAACACATGTGATAACATATGTGTTACCCGTGTCAAATTAATTTTAATGAAATTGAGGAAGTAACATAAGATATAATTTGATTTTAGACCAAACTAATGTATTTTTAAAAAAACATTTACAAGGAGATAAATCATAAAATAGCAACTGTATTGAAAATGAGGAAGTAACATAGAGTAACATATGTGTTACCCATGTCAAATTGTTGATATTAAAAATAAAAAAATTAAATATATTATTTTTATTTAACATAATTCGTAATTCAGAAAATTATAGAATGATATAATTTGCTAAAAATTGATTTTAATGAAATTGAATAAGTAACATATGTTAACAAATATGGTAACATATATGTTACCCGCATAAAAGTATTGTTTTCAAAAATAAAAATTGAAAATATTTGATTGTAGATAAAATTAATGTATTTTTTAAATACATTTACAAGAATATAAATTATACAATAGTAATTGTATAGAAAATGAAGAAGTAACATAGGGTAACACATGTGGTAACATATGTGTTACCCATGTCAAATTGTTGATATTAAAAGTGAAAAAATTAAATATATTATTTTTATTTATAATAATTCATAATTCATAAAATTATAGAAGAATATAATTTGCTAAAAATTGATTTTTATGAAATTGAGGAAATAACATATGTTAACAAATACGGTACCATTTATGTTACCCGCGTAAAAATATTGTTTCCAAAAATAAAAATTAGAAATATTTGATTTTAGACGAAATCAATGTATTTTTCAAAAACATTTACAAGAATATAAATTATAAAATAGTAATTGTATAGAAATTGAGGGAGTAACATAGGGTAACACATGTGTTACCCGTGTCAAATTGTTGATATTAAATTGAAAAAATTAAATATATTATTTTTATTTAATATAATTCGTAATTCAGAAAATTGTAGAAGGATATAATTTATAAAAAATTTGATTTTAATGAAATTGAGTAAGTAACATATGTTAACAAATACAGTAACATATATGTTACCCGCGTAAAAGTTGTTTTCAAATATAAAAATTGAAAATATTTGATTGTAGACGAAATTAATGTATTTTTTAAAAATATTTACAAGAAGATAAATTATACAGATAAATTATATAATAGCAATTGTATTGTAAATGAGGAAGTAACATAAGGTAACACATGTGGTAACAGATGTGTTACCCGTGTCAAATAATTGTTTTTAAAAGTGAAAAAATTAAATATATTTTCTTTATTTAATATAATTCGTAATTCAGAAAATTGTAGAAAGATATAATTTGTTAAAAATTGATTTTAATGAAATTGAGGAAGTAACATGGGTTAACAAATACAGTAATATATATGTTACCCGCGTAAATTTTTTTTTTAAAAAAAATTAGAATCAGAAATATTTGATTTGAGATAAAATTAGGGTGTGTTTGATTCCTTTCATTTTCCATAGAAAATGAAAATTTTCCACCCATTTTCCAGCTTTGGTCTGTTTGATTGGCAAAATTTTCCATGGAAAATACATTTTCTCACCTATTTTCTATCTTTCGTTTGATTGGAACTTTTGTTTTTCTATGGAAAATATTTTCCATGTTTTCTACTTTTGGCCATATTTTCTTTGTTTTCAAGGAAAATATTTTCTTTGTGGGATAGAAGAATTTATTTTCCATGGAAAATTTGTTAACATTTTCCAACCCATTTATTTTCCATGGAAATTTGTTAACAATTTCCAATCCAAATTTTATTGGTAATTCATTTCCATGGAAAATATTTTCTTTCCACCCAAATTTTCCACTTGCAATCAAACACAACCTTAATGTATTTTTTAAAAATATTCGCAAGAAGAAAAATTATAAAATAGTAATTGTATTAAAAATGATGAAGTAACATAGAGTAACACATGCGGTAACATATGTGTTACTGTGAAATTGTTAATATTAAAAGTGAATAAATTAAATAAATTATTTTTATTTAACATAATTCATAATTCATAAAATTATAGAAGGATATAATTTTTCTAAAAATTGATTTTAATGAAATTGATGAAGTAACATAGGTTAACAAATATGGTAACATATATGTTACCCGCGTAAAAGTATTGTTTTCAAAAATAAAAATTGGAAATATTTGATTGTAGACGAAATTAATGTATTTTTTAAATACATTAACATGAATATAAATTATAAAATAGCAATTGTATAGAAATTGAAGAGTAACATAGGGTAACACATATGGTAACATATGTGTTACTCGTGTCAAATTGTTGATATTAAAAGTGAATAAATTAAATATATTATTTTTATTTAAAATAATTCTTAATTCAAAAAATTATAAAATGATATAATTTGCTAAAAATTGATTTTAATGAAATTGAGGAAGTAACATAGGTTATCAAATATGGTAACATATATGTTACCCACGTAAAAGTATTGTTTTAAAAAATAAAAATTGAAAATATTTGATTTTAGACGAAGTTAATGTATTTTTTAAAAATATTTAAAAGAATATAAATTAAAAAATAACAATTGTAAATGAGCAAGTAACACATAGTAACATATACATTACTAGTATAAAAATGTTGTTTTTAAATGAAAAATTGAAATATTGATTTTAAATGTAAAGAATGTATTTTTAAAAAATTTATAAAAATAGAGAAATGGTAAAATATTGATTTTAATGAAAAATGAGGAAGTAACATATAGTAACATATATGTTACTATATAGTAACGTATATGTTACCCGGGTAAAAAAGTTGTTTTAAAACAAAAAAAAATTGAAATATTAATTTTAAAGAAAGATAACGTATTTTTTAAATAATTATAAAATATTGATTTTATTGCAAATGAGCAAGTAACACATAGTAACATATATGTTACAAGTATACAAATATTTTTTTAAAATAAAAATTTGAAATATTGATTTTAAATGAAAATAATGTATTTTTAAAAAATTTATAAAAATAGAGAAATGGTAAAATATTGATTTTAATGAAAACTTAGGAAGTAATATGTAAAAACATATATGTTACTATATAGTAACATATATGTTATATGTGTAAAAATGTTGTTTTAAAATTAAAAAAAAATTTGAAATATTAATTTTAAAGAAAAATATCGTATTTTTAAATAATTACAAAGTATTGATTTTATGGTAAATGAGCAAGTAACACATAGTAACATATATGTTACTAGTATAAAAATGTTGTTTTAAATGAAAAATTGAAATATTGATTTCAAATGAAAATAATGTATTTTTCAAAAATTTATAAAAATAGAGAAATGGTAAAATATTGATTTTAATGAAATATAAGGAAGTAACATATATGTTACCCGTGTAAAAATGTTGTTTTAAAATAAAAGAAATATTAATTTTGAAGAAATATAACGAATTTTTTAAATAATTATAAAATATTGATTTTATTGTAAATGAGCAATTAACACATAGTAACATATATGTTACTACTATAAAAATGTTGTTTTAAATGAAAAATTGATTTTAAATGAAAATAATGTATTTTTAAAAAAATTATAAATATAGAGAAATAGTAAAATATTGATTTTAATGAAATATGAGGAAGTAAAATATATGTTACCCGTGTAAAAATGTTGTTTTAAAATAATAAAATTGAAATATTAATTTTAAAGAAATATAACGAATTTTTTTAAATAATTATAAAATATTGATTTTATTGCAAATGAGCAAGTAACACATAGTAACATATATGTTATTACTATAAAAATATTTTTTTAAAATGAAAAATTGAAAAATTGATTTTAAATGAAAATAATGTATTTTTAAAAAATTTATACAAACAGAGAAATGGTAAAATATTGATTTTAATGAAATATGAGGAAATAACATATATAGTAACATATATGTTACCAATGAAAAAATATTATTTTTCAATGAAAAATTAAAATATTAATTTTATATGAAAATAATATATTTTTAAAAAAATAATAAAATAAGTAAATTATAAAGTATTATTTTTAATGAAAATGATGAAATAATACATATGTTAATCGTGTAAAAACATTGTTTTTCAAATGAAAAAACGAAAATATTGATTTTATGAAAATACCATATTTTAAAATAATTATCAAAGAAAATAAATTGTAAAATATGATTATAATTATTATTATATTTAAAGTAGTATACAAATATGATAGTTGGTGGTGGTGACACGTGTTATAATCTAATTTAAATTAAAATAACATATGTGTTACTATAATTTAAAATAGTATACAAATATTTATTTTGTTAATTTAGGTGAAAATTCGAGTGTAAAGTCAAAAATTTAATTGAAAGTGCACTTATTTTGACCACTAAAATTGTACTTATTTTGGTCACTAAAATCAAAGATTTGGAGGACCAAACTTTGAATATGTATAAAGTTGAAGGAACCAAGATGCAATTTTTAGAGGACTTAACTGAAAGATAATTGAAAATTTGGAGACCAAAGTGTAAATATGGAAAAAGTTGAAGGACCTAAGATGCAATTTTAAAGAACTTAACTGAAAAATAATTAAAATTTTGGGGACTAAAGTGTAAAGATGTAAAAGATTAAGGACCTAAGATGTAATTTTTGGATGACTTAATTGAAATATAATTAAAAATATAAGGCCTAAAGTGAATATTATATAAAGTACATGGACTACCATACAATAAATAAATGACACATCATCATGCCACATTATAAAATATTATTTTTAATGAAATGAGGTATTTTTTAAATCAAACCATGAAAATGTGGTATTTTTTGAAAAATAAGAAAATGAGGTGTTTTTCAATTTTTTATTTATAAAAAGTAGCGCTCTTGTCAACTTTGTCCTTATTTTTATTGTGTTGTGTTGGGAATTGATACCAATTTCTTTATTGTTCACAGGATTGTCAAAAGATGGATAAATTTACGGACTGTCAAAACTTTTACTATATGAAAAATTATTACAATCATATAGATTTCACCCACTCAAATTCTCAAATATCTAAAAAAAAAAATAATATCCTAAACTTTACCGCATCCACCAATTTCTACTCTTTGTACAACCCACAAATAAAACAAGAAAAACAACTAATGTTAGGCTTACAATTTTTCTCTCAAAAACCATCAAGCCACACATACAAAAGAGAATAAACTACGTCAATTTATAGTTAACGTATGACATAGATATCTTCCAAGTTTCAAGTACTAAGGTGTCCAAGATTTAGAAACTTATCCAATTTTAACCACCAAATATAATATAATATTATATTATATTATATCATATCTTTTCATTTTCAACAATTGGTACATCTTTTGATTTTGACAAATTTTGAGAAAATATCCCAACAATCTCCACATTGACGAAAAACGAGTCAAAACTCAATCATCTATTCTGTAGCTCTTCATCTCGATACTTAAAAAAAGGGGAAAACTTTGACAATCCTAATTCTCAAAACAGATAATTAACATACTCCATCATATAAGTATAATCACTTAGAATTAACGAATTCTAAAAATTTCATCTGCTCATGTCGAATAAATTTGCTGAAATATTATGGTGCAACTCTCTTGCTTGACTTACATAGAAATTCATCAGCCATCGACATCAATTCTACCACATGCCTTGTATTAATGTCAAGCTAATACACATGTGCAAATATAAACCCGCTAGTAGTAACACATCATCTATCATTGCAATTAGCGCATGCTACGATTATGTAAATATTTACTCAAACGACATTATCGTATCCCATAAAGAGAGACATATTGTCTGTATCTGATGTCGAACAGTTAGCCGAACTAGCCGAACTTGCTCCACCTTTTGGACAATTTTTCCTCACGTGACCAGGTTGTCCACAATTCCAACAACAATATACTTTCCTTTTCATGGAGTCATTCTTCTTCCATTTTTCAGCAACAAGTAACGAATTTTCAGATAAAATATTAATTCAACCACTCAACCTTCTTTCTTCAGAAATTAATTTACTTGTAACTTTTTCAAAACTCACAGTTTTTTTCCTATACATCAAAATTGGTTTGATGTGTTCACAGGAGGATGGAAGAGACCAGATGAGTCTTAACGCTTTATCATCATCATCATCATCATCAAGTTTAACTCCAATTGCCTCCAGTTCAGAAATCATCCCATTGAGTACACTCAGGTGGTCTGAATTTTTTGTACCTGCATTCATTTGTAGAGAATGAAATTGTTATTTCAAGTACAATCGATTTGAAAGACTCTTTGTTTGATACAACTGTTCAAGTTTTTTCCAAAGTTCATTTGCAGCAGATATTCTATGAATATTTGCAAGAATATTTTTGGCTAAACATAGACGTATCGTACTTGCTGTTTTCAAATTCAAATCTTCCCAAACCTCATCGCTCATACTGGATTTTTCAGTATCTTTATTAGAAACAGGAGTTGATTTTCCTTTCAAAGCCTTGTGTAGTCCAGATTGAATCAAAACATCCTTTACTTGTACTTGCCACAAGTCAAAATTGGTTATTCCGTCAAAATTCTCTACGTTATATTTGATAGACATATCTACTCTGTGTGCCAACAATCTGAAATAACCTGTCTTTGATACCACTGTTGGAAATTAGGACCAATTCATTTATTGCTCACAAGATCCTTGTTCAGAGAAAAATAACGAAACAGAAAAATATAAAAGATAGAGAGATTTACGGACTGTCAAAGCTTTCACTATATTAAAATTGTTACAATTATATAGATTTCACCTACCCAAATTCTCAAGTATCTCAAGAAAAATAATATCATAAGCTTTACCGTACCCACCAATTTTTACTATTTGTACAATCCACAAAGGATAAAAAAAAAAAAACTAAGATGCTGGACTTACAATTTTTCTCTCAAAAACCCTCAAGCAACACCTACAAATGAGAATAAACTACATCAATTTATAGTTAACATATGACATAGATGTCTTCCAAGTTTCAACTATTAAAGTGTCCAAGATTTGAAAACTTGTCTAATTTTAGCACCAAATATAATATTACACTATTTTATATTATATCATATCTTTTCATTTTCAACAATTAGTGCATCTTTTGATTTTGGCAAGTTTTGAGAAAATATCCCAACATATTGTATATTGTGTGAAGGGGAACTCTAGCAAAGAGAGTCCTCTCCCCCTAGGGATCCCGTTCCCGATTGGGTGTGGGTTAACTGAACTGGACCACTAAACAATTACTCAAAAGATTGTTAATCCTTTAAGTGGCTAATTAACTCCTTTGTTCCTTTGTTTGTTATTTGGGCGACAACTGTGAGGTCGACTTTAATTTTCTTCAATCCTAGAACTCAAAACCTATAAATATATAAATGTGTCCTAAATTTATCACCAACTCCCGATGTTTATTTGGGATCAAAACCCAACATTTTCAAATGGTTGTTTGGAGTAGTTAAACTGTTAATCAATAAGCTTGACCCTCTCTTTATAAGTAAATTGCAGTCATCGTCCCATTTGTTCTCTATTGAATACATATACAAATATTTGGGCGGATTCTCCAATACAATTTATTACCCATAACAAGAAATCTTCTTTGTTAACTCCTTCCATTTTGTATATAACTATCCAATTGTGCTTTGTTTGGATCAGGAAAGAGTGTTTGGTTTAATTTAGAAATATGGCTACTTTTGCTTCTGCCTCTTCTTGCGTTTTAATCAACAGCAAAGAATCACAAAGAAATGGGGTTTCATTGTTTCAATATAATGGTCTTAGACCAGTTGAAAGCATGCAATTTGGTGCAATTATCTGTGACCCAAAAGTCTCCATTTCAACCTCGGGTAAGTACTATCATTTCTGTTCCCAATGTCTTTGCTTTCACTAATAAATGATGTAATTGTGGGTCATTGGGCTGCGTTCAGCCTAATCATACTATTCACTTATTTTTCTCGACCGTGATAGAATATTATGTATTCCATACACCTATTTAGGTTGCTTTAACATTCCTAGTATATAATGAATGTTTTTCGGGACCATTTTTTGATGCATGAGAGAAAGGTTAGGAAAATCTTTATATAGTTATATTCATGTGGAGCCTAATCGTACTTTAAGTCATATTATGGAGTCGTTTTTTGTGTGCAAGAGAGGTGTGAGGGAAACTTGTATTCTTCTTCTCAATTATGGTTAAAACCTGCACCAGCGAGTAGATGTAGCTCTCACATTGGTGGTGCATACTTTGCCTTTTTTCTGATTTCTTGGGATTAGGGCTTTATCCTTAACACCCTTCTATTCTTCTCAGGGGAAACTTCTTATAGGTCTTAATTTGGTGGTTTTCAGTTTTAGGAATTGTAATGTAGGATTTAGAGTTTCTATTTGTTTCACTACACGATTGTGTCGATATTTGTCTCTGAATAAATTGTCTATTCTTAGCAGCAAAATGTGGAAGAATTAAGGCCATGGCTTCTACAGTTTCAGCTCCCAAGCGAGAAAAGGATCCCAAGAAAAGGATTGTCATAACAGGAATGGGACTTGTTTCAGTTTTCGGCAATGACATTGACGCGTTTTATAACAAACTTCTCGAGGGCGTGAGTGGAATCTCACCAATAGACCGGTTCGATGCTTCAGAATTTTCTGTAAGGTTTGCAGGTCAAATTCGAAATTTCTCTTCCAAGGGCTACATTGATGGGAAAAATGATCGTCGTCTAGACGACTGCTGGAGATACTGTTTGGTTTCTGGGAAGAGGGCCTTAGAAGATGCCAGCCTTGGACAAGAAGTTCTTGAAACTGTGAGCCTCTTGCATGTTCAAAAATGAATTTTTTTGATTAGTCTATTGAATATCAGCCAGGCTATTGATTAAGAAAAATGAATCTGGCATGTCATGGGGCTTTTTGAAGACTTAACTTAAGCTTTTAGATGAGGTAGAGAATCAAACATATGACACATTGCTCTCTTGTATGTTGCAGATGGACCGTACAAGAATAGGAGTTTTGGTGGGATCGGGCATGGGAGGCATAACAGCTTTCAGCAATGGAGTGGAAGCTCTAATTCAAAAGGGATACAAGAAAATAACTCCATTTTTCATTCCTTACTCGATCACTAACATGGGGTCTGCATTACTGGCAATAGATACCGGCTTAATGGGGCCTAATTACTCCATTTCGACAGCTTGTGCTACTGCAAATTACTGTTTCTATGCAGCTGCCAATCACATTAGAAGAGGAGAAGCAGATATCATGGTAGCCGGGGGAACAGAGGCTGCCGTCATTCCTACTGGAGTCGGAGGCTTTATAGCATGCCGAGCATTGTCTCAAAGAAATGACGAACCAGAAAGGGCATCACGGCCATGGGACAAACACCGTGATGGTTTTGTCATTGGCGAAGGCTCCGGTGTATTGGTATATGAACTCACTCGTATCACCTATTTGATTATTGATTATGGAAGCATTTATTTTGTGGAAGTTAACTTGGATTATGAACGACAGGTTATGGAAAGCTTGGAGCATGCGATGAAAAGAGGAGCTAATATTATCGCAGAGTACTTGGGAGGTGCCGTTACTTGTGACGCTCATCACATGACTGATCCTCGATCAGATGGACTAGGAGTTTCGTCATGCATAATCAAGAGTTTGGAAGATGCTGGAGTGGCTCCTGAAGAGGTACTAGTGGTTCATACTGAACGTATTCCTCTGACCGGCTCATCTCATTGGTCGTTCAAACGTGGATGATCCACCTTATTGTCATGTGACAGGGGGCAATAGTTGGCTGGTCGATGTTTAACACCGGTAGCTAGCTAGATACAACTAGCAATACCTCTAACTAGGTCACCCCCCTTATGTGACCAAAAGGCGTGAGTCTATAAATGGAGGACCCGCCTTGTAATCAAGGATAAGATATTTTTTCTATTTCTATCCCTAGACAAATTCTTTCTCTAGATCATACGGTATATGTTTAATTTCGTCCATAAGATAAAATTTTACCAACATCACTGTATACTTTAAGTATGGGGTGCACGCATTTTGAACATAATGTCGCCTTAATTAGTTTCTTGTATGCTGATTTGTAAATTCTGCATTTAACAGGTGAATTATGTAAATGCTCATGCAACATCAACCCTTGCGGGAGATTTGGCTGAGGTCAATGCCATCAAGAAGGTCTTCAAGAATACCTCAGAGATGAAGATGAACGGTACCAAGGTGAGAAACCTTTTCACAACACAGATGCAACAAGAAATTAAGCCTTGTTCCCAATAATCTTGGGATCGGCTAGACGAATTCATTTTACGCTACCTCGTTCAGTTTATTTCTAGATCATCTAAAAAAACCTAATTCTTAGAAATCACAAGAGCTGTCATGTTAGTTTTGGTTTATCCCTCCCTCTTTTAATATGTAATGAGTTAACGCCACTCTTGTGAATATGAACCTCTTTAAGTCTACCCAAAACACGTTCCAACTACCTAAGTCGTCATTCTTTAATTTATCTTCAGTCAGTGCGTTTATTCTCGTTTCTTATCCTATCCATCTCAATATGACAACACATCCATCTTAACATTTTCGTTTTTGTTCCATTCATCTTGTGGAAGTTTTGTTGTTTTAATGGCCCAACACTCAATACCAGGTCTAATAACTTTTTTATTCCATTTGCGATCTACTTCTGATAAGCTGCAATTCTAGAAAAACTAATTTCCGATTGTCATGACAATGAACTACATACTCTGACTTTTGTTTTAAGTGAAATGTATTGTATCATCAAGGCTTATTGACTCATAGTTGAATCAAGTATATTCGTCTAATTCTTAGATGCACAATGTTGATGTTATTGCACACTAATGTATCTTAGCCTAATTCTTGAAACTTAATCGACCCCTATGATTCAGTCGATGACCGGGCATGGCCTTGGAGCTGCTGGCGGACTCGAGGCGATAGCAACCATTAAAGCAATCAACACTGGCTGGTTACATCCAACAATCAACCAATATGTACACTACAATAACTCAGTTTTATTTATTTATTTTATGTATTACTTATGCACAATTGTTTTAAATGTGACACTACTGATCATTACTTGTCCTAATTATTCGTCCTGTTCGATAGAACTTGGAGCCCGAGGTTACCATCGACACAGTCCCGAATGTAAAGAAACAGCATGAAGTAAATGTTGGTATGTGATCTTATCCTTAGGTGGTCACGAATTTGTATGGGATTTGCTCTATGCTGAAAAATCAAGAAGGTGTAATTTCTTGAGACTAAAGAGAGAACTTTTTTTTTTTGTGCGCTTGTACAGGTATCTCTAACTCATTCGGCTTTGGTGGGCATAACTCGGTCGTTGTCTTTGCACCCTTCAAGCCTTAAAAAAAAGATGATAAAAGTATCGAACTTAGCTTTTCTCTATGGACCGATTAACGACTCATAATTTTATTGGAAGTGTAATTTAGAGTCGGAGAAGTTTAGTGTCCAAATCGTTTATGCTTGAATCAATTTTTTGGAAAATTGTTGCTTTCACTATTTCATTCCAATTTATCAAGGACCTGATGGGAGTACATTATTCTCTATCATTGAATAAGATTGTTAAAACATTTGACATTTTATTTTCTGAATCTCACTTTTATGAATGCATTAAGTTGTGGCTGGGTAAGTTTAAGAAAAGTTACTTTTAAGCTTAGATATATTTCGTTGAACTAGAAAATTACTTAAAAGTTTATTTAATTTTTTTTTTGGCAGTCAAATGAATACTGCGTCTCGAACATGCTAGTTTGGAGATAACAGACTTTGTGAACCACTAAAAGTGTCTTACATATTGCAGTAGATGTAGATTACTTAAATTTAACAGTAAAAGCACATGGCTAACTCCACACTAATAATTGGGGGTTTGTTATGCTTAATATGTAAAAATAGTTAAACTTTTAGTTTGATATTGGCGAGATGGAGTTAGGTTTTAAATTGGAGTATGAATGCACATATTATCGGGTTAATTTTACTAACAGTCATTGACGTTACTTTAAAATTTTAGAACGATAAGTAAAATTCAAAAATTGTAGTACTGATCATTAAAGTATATAACCATTTCTCAAACAGTTACACTGTTAAGTTCCCAACCTGAAATGGTGAGGTGGCACCTTTAAATGCAGACATGGTACACAATATACCGTTATTTATTGCATGATAGTCTATGTACTTTATGTAATGTTCACTCCAGTCCTTATATTTTTAATTATCTTTTAGTTAAGTCCTCCAAAAATTTCATATTAGGTCCTTAATCTTTTTACATATTTACACTTTGGTCTCCAAAATTTCAATTATCTTGCAGTTAAGTCATCCAAAAATTATATCTTAAATCTCTCAACTTTTTACATCTTTACACTTTGGTCCCCAAATTCTTGATTTTGCCGTTTTTTAATAATAGTCAAATGAAGATTTCATCCCTAATTTTTTTGTCAACTAATTTGTCATGTTTCGCGACAACGTAACCACAAAACCTGGATTCGTTTAGCGATGTTGTCGTTGCCACCACCACGATCACCACTACTCAAAGTAGGAAGCTTCATTTCACGAACCATTTTTTTTATAATTGAGAATAAATTTATAGGGCTCTTCGATAGCATAAGATCCATGATTTGGAAAATTATAATATAATACCATTTATACACTAAAAGTACAATTAAAATTCAAAGCGTTTGAAATTTTGACAATATTGCGTGACTTTGTAAAAATAATTATAACTCGATGTAGGAGATTCCGTTTTACGAACCGTTTGTTTGATTTGAAAACAGATTCGGAGACTTTTCTCCCTGTAGGTGTCCAACCATCAATAACGTGTTATCATAGTAAAGGAGGTCAAAAAATGCCATTATCTTAAAAAATCTTTTGGAACTCTAATAAAATAGTCATGATAAAAATCTACTTGCATAACAAATTTGATAAAGTGAACAAAACAACATTTAATAATATTTAACAATAAAAAAGTACAAATATATCGGTTGCGATCTAATCGTTTGGGGATTCAAATTGCACAAATCATCTTCTTCCCTCCTTAGGTGGTCAATAAACTCTTTTTCTAGAGTGGACATATTTTATTCTCAACCAATATTCTCCAAACAACATATGGTCCAAGAAGCAATTTTGTGCACCCAATTGTTTGATAACCTACTTATGACCCTCTCAATAAAATAAGTGATTTTCCAAGTCAAAACTGCACCAATTCTGCCACACATACACAAACAAGAATTGATGCTTTTAGACTCATTCTAATATATTAACAGCTTGTTTTGACTGAGCTTAAATTGTAATTTAAATTATTTTATAAAAATTATAACTTATTATTAATTTATTATCTACACATTTTATAAAATTTTATGATTTATAAGTACTTAAAAATAATTTTAGCACTAACTTTCAAGAATTGGCAAAGACTTGACCATTTGTTATACATTCGTAGTCTGTATAATTTTGTTGTAAAACTCTTCCAACGTGTTCAATATATCTGTTTAACATGAACCAATCAAATTTATTCCAACGTATGTTTGAATATTTTTATTTTCTCGTTATGTTCGAGTCAAATATATTAAAAAAAATAAAATCAATTATTGCAACAAGAAAGATCAAGAAAACGAGATTCTCAAATGTATAGTGCAATTACCTTGTCGGGTAGTAAAAAATACAAAAGTCTCTTAATTTTGGTGGGGAGCAACAAATTCTATATTTGATCTCAATGAAAATAAGAAAATCGGGGTCTTGATCATTGTGATGTGAAAAACTTGAATAAGACAAATGTGTCCTTAATTTTAATTATTAAAAAATTGTATTTAAATTTCTAATTTTTACAAAATGTACAAATGTGTCAAGTATATTTATTAAATTATATTTAATTTTATATACTATATATATCATTATAGTCATGTGAATTAAATTCTTTATAAGAGAACAATATAAAATAATTATGCTTTAAATATATGTAATTGTTATGTGATGCGATGTGAAAAACTTGAATAAAAATTAAGTTAAATAAATAACAAAATGACGTATATAATTTTATTATATTGAATCTCAATCTTATTATATTTTTATTTACATAAAAATACTAATAAAAATTAATTTACACATTATGTGTTCTTTATTTTTGATCAATAATAAAACAATAAATTAAAATATGAAAGAATATTGTTGGAACTCTAATATTTGTAGTTAATAAACGAATAGCTCCATTAAATAAAAGTATTTGAGCATCAAGTTTGTGACAAAGTTATTTCTTTTTATATTGTAACGATGAAATAAAATTTTAAATTTTAAATAATATAATTACTTAATAATAAAAAAATAAATTTATTTAACATGTTTGTTAATAATTACGAACTTAAATGTTAGTTATTTTACAATAGTTCTCAAAATATACCAATTTTTTTTTTTTTTGTATATTATCAATTTTGGTTAATAAAGTGTTAATAAAAAAAAACTTATTAATTTCTTTTAATTTTTTATAAAAACTAAAAGTATCGGCCTCATTTGTACTTTTTGCAAATGTTAGGAATCCAATTACAAATATTTTTAATTAAAATTAATGGCATATTTGTTTTTTTTTTTTCAAATAAGGACCAATTACTTACCAAAACACATATGTTTGGAACTTCCATGCTAAAAAATAAATATTAAGAATCATTTCTACACTGAAGACAAAGATTAGGAACTATTTGCACCAATAATAAATTGTTAGCATACATATTATGTCATTCACAAGAGTAGGCTCATTCTCAAAGATTTGATATATTGGCTGGTCTTAAAAGAAAAAGTAATAATACTACTGATAATATCGGGACGAGAAATCAAAAAATATGTACACAAAAAGCATTTTGATTGACATTAGACTCAACTAACCACTTGTCAACACAGTGGGTAACTAAGTAATACCTAGCCACCAAGACTAGATAGAGCTTAGTGCATTGTACCTTGCATGCATTTTTACCCTGTCTGACTACGGCTGGCTAGGATGCAACCTCACCCTACCAGGCCATGGCCAGGTAGGATGATATTTTATCCTACTTAGCCCACATAGTCGGGTAAGCGCTACTTTACCATTCAACCTTAAGGCTAGATAAGGTACGATTGCATCACACCAGCCACTGATGCCTTCTTTCCTCAAGTGGAGTACATGGTCGGGTAATATCCACGGCCATGCACAACATTGGTAGATTTTCTTTTGCAAAACCAGATTAGAAGCGAGCTCCTCGTCGTCTGAAATGCTCACACTAAGGCAAGTTAGTCCTAAATACAATGTCTGAAGATGTGACAAATATCTATAGATCCTATTATTATAGTACTAAGACAGACTAATCTTAGATCTAATGTCCGAAAATATGACACAAGCTCAAAGATCCATTGCGCCATCTCATCAAGATCAACTCCTATATAAGGTGATGATCCCAAGGCATTTTATTTGTGATGATTCTCCATTTACTAACTTACATACTTGCGATATTTCTCTCTTTAAAAATGAGCTAATTCTCGTATCGGAAGAATAACGGAGAAAGTTCTCCACCTTTTTTTTAGGTTATTGGAGTATCGAAAACACACTCCCAATTCTCAAAGTAATATTTCCGGCGATTTTATTTTCATAGGCATTATCAACCAATTTGTACAAATTGAAAACATACCACGCACAACCGAACACATAGCCACTAAGAGTTGGCCGACTTCGAAAAGTTGGGTTCACTTTAAATAAAAATGTGAGTTGGACTACCATTTTGAAATAAATTGAAATTAGTCAATCAATATAAAATAAACCTATATATTGAGTGACTTAAAATAAAAATCTCTCCCTTCAAACATTAATCTTAGCACCTAAGCAATGTGTACTCTTCACCTTCTTATCTTCTTACATAAATATGACCTTCTAGAATCATAATTATCAAAAAGAAAAAAGAAAAGAAAAAACAAAAATTCAACTCCCCCACTATCTCACTCATTACAGTCCACGTCTTCTCCTTCAAACCGCGTTTCTGTCGTCATCACTCTCCATTTCTCTCACCTAAACGCTATATTTATTTTTAATTCAAACTTATAATTTTTCTGCCTTTCCTTTTCTTTTGCACAGTGTATTTTCCACACTAGGTTTCCCAAATCTACACGCCATCTCGTGTTCCCTTTCCTTGAAATTTCCTACTTTTCTGCCTTAAATACCCACTCCCGGACCATTTCTTACACATAATATCGTTTCAGAATCAACACATAATTAATTCTTGTATTCAGAGTTGAAGAGGAAAAGTTAAAAGGAAATGGAGAATGGAAATCAGTCGTCTTTCTGGCAATTTAGCGATAATCTTCGGCTTGAAGGAAGCAATTTGGAGACTCTTTCTTTGAATGACTCAATTTGGAGCACCAACCATTCGACGAAACGCCCCACTGAGCAGAGGCGGAATTTTGACATAAGGGTCGGTGGCAGTAAGGTCAATAATACTTCCAATTCAATCAACACAGTTGATAATTCCAAGTCTTTCAATAGCTTCAATTTTGGGTTCAGCAATGATGGATGGAAAGCTGGGTTGAATGGTAATAATAATTCTGGGTATGGGTCTGTTGGGTTAAACGGTGAGGTCAATTCT
Source organism: Forsythia viridissima (assembly GCA_030279155.1). NCBI lineage: Eukaryota > Viridiplantae > Streptophyta > Magnoliopsida > Lamiales > Oleaceae > Forsythia > Forsythia viridissima. The sequence goes on along the minus strand of CM059041.1, from coordinate 874,211 downwards.
TTCAATTCAATCAACTCATCCTTCAACAGCCCAGTTGATGATTCCAAGTCAGATTTCAATAGCTTCAACTTTGGGTTCAGCAACGATGGATGGAAAGCTGGGGTAAACAGTAATAGTAATAATTCCGGGTACGGATCCGTCGGCTTGAACGGTGGGTTCAACAAGGGAATTTACTCGACCCCGTCTCTGAATTTTAACAGTTACAGTAAGGTTAAGAATCTTAACAATGTTCTGGCGAATGGGAAGGTAAATAAAGTTGGTAGAAATGAAGATGAACATGGCTATGTCGGGAATAAAATTGGAAAGAAGAATAAGAATAACAAGGAAAGTAATAATAACAGTAATGGTGAAAATAAGAGTGCTTCCGACAAGAGGTTCAAGACTTTGCCACCCTCGGAATCTCTGCCTAGAAATGAAACAGTTGGTGGGTATATTTTCGTGTGCAACAATGATACAATGCAAGAAAATCTCAAGAGGCAGCTATTTGGTATGTATGTCATTATTTATTACTTCCTTCTCTTTGATTCTTTTGCTATGTTTTATTCCTGTCTACTATTTGGTAATTTGGATTAGACAGTTGGATTAGACAGTGTTAAGGTCGATAAAAAAGTTAAAAAATATTTGTCTATTATAGTGTTAATGGATATAATCATGCTCACAAGTCTATGTTTGGTTCATGTGAAAATCTTTTTTATTACTAATTTTGGAATGTGAAAAGAGTTCTTCGATATTTTGTTTTTGAAGAAAATGGTTTCAATGATATGATGTTTCGATTTGATTGAATTAATTTTTCTGTTGCTTTGTTGTTAGCATGATCTATGCAATCTATTACTGTGTATTGTGTAATTTATCTACTGAATTTGTAATTATGAATCTGACAAAAATGAAAACAAGTTCCTTATACAAAGAACTGTTGTTGGGAATTCGGAGTTAGTCAAGAAGAGAAGCATATTTATCCGAATTTAATTTGAATTGCCAATGATTAAATCTTTCAAATATTGGATCTACTGTGGTGCTTCCGTTGACATGTTTTACAAATGTTCTCTTTTCAGGCTTGCCTCCTCGTTATCGAGATTCAGTCCGAGCAATAACTCCGGGATTACCTCTCTTTCTCTACAACTACTCGACTCACCAACTTCATGGAGTTTTTGAGGTTTGTACTAACTACTAAACTATGTTATGTTCAAATCATACCTACTTTTGTCGAGCTGTTGGAGGTTACATATTTGGAGTTGAGAAGGATAAAACCTTCCTTCGATCAATATGTGTTTTAGTTTTAGCTTATATTGAAAACATACCCAAAAGCCTTGCCCTGGTATGAGGGATATGGTTGTTACCCATCTCACTTAAATTGTACATGCTTGCTAAATTCATTTGTGATTCTTTCAGGCTGCGAGTTTTGGTGGCACAAATATTGACCCAACAGCTTGGGAAGACAAGAAAAACCCTGCTGAATCGCGATTCCCTGCTCAGGTGTGTTACTAGTCATTATTCATACTATGAACTTTGTGCATGGTATGTTGAAATGAGTGGAGCCTAATCATACTATACACTTATCTCATCGACCACAAACTTTTTAGGTGTATTAGGGTTTAGGGTTATGTTGGGCACTCAAACATGTATTAAGTTGGCCTAATCCATACTATATAAAGGATTTACTAAGGGAACGTGTTTTGCGTGCAAGAGAGGTGTGAGATATCCATTTTCATCTTCTTCTTAATCACAGTGAATATCTGTAGCTATCCATGGACGTAGCTATCACATTGAGAGAGTGAACCTCTACATGGCTATACATCGTTTATCATGGCTCTTATGAGTAGGAATTAGTGCTTAATCCATAGCACGGTATTCAAAACACAAGGCCCAAGCTTGTATAATAATACATGTTGATAATGGTAGTTTATTGTCATCCTTATTTACAATACAAAGAAATTGTGCAAAATAAATTGAGTTGTATGAAACATCATACTAGCTGTAAATCAGGATAAATGTTTAGAGTTCCATTGTTTTAAATGATCTTCGGTTACTGGAATGATTTTGAGATTTACGGATATGTTCGTTTGCAGGTGCGTGTGATTACAAGAAAAGTCTGTGAGCCTTTGGAAGAAGACTCTTTCAGGCCAATTCTTCACCACTATGATGGTCCTAAGTTCCGCCTCGAATTAAATGTCCCCGAGGTATTTGTCCGTCTCCTTTGTCAAGAATCCGTTACTTCAACAAAACTAAGGACCTGTTTGACATGGATTATAAACTGGTTTATTTGACCAATTTTGGTCAAAAATGTCATGCTACAAGGCCAAAAATTTGGTCAAATAAATCGTTTTTGGTCAAATAAACCATTTTGGTCAAATAAACTAGTTTATAATCTATACACGGGCTTTAAACTAAATCTCATGGAATCATATTGAATATTTTTTACTACACATTATATACCTATGTGAAAAACTGATAGGTATGTTTGGTACGCACTACAATTTTTGTACACGATAACAACCAAGATCTTAACTTAACCCTATCGTGTACTCTCGAGCTTAATGTAACAAACATGCCATTAACCGTCTATCCTGTTTTGGTTATTGCAGGCAATCTCGCTCTTGGATATTTTTGCAGATGACAAAACATTGAGCGTTTGAGGCACCGGAGCGGAGCGCACAGTATACACACTATACAGCACAGAATGAACTACGAAGAGAAATAGGAGTACAGAGTTGTGCGTTTGAAGCACACTGAAGTTATACAAGTAAAGAATAGGCAATAACTATCAGTAAATATAAATCTATGTAATGTAAAAGTCTTGTATGATGAGTTCAAAACTTCCTTTTTTTTATTTAATATGGCAAGTTGGAAGACACTTTATTTATAAATAAAAATTAAAAAACTGAGTTTATCTTATTGTGTTGGCATGTGTTTTCCTTTGATTCTATCCTAATTACTACTAAAACGTGGACTGTACTTCTTTGTTTTGTTCTTCGTCACACCCAAAAATCATCTTGGGTGCCTGTAGTTACATTTAACGAGTCTTTTAAGATTATCACATGAGTACTAGGATTATATGTATTTGTGTAGACGCCAAATAACTTTGGACTGGTTAAAGATATTTAATTTTATAACAATTGAAATGTCGGACGATGGTGGTTTGTTGGCATGGCTAAATCACTAATCCATCGTTTTCAAAATTATATTTGAGAATATTTTGTTGTCCCTTTTTATTCAATATTCACCACACAGCTGTATTTTGTGTACGTGTGCTTCCTAAAAACAAGGCTCATTCTTGTTTTTTCTGAAAACCGTGGAACATTTTAATATATATCTTATCTTGACTATTATTGCGCTACTTAGTACTAGATAGACGACTTGGTCAAAGTCCAAACGAGAGCTCTATTAACCAATTGTATTCATCTTCAAAGATGATGACAAAACAAGAATGAGCCCAGGTGGTTTAAGGGCATGTTTGATCAAGAAGTAACTTTTGTATTATCTGGGTACCCACAAGTTGTATGCATCAAAATCTACAAAATTGTGGGTCTCACAACTTATAAGACATAAATAAGTTCGGAATTTTCAATTTATTTGATTTATAATCTGCTGAATCTACAATTGTATGAATTTGATTCACACAATTTGTGAATATATGGGTTATATTAAGACCACATTTAATTTTTATTTATTATCACATTTATGTCTTTTTTTTAATCGAATTCTTATCATTAACCTTCTATTAATTAGTGCATATGGTTTATAATAATGATTTTCATTCGACATTTTATTATTGTGCTCTAAAATGAGAAACATATATTTTGTATTTATTTATTTATTTACTTATTTAAAAATATAGAGAGATAAGATAAGTTCTTTTACTCACTCTTAACGATTTTTTTTGGATAGTAACAATTTCTAGAAATTTTATGAACAAAGTAAAACATACATAAATGAAAATAATGTAATCAAATGCATAAAGATTAAAAATAAGAATTTTTATTTTCAAAATGGATAACACTCTGTTAATTATTATTTTAAATATAGTTTGAATCCCTTCTTTAATCTTGAGAGATTGGACTTATGGCGTCTCAACTTGAATAGCTTTAATTTCAAGCAATATTTTAAAAAGTATAAAACATAGCTAGACATGGAAGTTGAGTTTCAAATTTTTAAGACATGAGCAAGACGAAGACAGAGTGGAAACAAAAATTATTTTTATTTTTAATATTATTTTAAAAATAAAAATAGAAACTCACGTCTACACGAAGCTAGGCATTCTCTTTTCAGTTAACAAATACAGTCGATTATTTAATTACATGCTTATGACCTAAGTGAAGCGTAGAAGTCATGCCTAACATTTAAAAGTGATTTTTAAAACATTGATTTCAAATACGTGTTTAGTATGCTAAATTGAAAATTCGTTGTATTATTTTTGTACTAAAACTTAAAAAAAGGTAATTTTGCATTTGGCCGCCTAGATTGCATTTTTCAACGTTGAATTCGTTGAAAAGACATTAGGTAAATAAATTTGTCAATTAGTAGACAGTTGAAAATTTAGATGTAGGAGGGAATCCGAAACCGGCCAGATGCAAGCCCCCGGTTCATATTATTGCATTTGGCCGCGCCAGAAATGTCGTGATATGAGAGTATTTTATTCTCAGGATCATGCGTCCCAACGTGTTAATCCCTTAAATTTTGCACACAAAATTTCAAAAAGCAACGCAAAAAATGTCTCTTCTGGCACATTCTCTTGTCTTCTTCCCATCCAAATCCGTGACCCTTTGAATTTTAATTTAAGATTATTGCATAAATCTGGTATTTAAAACATTCTCTCAAGTACGAATAATATTAATTTTTTGATTAAAAACACTAATCACGTCCACAATTTTTTATACTATGTTAACCTAATTATTTTATTTAAAAGTCTAAATTGATAGAATAGAAACACATATATTTGTTAGTTTAAAGAATCGGCTAAGACGGCCTATTCCAAAAAATAGAAATTATAAAATTAATTATCTATATTGAATCTCTCGACTTCAATATAGATCACAAAACATTCTAATAGTGATCAAGCATAAAAACATTAGAAAAATGAATAAAAAATAAAAAATAATCAACCTAAAAACAATTAATTACTAAAATGAAAAAACTTCTAATTAATTAGGTTTCACCGTTCATCCTAGCAATAAGTAATTTAGCCGAACATGATTTTGTAAAATAATACAAAAATTGTATTAATCATATTCTGGATGAAAAAGAAGAAATTAGAGATACAACCCGTGATTTCGGCCCAAGAATCTTCAATCTGTTTCTTAATCTTCGATTATTCTCCTGTATCTTCTTCCCAAAATTTGCCTCTTGCGATATGTATATTCCCTTGGACGCAGTTCTTTATTTTCTTTCTTTGATATTTACATGCCAAGTCCTTCAAATTTCTCTGTCTTTGTATTTAAGTTCTCTTTTCTTTTGTTTTCTCTCTTCTCGTTAGACCGACACTTGATTTTAATTATTTCCTAAAACGATAATAAACAACACATTATTATACTGAAAACATGCAAAAGTACTCATAATTGTCCCTTTTTGTGAGCTTAGATAAGTACAAATTTGTACTTATGAGATATATATATCAAATGATTGTTTACCTATTATCTAATTATAAAGATAGACATATTTCTATATATATATATTAAAAAAATTAATTATTATAGTTGGAACAATAAATATTATTTACGTTTTTTCTTATGTATTCTTATATTAATAAAATGATGATTGATATTTGTTGATAACAAAATACGTTAAATAAAGATATATTAAGAAATTAACTATATTATAATTTAGGACAAATAAATAAATAAAGTTGTATTTTGTGGTACAAAGGAAATATTTTTTTATAGATTAGTGATATAGCACCTATAGTGAGCACAGCACAAATTATGGTGTGCATGGTTCTATATCACTGCTCTTTCTTTATAATATATTTTCGGACTGTTTTTAGAATATTGGTAAAAATTTAAACATTGTCTTTCTTCCCTTCCAAATCCGTGACCCGGCTGAATTTGATTAACGATTTTTTGCATAAATACAACCACAATTCTTTGCTTTCAATGAGTAACAAAGAAAAATAGTTGCAGAAAATAGAATTGCAATGGGGAATTGCTCTCTCAAATCTGTTTCCGATGCTGCAGAACGGCTCGATTTTATCCGGATTATGACGGATTCTGGTGACATATTAGAATTAAAAGGCCCTAAATTAGTCCGGGAAGTTCTTGATAACTTTCCAGGATACAAAATTTTTCGGCAAAATCAAATTTCTTCTCCATTGTTTGATCATCAGCTACTTGTTGATGGCCAATTTTACTATCTTTTACGATGCAGTGATGAAAAAATGAATCAGGCTTACGAGCGGTTTGAAGATTTTGAGGCTGTTACGAGATTGGGAAATCGAAGAAAAGGTGTTTGGAGGGTGAAATTGGTGATCAATTCGGAAAAGCTGGAGGACATTTTATCAGAGGAAGTGAATACAGAGGCCTTCATTGAGCATATCAGGATTGCTGCAACTGCAACTCCTGGTGGAAAAAAAAGGTCAACTGGGCGGTGGCGTTGACGGGCACAGGGGGCGCGGCCTGTGCCGGAGGATAGATTTTGTACCTGAGGTGTATGAATAATCTACTTTTTCTTTTTCTAATTTTAACTAAAAAAAGTTACTTTTTTCACAAGTAACTTTTACCTGTAAATTAACTTTAATTATTTAATAATAACTTTTATTTTTGAGACTTACTTTTTTACTTATAAGTTAACTATTCAAGCTTAACCAAACATTCTTGATGAATACAATTGACCAAACACTAAACTCTCCACTTACTAACATGAATGATGTAGAATAAGAGTATGTTTGTATGTGTTTATAAGTATTTATAAGCTTATCAAACATCATTTTTATCCACATATTTCGTAAGACTACAATTTTTATCTATTTTTTATCTACACGAACTCACTGCTTATAATCTACAAAAAATACTTACCAAACATATTCTACTCTAAGATAGTTCCTGCCCCCAAGGGGCAGGAGAACATTTACCCACCATTGACGTGGCAAGCTCCACGTCAGCGGCCATTTTGTGTTAAACACAAAATGGTTCACCTCGGCTAGGAACCCAAATTTTGAAGAAGAAGCTGCCGAAGAGAGAACCACCGGTCTGTGCGACCACGCGCAGATCATCGGATTTGCGCAACCAAGCGCAAATCCGACTGGATCTGCCGCTCATTTGTGCACACAAAATGGATCACCCCGGCCAGGAACCCAAATTTTGAAGAAGCAGCTGCCAAAGAAAAACCCACCGTAGAAAACCACAAAATCTGCGCGATCGTCCGCCGCGCAGTTCCGGTGGATCCACGCCGCCGGCCTGCGCGACCACGTGCAGATCATCGGATCATCGGTCTGCCACTCGGTTGTGTAGATTCGGTGATCTGCAAGACCGGATCTGTTCTTGGTCGCGCATATCTCCAGTATTTTTTTTTTTTTTTGTGGTTGATGATGGTGGTTTTTTGGTGGTTGATGATGAATGGATGGTTGATGGTGACGCGGATCCAGCTGGAGCTTACCGCCTCAACGCAGATCCAGCGAGACCTACGCTGTCGGCATCTTTTTTTATTTTTATTTTTTGTTTCTTCTTCTTTACAGAAATGGCAGCTTTTTCTACTTTTTTATAGTAGCTCCGGTAGATTTTTTTTGAGTTTTGTGCGTTAGTGGATTCCGGTGGTTGATGATAGAATGGAGAAGGTTGGTGGTTGGTGGTGATTTTCCGGCGAGGGCAATGCCAGACGAAAAGTTCCTGGCCGGGGTGAACCATTTTGTGTTTAACACAAAATGGCCGCTGACGTGGAGCTTGCCACGTCAGCAGTGGGTAAATGTTCTCATACTTTTTGAGTGCAGGAGAACGGAACTCTTTAAATTGGATGAGAAGGAGACTATTTTTGTGGGGGACAGATGTTTTTATGCCTTTCAATATCTTTTATCACTCATTATGTTTAGTAGGAATTGATTTGAGTTCTTATCAGATCCAATCTCATTACTCATAGCGCAACCATTTACTAAAGGTCACATCTTTCTAATATGCATCTCATTAGCAGCATCAAGTTATTATTACTTGTTTAGTAGAAATTATTTTTTTAGATTATTAATAATGATAGATTGTAGATAAAATGTGAATATAATTTTTGATAATACATAATGTGTGAATAAAAATAATATTTAACTAACTTATAAATAATTATAAATACTACCAAATATACTATTGTTTCACGTTTGAACAAGCATAGTAAAAGAATGAAAAGTGAAATACAAACTACATTACTTTAAAATCACTCTTTCACACCAACGAACAGCCTAAATGCAAGTATCAATTGAAATATGCGACCCCAGAGAGCGTGTTTGATATATAGTATGAATAAAATTAGATAGTACAATATTCAAAATTTTAACTTCTTGCTTTTGCGTCCCCCACACCCCCACCCCCACCCCAACCCCAACCCCAACCCCACCGTAAAGCCAGCCTTCCTGCTTGTCCAAGGAAAGGAATAGCATGTCTAACCATGGCCATTTTCCACAACTTAAAGACAAAACATGATTGAACTGTAACTAAAACTGATTCAATGTACAAGAGACTACAAAATGTGGGGCAAAATCAAAAAAGAAGCCAGTTTTCTTTTCATTTATTATTTCTTCTCACAACAGGTCTGTCTGGTATTCAAAAGAACAGTTCTCCCTGAATATATATATATATATATATATATATATATATATATATATATAGAACATTCCATATTGATACAATTTTCAATTTAGCCAAACCCACCTGACAACACTTCCCGAGGAATTTTTGGTCCAAAGATGGCAATTTAACAGCCATGGACATGAAAACAGCAGGACTGGTGACAACCAAACAGAAAACGACATAGCTAAGGGAGTAAGACAGTTCCTCAGTTAATTGGTAGACTCAGCTTCGTAACCATATGGGTTCTTGCTCGCCCAGTTCCACTGATCTCGGCACATCTCTTCGATGCCATATTTTGCCCTGCAAACACAAGGAATTCTGTCAGGAAAGTGAATGTGGTATAGCATTATATCGCCCAAGTGTCAAAAGGTCCGACCGGGATGGAACCAGAGGTAAAAAATAAATAAATAATTATACTTATATAACATATAAAAAATGTATAAATATAAAGTTAATTTTACTTCAGAAACCACTAGTCTAGAGCATTACGAAATTGTTGTATCAATAGCAACTTTGAAGTCTAACCAATATTATGAAAACTACACCATGTTTGGTAAGTAGAATTGGATAGGACTATTGGATAGGACTAGACACGACACTACTATGAACAAGATTTTAGCTTTTTTTTATTATTTGATATTGTCCAGTCTTGTTCAACCGAGCACTTAAAAGTAATAATTTTGCACTTCATAGGTATCTCAAAATTGTGTTGCAATGAGGTCAATACTTACTTCCAATTCAACTCACGCTCGGCTTTCTCTGTTGAAGCATATACAACCTCAGCATCACCAGGTCGTCGACCAGCCATCACCACGGGGATTTTCTAGACAAGCAGAACAAAAAAATTATGATTACCCTAAAGCGGAGATAAGCAATGCATAATTAAATGCTAACCAATACATGCAGAGCAACAATTATGACATGTTTGGTCAAAACTAAATATTTCAACAATTATACCTTCCCAGATGCCTTCTCAAATGCAGCTACCATTTCCAAGACTGACGTACCCTTCCCTGTCCCCAGATTGTATACCTCACAGCCTGCAGTCCATATATTTCATTGAAATTAAGCCATAGTGGAAAACCACCAGCAGATACAACGCAAGCAGAGTAGGTAATTATTGAAATTCCTAACAGTTTAGGAGTAATAGGAGTTATAAGATGTTTTTAGTGTACTTTGTGAACATAAAAAATGCTACACACACGTGTAGAAGACAAACTAAGCTTGTAACACGATGATGTAATAAGAAAAAGGAACACTTGAGAAATTTGTCAAAGAAGTGTGAAAACTAAGTATCTAGGATGCAGTTGTACAACATAATCCTCTTTTACTGCGGCTGTAATTACAGTAATCACCTGCATCCTGGTTCCTTCATATGCTAATATAATCCTTCTAAAGCCCAATGATGCTCATTCAGCTTACTGACTGAAGTGTAACGTACTTCACAATAAATCAATCATTTTTAACTATGCAATTTTATTGAGAGAATTATGGGCAGGAATGTGTTGGTTCTAAAAACATGAATCAGGAAATGAACATGTTTGAAGCACACAATGTAGCAGACTTTACAACTAAACTGAAACAAGTCAAGCATTGGATTTTGAATGCCAAACCTTACACAAGCCTTCCTCAATTTCCCAATCAAAAGGTTAAAAGTCTCCAGCAACAATTCTCACTGTCATACGCAAGTGTCAAAAAACAATTATATGTCTTTAAAAAAAAGGTATTCAACAAATAGTCTATCAACTCATGTAGTGAAGTCATATAAGAAAATTTAACATCAAAGGTTGTTGAGCAGAAATGTCTCACGAAAAAAGACAGGTAAGGAAGTACTCTACATTCTCTTCAGTCCATACCTATAGAAGGATCAGATAGCTTGCTCAAAGCAGCAATATGGCCATCTGCTAAATCCACAACATGGATGTAATCACGTACCTGAAAACATAAACACCAATAATTATATTGGTACATTGAGAAGAAGAAAGCTAACTGCATCTCTGTGTCCAATATTTTTGGCATCCTTTGTCACTTTCCAAAAGGAGTCCAAGATGATGTTGGACTCAATAGTCTACACACAACCTATCGAATGACTAAAAATTGGCAGCAATGGAATGCCAATAACAATGAATAGAACAGAAAAATAAGCAACTACAAGTATGGTCACCATCGAATGCTGACCAAAATGGCTTACCCCTGTGCCGTCTTTCTTTGCAAAGTCAGATCCAAAAACTGTTAGTGAAGGTCTCCTGCCAACAGCTACTTGTTGCACAAAAGGCATGAGATTATTCGGAATTCCACGTGGATCTTCACCAATATAGCCACTAGCATGTGCACCAGCGGGATTGAAGTACCTCAGCAATATGATTTTCCATTCAGAGTCAGAGCTATAGATATCACGGCATATTTCTTCAATGAGAAGCTGAAAAATCAATATAACGAAGGTGAACTCCAGTAAGATAAATTTGATAGCAACTCAGACAAGGGAACCAGAAGAAAGAAAAAGCGGAAACATACACACAGAAACAGAGGTTATAAATGTCAGTAGCGTAGGCTCTGATAGGGATTAAGCCCTAATCATAATCCCAAAAGCATCCCAAAAGCAATAATGAACGAACAAAACACAAAAATGCAGGTTCACCACCAATGTGAGAGCTACGCCCACTTGCCGCTGTAGATTTTTCATAATAACGAAAAAGGAGAATTGCAAGGTTTTCCTCGTGCCTCTCTGCCCGCCTCTCTGTTTTTTTCTCATACATGAAAAGACAGCCCCTGTATTTCCTATCTATAACGAAGGAAACTAGGGCAACTTAATCAAACATATGAGCGTACAATAAGCTCCACAATTCAAACTGGTTCTTTATGTGTTCCCATTTCTTGATTTCAAGAAAAGGAACAAAGAAAATTTTGTTCTGGTTCCTTATTAATTCACATGCAAGCATCATCCATATCTTCAGATTAGCTGCATTCTGAAAAGCATTCATGTAAAATTGAATCTAAGACTACCTTTTTCTGGTTTGTTATTAATTCACAAGCAGGCATCATCTATTTCTTCAGATTAGCTGCATTCTGAAAAGCATTCACGTAAAAATAAATATAAGTATACCTTTGTTCGTCCATAGGGATTCGTAGCAGATATAGGAATTTCCTCTGTGCATGGCACCACTTTTGGCCAACCATAAACTGTTGCTGATGAAGAAAATACAAGCTGCAATGTTCAGAATAACTGAAAACAGTGAGGACCAGAAAATGCAACTGAAAAACAACATTATGAGAGACAGCAGATGGGAAAGATAAGTACTTTTTTACATCCATGTGCAGCCATAACTTCGAGAAGAACAATTGTTTCAATGAGGTTATTATTATAATACAGCAAAGGTTTCTGGACACTTTCTCCAACAGCTTTTAAACCGGCAAAATGAATAACAGCATCAAACCTGTATTGGATGCGAAATTGGCAAACAAGAAAATGTTAGAGTGGTGCAAGAGGGACCCATATAAACAAAAGTTTCTCCAATAATTACTAAAATCCCTGTGAATTGAAAGGCATTGTTTCCATCCTAATACTGATATTATAGCTAATTAACGTCGACATTTTTTCTCATAGAAACCAAAGTTCAATTCAAGTGTGACTCCGGAGGTTCAAAGTGAGAAAGTGGTGGCTTTGAATCAAAATATTCCCAAAGTAATTCAAAGAAAGTATATGCACATGCACCTAAACTTTAGTCTAGGATATCAGTGAAGAAGCCAGTTTCTCAAATTACAGGAAGGGAACAGAATCTGCAGAAACAAGTACAGGGAAACTTTAGAATTTAACCATTGGCTTGACTTCATTTTCTACTGATCTTTAGCCATATTTGAAAAACTTTTGGACTAGATCCTCAAGAAAAAACTGAAGAAAATCAGTTTTATTTCACCATCCCTTTTCCTCAATAATATCAGGGTTCCCAAATAACCCACTATACGTACTAATCCAGGAATCTTTCTCATTAAAGTCTTCAAATCTAGTTTTTGAGGTTAAAATGAATAATTGACACAACACCACACAGACTTACTTTTGAGAAGCAAAAATCTTTTCAAGCGCAGGCTTATCGCGAAGATCCATCTGCAATCAAGCCCAACAATCATATTCATCAAACTCAACAATCATCAAAATCAACACACATTTACAATGATCTGAAAAAGGAAAATTTACAAGCACTAGTAAAATCGAATACAGATCAAAAGAAAATCAAGTAATTCAAGATCCCCCAACTTCCCACTTTTTTATCACTCTTCACTCCACAAAGAGCATACACTTCATAAAAATCAAACCTTTGCACTGAAAAACAACTCCACAGATCAATCAACAAAAATGGGAAAGGAAAGGGATAAACAAACTAACAGACACAGATCAAACAACTATCAAGCCTTAAAATCACCCCATGATTGCATAAAATCGCAACTTTCCCCACAACTTAACTCCTCAATTTAACCTGTCAAAATCAAACTTTACACCAAAACACAACTCTAAAACCCAAAATAAAAAAACCCCCCAAAAAGCTTTTCCACAAAATTAAAGCTGCAATTAATAATAAAAAAAAACCTGGTGAAAGGTGAGGTTGGCGCCATATTCACCAGCGAGTTCCCGGACTCTCTTGACGGCAATTTCGGAAGAATTGTCCAAATTGTCAACCACCACAGTCTTATACCCGCCCAGCAGCAATTGCAGCACTGTGTGACTCCCAATGTACCCTGCTCCCCCAGTCACTAGTATACTGCCCGACATCGTTTCAATTAAATTCTTGCACACAAGAAACTATAGCAACTGTAGAAAATTGTGGAGAAGTGTCTTGAGCACTGACTAGGATCAGACTCTATATATATACACACACGGGGACGTGTATAGAACATTGTAATACACGCAAATTTTTGTCGTTTTATTACCATTGTATATGTATATTTCTGGGTGGGGTTGGTGGTTGAGTGGGCGAGGGGATTTTTTCCAAAAAATAATTTATGAAGAAAAAATTGAATGCAACCACGAGATTAGGGATTTGTTGTCTTGATAATAACTACTACTAGTATTCCGTTTATGTTGCAGTGAAATTCGATCGTTGGCTCGCTGTGATTTTGAGTACGTGGAGAAAATCAATTGATTGAGAGGGGTTATTAATAGATTGAAGGGTTAAAAAGAATCTACACATACATATAATTGAGAGGGATGAAGGTTGATTGTGACGTATAAATAAAGAAATATTTTTTTTTTTGTTTGTAGTGGAAAAAATATCTCTACAGTTGATAAATAAATAAATTAGGGGTTGATCTGCAACTTGGGTTTGGATTTTTATTTATTTTATTTTATTTTTTTGAATTTTTGACTTAATTGGCCACTTTCGTGGAAAATGGTTGGAATTTCTTCTTTAATTCAAATATAATCATGCTTGTTCCAACTTTCTAGTCAACTAAAGCACACTCAAATTAGGTTTTCTTTTTTGTAGACACTCTTGATTGTTTTTAATTTGATCACTCAATTTCTGTTTATCTTCGTGACTCGACTTATATTTGTGACAATACTTTTTTTTTTTTGCTAAAAGATACAAATCTGAAATCTGATGTTTAAAAAAAAGTGAGTTTCATAAAAAATAACGATATTGATATAAATATTGAATTCATCTCTTTAGCTATTTCACAAACTGCAATGGTCAAATATTAGGAATCTAAATACATATTTGAATTCATCTAGTTAGCTATTGAATCCATCTCGTTAGCTATTTGTACATTTTACAAATATTAGGAATCTAAATACAATTTTTTTAAAAAAATTAAGGGCTTGTTCGGTAGAGATTTTTTTGGGAAAAAATAGGTTTTTTTTGTTATTTTTTGACTTTTCAAATTTTTTTGTAGTGTAAAAAGAGTTGAAAAGTCAAATATTGTAGGCAAGAAAATAGATTTTTTGGAGAAAAATCTGTACCGAACATGACCTAAAACTAATGGTATATTTATTTTTTTAATTAAATAGGACAATTGTGCACTAAAAATACATAGATTAGGTATTTCTATGCCAAAAAATAAATGTTTAACCATTTTCATAGAAGGCATGAAAATGTTAGAGATCGTTTGCGTCAAAGTCCCTATTATATCTGAAAATAAAATTGGGTATAAAAATCTACGCAATAACGGTGCTCCTTCCGTCTCATAGGAAAATAAAAAATTAGTTAATGTATTCAAGATAATTACATAAATACAAAAAAAAAAGAAAAAAAAAATTGACTCGACTCATTATATTTTTACTAACATTCAGATTGTGGCTAGAGAAATTGTTACTATCCATATTTTATTAATCATTTTGTATTACGGACAAAGTAAAACATATCCAATACGTACGGATAAATGAAATAATGTAATATTGTCAAATACATAAATATTAAAAATAAGAATTTTTATTTTCAAAATAGATAACACTGTTATTTGTTATTTTAACAATAGTTTGAATCCCTTCTTTAATCTTGAGAGATTGGATTTCGAGTGATACTCTGATGTATCAACTTGAATAACTTTAATTTCAAGTAGTATTCTAAAAAGTATAAAATATAATTAGATGTAAAAGTTGAACTTCAAGCTTTTCAGACATAGGCGAGGTGAAAACAAAACGTGAAAAAGTATTTTTTTTATTTTTAATATTATTTAAAAAAAAAAAATACACGTCTAGGCGAGGCTGAGCGCACTCTTTTTAGTTAAAAAATACAGTTTGCCACTTAATTACACACTTATGACCTAAGCAGGGCGTGGAAGTCGCGCCTAACACTTAGACGCGATTTTTAGAATACTGATTTCAAACACGTGTTTAGTATATTAATTGAGAATTCGTTGAATTATTTTTGTACAAAATTTTAAAAAATGTAATTTTGCATTTGGCCGCCTAGATTGCATTTTTCAACGTTGAATTCGTTGAAAAGACATTAGGTAAATAAACTTGTCAATTATCTATCTAGTCGATAGTTGAAAATTTAAATGTAGGAGGGAATCCGAATCCGAATCCGATCAGATGCAAGCATCCGGTTCATATTATTGCATTTGGCCGCGCCAGAAAGGTCGTGATATGAGCGTATTTTATTCTCGGATCAGCATAATTGGATGCGTCCCAACGGTTTAATCCCTTAAATTTTGCACTCAAATTCTCAAAAAGCAACGCAAAAAATGTCTCTTCTGGCACATTCTCTTGTCTTCTTCCCATCCAAATCCGTGACCCCGTTGAAGTTTTATTCACTATTATTGCACAAATCTGGTAATATTAATTTTTTGATAAAAAAAAAACCTGTTCACAATTTTTATACTAGAGTAGAAACACATATATTTGTTAATTTTAAGAATCGGCTTGGTCGGGCTATCCCAATTACATGAAGAAAAATAGAAATTTTAAAATCAATTAAATGAGCAACGAATGAGACGATTCTTCTAAAAAAAACTTGGAGATTGCAATCCAATTTATAGATTTTCTCCGATACATATATATTTATCAAATGATTGTTTATCTATTCCTTCAGTCATTAAAAAAAAAAAAGGACTTATTTCTATTTTTATACAAATTAAAAATAATTAATTATTACAGTTGGAACAATAAATATATTACTTACGATTTTTCTTATATATTCTTTTATTAATATAATGGTGGTTGATATTTGTTGATAACAAAATACGTTAAATAAAGATATATTAAAAAATTAAGAAATTAACTATACTATAATTTAGGACAAATAAATAAAAGAAGTTGTATTTTGTGGTACGAATGGAGTATTTATTTATAGAATAATGTTATTTATAGTTACTTGTTATCGGTAATCAGCTTACGTAACATTATTCAATTGAGTTAACTATTTACTCTAATTAAATAATATTATTTATAGTCCATAATTATAAATAAAATTGAGTAATGCTACTTATATTCGATAATGAGCGAATATGAATCCTATTACTCTCATTTATAATAGATTTTCTGACAGATTTTAGAATAATGGTAAAAATTTAAACTTTGTCTTCTTCCCTTCCAAATCCGTGACCCGGCTGAATTTGATTAACGAATTTTTGCATAAATACAACCACAATTCTTTGCTTTCAATGAGTAACAAAGAAAAGTAGTTGCAGAAAATAGAATTGCAATGGGGAATTGCTCTCTCAAATCTGTTTCCGATGCTGCAGAACGGCTCGATTTTATCCGGATTATGACGGATTCCGGCGACATATTAGAATTAAAAGGCCCTAAATTAGTCCAGGAAGTTCTTGATAACTTTCCAGGATACAAAATTTTTCGGCAAAATCAAATTTCTTCTCCATTGTTTGATCATCAGCTACTTGTTGATGGCCAATTTTACTATCTTTTACGAAGCAGTGATGAAAAAATTAATCCGGCTTACGAGCGGTTTGAAGATTTTGAGGCTGTTACGAGATTGGGAAATCGAAGAAAGGGTGTTTGGAGGGTGAAATTGGTGATCAATTCGGAAGAGCTGGAGGACATTTTATCAGAGGAGGTGAATACAGAGGCCTTCATTGAGCATATCATGATTGCTGCAACTGCAACTCCTGGTAGAACAAAAAGGTCAACTGGGCGGTGGCATTGACGGGCACAGGGGCCGCGGCCGGTGCCGGAGGATAGCTTTTGTACTTGAGGTGTATGAATAATCTACTTTTTTTTCTTCTTAATTTTAAGTAAAAAAAAGTTGCTTTTTTCAAAAGTAACTTTTACCTGTAAATTAACTTTAATTATATAATATTGAGACTTACTTTTTTACTTAAAAGTTAACTTTTTAAGCTTAACCAAACATTCTTGATGTATATAATTAACCATACACTACATTCTCTTCACTCGACTAACAGGAATGATGTAGAATAAGAGTATGTTTGTATACTTAGAACATCTTCAAACCCAATTCGCTCGAGCTGGGACGGCTTCCGACCTAAGCGGGGTTGCACCGTAGGAAAACTCCAAAATGGAGTATGAAAACTCTCCAACCCTACGCCATGACCTTGTGCAGTGTTGTGAACAGTGCTGATCCACATATCGTGCAGTCAGGTTCGGACTTTATAAGAGACTTAAGAGACGGCTGACTTGAGCTCAAAATATTCGAGGGTCCATAGATTTTTAGAAAATGTGTTATATTTGTTTTTGTTTATTTCAGAGCATCGATTTAGGACAACTTAAGTCCAGATCTAACAAAAAAAAAATACACAATTAAAAAGTCAATTTCAAAATCTATCTTCTCCCCAATTTGAAAGTTAAAACTTTTCAAAGTTTGGACCATCAATCTTCTTCTCCAATCTAGCCATGTCGAATCAGCATAGTTATTAGAATTGTAAGCGATATTTCTCTTTTTACTCATTCTATTTCATTATACATAATGTATATATTCCATGAGTTAAGTTATTACATTTTTTTTTGTAATGATTGAACCAATTGAATTTATTAAGGTAGACTTGATTTTGTTATTTCTTGTTGACATCATATTTTACATTAGTGAATTTTTTCCCTCAAATATATATATATGCCGATAAAATTATTACAAATTTGGTTATGATAAAAAAAAAAAAAAAAATTATAGCATTCTTTATTATTGGGTATTACATTTTATTTATCGTTTTATTGTTGGATTTTGAATTTATGGATTTAGTTCCGAAAAATTCTTATGAGGAAAAAAAAAATATAAATACACACTATAATTTAAGGTCCTAATTTTTAAATTTCGACTCAAGCCTGCAAAACTTGAAGTCCAGCCCGCCCACTTTTCATTTGAAGATGGAAATGGCGCAGCACTATTCATTTGATTATTCAATGTTTGGTTTACGCATTTTGATTATCAACCTTTACACGTGAATATATTTTCTGGGTTATATGTTTATTTTTGAAACTGCAGTTTAAGAAAGTTAATGGCTTCCAAGAATTGTTATATTTGTTTGGATATTTGTACCTGTTCAATTTTTTTATTTTTTATTTTGTGATGTTAAATGTGTGTTTTTTACTTTTTTTTAATTGTGATATTGTGTATCATGCTTTTATTTTTTTTAATGAATACAATAATTTCGGTAAATAAATGTAATTTAAAATGTATATATTTAATAAAAATAAACTATATAATTAAATAATTTTTTAAATAAATTATTGTTGAGAATTAAAAATATAAATAGATGAGAGAATATATACTATTTATTTGGCACAAAATTTAAAGTAATGGGTTCATTGGGTTGGAAATGACATATGAATTTGGTGTAAAAATTGCATCATTTCAATTTGAAGATATACGTTTGAGATGATTTTATAAGTCGATCAAACATTATTTTCATTTAAACATTTCGTAAGACCACCATTTTTATCTATTTTTTATCAACATATTTCATAAATCACACTGTTTATAATCTACAAAAATATTTATGTAACATACTCTGATATAGTTTTAAATGGAAGGAAAAGGAGACTATTGTTTTAAATGAAAATAAAAGGAGACTATTTGGGCTTGGGCTTGGGCTTGGGCTTGGGCTTGGGCTTGGGCGTGGGCGTGGGGTGATGTCTATTGGCCATTTAATATCTTTTATCACTCATTATGTTTAGTAGGAATTGATTTGAATTCTTATCAGATCATAGCTCATAGCTCATAGCGCAACCATTTACTAAAGTCACGTCTTCTGATAAGGAAAAAGTTTCGAAGGCGTAGCCTCTCACTTGTGTCAGACGCTCCTTGATGAAGCGGATTGTAAATCGAAAGATGTACACGAATGACAGAGACCTGAGGGAGAAAGCAAACAAGCCAACCCCCACAACAGACCTCCACAATATTTCAGTGAAAATCTGTCCCACATGAGAATCGAACCTGCGTTGCCGGAGAATTTCTCCCCACGTCACCTCAGACCTTACCAACTTGCCTATGCCCCCTGGGGCAAAGGTCACATCTTTCTAACATGCATCTCATTAGCAGCATCAAGTAACTATTACTTGTTTGGAAAATGTTTTTTTTTTTTTTTTGTAGATTTATTACTAATGAATCGATTGTAGATAAAATGTAAATAAAAATTGTGAATCATACATAATGTATGAATAAAAATAATATTTGACTAACTTATAAATAATTATAAACACTACCAAATATACTATGGTTTCACAGTTTGAACAAGCATAGTAAAAGAATGAAAAGTGAAATACAAACTACATTACTTTAAAATCACTCTTTTCACACCAATGAACAGCCTAAATGCAAGTGCCAAGTGAAACATGTGACCCCGGAGAGCTAGTTTGATATATAGCATGGATAGAATTAGATAGTACAATATTCAAAATTTTTACTTCCTGCTTTTGCATCCCCGACCCCACAAACACCATAAAGCCAGCCTTCCTGCTTCTCCAAGGAAGGGCATAGCATGTCTAAACATGGCCATTTTCCACAACTTAAAGACAAAACATGATTGAACTGTAACTAAAACTGATTCAATGTACAAGAGACTACAAAATGTGGGGCAAAATTAAAAAAGAAGCCAGTTTTCTTTTCATTTATTATTTCTTCTCACAACAGGTCTGTCTAGTATTCAAAAGAACAGTTCTCCCTGAATATATATAGAACATTTCCATATTGATACAATTTTCAATTCAGCCAAACGCACCTGACAACACTTCCGAGGAATTTTTAGTCCAAAGGTGGCAATTTAGCAGCCATGGACATATGAAAACAGCAGGACTGGTGACAACCAAACAGAAAACGACATAGCTAAGGGAGTAAAACAGTTCCTCAGTTAATTGGTAGACTCAGCTTCGTAACCGTATGGGTTCTTGCTCGCCCAGTTCCACTGATCTTGGCACATCTCTTTGATGCCATATTTTGCCCTGCAAACACAAGGAATTCTGTCAGGAAAGTGAATGTGATAGAGCATTATATCGCCCAAGTGTCAAAAGGTCCGACCGGGATGGAACCATAGGTTAAAAATAAATAAATAATTATATTTATATAACATATAACAAATGTATAAATATAAAGTTAATTTTACTTCAGACACCACTAGTCTAGAGCATTATGAAATTGTTATCTCAATAGCAACTTTGAAGTCTTAACCAATATTATGATAACTACATCATGTTTGGTAAGCAGTATTGGATGGCACTAGACACTACTATGAGCAAAATTTTAGATTTTTTTTTTATTATTTGATATTGTCAAGTCTTGTTCTACCGAGCACTTAAAGTAATAATTTTGCACTTCATAGGTATCTCAAAATTGTGTTGCAATGAGGTCAATACTTACTTCCAATTCAACTCACGCTCGGCTTTCTCTGTTGAGGCATATACAACCTCAGCATCACCAGGTCGTCGACCAGCCATCACCACGGGGATTTTCTAGGCAAGCAGAACAAAAAAATTATGATTACCCTAAAGTGGAGACAAGCAATGCATAATTAAATGCTAACCAATACATGCAGAGCAACAATTATGACATGTTTGCTCAAAACTAAATATTTCAACAATTATACCTTCCCAGATGCCTTCTCAAATGCAGCTACCATTTCCAAGACTGACGTACCCTTCCCTGTCCCCAGATTGTATACCTCACAGCCTGCAGTCCACATATTTCATTGAAATTAAGCCATAGTGGAAAACCACCAGCAGATACAACGCAAGCAGAGTAGGTAATTATTGAAATTCCTAACAGTTTAGGAGTTATAAGATGTTTTTTAGTGTACTTTGTGAACATAAAAAATGCTACATACACGTGTAGAAGACAAACTAAGTCAGCTTGTAACACAATGATGTAATAAGAAAAAGGAACACTTGAGAAATTTGTCAAAGAAGCGTGAAAACTAAGTATCTAGGATGCAGTTGTACAACATAATCCTCTTTTACTGCAGCTGTAATTACAGTAATCACCTGCATCCTGGTTCCTTCATATGCTAATATAAGCCTCCTCAAGCCCAGAGATGCTCATTCAGATTTCCGACTGAAGTGTAACGTACTTCACAATAAATCAATCATTTTTAACTACGCAATTTTATTGAGAGCATTATGGGCAGGAATGTGTTGGTTCTAAAAACATGAATCAGGAAATGAACGTGTTTGAAGTACACAATGTAGCAGACTTTACAACTAAACTGAAACAAGTCAAGCATTGGATTTTGAATGTGCAAATTCCCTTGCCAAACCTTTCACAAGCCTTCCTCAATTTCCAAATCAAAAGGTTAAAAGTCTCCAGCAACAAATCTCACTGTCATACGCGAGTGTCAAAAATCAATTATATGTCTTTAAAAATAAGGTATTCAAAAAAAAGTCTATCAACTCATGTAGTGAAGTCATATAACTTTACAACTAAACTGAAACAAGTCAAGCATTGGATTTTGAATGTGCAAATTCCCTTGCCAAACCTTTCACAAGCCTTCCTCAATTTCCAAATCAAAAGGTTAAAAGTCTCCAGCAACAAATCTCACTGTCATACGCGAGTGTCAAAAAACAATTATATGTCTTTAAAAATAAGGTATTCAAAAAAAAGTCTATCAACTCATGTAGTGAAGTCATATAAAAAAATTTAACATCAAAGGTAGTTGAGCAGAAATGTCTCACGAAAAAAGACAGGTAAGGAAGTACTCTACATACTCTTCAGTCCATACCTATAGAAGGATCAGATAGCTTGCTCAAAGCAGCAATATGGCCATCTGCTAAATCCACAACATGGATATAATCACGTACCTGAAAACATAAACACCATTAATTATATTGGTGCATCGAGAAGAAGAAAGCTAACTGCATCTTTGTGTCCAATAATTTTGGCATCCTTTGTCACTTTCCAAAAGGAGTCCAAGATGATGTTGGACTCAAAAGTCTACACACAACCTATCCTGAAATGTGGATGGATTTTATAAAGTAACCAGATAACAATAACTTACATCACATGTATGTTACATTTTCTCGTCTTTTTTTGGCCAAGATAGAGAATGGAGGCAGATGAAACCTATTTACAAAACTATACTTACCATGAACTGCAAGATTGAGAATAGTTGCACGCAGGCATAGGCACACATAGGATATATTAAAGTCCGTGTTTAAAAAATGACTAAAAATTGGCAGCAATGGAATGCCAATAGCAATGAATAGAACAGAAAAATAAGCAACTACAAGTATGGTCACCATCGAATGCTGACCAAAATGGCTTACCCCTGTGCCGTCTTTCGTTGCATAGTCAGATCCAAAAACTGTTAGTGCAGGTCTCCTGCCAACAGCTACTTGTTGCACAAATGGCATGAGATTATTCGGAATTCCGCGTGGATCTTCACCAATATAGCCACTAGCATGTGCACCAACAGGATTGAAGTACCTCAGCAATATGATTTTCCATTCAGAGTCAGAGCCGTAGATATCACGGCATATTTCTTCAATGAAAAGCTGGAAAAAACAATATCGTTAGGTGAACTCCAGGAAGAGAAATTTGATAGCAACTCAGACAAGGGAACCAGAAAAAAGAAAAAGCGGAAACATACACACAGAAACAGAGGTTATAAATGTCACTAGTGTAGGCTCTGTTAGGGATTAAGCCCTAATCATAATGCCGAAAGCAATAATGAACAAACAAAACACAAAAATGCAGGTTCACCCCCAATGTGAGAGCTACGCCCACTTGCCGCTGTAGATTTTTCACTATAACAAAAAGGGAGAATTGCAAGGTTTTCCTCACGCCTCTCTACCCACCTCTCTGTTTTTTCTCATACATGAAATGACAGCCCCTGAAATTCCTATCTATAACGAAGGAAACTAGGGCGACTTAATCAAACGTATGAGCGGTCAATAAGATCCACAATTCCAACTGGTTCTTTATGTGTTCCCATTTCTTAATGTCAAGAAAAGGAATAAAGAAAATTTTGTTCTGGATTCTTATTAATTCACATGCAAGCATCATCCATCTCTTCAGATTAGCTGCATTCTGAAAAGCATTCATGTAAAAATGAATCTAAGAATACCTTTTTCTGGTTTGTTATTAATTCACAAGCAGGCATAATCTATTTCTTCAGATTAGCTGCATTCTGAAAAGCATTCATGTAAAAATGAATCTAAGTATACCTTTGTTCGTCCATAGGGATTCGTAGCAGATATAGGAAATTCCTCTGTGCATGGCACCACTTTTGGCCAACCATAAACTGTTGCTGATGAAGAAAATACCAGCTGCAATGTTCAGAATAACTGAAAACAGTGAGGGGCAGAAAATGCAACTGAAAAACAACATTATGAGAGACAGCAGATGGGAAAGATTAGCACTTTTTTACATCCATGTGCTGCCATAACTTCTAGAAGAACAATTGTTCCAATGAGGTTATTATTATAATACAGCAAAGGTTTCTGGACACTTTCTCCTACAGCTTTTAAACCGGCAAAATGAATAACAGCATCAAACCTGTAATGAATGCGAAATTGGCAACCAAGAAAATGTTAGAGTGGTGCAAGAGGGACCGATATAAACAAAAATTATTCTCCAGTAATTACTAAAAACCCTGTGAATTGAAAGGCATTGTTTAAATCCTAATACTGATATCATATCCAATCAACGTCGACATTTTTCTCCTAGAAACCAAAGTTCAATTCATGTGTGACTCCGGAGGTTCAAAGTGAGAAAGTGGTGACTTTGAATAAATTTCTAAGTTTGAAAATGGAAATGCTCAAAGGCACTAGAAAACAAAATAGTCCCAAAGTAATTCAAAGAAAATATATGCACATGCACATAAACATTAGTCTAGGATATCAGTGAAGAAACCCGTTTCTCAAATTACAGGAAGGGAACTGAATCTTCAGAAACTCTCAAACAAGTACAGGGAAACTTTAGAATTTAACCATTGGCTTGACTTCATTTTCTACTGATCTTTAGCCATATTTGAAAAGCTTTTGGACTAGATCTTCAAGAAAAAACTGAAGAAAATCAGTTTTATTTCACCATCCCTTTTCCTCAATAATATCCGGGTTCCCAAATAACCAACTATACATACTAATCCAGGAATCTTTCTCACTAAAGTCTTTAAATCTAGTTTTTGAGGGTTTCAATGAATAATCAACACAACACCAAACAGACTTACTTTTGAGAAGCAAAAAGTTTTTCAAGCGCAGGCTTATCGCGAAGATCAATCTGCAATCAAGCCCAAAAATCATATTCATCAAACTCAACAATCATCAAAATCAACATACATTTACAATGATCTAAAAAAAGGCAAAATTACGAGCACTAGTGAAATCAAATACAGATCAAAAGCAAATCAAGTAATTCAAGATCCCCCAACTTCCCTTCTTTTTTTTTTATCACACTCTTCACTCCACCAAGCGCATACACTTACATAAAAAATTAAACCTTTGCACTGAAAAACAACTCCACAGATCAATCAACAAAAATGGGAAAGGAAAGGGATAAAACGAACTAACAGACACAGATCAAACATCTATCAAGCCTTAAAATCACCCCACGATTGCACAAAATCGCATCTTTCCCCACAACTTAACTCCAATTAAACCCATCAAACTTCACACCAAATCACAACTCTAAAGCGGCAATTAACAAAAAAAAAAAAAAAAAAAAAAACCTGGTGAAAGGTGAGGTTGGCGCCATATTCACCAGCGAGTTCCCGGACTCTCTTGACGGCAATATCGGAAGAATTGTCCAAATTGTCAACCACCACAGCCTTATACCCGCCCAGCAGCAATTGCAGCACCGTGTGACTCCCAATGTACCCTGCTCCCCCAGTCACTAGTATACTGCCCGACATCGTTTCAATTAAATTCTTGCACACAAGAAACTATAGCAACTGTAGAAAATTGAGGAGAAGTGTCTTGACCACTGACTAGGATCGGACTCTATATATACACACGCGCGGGGACGTGTACAGAACTTTGTAATACACGCAAATTTTTGTCGTTTTATTGCCATTGTATATGTATATTTCTGGGTGGGGATGGTAGTTGAGTGGGTGTGGGGATTTTTTCCCAAAAATAATTTATGAAGAAAAAATTGAAATGCATCCACGTGATTTAGGGATTTGTTGTCTTGTATAATAATTAATTAATTAAATAAATTAGGGTTGATCTGGAACTGACGTTTGGACTTGTTTTTTGGTGAATTTTTGACTTAATTGGCCACTTTTGTGGAAAATGGTTGGAATTTCTTCTTTAATTCAGATGTAATCATGCTTGTTCCAAATTTCTTTTTTCTAGACATTTTGATTGTTTTGATTTGATCATTCAATTTCCGTTTATCTATAATCGTTATCAAATTGGCAAAATTTATAACATGACTAATAGAAATTATAATTCTTGACTCGACTTATATTTGTTGCAATTTTTTTTTTTATGAGTTCCATAATGAAAAACGACATTGATATAAATATTGAATTCGTTAGCTATGTCACTAACTGTAATAGTTACGATAGAATTGTCAAATTGAAATATAAGTTGGATGATCAAAATGAAAGTTACGTTATTAAATTAAAACAAAATGAAGTTAGATGACCAACATGAAACATAGCTGTAAGTTGAGTGCCCTCCATTAAAATTTCCCATTTATTATTTAACATTGAAAAGTTTCATCTAATTTGCTGTTACCCCAATTTTTAATTGTAATAAAAATTCTCAGTTACACCAATTTATTGTACTAAAGATTTTCAAATTTATTTATTATTGCACTTATGTCATTGCATCTCAACCAAATATGATAATTAAATAAAAATATTATCTATAATTATAGATTATAGATAATTAGTGTACCATTAATAAATTTGAACAAATCTCAAAATTAGTAGATTTGATCAGGCTTGACTTTTTGATTCTTTAATTTAAACAATCTAAACTAAAATGGATATTTATATCATTTTAGAGAAAAATAATAAATTTGGGAAAAATTCGATAAATAAGATCTCGTTTCATTAAGTATTTTCCTTGGTATCCACTCTAGTCCACCACTACGCAGTGTTCTAAAAAGTGTAAAGCGTGATTAAACATAGAGGCGGATTTTCAAATTTTTCGAGTCTAGATGAGACCTAGGCGATGGTGAGACAAGTGTGATGCAAGGGCGAGACGTGAGACATAGCTAAGTGTGGAAGCCGAACTTCATGTCTAAGCGAGCTTGTTAGATCAGTACGTGAACAAAATTAATTTTAGAAAATAAAATTATTTTTAATTTTAGATTTTAATAAGTGCCAATAAGGGTTCTGATCTCCTGCTCCTTGGGGCAGAAGAATTCGGCCCACCAAAGGGTAGGAGATCGGGTATGGTGCCAATAATGTTTAAAATAGTTTTTTTTGTTAAAAAAATAGATGGTGGCCCACGTGGACGGTGGTAGATCCAATCCAGACTGGTTTAAAAGTACAGTCAGGTTGTCTTTTTACTATTTTATTTTATTTTATTATTCCTCTTTTTTTGTTCCTTTGCATAGGATTCGTTTTTGATCCAATAAACGAATAAATAAAAGGGATTTGGTAATTATTCCCAGTCAGAGAAAAAAGATTTTTTCTTTTTCCATTTTCACTAAAGATTTTAAAAAGGTGCATTTTTTGGAAAATATAATACCGAATATTCATCAAGATATTTGCTTTTCATTTTCCTTTTCTTCCTTCATTTGTTCATCGTCAATTTTTTATTTTTGTCCAACTCAACCGCTATTATTTTTCCACAAATATGAGAGTCGTCTAGATGCAATTAGAATTGTAAACTTGAATTGAGTCGAATTGATCAAAATTTGGAGGAAATAAAGGCTTGAGTGCAATGCTCGGGCCGATTCTCATATTATTCTGCACAAAACGAATCGGACCCAATTGAAAGAAAAATGTAACATGTTGCGCGTCGAAGTGCAACTACAAATTTCATTAGCATATCAATTAAATCTAAAATTAGAAATATCATTTTCCATGCCATTGTGTGGTTTCTCTCCGCTAACTTTTAAATATAAAAATCGAAATTCGTACACTGATCAAAGCAAGAAAGAGAATTATACGATAAGATTTATCCATTCTTTTATATAATCTTATTCAATCTAACATACTGAACATGGCAATCTACTTTAATTACAAATTAAAACAGGTCTTTTCCGTTCAAATTTAAGTCCTGGGTGATAAAATTTATCATTTGTTCAATTAAGTCTATACCAAATAACACTGTCAATTTAAATTTTAAGTAAGATTTCGTTGTTCAAATTCAATTATGCAAAATAAATAATAATAACCACTCAAACCACTTTATTGTAATTGCTTAGAGTAACCGCGATTCTGGTCAGATTGTCTGTTTGTCACCTAACTTTGGATAATTTGAGAGGCCAAAATTTACACACTTGATGCCTTTCAAGTGATTGCATAGGGCCTATTTCAGCTAACATGCCAATGATAAAATTAACATAATAACACAATTTGGTAGTACCAGCCACGTGAAAGGCATCAAAGTCGAAAAAAGTAAGAGTTTGAAGTTCGACGAGTTAAATATTTTTAATGTCATTATATTTTGTCAAATGTTCCTGAAATGTCATTTTACTTTAAAACGTTCCTGAAATGTCATTGAAATTTCAAAAGTAAATTTTATATGTCACTCCGTTTTAAAGTACAGTGGTATTCCAAGAACATTTGGCAAAGTATGGTGGCATATAAAATTCACTTTTGAAAGTTCAATAGTATTTCGAGAACGTTTTAAAGTGTAGTGACATTCCAGAAACGTTTGACAAAATATAGTGACATTGGAGGTATTTAATTCGAAGTTCGACTGTAATTCTTTTTCATTATTCAATTTAATTATTACTAACTTTAGTGAAGAGTCTAAAGCGATGCAACATTGTCAACTGCGACTAGTTATGTTAATTTCAAGCTAGCTCTTCCAACATCTAGAGCACCAAATCATCAATTGTTGCTCTTGAGACCAAAGTTTTTTCCATCGATTTATGTAAAAACACCCTTTTGTATGCTTTCTATGCTAATTTCATTTCAGAGGCAGAGATAAAGGGGAGTCGGATCCCGCGAAATAAAAAAAAAAATTGAAGTACAAATTTTTTATTATCCAAATAACAGTCTAATTTTAAAGTACGAATTTTACCTTATTTTAACTAATAGTCACATCTCTACAAAATTCTGACTTCACCACTCGTTCATTAGCAACCCATTATGGCAGATGATCGATCTAATATTCTAAAGCTTGTTTGTTCTGGTATAGGAATCTATAAACTATTTATTCAAACGTGTCCAAAGTTCGTTTTAGATATACATGTTAAAAGTTACTTTTCAAAAGTATTTTTCTTTGACTGAGAAGCCCAAACACGTCTGGCCACAAAAGTTACTTAAAGTAAGATCGACTTACTTTTAAGCTTAACCATACACCATGCACCATGCACCATGCACCATGCACGCTCTTAGTCCAAAATGCATCTTATTTTAATTTCCTCTGGAATCACAATTATTTGACAAAACAAAAACAACTACCAAGTATTCTAAACTTCACAAAGATTCTCAGTTGAACCAGATAATATTACACTGCTGTTCTTTCCAGCCTGAAACGAAAGTGTCAAGGCTAATTATCGATTCATTCACTGCGATTCGTGTCATCACTTCAAATCTAGAGATATATATATATAAACAGGGTACTGTACAAATTATTGAATTATTTTACTTCGTTCTCGAATCACTAATATCTTTTCCATCAGTTCCCAACTTGCAATCAATCTTTAGTGCTGCCACCCAAGAATCCACCTGGAAAAAAGGAGTAATGTTTTCATTAGGGCACTGAAAATATAGATGAAAGCCAGAAGGTCGAATTTTATCTCAAATGTGGATTTATTATAAGATTTATGCAGAATGTTGAGTCGACGAAAGAAAAAAAGTTTAAAAACCTAGTCCACTATACTGCCTAGTCCTGTATGGTACAGCGTAGGAAACAAGATGGAGACGGAAACAACAATATTCAATCAAATACTCGTACTAGGATATCAATAATTTCCATATTGTAAGTACCTGTATCTTAGAGACGCTTGAGCACTTGTATCGCAGCCCATGACGAGTTAAGATATAAAAGCAATATCGAGTTTCATCATCTTCTCGTGTAAGGCACGGGAGAGAATCAACTTCAACAATATCAGATAGGAGGGTGGAGTCCTGGGGACTCAAATCTGCAAAATATAATGTCCAATAAACTGTTAGAGCACTTATTCTAAGTCCACTAGTAAATGCATGAATTTTCATGCAAAGTATAAGCATCTAAATTTAAGGAAATCAAAGCAAACAACCAAGAAAATCTGAAGCACCGTATTAAACACGAGAGAAAAAAGATAACAGAAAAACAAAAACAGAAAGAAAACAAGCAGACATGCATCTAAAAGCATGTAGTGATGGAAGAAACCCAGAAATCCAATGAATTACCAGTGGACGATAAAAACAAATAGATACATGATCCATGAAGAAGTACGAAGCGTGGAATCCAGTCATCAACTTCAGTGTCATCGAGAGGAGGAGGTTCTCCAGGTAATGCTTCCCATCTCTACCAAAGAGAACAGAGTGCATAAATCAGACAAAATAGTAAAATCAAAACAATGTTAAAATGTGAAAGATGATCAGTACCGATCTTATGTACAGATAGCTTGAAAGACGAGCAGATCGCAATATTTCGTCAAGATGTTCTAACCTGTATAAAAACAATAGTTCTCATAATTGGATTAGGAACCTACAACTTATAAAAGTTGAAATAGAATGCTCTAGAACAAAATAACCAATGCGGAAACAAAGCATGTAGCACAAACATGTACTAATTATGTCAAAAAACTTATTTTCCTCTTTGATTCAAGAACCGAGGAGAAAACCTTTCTTCACAAGGAAAAATATTTGTGCGCTCCTAAACTTTTAACTAATGGAAACTTAGTCTTGAAAACCGATTGCACTCATTCACGATCAACCACGAGGTTGAAGAAGGCATCTTGTCATGGTTCAAGAAAAATGAAGACTTGAAAGGTTCCAAGGAAGTAAGAAAACCAGCCACATATGCCACTAATTGAGGACAAACAGATGATAGAGTTCCTAGGAATTGCTACATTGGGGGTCACACAATAAAGAATATTTATAAGATACATCTATATAAGATATGTACCAGGGGAAAAAGACGAGGGGGAAATCCAACATGTTTTTTAGGTTCACCCTTTTTCGTTGGCCTCACAAAATTGTGATGGCTTTTAAGTCATACGACTCATATCTCATATCAAGCATCTGTAACACTCAACATCATTATGATATTATATCTGATCTTGTACTGTCACGGAGAAGGAACAAAGAAGGCTAGCAAATGGAATAGGAAGAAGGAAGCATAAGACATTATGAGGAAACAAAAAGGGCTTATCTAAATATCATCATGAGGCATAACGGATTGCTTACTGAGCTTTGTAGTGAGATTCTCTTTCTTCTAAAGAGGCTATTTCTGAACGAAGAGATGCTACCTCCACAGCACTTAATACAACCTACAAGTCAACAGTTTTTGTTGCATAACTGAAACCATACTGTCAAACAATAAGATGCAGCAAATTATCATATTGACCTTTTCCTGACCATCTGCACCTGATCCCCAAGGAAGCCTCCTTAGACTAAACAAGTTCAACATGGATGTAGCACTTTCTAATTTTCTTCGAACCCACAAACGGCTATGGGACCTATGCTGAAACAAACATAACTACAATTAATTGTAACTGTATTTTCTTTTTCTTTTCATTTTTATCCCAAGAAGAAATACCTCAAATCGCTATTAGTTCTTGTATCTGTAACAGATGATGTTGGACTGGGAAGAGAGTTTGCAGTAGACATCGAAGCTAAAAAATGGTCATGAATCACCTTCACTCCTCGAGGACCATCACCCATGAAAAGCTCAACTCCACTGGAAAAAACCTATTACCAATATAACCGATATATGAGACGACAAGCACAATATGTTTCAACAACAATGGAAGTTTCGGTACCGACATGACATAGGGGACCTGTTCCTTCTATAAAAACCAATCACCAGCACATCGCTAATATCAGGAAGTTATTATTATGGTGTGTCAAAGGCTACCAAATTTCAGGAAAATCGGAGATATATTAGGTTAATACGAGGAAATATACTTAAGTAGCACAAGAAAGTTTCATCCTCAATCTGAGTTCACATTTAGGATCCCTTTAAAGGATCGTTGAGGCACGGCATATATCATTACTTGTAGTGTGTATGAATTAAAGTTACAACTGATTAGTTATATTTATCAGCCAAATTCAGCTTCCCCATTTATCATTATTAGTTACATTTATCAGCTGAATTCAGCATCCCTGATAAACAAATAAATCAGTTTAACATGTACGCGAAGAACTAAATTACTACAAGTACTTCACATTAATCTTAAACATAAAGCATCGCAACTATATTTTGCTAGAATAGCAAAACTACTAATATACCCACATAACCCTAATTATCATACACTAATTGCCAAAAAATATGCTTATTTTCATGCTTAGAAAAATCTTTTGAATCTTGTGAAACAAGTACAGCGCTGACACCAGTCTTCAGCTAAATAAATTCATTTAATAACTGAATTTTTACACGATCTTTACAAAATTCGTCAATAACCCTTTTCATATTTTTGTAAATTAAGATTATTTTCTGTTCACACACTTAATCTTCTTGCAACAAGACAGCTTAAATTCTTGATATAACTATGGCGTGTTAATTAAACTACACATGATTAAAGAATTTAAACATAAAGCCCACACAAAAACAAACTATTTTAATTACTAATAAACGAAAAACAATATTAAAAGAAAATTCAAAATAATTTGGACCTGTATTGCAGATGATGAATTTGCAGAGAGGAGTCGTTTAATGAATGGAAAACTTTGATAATTGATGATATGACTTGTTTGGGGAACATAAATAACTTTTGTTCCGTGAGTGGATTGAGTGTAATGATGATATTGCCCCTTACTTTATTAGGAGTGCACATTTTGCTTAGGTGGCAGTATGGTAATTGGACTGTGTTATGACTTACGATCCCATCCACCCTGGCCACTTACAGATTGTAATGATCGATTATTGTTGAGTAGTTGAGACTACGATAAGCTAGGCTGAGCAAATAGCAAACATTCACGGAATCATTATATTTAGGCTGTGTTTGATTGCAAGTAAAAAATTTAGATGGAAAAAAAAAATATTTTTCATAGAAATGAATTACCAAAAAATTATGAATCGAAAAAGATTAACAAATTTTTCATGAAAAATAAATATGTTGAAAAAGGTTAATAAAATTTCTATGAAAAATAAATTCTCCTATCCCATAAAGAAAATATTTTCTTTGAAAACAATAAAAATGTGGTCAAAAGTAGGAAAATGAGAAAAAAAATTTCATGGAAAAAAAAAAGGTTGCAATCAAACAAAACAAAGAAAATAAGTGGGAAAATATCTTTTTCATGGAATATTTTTGACAATCAAACAAACAAGTTAGAAAATAGGCCGAAAAAAGACATTTTCCATGAAAAATAAATGCCAATCAAACACACCCTTAGGATTTAATGCTACCAAATTTTTTACTAGGGACGATCCGATTTAGATACGTGGAGTAAGATCAAGAATGACCAAATACATACATTTTTCGTGCTGATATAAGCGAAAATACATAAATATTGAACTACGAAGTGCACAGTGAAAAAAATGTACTTGAATAATGCAAGCATGTCCTAGCCGACCGAAGTGTCTTCTCTATGTTGAAAAGTTATATGACTCTAATACTGAAATTCAAGCATGATGGATAGCCCGAAAGGTTGACCACTCATTGGGTCTTTAGAGACTGAAGCAAGTATGGCCGGCTGCCATTTAGAGGCATAATGGATCTTGGGACTATGATCATGAGTCATTAAAACGAACACAAACTTGTTGAGTGTGTGACTTGAAAATGATGGAGACTGACCTTTGGGAAAGGCACTATTTGAACCCTTGTACATGACCCAAGCCAAGGTGATAATGTTCGATGATAGGAATGGTGGATACCAGAGTACTAAGTATTCGTTTGGTAAAGTTTATAAATTAGTTTATTCGATTAAAATAGTTTATTTGATCAAAAAAATTGCTTTAGTATTCTGACAATTTTTACTATTCTTGGTCAATAAACTAGTTTATAAACTCTACCAAACGGGCTCTAAACTAGCTAAGGGTGGGAACTTGCCATTTTGGATAAGGCATCCAGACAAAGAGCTTGGGATCAGCGCTTGAGATGACTTCTTTTGGCCTTATGAGATTTCATGTTCAATATTTAAATAAATCTATATATGTTAAAAGGATGATTGTTTGATACATACAAAAGAAGGATATGCACAATCAAACTATCGCAATCGCATTTTTAGCAAATTTACTTCTATAATCAAGTCACGTTAAACTCACCTATAAAGGTTGATAATCATGGACTGCTCTAGCATGTCCCACCAAGGGCCGTGCGATGCCAATAACTTGTGGGCTTCTCTAATTCAAGGTGATTACAATTTTTAATCACAATTTTTTTTCTATTTAACCTTTAAATAAAATTTTTTAAAATTTTTTAAACTATTGCAGTTGCGTTGTTAGCAAATCTACTTCTAAAATCAAGTCACGTTAAACTTACATATAATTATATAAAAGTCGATAATCGTGAACTGCCTTAGCGTGTCCCATCAAGGGCCATGCGATGCCAAAAACTTGTGGGCTTCTCTAATTCAAGGTGATTACAATTTTCAATCACAATTTTTTTTTTCTATTTAACCTTTAAATAAATATTTTTTAAATTTTTTATAATTAATATGTAATCTAATTATAATTCATTCAATAGTCCATTTCTTAAGCACTGAGTAGTAGAACTAAGGAGAATTCCAGTCAATTTATTTATTTCTTAAGCACTAAGTAATCTAATTTACTTATTTGTTATTTTAATCCAACTCACATATTCTCCATTATTTATCACTTCAATTATATGGTAATTTTTTTTAATTGTCATATTTAAGTCTTTTATTTTTTTCATCGAATTCTTATTTTTAACTTTATATTAATTAGTACATCTTGTCCTTAATAACAGTTTTTATCCAATAATTCTATTAGCATGCTTCAAAATGAGAGACATATATTTTGTCGTAATTTTTTATTTATTTATTTAAATATACGATGGACAAATAAGTCATTTTACTCTATTTTAACAGAATTTTTGGACGAAATCCGTCATAAGAACAAAACATGTTAATTAATAGAATATTGATGATAAGAATGCGATGAAAAAAAATGAAGACATAAATTTAATAATAAGTAAAAGATATAGATCTTTCATGCAATTAAAATATGGTGCACTTATAAAAAAAAATGTAGCGTCAATATATTTAACCTACTTTTTATCGTATATGACATAATATAGTGTACCAAGACATACTTATATATGTCATAAGATTTGAATTTTGAACTTGTATAGCTCGATTGAAATCCAATAATTCGTAGGGGTAGATAATTTTTCCTTTGCAAAATCACATGAACTAGAATAGAACAAGACCGAGGTGGCTAGTTCCAATTAGAGCTTAATTGATTTTGAATCTTAAAACCAAGAACATTACCATTTTGATCTAACTCTCGTTTTTAAGTAAATAAATGAATTTAATTTAGGTTTAGTTTTTATAATTCTGAGTTAAATCAACTATCTGCTGAAAATGAAGATCTGAAAAATGTAACAAAAGATTATCACAATAGTTCACACTTACATAATTTTTTCTTCTTAAAAAAATCGGATTGAACCGGACTAGAACATGCTAGTTCCATTGCATCAAATTCACTGTTTGATTCTAGGGTTCTTTAGATATATACACCACATTTAGTTAACAATTTCATATTTACTGGACTAAAATGATAACTACATTAATACTGGAATGGGACTTGAATTTAATTATTTATACTAGATATTATATCATCCATACTGGACTTATTTAAAGGCCCATAAACAATTAACAGATTGGTCCTTATCTCATTCCCTAATTATCTTCATGTAACTATTGAAAATAGAATTTACCAGATACAATTAATAAGCGATGAAGACGTGGAGAACGAAAATGACGGAAAATTCAAAAATCAAAATGAGAAGAGGATTGAATGATCGGATAATCAATAATGATACTCATTAATGCATTAAATCAATTTCGGCGAAGATTTGTGCGGTACCAATATGGGACGATTTTGATGTTCTTGAAAAATTCGCAAAAACTTAGAAAAATCGCAATATTCAGTGCTAATATCATCGGAAATTTTTTTTAGGTAAGTTCTAATTTATGATTTCTGCCATCATTAGGATAACCAACGCAATAAACTGACTGCTTTACACATTGATTTACGGTCCATAGATATTTTTGTTCATTAACACAAATTTGAAATATAAATTTGTAGTTTGCCCAATTAAGTGGATCTGGTCTAGGAGTTTTCGCCAATCAAACAAAAGTAAGTAACTAAACTAATTGTCCTCCAATTGTTTTTAGTGTGTGTGATTTCAAATTAATCACAAATGTTGTTATTTCAATTGGATTGTGGGATAAGAAAAAAAGTAAGAATCCACTCATCTTGATACTGATTTCATCACAAGATATTTGAATTGGATTGTGGGATCATTATTATTACCTCGTTTTAATTAATAGAAAATTTTCTTTTAAATGATGACAAATGCTTTTTGAAGTAAAAGGATCAAATTATATGTGAATTGATATTGGATGTTACTATTAGTTTTATGACAATTGTTTGTTTAAATTTAATTTTCAGGTGTTGCATAAATGGGAATTTATGAGGTAGAATCCGATATTTTAATGTGAGTTTGGATCATCTTTGATAAAGTTTTGAGTGAGAAACAAATGTGGTCTGCACTTGTCAGCTGTGACTATAGTTGGAATGTTGAATAATTTCAGCATTGTAGCATTTGATTGTTGATGAAATAATTATTTACTATTCTCCAAATTTTTGAATTTAGATACAATAAAATGTATATTATTGGTGAATGAGCTATTTAGCATAACAATAATGGATATAAATTCCAATGTTAGAATATATAGAATGATTCAATGAATAAACCTGGCCACGGTAATATGCATACCCATTAGCAAAGCAGCATATTCATTGAATCATGAGTGGCTTGCAACCACCAGTCATTTGCACCCTTCACAATGGATAGTACAAGTGTTTGTGTATATGATTGGCTACAAAACCTCCAATGTTGGGCAATATCATAATTTGGGTGTCCCATTCTTGTTGAGAATTCTATGCTCATATACAATCTATATCAGTGTGGACGCATGTAAAGAAGTTGTTTGGACCAAGACAATCACTTAAAATAACAACATGATTGCTGAAGACACCAACTCAACCATTTAAAATATAGATGACTTCTTGGGTAGACTAGTTGTTCACTTCCCATAACAAAGGTGGTTGGACACTGCATGCGATAATGAAAGTCCCGTGCCGAGTAATCAAATTATCGTATCAGCTATCATATAATCAAATTGTCGTATCAGCTATCGTTAAACAAAAATGAACAGCAAATTTTGGAGTCATTCAGTTTATTTGAAACTCATTAAGAAAATACGGTGTTAATAATGAAATGATTGAACCAACAATAACATTATAATATCTTCGTAATGTCTAACGAAACGATTGAATACATAAACTAGCAGAAAAACGGTAGATAACAAAATGACAATAAAACCTGTCAATTAGAATACTGAATACAATTTCAAAATGAAATACAGCGCACTGAAAAAATAATCAACACGATGTAATGAATTTAATTAAAGTACACATTAGATATCAACTTCATCAGCACTTTCCATATCCAAAACAAAATCCAACTTATAATCATAACATCCAAAAGCATCCACTGCAAAAAAAAATAGCACTAGAAAAAAGATAGTTCTTGTTGTAATATTATATAAATATGAGTTCAAAACATTTGAACATAGTAGACTACAAATTCATATATGACTCTGGCTTCTCAGTGACATATTTATATAGTTGGACAGTTATGTTGTGTCGTGCCACTTTGGTATCGAACTTTTTCGGCATCTCTTCTATCTTACCCTCGAATATGTATTCTGCAAATTTGATTACAAATATACCACAATCGCCCCTGCATTCGAAACAAAAAGCATGGTCCATCAATCCATTAACATTAATGTATAATCAACTTAGATCAATAAACATCTAACTCATTGTTTCATAGGCTATATTATCAGATACTACAAATGAATAAACGTATTGAGTGAGTTACTAACCAATTTGCCTGGTGTGGAATTTCTTTGCATAATCTGTAGGATAATGGTCTTTCTGGCACTTCGAATTTCAAGATATTTGATTGAATAATAAGATGAGAAATACAAAAGTGAATGACAGATAAATGTAACAATCATAATAATCAGTCATGAGCATCACATACGATTATCAGGATATCAACATTTATTAACATAACATCTGGACATCCGCATTCATTACCAAAACACCAGGACATCAGCATTCATTAACGTGGTTTAACCGCTGTCCAATATTATGTTGTCTATGAATTACCATTAAACACACAACAACAAGATATCACAGGCTCAACTTCTTCATCTCTATCACTGCTTTGACATGAGTTCATAAGTCCAAAGGCCAATACTTATTAATCTCATGCTAACATTCTCTCATCTAATTTGAGCTCCTTAATGTAAAAATCAAAATTATCAGGCAATA
The DNA here is from genome assembly GCA_030279155.1 of Forsythia viridissima. NCBI lineage: Eukaryota > Viridiplantae > Streptophyta > Magnoliopsida > Lamiales > Oleaceae > Forsythia > Forsythia viridissima. Next base: position 835,751 of record CM059041.1, on the reverse strand, counting down.
TGATCGCATATTATTATCAAGCTGAACTTGGACACATTGATGTTCAAGTTCACATATAAAATGAATAACAAAAATAAGGAAGCAGCTTAAACAACGAAGTTAACATACATTATTCACATATATAGTCAGTAGTTAATTAGTAACAATCAAAACAATCAAGCATAATTAACAAAGATGATTAGCAAGCATAATTAACAAAGACGATTAGCAAGATATTAACAGTCATTAACAAGATAGCAGGGTAACAACTTTCATTAACAATACGGGGCCACACCGCCACATGATAGCAAACATGATTCATATTGATGAATGAAAAAGGATGAACACAAACAAATACAAAAACCCATTGGATATCAAACTCAGATAAAATAAAATAATAAGGAATGTGGCAGTCAACACATCAATTTATAAGCAAATAATCAAACACTCCACTGAATTAGACCTATTTAGAATTAAAACCACGTGATATAGTAAAAAAAGTGCTAAATCATAACTACACGCACATAATCGACCATTACAATAATTTTGTCTAATTTGTATAGTACCCATCCAAAAATTCAACTTTTAGTATAAAATCTATAAGAAGAAGTATCATTTTCCACATAATTTATACTGCAATGTATTTTAAGACAAATAATAGAAAAATTTACATTTTCTCCTTCTGGCACATGGATATTGATTTTCTTCTTCTCCGGTTTTAGAACAGCCTTTGTTTGAGCCCGACTTCTTTTCAATGCTGATTTTTTGTGGCTTTTTTTGGATTGACGTCTTGATTTTGATTTGTTCTGAGTTGAAGTCATTGATTGATCTAGAGACGATCTCTAATACTCAAGCAGAAAAAATCGACACTGCCCGACGAAATGGAGATGCGGGCAATTTTGAGATAAAGGATTGAAGGTGGAGGAGCTGCGAAGAAAGTCTGAGAGAGTTGAAATGTCGATTGGGGTTTATGTGATTTCGTATGAGATTGTTTATCAGTGTAGGAAACATTTAAAATGGAATGACTGGGTTGAAAAATTAGATTGATATCAATTAACTCATTCATTTTAGTTGTGATGTGATTTGGGATCCATAGATTAGTATTAACAGTTTTTTATTGATTTTTTAAATTAATATATAAATAATTAATTATATTACAATTGTACAGTAAAATAAATTTATTCCAAATATAAATGAATAATAAAAAATAAATTTAGTATTATTCTAAATGTATAAAAAAAAAGTAGGTGGAGTTCCCAATTTTCACTTGATTAGAGCATGTGCAAAATTAGTATCCAAATCAGCCCAATTCTGATTGAAATCCAATTGGACCAGGGCGTGGATCCCATTCCCATGTGGGCCAAATCCAGTGGCGATGATTGTACACGAAAAGCAACTCACCAACCCATCCCACACCACCCCCCATCCCACAACCCGTTTAAGATATCGGCCCAATCAAAGGGCAATAGAGTCATTTCACTTTCCAGTTATCCGCGATACCCCAATGCGAATCACATTTTTATTTCACAGCAAAACATCACCCCTTCGCCTCCGATCTCTCAAAATTTTCTATTTCTTCTTCACATTTTCTCGCTCTATATCTATCGATTCTATCTATACGCAGAAACTTGTGTACACCATTATATATATATAATATATAAATGCCAGAGGATGTACATATAAATAGATTCCCTCTTTGTTCCGCGGCAATCGAGCGATCTGAGAGGTCAAAGTCTTCGTACGTCGGCTGTCGATTTCCCGGCACCGTAGTTTTTAGATTCTGATTAGTATTTCACCAGCGGCATAGTATTTTGGTTCTATGTAGTTTTGGAATTTTGTTGAAAAACAGTTCGAATTAGGGTTTCGAAGGTTAGGGCTTTTGCTTGCGGCGTTTTGGGGGATTAGTGAGTATCAAGTATCGGATTCCAATTGATTTTTTTGTACGCGGGTTTGTTTTGAAATAAAATATTGGTTTGTTTTCGTTTTTTAGTGTTGGAGTTTTGGAAACTAGGGTTGGAGTTTTCTGAAGATTGGGGTCTTTCGGATAGTGAAGTGAAATTAGTTATGACTCGGAGTTCAAGGCACAAATCCCATAAACAAAGCAAACACAGTTCGAAGGATTATTCGGATTCTGAAGAGGATTTAAAGTTGAAGGAGAAAAGTAGCAAAGACGAGAATCTTTCCAGGGATTATCGGGGTTCAACCTCGGGTGAGAAGCGTAAAATTTCATCCCAGGTGAGAGAATGGAAGGATGGTAAAGATCTGAGCGGTCATGGGAATGGTGAGGCATCAGAGGAGTATGTCTTGTCAAAACGAAGGAAAGAGAAGGCCAACCTTGGCAAGGAGAGGGCTGATGTAAGTTTGGGTGTTGGTGACGATAGGTGGAGGGGTTACGGTGAAGTGAAAGGGGATATTGATAGAAATGTTAAAAAGGAAGTAAAGAAAGGGGAAAGTTCGAAAAATGACTCGAAACTGAAGGAAAGTAACAGCAAAGGGGAAAGTTTGAGAATTGAGTCGAAGATTAAAAGTAAAAGGTATGAGAATGGGAGTGGGGGTGAGATTAAGGAGGATAATTTAGCATCCCCTGTGGTGGAGAAAGAGGAGAGTGAGCGTAAAGGAGAGTCAAAGAGGAAGTCAGAGAGGGATTCTTCTGGGCGGAAGGACGGGAGGGAATCTAAGGATAAGGGTCGTGGGTCGGAAAAGGAGAAGAGGGTTGGTGAGGAGAGTAAGCGTGGGGATGCTGAGGTGAAATCCATGGATATGCATTTTGGGCAGAAGCAAGGGTCACAGTTAGGAGATTTTAGCGAGGAGACAAAGGCTAAACGTGGTCGAGAAAATACTGGTAAGGTAACTTATTGTTTTGGCATGCATGAGAGTGACTTGTAAGTGCTGTTTTTGTGTTTGTCAATACAACTTTCATTGATTTTTAGCATCAACTCCTAACACGTAATTCTCTTTTAGAAATAGAAGTTATTCAACAATAAACTGTGTGGACAGTATATGTATGCGAACTATAGTTTCTATCCGAGAAATTGGAATGTGTTTCAAAGATGTCAGCTTTTCTATTAGACTTTCAAATGCTTAAATTTATCCTAGTGCAGGTGCTTAGTAAAGATTGGATATTTTGCGGATGCTAGGATCTGTATGTTTTGATTGCTTGGGTTTTGAAGACTGGTGCATCCTCCCCCTTTCCTGTTGGTACGGTGGAAGGTGGAGGAAATATCGATGGTAATCTTGTTTAGTGAGTGATGTCATTGGTGGTGGTGCATGTTATCTGCACTGAAGAGTGAACTATCCAAAGGACTAGTTACTTCGATTGAAGTTTATGAACTTTATTTTGCTTAAACGAAATAATAGGAAAAAAAATTGGGGGGATTGGTGAACATATGAAGAGAAAGAAGTTTGTCAGGAGACACAGTTAACCCCACTGTTCATCTAATCTTCTGTCCAAAATGTTTAACTTGTATAATTGGCATTTGGGTGTGTAGCAGTCTGGTTGGAAGGTCCTTGGTTGAATTTCAATTGGCTGGTCGATTTTTGCCGACGCTTCTGGCATTTTGTGATCTCAGGTTCACTAAAACTGCAATTCAAAATATGGTGTTACTAAACCGTGTTTGATCTGTAGTCTCCCTAATTCCTACCTACTCTACTTTTTTACCTGAGGTAATTTGAGCTAATGCTATAGAAGAACTTATATATATTAGGCTTTGCATGAAAAGTTGATTTGTTATGTCTCTGAAATTGTCTCTACTGTATCTTTTCATTTGTTGTTCTGTGTAACTTTTTGGCTTTGAGAAGCAATCAAATCTCTGTAAGCCTGATACTCAATCTGATTCCCTTTCTGTAAGTTTGCGAAAAATTAGTAAAAAAAGGTAAATTGAACTTCATTTTCTTTTTCTTTTAAAGTTCAATTCGTGCATATGGAAAGGTCTCTGGTGCTGTCTTAGATCATTTGCTGGTTTCTACTTGCACGATTAGTCTGTATTTGTAATTTGTTGATTTTTATTTAATGTCTATTTATAATCCTTTTGGCAGATTGGCCTTTACAAGATGAGTTGCGGAATCCTGAGTTAGAGAAGGAACTTGAGAAAAGGATACGAAAGAGAAAAGAAGGTTCCAATGTTAGAGATAAACATTACGATGATTTCAAAGAAATTGATGAGAGGCGATTGTCATCAAGAGGTGATCTTGCCAAGGATGTGAAATACAGAGATGATAGGCACAAGGACGGAGGTAACGAGGACCAGTATCAGAAAGATGGCCAAAAAGATGGTAGGCACAAGGATGACAAGTACCGGGAAGATGCCGACAAGTACATTAAATCTCGGGATGGTAAGAATCGGGAAGATGGTGATGTAGATGCCAAACATAGAGATGACATACGTCGAGAAGATGGCAATAGAGACAGCCGACGTGGGGATGAAAATTTCCGGGACGATGGCGGGCAAGATAACAGGCAGAAGGATGAAAAGCATTGGGAAGGCACCGCAAGAGACAATCAGAACAAGGATGATAAGTACATCGAAGATGGCGAGAGGAGTAATAGACGTAGAGATGATCGATACCATGGAGACATTGACAAATACAGTCGGCGCAATGATGAAAGGTATCATGAAGATGGTGACAAAGAAGACAGATACAGGGATAATTATAGAGAAGATGGTGATAGAGATAATAGATACAAGGAAGATAAGCATCGGGAAGATATCGAACGAGACAGTCGGTATAAGGATAGCAAGCGAGGAGATGATTTTGGTAGAGAGGAGAGACTGAGAGAGGCCAAGTATAGGGATGAACGTGCCTCAAGAGACTTCTCTGGTGACAAGTCTGACCCTAAGCACTCTAGGGATGATGGTTATGCTGAAGATCGTCGCTCCAGGAAATCAATCGCATATGATGATAGTCCTAAACTAGGTGGTCAAACTGCCAGGTATAAAGATGATCAGGGTAGGAGAAAAAGTAAGGACAAAGGGGACTATGATGATATTAGATCCCGAAGCACCAAGGATCAAGGGCTTGAGTTGGAGAAGAGATCTTCCAGCAGTGCGAGAATGGACTTAGTTACTGACAGAGGAAGGTCTATCTCTAGGAATTCTGACGTAGAACTTATTTCTAATCATAGCAGACGGCACAGTTCTCCCAGCTTAAGTTCTCATGGTACAAGGGATCCCTACAGGTACTTGATTATGGGCAATTATTTATTGATTTCAAGTTCATTTAACACAATAGAGACATTTCAGAAATGGTTGGTACCCTGAATGCTGCAAAAACCTTTGATCATATATTGTGGCACTGCAATCTGTCTACTTTCTCATTGTTGTTGGATTATGAAATTTGTTGTATGGAAGTTCTGTTTGAATGAGATGGGATAAACTGCTTGCAAACAATAAAATCTCCTTAGGAATTTTGTGTTGTTTTCTATGGAAATGTAAAATTAGATTTTGTAAGAAACGAGTTAGTCTATCCCTCGATAATCTTCCTCTATTCTATTCCTTCATGGGTAGTCCTTTTCTGCATTCCATATATGCTGCCTCTCTCCTGCTTTTGGTGGAATGTGTACCAAATTTGAACTAATTAAGTGGTATGAAGTTTTCATGTCGCCTTTTTTTTTTTCCTTTTCTATTGTTCTCTTTCTTTCTTTTCTTTTGGGCTTTTTGGGTGGGGTAGTTTGCGTCAGTTGTGGTGGAATGGGTTGACTTATTTGCAGAGTTTTGTGGGTAAATAAATAAGAATTTAAGAGCAGTGTACAAGTTGTGCTCTTGTTATCTGGATCATGTACATTAATGCTACTCTGCATATTCTAGTTCTGCCAACTTCACATTTAACTTGAAATTGACCTGTTATGTTGTTCTGTTGACCTGTAGTTCTTTGTACCTTCCTTATTTTAGAAAATTGTGAATTTTTTATCTGCCCAGTAGATTTATTCTCAGCCTCAATTCTAGCTACATAGTATGCTCAACAAATTTATGCACATCATTCCTCAGCTACTGGACTGACCAAACATGAATCTTTGTCCATTTTCTGTTGTTCAGGCTCCCAAAACAAGAAGACTCCAAGTATTATGCTTATGAAGAGAGAGTTAGGTACACTTTAACTTCTAGCAGAGATTATTCTGGTGCTGCAGGAGGAGCTTTGAGGGCGACCTCTTCTAGATCAATGGAGAAACTTGGTCAAAAAGAAGACGTTCAGTTGGGGGAATTGTCCGCCGAAAGGCGTCTGAAATCAGACATTCGCTCATCGCCCTTGCAGCTAGCGGATAAATCCCCAGCATCGAATACTGATCGTAGATACTTCACTAGATCTGATGTAAGGCAGAGTCTTGATGTTGAAGAATCAGCACCGCGGAGTGGTGCTTCGCGAGATGCAAAGGGTTACTCTGGTAAGGAAGGCAGGGGAAGTCGCGAGTTGGTCACGGACATGCTTCCTGGAGATGAACTTTCACAGGCTGATGCAGATAATTTATCTGTTTCTTCACCTTTTATGAGAAATAGCTATTTATCTAACAGTTTCAAGTCAATACCACCACCTCCTCTCTTCAGGACAGGGATGGATAGCCCTTTAACGTTAGGATCTGCCGAAGACGATGGCAGAGGCAAGTCAAATAGCCACAGTAGGAGGATTGGCAATCCCAATGTGGGAAGAGTTCAAGGAAATGCTTTGAGAGGGGTACCAAATTGGCCTTCCCCTTTGGTAAATGGTTTCATGCCTTTCCCTCATGGTCCACCTTTTCATTCAGTGATGCAGCAGTTTCCTGGTCCACCGATCTTTGGTGTTAGATCGACAGTGGAGTTGAACCATCCCGCACCTTACCATATGCCTGATGCTGACAGGTTTTCTGGCCCTGGGCGTCCTATGGGATGGCGCAATCCTGCGGATGATTCATGCCCTCCTACATTGTATGGTTGGGATTCAACCAATTCTGTCTTTGGTGAGGAATCTCAAATTTATGGAAGGCCAGATTGGGATCAATCTAGAAGCCTGCCCGGTACACGAGGCTGGGAGACAAGAGGAGATTTGTGGAAGGGACCATATAGAACTGCAAGCATGGATATGTCATCTTCTGATAAAGAGAATGACTTTTCTCGAATGGCAGATGAAGCTTTGGTTGGTCAGTCAATTCAACAAACTCAGAGCGAGCTAATTCGACATGATAAGCATGCTGAGAGCACTGACGTTAGTCAATCAAGAGATGGTTCGGAAAAGAATGCTGCTAAAGCTCCCTATATTAATCCAGTGGAAACTAGTGATATTGCTAAAATGTCAAGAAAGGATGATGCTTGTCTTTGCCATTTTTACTTTTCCAAGCTTGACATTTCTGCCGATCTTACGGAATCTGAGTTGTTTAATAAGTGCACAGGTTTCCTTGACTTAGAACAGAAAATTATTTCAGACGTACAAGATTCTAAACTTTTTTATATAGAGGTAAAAATGACAAGCCAATTATGTATTTTCATTGCACTGTCTTATAGATCTGCCCAGATATTAGATTTTTGATTTTTAATGCCATTTTTCTTTTTCCATGACAGGAAGCTGTAGAAGCTACAGCCGCATCTCCTAATAAAATTAACAATTTTTCACTGTTATCTGCCTCGAGTGATTCTGTTTTCCAGGTAAAATTTTGTTGTGAATAGCGTATTGTTTAAAGAAAATTTCTGATATAGTGCAGCGCATATTTATTAGATATAACCAAATCATCAGTGTCATTGCTGAGGTTATTTGTATATTTGCAAAACAGTCCTCGTTTCACTTTTCTACATTAGAGCAAAACAATAAATTCTGGTGCCACTTGTGTATGCAGTCTGGCCAATTTTGTGAATGTCCTTTGTTGCTTATTGCCTGAAGTTCTGTGTTGGGTATGCTAAATTGTATTCATCTGATATTAAACTAATGTTAGTAGGATTTTGACCATTTTGGGCAATATCTTGTACATAATTTTAAGGTATAGCTAGGAAGCCTATAGAAAAAGAATTAAAAAACGATCTTCACCTCATTTTATCTGATATCTGTGGACTCGTGCATATATAATATTATAATTCGTACATATTCCTTACTATTTTGTTTGCCTGTCCATCTTCTGTGATGCAGAAAGCAATGTCCTTGTATAAGAGGCAGAAAGAAGAATCTGGAGCTATAAATGGAGAGTTGAGTGCAAAGATCGAGTCAATTCCAAAATTTAATGTGGAACTGAATGCTGAAGACAACAATACCGAGAAGTCTCCAGCTGGCAGCGTGCAAGATGGAGGGAATGCTATTCCAAACTCTAATGGAGAAGTAGAGATTTCAAATAGTCTTCAAGTGGAAGAGTATACCAAAAACTCCCATCTGAAGCTAGACCTACCAGTTGCAAACATGGTGGAAAAATCAGAGCCAGTTTATGCCTCCAACCGCGTCAACATGGCAGTGGATTTGGTATTGAACCAGGTGCCACAGGAGCATATTCTTGAGAACTCTTCGTCTATTGAATGTGTAGAAAAATCTGGTGCATGTTTTTCTGCTGGGGTCGGAGAAGTGCAAATGGAATTTGCCAGTAACAACGAGGAACCAAATGTGTTTGATATTAAATGTGATCCTGTGCATATTTCTGATGTGTCTTCCGAGGCACACGAGGCAATGATGCCAGAGTTAATTGAGTCTGCGCCAGTAAATTTGAGTCGGATACATCATTCTCCTGAAAGTACACATTGAGACAATTTATTTTTCTCTGAGCTTTTGAAATGCCGCTCATATTTTCTCATCTTATTATCTCTTTGCTTGCTCTCCTTATCTAGTTAATATATAAAATTCTGGAGTTTTTTCAACATTTCTTTGTCTAATTTATGTTCCAAGATGGGAAACATGGTCGGTCCCTTGCTCATGCTCTGGGAGTATAGGGGAAGGAGTTAAATGACCATAATTCTTCAGCTCTGTGGTCCGCTACATCTGAGAACTTCCCTACGATGTTGCAACTGAACTGCTTTGGATTACGAGGTATTCATGCTTAAACAACCTTTTGCCTACCAATTTTAATAGGTATTTGGTAAAGAGAATTTGTATAGTACTCAACAAAGAAAACAAAGTTAAAATCTAGTCTTGCTATTGAGTGCTTTGCTATGAGAAGGGGAGGTAGAGGAGTTATTTCCTTTCTTGGCTTGGGTTGGGTTGGGGTCCGCCCCTGCCCCGCCGGTTTTCGTAGTACTGAAATTATTATTTAAGTATTTATAAGTTGGGGATTTTATAGAATATGTGAATAATAAATGGATAGTAAGTCGTGGATTTTACGAAATATATAAATAAAAAATATGTTGGATTGGTTTAAATTATAATTTAAGCTAAACCAAACTTGTGCCATGCAAAGTGCAAAATGTTGCTTTATGCATAATCCATGTCAATAAAATCAGAAGTATGGTATTCTTTGAAAAAGAATATTTGAGATCCCACTGGGTGGGTAATGCATGTCTGTCTAAAAGAAATAAAAATTTGTTTGCAAGGAATTAAATTAGTTTCGAAATAAATTATTTGATTGTTGGTCAAATTGAAAACAACTAAGTTATTATTTTGACTGTAATTTATAAGTATGTAATGTATAGATTGATTGGTGAGGTAAAAATTTACATTTTGTACAAGTTTTTTTATCTGCCAAGAAAAAAAGAAAGAAGTCTTCGAGATTTTGTAATTTACTTTTAACATAAAAAAATGGTGTTTTACATAAATAAAATTACTTTGGACTTTTTATGTACTTTGTTGATGAGTAAATTTAATAAATAATTACAAAATTTTACTCATCATTACCACTTGTTCATCCAACTTTAAAATATTACATGTTGTTCACCCATTTGTTTCAAACTATTTCTCATTCATCATCTATTGTTCATTCACTACCTATAAATATAGATGGGTGAGTAATGGATAATGTTTCAAAGTTGGATGAGCAAGTAGTGATGGTGGGTAAAATTGGCTGAGCACTCGTTAAATTTAATCATTTGTTAATGGATGAGACTTGACAAGAATTTAGACAGGCATGCATTACTCCCACAATGTTTTTAAAACTGACATGGGCGTTGACGCGGAAAATAGAAATGATTAAAGGGTTCTAACGTGGCCAGTCCTGAGATTTGGGAGGCCTTAGGTGAAAATTTAAATGGAGCCCTTAATAAATTGAGATGTTTTAAAATATAAATTTTTGACAGACAATTAAAACTTTGTACATGCTCCGGAATATTTTATAATACTTTATTTAGATCCAAATTAGATTTTTGTATAAGTATATAATACTTTGTTTATATCTAAATTAGATTTTTCACACAAGTCAAAAGACTCAAAAACAGTTATACAATATAGAGGCACGTAATATAATCAAATTATTTTCACTTAACAAAAACAAATAAGGTTCTTCAAATTAAAAATAGTTGAAATTATCAAAGAAAAGAGAAAATATATAATAATAAAAAACATACACGCAACATATGCAAGGGTGTGTGTGTATACATATAAACAGATTTACAAGCAAAAAAAATGGTATATTTTTCTTCTTCTTAAAGACTCTTTCAGTCGATGCTCTGTCCTAAGCACGAGACGCTATATTGGACTGAAAGAAAAAATGGTTAGAATTTGTGTTAAGCAGTGGAGCCTAATTTGTTGCGCTACGCGGAGTTGAGCGTAGATCGACCTTTATAATTAAGTAAATGTCTACGGCATTTGTATTTGCTTAAGTAATGGTGTTTTTCGAGATTTTGTCTTTGTAATTTGGTTGCCATAATGCAACGATTGAAGGTAGGATGTAGTTTCATATTGAGGCGAACAAAATCTTGTGTTCTTTATTTTCGTCTTTATTTATTGCTTCAATCCTAACAATTTGAAAAATCGTTTTGATTCAAGATAAAGATTTCTAAAATAAGGTTTAAAGGAAAAACTACACGGTCTACAATTTAAAAACTAGAATAAGGTATATAATGTATGTTAGATTTAGATTTTTTTTTCTATTTAAGCTCATTTCACATGTAAGTATGTTGATTTAAAAAAAAAAAAATTGTACCAAAATTTTTGGGCCCTGAATGGTTGGTGGGCCCTAGGCGATTGCCTAGCCGCTTAAGGCCAGGACCGGCCCTGGGTTCTAACTGGGATTGAAATGATTTTTAAAAATAAAAAAATTTACAAAAAAAATGAAAAATAAGATTTTGGAATTTACAAAAACTATTCAAAAGCTATATATATATATATATATATATTCATTCTTTTTATCTATTTTGTGTAGGGACATCGACAAATTTCAATTGTCAGTTACAATTCATTGTAGAAAAAAATAATTTTTAAAATCGGTGAAACCGAGAATGGTTCTATAGATTTCTCAAAATTGGACGAATTGATGGATTTTTAGATGGGTTTTTAAATATTGAAGTTTTTCTATAGTCTAGCTTTAGGCCCAATTCTTGATTTTACAAGCTGAACTAATCAGGCCGGGTCATATTGATTCTAACAACACTATACTAACAATGCACTTAGCTTAAATCAAATGAGAAAAGGTAGTTCAGAATCGAAACGCGAGGCCCGATACATTACGCTAGGCTGGGTCACTGGACCTTACCTTTTTTAAATGAAAATTAGGCTTTCTATTCTTTCTTTTTTAATGGGTAAATACTACTAAGGGTTCCGAATTTTTGAATCTTATAACGACGAGGTCCTAATTCTTCAATAACTAACACCCCGGATCCTTAACCTTTAAAAAACTCGCGATCAAAGTCCTTCTGTTAAAAAAATCATTAGTTTAATAGTTAAATGATCAAAAAAATTTTAAAATGACCAAATTACCCTTTTTGAAATTAAAACAAATAAAATAGAAAAACAAACAAACAAACAAAAATATCACATTTTCTTTTTCAATCACAAGAATTTATTAAAACAATATTAAAATACTGTTCTTTCTTTTTTAATTTCAAAACAATATTTCTAATTCTCAATTCCTTATTTTTAAAACCTTAAGAAATACTAACCAAATCAGATTATTACCCTAAACTTATAAAAAAAAATACCCATCACCACATTCGTCGTCGTCATCACTATCCATCGCAGTCGTTGCCTTCCACCACCATTGTCACCATCTAAATCCGCACCCACCACCATTGCGCCACCGCCACTATTTGAAATCACTTCCACCACCATCTTCCTCTGTCATTGCTTTCTTCATTGTGCGCTACTTACATTGCCATGTTTTTACCGTTCATCCCACCAATGCCACCGCCTTTCGCCACCACGCACTCATCAACGCCCTCTAACATCACATACATTATCATCATACACCACCACACATCCTCTAAAGTTGTTCCACCCTATCACCACCATGCACATCATCCATCGCCTTCACCCCTTCTCCAAAGACTTGGGCAGCACAACGTGTTGTCCACCGCCACTACCACCATCTCTTAGAGAGTCTCGCACTCCAACTAGCTTGCGACCTAGTGTACTCACAACTTGCCAGGCCACGAAGTCGCTCACCAGCAAGCAGGGGTGGATCCAGGAATTTTTGGAGACCAGACTGTTACTAAAATTTGTTTTTTAAACTATAATTTTTTTTTTACAGGTCCTGGCCCTTAAATTCTCTCTTGGATCCTATGGAATGTGGGAAAATGATCTCCTCTCCATGGTGGGGATGAGTTATAAAGAGTTATAAAGGCCACAGGACACGTGTCCTGTGGCCATTGGACAAGTGATTGACTTTTATGTCAATCACTTTTCCTTTATTCAATGGCCACAGGACACGTGTTCTGTGGCATTTATAACTCTTCCCCATAGTGGAGAGGAGATCATTACCCATGAAATGTGTAGATAAAAAGTATATAAAAATTATGAGTATTAATAAATATATGAATAAAAATATTGCATTGACAACTCCAAACTAAACCTTATTTTTTCGAAGTTCACCCTCTCCAACACACACACACTCTCTCTCTCTCTCTCTCTCTCTCTCTCCGTGGGACGCAGCCATAATTCTGGGAAGGTCTATCAAGTTAAGTCTCTCTCCCCTTTCCCCATCTAACTCCCATTGTGTGCGTGTACGCGAGCTGCTGCAAATAACAGTGCTACTTTCTAGAAAATTCCATTCAGTAACTTTTACATCCTATGTGTATTTAAATTCTTGCTTTTGTTAATCTAACTCTGTATGCGTGGGATTCTAACTGATTCCAATAATTTTCATATCTTCTGTGTATTTTCTTGAATGTTTGCACTGATTTACTAATTCTCTGATCCATCTCTCTCTCTCTCTCTCTCTCTCTTGTGTGTTTGTTTGTATGTTTTCATCTTGTTTGGCTTCACAAGGGAAATGAAACACTGATCCATTCGCTGATCCATTCACTAATTCACTGATCCATTCGCTGATTTCATCTTGTTTGGCTTCACAGGGGAAATGAAACAGTTCACAATTAATTAAATAAACTTCGGTTTTAAATTAGGCTTAGGACCATTCAATTTTGGGTCATGTTTATCTTGGGTTTTCCTACAAATTATATTATATGATATTGAACTTAGTCCTGGGCTAGAGTTATTTCAAATTATATATATACATGGGCAAAATAACAAAAATAAAAATAAAAACTTGCCTTCAATTTTTGGTTCTGGGGTGGACTTGGCACGGGCTGTAGTCAGGCCCAGCAGGCCCAGCCCCCTCCATCCGCCTCCGCTGGCAGGGGACGAGTCGAAATCTCCTAGATCAATCCTCGCCCCACCTCCAAAACCCTTTTCTTGTTCAATCCACATCACCGAGTTCATACGTAGTACAAATTGATATTTGTGGTTGAAATTTGTGGTTTTCTCGAGTCTTTGCGATGGAGGTGGAGGGGGATGGTATTGATTGGTGGCAATGAGAGGTAATAGGCATCGATGGTGATGGAGGCGAAGTCAGAGACAACAACAACATCGACATAATATAGTATATTACAAATGTGATTTTGTAAAATAAAATGTTGAAGAGTATTTTTGAAAATAGTTAATTTTTTAGATTATTTATAAAAAAAATGTATATCTTACATTTTTAAAATATAAAACAACAGCCCACGTGACTCCGCTACCAAGGCCTTGAAACTCAAAACTAGAACAATCCATACATTTTAACTTCTTTTTCTTTTTAATACTGATTGAAAAACCCATCTCATCTATCAAACTAGATATATGCATTGTTGAGAATTTATTGGAGAGCCGAGACCATGATGGAGGAGTCCTCCATTCTTAGACATGCCAAAACTGTCGTCCTTCTTGGTATAACATGTCTATATTTCAATATCAAGAACCTGCACAAAATCAACATTATAGAAATTCGTAGTATATACAGGTGGCAAATAATGAGTTACATTCAGCCTTTGCCAAAGGAAGACTCTTTTCCAAAGGTTGCTTGCATTCTTGCACCAATATTATCAATCCGAGAGTTGTGGAGATAATGGAAATGGCTCTGTAGAATACAATGTCTCAAATTTATTTCAAAATCTGACTATAAAGCCCAGACATTTTGTGTTCAAAGTAGTAGAATTAAATTTCTTGTCCAAATATAGTTGTTGAGAATTTCCTATGTATAAACAAAGACAGCAACTGATCTCATAAAGTTAGAGAAGGAACCTAAAGTTAGAGAAGGAACCAGTTTTCTGTTACAAGATAAAGGGACCAATCAATTTCTCCACATGTCATATGGTAGATAGAAAGGCAATAACTAGTTTTAGTGTTCGATATCTTGCAAGGCAGGCTCCATCAGAACTTCAGATACAGCCACCCAACTGTCAAAAAAGAGAGTGGTCAATAACCAACTGGAAAACCCAAAAAATAAAAGGATACCAAAGTTGAGAAAACCATTTAAAGAAAAAAGACGACTACCAAGGACAGCCATGATATTCGAACCAGCCAAGAAAACTTTCATACTTCCATATCATACAGAAACTGCAGCATGATGATTCGCCAAAAGGGCCGCGAACGGGAAGTTGACACAATTATTTGAAGGATGTTCTTCGAGGCTAACAAATGTGCTATATTTCCCGGATATTATAGACAATAGATATTTACCCTTTGTTTGGTTTTGCCGTAGAAGATGATGAAAATTTGAGTCAAAATCAACACTTAATTTTAACCACACATTTCATGGGACTCACAACTTTATCAACTTTTCGATCACATATTTCATCAACCTTTCATTAAAATCTGCTAATAAGCTGATTTTTAGCAAAACCAAATAGGCACTTAATGAAGCTGGTCAAGTGGAAACACTAAGTTGATGAATAGAAGGGATGGAACAAACTTCATGACAGATCAGACTCTGAAAGAATAATAACTCGGTCATATCACACATTCATAGAACTGTATCCACTCAGTAATTGTTACATACCAAGATAGCTTCAATCTCCTCTTGTGACACTGGTGTCCTTTTCGGCTGATCAGAAGCCTTTCCTCCCACACTCATGCTGGATGCAGACCTTGAAAACAATATTCGTGGAACATCCCCAACTCCCGATGTTTCTTCATGCTGGGGGCCTGTACCTGAAGAGGAACCGTCTTTATAAGCAATATTCTAAATGATCTGAGTTGATACTGAGAAAAATTCGTTGCAAGCTTTAGGCACAAAATTCATTTTCCCAACAAAACAAGCCTCACAAGCCGCAATGGACAGTTTCTTCTTCCACCTCCTGACGAGGAAAGCACAACCAAGTTCTATGCATCCCATATAATAACACAAAAATCCAATAGAAAAACGAATATTGCAGAGCTCCCCCACTGGAAAAATTGAACAAAGATAAAAAATTTGCTATCCATGAAAAATATTTGGAACTGTAAAATTAAAAGGAAAGAACGATCACTATATAGCAATTGTCATAGCCAAGATTGAAGTGGTCAGTTGAGCAGGTAGACCTGTATAAGCCACCTAGCACACTGGTTCTTTAGGAGGAAGAAAAAGCAAAATTTTGGAGGAGAATATGGAAACAAGGATCGTGATCCCAAGTCATTGGAACTTGGGTTATGAGGTAAGATGTGACTTCAGGAAATGGTGTGACTGGTGCTTTTGGAGGCTACTTTAGCAGTGGTATTGTAGAGGTGAGGTTGTGATGTGGTAACTATGGCATTGGGACAACCAGTGCTGAGTCACGGCCGGAGTGAAGTTGAATGCATAAATAAATTTGCAGAAGTGTGCCTGTGCTCACGCATGTGCACAATTGCATTTAGGTATTTTTGTTACTGCATGAGAGAGAAAAATTAATGAGAAAGAGAGTTGTGCGGAAAAACAATATTTAAGAATATAGAATTGTTCTAATGAACGGGGAATATGCAAAAGGGACAAAATGGTGTTCATTTATGGAAATGAACATTATATTGAAACAGACCGCGAAGAGAGGAGGACAATAATTTCGAAAGAGAGAAGGTTGTTAATTTTAGTACAGAAGCACCAAGCCACAAATAATTCATAAGATAGCTAATCCTTTTTTGTATATCTCAAATCATATTTCCATTAATCTATTAGCGAGGATGCACCAAAACTCCAGCATGTCCTTTCTCTATTCATGAACAAAAACTGGTTTTGCTTACATGCTATCAGTCAGTCGGCCCCTTGTTGTCACAGTTTTGCATTTATTTGAAGGAACGTTCACTTATTCACACTTAAAAGAAGATATCCAAAGAAACTCTTATTTGTTTTTATTAAGAAAATCACCATATCACTCAACATATTGGCCAACCAAATCGGATTTGTTTCTACTACTTGTAACTGGCATCAGAACTGAAGAAACTCATTGTTCGTCCTCTATTTTAGTTAAACCATATCACGAGATTAATTTCAACCAGAAACATAAAATGCACAGCCATTTATGAAATAGATCTTTTTGATCATTCATATACATTGATTGACTTCCACTCGGCTATACAATTTCTAGAGCAACCAGTTTTACATGTGGAAGCATGATCAATGAAAAGGGATGTGAACCATAAAAAAGCTTTAGAGTTTTCTCCACGAATCTACCTAAGTTCTCACTACAACAGCAAAATATTAACTGTTCATCAAAGCACAGAATGTTGAGATATTCAGACCAAGGAATTACCAAGTACAATTTACAGTGACTCATAATTGATTGAGAAAGAGTGCTCTAGAACATAGGAATTGCCAAAAGCCTCAAAGGAAATGCAAAACAAAAGAGTCAGCAATAATTAGAAAATGAAACATATTTTTGCTGTCTACAAGAAAACAGCCTGAACATTGAAAGCAAAAGTTTATTTATCATAAGCAGCAATACTACTAGGGCCCTTTTTGGGATTGATTTTAGTGCCCAACTACTGATTGCCATACAATCCACAACTATTTTAAGCATTTGATAAGCTTAAATAAAACTGATTATAGAAGAATCTACACGCAGCAATTGAGAAACAACAAAATGATAGTTTCTCATATTCTGTTTTTAGCTTTTCTAATTATCCATCATTAAAATGTCAATTTTAACTCCAATGAATAAAATTAATTCATTTCATGTTCTAAGTTTGTTAGTATTCTATAATAATAAAGTCTCATCTATCATTTACGTAAAAAAACATCATTTTATTTTCATATTTTTTCCTTGGTCATTGACATATTAAATATATTTCCCATATGTGAAAACTGAAAAATACTTCTCTCTCCAAGAAATTGGCTACCCGAATGAAAATGAGATTACTATTATGATCTAATAATTGAGTGGAGTCACAAGTGATTATGAATTGCATGTGATTGTGGGCTCATGCCCTTTTTATAGATATGATTAGGTAGACTCTTAAGACATATTTATTACTAAACTATACAAAGGTAAAAATGTCTAGGGTTATTGAAACAAATCAAAATAATTTTCTTAATCAACGAATTTTTCAAAGTTTGAACTTCAACTTTTATAGCAAGTGATACGTCACGGATAGAATTCATCCCAATACACATTAATTCAACGTAACTAAACAGTCAATTATGTGTCCCATATTTGAAATCATGTTAAGTACTAAGTACGAAAATATTTGTTAATAAAATGATAATTTCCCATATTCTGCTTTTAGCTTTTCTAATTATCCATCATTAAAATGTCAATTTTAACCCCAATAAATAAAATTAATTCATTTCCTGTTCTAAGTTTGTTAGTATTCTACAATAATAAAGTCTCATCTATCATTTACGTAAAAAAATATTCTTCTATTTCATATTAAAAATATTTTCTAAGTTGATAAATTTTGAAATTTCATAGATATTAATTGTTTCCCATTCAAAATAACTATGGTGAATATATCGTGTTAGATAAATATTTAATCACTCGGTAAAGAGGTTTACTCCGCTATAAGCACAAAAAATACTTATTTGTCCGTCACTACGTCTTCATCCTCTCAAACCAAAATCCACATCTCTCTCTCAATTCTTCCGTTTCTCCATATTCATCAAAATTAAACTCCTCTCAAACAAAACTCTCTCACTTTTCTCAACTCTTCAATCCTCAATCCATTAAAATCTTCTACGGTCGGATTCCACCGCAAAGAAAAGCAAGATACTAGTAATCGCCAACCGTATGGAGATTTTCTCCATCAGGGGCATAAAAAAGTAGTATGTATATCACTACGTCTTCATCATCTCAAACCAAAACCTACATCTCTCTCACAATTTCTCCATATTCTTCAAAATCAAACCCCCCTCAAACAAAACTCTCTCTCTCTCTCACTCTCACTCTCACTCTCATTCTTCTCAACCTCTCAATCAATTAAAATCCTCTACAGTCGGATCCTACCGAAAAAAATAACGGTATACTAGTATTACATATTTTTATAAAAGTACAAATAATTTTTCAATAATCACGACTGTAGGAATTTTTCTCCACTATGGGAATAAAAAAGTAGTCTGTGTGTCATTACGTCTTCATTTTCTTTCCTCACAAAATTATCGCCTTCAAAATTTGCTAAAAACTTCGATCTATCTCCCCGCATCTCCAAAATTTGCTCACTTTCTCAATTCATCTCCCATAATCGATTATCTTCCCCCACTAATCATCTTTAAAATCTATTCACCACCTCAATCTATCACCATATTAGAGCCTACGGTCAAATTTCACCGCAAGAAAGTGGTATACTAGTAATAATACATAAGGAGGTCTCAATATAATCAATATGTAATTTGTATACACAACAATAAAACATTTTTTTTAACTAAATGTTCATTTTAAAACATACAACAATCCAAAACAAAAATTTATCAAAAACATAACTGATTCTTCCCGCAATTGATTATTCCTTCAGCATAGCTAAAACTAATTCACTTAAAATCTACAGCAATACCAAACCAAATTAAGCCTAAGTTTCAATCACATTCTACGATACCATTATTAAATTTTGTAGGGTTCAAGTCATTCCGCCACAATTAGACTGACAATTTCCGCAAGTCCAAATTTAATCAGCCATGTAATAATTGCTTTGTTTTACCCTTTTTATTTACTCTTAATTTACATGAGGAATCCAAAGCATGTCCATTATCTGAACTAATCTAATGAATTATAAATGCTGTCCCACACCTGAAGTTCTCAGCAAGCCTATATTATCCAATACTTTAAAACAATCCCCTAAATGCAGAAAAAAGTAATAAAATTCGTTTTTTTCCTCTTCTTTTTCTAAAAAGAAATTAAAACTAAAACTTCATAAAAGCTCCAAATTATTCTACAAATTCATATGCTAAGCATTTCAACTATAATTAATAAGGGAACCATTTCCCTTACACTCAGAATATATATATATATATATATATATATATATATATATATATATATATATATATATATATATATATATATATATATGTTGAACAAATCAGACTATCACGATAAAATACGAATCATTGCTAAAAGTGAGATCCATAAAGGGATTATAAACTAAAAATCCACCGAGATAAATCAAAATCAAAATCAAAATATGTATGAATATGTGTGTATATATAATACCCGAGGGTTTGGGATGCCTTTGAGGAAATTTGATGCGTGGTATTCTCTTCATCGCCTGCGTTGCTCCCATCTCTTCATAGAATGCTCTGAAATCACTTACCTTTTCTTGCTCGAAATTCTTATATTTTATCGTGTTGACCGTTCAAATTGGAGTAATTTTGATTATAGTCATCAAGTTTGAGATCACGTTGAAATTAATCCTCTAAATTTTGAAACCTCTCTTAGGTGGAGTTTAATGGTCGGGAGTAGAGCTGCACAGAAAAATGGTCAAATTGCAAATCGAATCAAATTTGTAGGTTAAAACTATTGGTTTAAGTTCACATAAGCCCATCAACCTTCAGTTTTAAACCAAATGAACTGTTTGAAAATTGATTGATTTATGTTTTAATCGAACCGATTTTTTTTATTTTTTATAGTTAAAAATAAATTAATTCTACTTAATTATACATTTACAAAGTGAGCAAAGTACAATGCAATATTAAATATATTAGGTTGGCTTATTTAATTTTTGCCAAATTATTGGGTCATTGAGCCATAGACAACAAGTTCATTATTGAGTCTAGTTATTTACTAATTTTTATCAATTTCCTTCCCATTTTCATTTCATTATATGACAAATATTAATGTAATATAATAATTGAGATAAATATTAATACAATGTAATATTTATGTTTAAATAGTTCTCATTTAAGCTTGTAAGGATAATTTTAGCACAATTTACTTATGTTTTAGCTTGTTTTAAATGTGTTACTATTATGTCGATAAAAAAAATGTTGTCTAAAACCGAACTAAACTGCAAAAAATAGTTTGGTTTGGAAAATAAAATCGTTTGGTTTGGTTTGGTTTGGTTTGGAAAAATTACAATCCGTTTTAAATGGTTTGGTTTGAAAAAGAAAAAGAAAAAAAGCTCGAACCAAACCGTGTTCACTCCTAGTTGAAAGAATGGGGACGGGAGATTTCATCTTTCTACTGATATGCTAGATTCTGCCTAGATATTTTCTTGATAATGTGACATTTTACTAGTTGTAGTGCATGTTTGGCTATACTTTTTTAAGATTATAAGTTGATTAAATATTATTTTATTTACATAATTCTGTATGACTCATAATTTTTATCTATTTTTTATCCACACATTTCGTAAGATCCACAATTTATAATCTACAAAAAACTTTACAAAAGTACATGTAATGACCGTATAAAAAGTGGACAAGTGAATAAAAGTAACTCTTGAATTTTCCTGTCACAATTAGTGTGTTTGTTTTCGGAAGTTTTGGGTTCCCTAGTGAGCAGCCCAGCTAATCTTTTGATCCATGTTTACTTCTCGTAGTCAAATTAGGTAAAACTAAAGGTGGCCATGTACTAAAGTCGAATCAGAGCACATGGATCAATGAGCGAGTACAGCAACCTAAAGTATCATATCCACCCTGTGTTGGCCAAAAAGAACTCAAAAAGTAACAATAAGACTTGATCAAGCGAATGATAGAAATGCTCGAAAAGCTATATACCAAGATAGATCAAGTGTTCGTCTAAACGTAGAGAAATTAAACTTACCTTTTAAGTAGATTTTTATTTTCAAATATATTTCAATAAGTTACCTTTTTTAGTTAAAAGTAAAAATGTTACTTATTTAACAACAATTCAAAACGAATAACTTATTTATTTTTACTATAACCAACAAAAATAATTATTTATTTAAATTCAATATTTACTTTTCAGTACGTATAAGTGAAAATTGCACATTTGGTTCCAATTTATTGTTTAGTAATTTGGTATCCAACCTTTACAATGGAACAAGTAATTGGTCTCAATCGTACATTATAGTTGTGCAATTAGTTCATAATAGCACAAGTGTTAAACTATTACTTGCCCCCATATGAAAACATGCTTCACTTTAAATTTTTGGGCACCGGTTGAAATTGGAAAAGAAAAACTAGCTTTAAGAAATTGGACATGTGAGAACCATGTGACGATTTAACAAATATTTGAACAGTTATTTTTATCAAGGATTATAGTGCAAATATAATGAAAGGTTGATGATCAACTTGCTATTTTCTAAAGATCAAGACCAACTTGCTATTGGAAAATAGGTTTGGGACCAATGTGCAATATTTCCTAAATATAAGGTAGATTTTATAAGCTTAGCCAAAGTAAAGTTAATTTAGGTAACTTTTTATCTAACATAATTTATCTTCTATTATTTTTAAGTAAAACAAAAGTTACTTTTTTGGATCGAAGCAAAGAGCCCTCCGAGTAACCAACCAAACCTCCATGGTGGGAACAAAACATCAAGTAACTTTTATTTTAGTGTCAAAATAAACAACTTACATATTTTTAACTTTCACTGATAACAAATTATTTACTTGTAAGTGAACTTTTGAAACATATCGAAAGCATATTCACATTATATTTGGATTGACTAAACGAATAATTTTTTGTCATTTGTTTGATTTCTTACTGGTAAATTTTAGTCTCTCTTCACTTTTCAACTTATTTTTGTTGATATTTGACCAATTTTACAAGCTACAAACTTTTTAGAATTACGCAAAATATGTCCTAATCATATGTACGATGATTTCTTTAAGTAATCATCAATTAGTAGCACCTCGACTTATTGCTTACGATTTCAAAATTTTACCCAACAAATATATAACTTTGGAGTTGATAATTCACACCAATTATTACCAATATATACATATATAAGTAACAAGAAATCAAAGGAAAAAGATCAAGCTTTGGTACATCAAACCACTCTTCAATAATTGAACAAGAAATTGCAGTTGAAGCACTCACATACTCTAAGTTATTATATGGGCCATGCCCATATAAAAATTCTTGGTAAAACCTAAAAAATAAGAGGAGGAGAAAGAAGAAAATAACGAACAACTAAGTGTTATTCTCGATACATATATATAAGTCAGTTATATATATTAATCTTCTTTTTTTTCACTCCATTTAGTTCATTTTTACATCGTCTATTGAAAGATGAAAACAACACATACGCTACAGAAAGATGATCTAATGCAACACGAGAAAGAAGAAATTAAAATGACTCGAGTTATTACTACGTCTAACTAGATCTAAACCAACAGGTCGAAAAAAAGAAGAAAAAGAAGAAGACGAAGACGGATCTATCTGTCCATACAATACTAAAGAACTTCAGGGATCTCATTTATGCTATCTAAAGAAGGTTTCCACCCAAAATTAGCTATTTCTCTACCTCTTTGTATCTCTCCCAATACATCTTCCAAACTCTTCAATTCTTTATGCTTCTGCTGAAGAAGTAGCCACTGCAATTCCTCCTTTGTTAAAATGATTTTCACAGTCATTTTACTGCCATTTTCTTTCTGAATTCCTTGTGATTTCACATCATGTACTTGTGGTTCCTCCTCCTTCTCCATTGATTCCTTCTTGTTTCTGCATTTATTCATGCAATTTCCCATCTGTGAAAACTGAAAAATAATTGAGATTTCTATTTGATCTAATAATTGAGTGGAGTCACAGGAGTGGTTATGAATTGCATGTGCCCTTTTTATAGATATGATTAGACAGACGCCTATACATATTTAATACTAAACTATACATTATATTGTATTTATCAATTTTTTAATCCCGATAAGAATATAAAAATTTGTTAAAAAATTGAAGTCGTTAATTTTAACTGTACATTTTATAGGACCCACAATTTTTATTAATTTTTCAACCACATATATCATCAACTTTTTATTAAAATCTGCTAAAATTTTTTACTAAATAAGCGTTAACTCGAAAGAGTAAAAATGTCTAGAGTTATTAAAATTAGTCAAAAATAATTTTCTTAATTAA
Source organism: Forsythia viridissima (assembly GCA_030279155.1). Lineage (NCBI taxonomy): Eukaryota > Viridiplantae > Streptophyta > Magnoliopsida > Lamiales > Oleaceae > Forsythia > Forsythia viridissima. The sequence continues at coordinate 812,022 of CM059041.1, read as the reverse complement.
CAATTTTTTCAAAGTTCGAACTTCAATTTTTATAGCGAGTGATATTTCACAGATAGATTTCGTCCAAATACATCGTTAAAATTTAATATTAATAGTCAAGTACCTGTCTTATATTTGAAATCATGTGTAGTACTATAGTGCAAAAATATTTGTCTCTTTCTCTTGATGAACGGTCCAAACAGGCAACGTAGAATTTTCTCATGTATTTTACCTTTATAGCATAAAATACTGTACGTAGACCATTTCATCCTGATTTGTTGGCACAATTAGTACTAATCAACAATCTTTGACAAATTCACATCAATTGTTTTCTCTTTCTCGACACTTCTACGATAATTTTTAGTATGCAGTACTCAACAATAATAAATAAAATTTTAATTATTTTTTTTTCTTAATGTTTTCCACTACAATCTAACAAACATGTCGCGTATATACTATTTTCTTCGTTTTTTTTTTCTACAAATTTGTTTGACTGAGTGTGTCTGTGTCTACTTCTACTTTTGCATTTTTTTCTTCTCCCTTTTACCCTTTTCCCAAGTTCGATTCGCTTAATTTTTTCCATATCTTTTTGTCTGTTTGAAAGAATAGATTTACAATCCTATTGGCCTGCAGATTCTTTTTTTTTTTCTTTTCCAGAAATTTACCTAAAATATTTAGGCGTTTTGTTGAGGCCCAATCACTCTCAAAGTGACCTACCCTGCGTTAATTGCTTTGACTACTTTAGCAAAAACATAGTCAATATGGGTATATATATAAGCATTATAATTTAGATCCAAGGTTAAGAAATATGTTCACACTTCTTGAAACTATTCCTTTGAAAATTATCACTAATTGAACGAGAAATGTCACACTCACATGCAATCTACATCCTTTTATTAAAAAAATTGCTATAAATCATTAAATAAAGATGTTACGTTCTTTTAATATGCCATCGATAAGAGGAAGGCAGCGTATGAGACCGTCATCCTAGAACTTGATGGGTTGAATTGGGATTCAACAGTAAATTTAGAAATTATTGGACCGATCGATGTACAAATTATTTAAAATTGATAAAGCGGTCAATGTTGTTGATTCTATATTGTCCAATTTTATCTACGTCACCGAAATCGGGACTCCGTGACTACTAAGTACCACCCTTGTTTGCTAATTTGGGTGAATTGAAGAATTTGAGAACTCAAAACAGGTTTCTATTAAGTGCCTATTTGCATTCATTAATTATTTACAACGTAGTAAATGGTCAACGTCACGAGGTGTGAACGTTCACATGTTCACATGTTCACATGTTAAGTGTACTCTAATTAGGGTCAATGATTGAGAAATATAATAACTAGAAGGGACCATAATTGAGTCCACAAACATTTTGGTCATATTAAATTAATGAAGCATTACATCAATTAAATTTCTTTTCAAAGACAAATTCAACTCTTGCTAATTAATAAGGTGGAAGTCATCAATTTTATTTTTACGAACAAGTCAATTTTAGTGTTCATGGTAAAGAAGTTCGATTAGGTACAGTAAAATTGTACAAAATAGTTTATTTGGAATAAATGCTACTTTAGTACTTGTTTGGTAATTTTTTTGTTTTTTTTAATAGACAGTAAATCTTACGGAACGTGTGGATAAAAGTTGTGGATCCTACGATAAAGTATAATTTTCCTAGATTTCTTAATGAATTAAGGTATACTTGTGTTATATATGCTTTATGACACGTTAATTTTGACATCTCCAACACCGAGCTAAGAATGTTCATGCCATATTGAACAGCCGGTAAGACTTTTTATGTTATGAATAATGATGTTTATCACCATTGGTGATTATCACCAGTCTATGTAACAACTGGTAATTATCATTTAATGCCACATAGACTAGTGATTATCACAGTTTTCGATAAATACAATTACTCGTTATGTCTCACATCAAGTGCTTTGCCTTGTTAGCGTATAGCAAATGGAATAGTACAATATAATTTTAACGAGAATATAATTATTTGACACACGATAAATTATTATTATTAATATAGTAAGAAAATCGAAAAAGAGTAATTTGTAAGATTTTAAAAAATACAAAGAGAGAAATTACTAACTAAACTATAGGGGTTAATAATGTTGCATTTTTTTCCCAAAAAATAAAATATCTATATTATTAAAAATTGAGGCTAAGGCATGCGCTCTTTACATGATAACGTCACATTTATGTATGCGAAACTGTTAATTAATAATTGATTAATATTTTACTAAATATTAATTAATAAGACATGTTAAGCTGCAATTAATAATGTACGACAATCCTTGCAGCATGTGATGTAACCATGACGGCACCATGACGTGCAAAGCCAATTTGAATTTTCAACTCAGAAGACATATTAACAACCACAAATCAAGGCGGACCACAAAGAGACCCCGCAGAGATTTTGAAAATGGCCAAAGTCTAAATTTTAAAATGTAAATTAGTCTAAAATAATCAAAGTTCAAGTCTCAATCCAAAATGTTTTAATTTAAGTGTCAGCGCAAATTGGTCAAAGCTAAAATTTTAATTCATCGCAGTGACTAAATACTCAAGTCAATAAGCTCAATTGATATTATTTATTCAATTGTCTTCTCTGCATTCGATTGTAATTTTCACTCTATTTTTTCAAATTAAAATTACAATAAGCCAAAATCAGCCCTAAATCCATTAACCCAACTGGACAACTCGCAGAGAAACTAGTAGAGAAGAGTTTAGCTTGCGATCTCTTCGTAGTCATTCTTTCAAAAAGAACAACGTCCAACTAAAAAAAGAAACTGACACAGACCCATGTAATTTCTTCTTTCCTGTCTCTTAGATTTATGCTACTTGCTATGGAATATTCCAATAGAGATTGAGGAGGGAAGAGACGATCCATTTCGAGTTACAAGGATGATAAGATTTTATTATAAATCTAAAATAGTTTTTGAGTGACATATGAAATATAAATATCTAGAGAAACTAATATTGTTGTGAATGAAGTGATAACCAACAAAACTAATTGCTCATCATTTTATAATTTAATAAAATTAATTTTCTTATTTTTTTTTTTTACTAAAATTAATATTCGAATTTTGATGTGAAATTACGTGATAATCACGTCGAAAGTGCGTCGTTTCACAAATTTGATAATGATACAATTACGCAACGTTTTCAAAGTATGAAAATGCGTTGGGAACAATTGTTGTAATATATCAAAATATTTTCATTAGTGTTATATTATTTTAAAACTTTTTCGCTATTTAATTTTTGCCCACCCAAAAAAAAAAATTGTTGAATTCACCACTGCCACACACAAGATTTATTCTTACAAAATTTAGTGTCTATACGAGTTGTATTTTGTCATTTCCATTGTTCAATTTAGATGAATATTTAGTGATTGTTTGATTTAGATTAAAATTTGTTAAAAAATTATAGTTAAAAGTTAATAATTAATTTTAAACACAAATTTTATTATTTTTCAACTACATATTTCATCAACTTTTGATCAAAATTTGCTAAAAAAAACAGACAATTTTGACTATAACAGACTTAATTATTGACAAGACCTTATTGAATTTATTGATGGAACGATTCAAAATAAACACTGAATAGTCTAAGTGCAAAACGGATAACTGTTAAAAGCATACAAATATAAGTCTATTCAAAAATGAGTATTGTTTTATTTTAACTTTCAAAACTTTTGATAGCACAATCGAGATATCGATAGGTCCAATATCACTTGAGGTCACGGGGGGAACGCCTAGTAGAGAGACTCAATCGAGTGCCATAAATACTGTTACTTTGATATTTTTGAATACTATGTTAATTTTAATATGGTTATAACGTGATGTATTTTATTAATATAACACAGAAGGAGATAAAATTATATGGATCGTATGGCTATGGGGAATCTGTCTCTTAGAAATAGGACAAACTGCCAGTCAAGATGATAATAATTTTTTAAATTATTTCACTATCAAAGGTTGATTATATGCCTAAAGACAAACTAAAATTGTTGTCGGCAATATAAAATTTAAAATTAATATCGAAATTTAATTTGATTTCCAGATTGATTGACAGTGATAGGGCGGAATAACACAATCTTGTACCAACGTCGACAAACTTTGCAATCTACTTTTGTAGCAGCCGTTGAAAAATCTTGACAAAGCTTGGGGTTTTAAAGGGAACAGTTTAGGTAAATAATTCAGTCGCTTTTTCTCTATTTTATTCAAAAATATACTTATTTTAACAATAAAATAAAAATTATTTTCTAAGTACGTAACTTATTTAAGGATAATTAGCACAAAATATCTTTATCTTTTGAAGTCATTTTACAAATCGTCCCAAACTTTGAAATTTTGACATTTTCATCTTCACCTTCACCATTTCTTGCGCAAAACGTCTTTTCCGTCCATTGTCATTCAAATTCTGCCGTTAACTCACTTCCACAACACGAGTCACACCAATTTGAAAGAGTAATTTCATCTATTTCGTCCTCACACTTTCTTCTCTAGCACCATCTCGAAAATAGTGTGTGTGAGAGAGATAGAAGGGAGGAATTAGATGAGGCAGAAACCTTTATGTTCTCGTGCTAAATTTGTACCAAGCAGAACGTTTCGTCTCTCTGGACGCTCCTTCACCCACTTTTCTGCCCAAGCAGTTTTGCCAGAAACAGGCAATCCCACCATCAGTATCACTTCACAATCACTAGTATTGTGTTCCCATCCTCAATGGCAGAAGCCCAAGGTTTGTAGCCTTCTTCAGGAACTAGCCCATCTTCAATGCTGAACTGCAACTGAACTATTACATTTTTCAGTAAAACATGTGGGAAAAGAGATGACTCCCGTTGTATATTTCTAATTGAAGAATTCACGACTCCAATACCCCTTGGACCTGCATCAAAATGCTTTGCTATACCCAACCACTTTCCACTCTTGGAAAAACCAATAGAAGCCATGTGCTTATTTTCGAGACGGCACTAGAGAAGAAAGTGTGAACAAAATAGACAAAACTACCCTTCTAAATTGGTGCAACTCATGTAGCAAAAATGAGTTAACAGATTTTGGATGACAATGAACAGGAAAGATGTTTTGCACAAAAAATAGTGAAGACGAGAGTGAAAATACCAAAATTACAAAAGTAAGAACGATTTTCACAATGACTTCAAGAAATAAAGACGTTTTATGCTAATTATTAATTTTAACTTTGACTAATAGAAAGATTATTTATTTTAAACCATTTGATGGGAAGAACAATCTAATTGAGTCTTAATCCAAATTGTGCTGCGCAACGCAGTGTTAAATCACCGGCTTAAGAAGCAAGTTTACCAAGCCGGAAAAGAAAGATTTCAAGAACTACCGGAGAGTGATGAAAAAAGCAAGACATGAAACACCAAATGGAATTCTCAATATCCAAGCTAGCTCAGATTCTTGCCCCCCTTCGATGCAAGCATGAAGTGACTGCTCCAACCATTCTAAAAGTGCCTACGTTATCAATACATCACAAGCCACCCAAGACAAACCCCGAAGCTTTTCCTTAGATAAGCTACGTTACCCCAAATAACTATTGCCTTGAAAAAGATTATCGTACTTTAATCTTTACAATAGGCAAAAGTATTACCCTAGTTCATAAACACCGCACTTCGAAAGCACACAAGAATGCACCCAAACACACACGGGTGTGTGTGTGAGAGAGAGTCAGAGGGAGGGGCGCCGGGGGGGGGGGGGGTGGTTATAAAAGTTGATAATTACACAAGCAGCCAGTCCATAGACAAATCTAGGTAAGATCTTCACACATATATAGCAGTAAAACTACTATGCCATCCAGATTTTTTCGAAATTAAACAGATCCATTACTACACAAACATACATTTTGAGAGTGCAATTGCATTATATATCACTTCACAACTTAAGGATTACGCTTTCTCTTCTTGGCCAGATTATCGAAAACCTGATGGATATCTGCAGTCGTTATAGGCTTTGAGGGGTCAGAGGATTCCTGATACAAAGGAAATATAAAAATTAATCCTTTGAAGTGTGGTCACGCAGTGTCATAAGGGGTGTGTGGTACGCAGTAGAGGACGAAGCAATATAATAAATATGATTATAGATTCTTTTTTTTTTTATAATATTGTCCTACCGTAAAATCTAACCCCAACAAACATACAATAAGAGTTCAAATACAAGCAGCCATACCAGGAGGGAACGAATCTCGTCCTTCATGTCAGCAATTCCACTTAGAATCTCCATCTTCTCAACGTGACCTAGTTTATTGAGAAAGTCACCCTCTTGTTTCTGCAAATTCTCGTCCCTCTTCAGCTTCGCCACTTTCTCATACTCAGCAATCGAATCCTCTTTGTCAAGCAAGAAGCTGATTCCCTTCTGAGTGTAGAAGTCCCAACATGTATCACATCTACAAAGGACTTCTCTCCAGTTTTTCGAAAGAAACATCGGATTGCTTTCGTCTATAGTCAGAGGAGTTTCGGCCAAGCTTATTCCGAGATTACACTTCTTGCTCGAGCCAGCAACTTGGCTGCACTCATTGATTGTACCTTCTGCATTAGTAACAAGAGTGTCGAGTGAACAACTTCCACGCTCAAGCTTCCCCGATGACTTCAGAGGAGAAGGCAAATCTTCCAGAACTGCTTTCTCCTTCGTAGAATTTGCCACATTGTTGTTTCTAACCGATGCTGAAATGATTTCGAAATAGTAAGTTAAAAAAGAGCAAACACCGGCACACCCCTGGCATATAAAATCTTCATATTGAGGCTCGCCTTCTTCATCTCTTGGGATCTATAAGAAAAACACAAGGATGTGCAGAAGTTCCAAATTATAAACTATAAACAGATATAAGGAAATCAACTTTTCAGAGAGAGTTACTTGATAAAATCTAGAAGAGGTAAAGAACTGAAAATCCCCCCTGATCAGCGAAATAAGTTAATATATATAGAGAGCATGTATGCCTAAGTTTACTTATAAGTGAACAAGTTACAAAATAAATAATTTTTATCGATCAAAATTGAAATTAAATTACTTACATTGACACTAAGAGTTACTTTACAAATAAGTATTTTCTTACTTAAAAGTAAGAAAAAGTAACTTGTCCATGCATGTTTCGAAACAAATTGTAGACCATACACAACTCCTTTAGTACGTCACCTCTACTTCTAGACAGAGTAGTTGCATTCAATACCACTCAAACAATACATGCCATGCAGCATATGCCATGCCACATGAGTGATAAAGTAAGGTAAAGTGCCATTAAGACGAAAACCAAGAAGAAAGATGCATCGTCAAATGCTCGTCATAATACAGGTATATGAATATTTATCACGTGGTGGAGAGATAAAAATGGCGAGTAAATAAGTAATAAGTGACGACGGACGATCGTAACAAGAACCAGAATTATAGAAAGGGAAAGGAAAAGGGGAGAGAAGAAGAACATAAAGAGAAAGGAGAGGAGAAGAGGATAGGAAGGGGAGAGAGAGAACGTGAGAGATATGAGGGGACGGGGGAGAGAAAATATAGTCTTTATTCAACAATCAAACCTTGTGAAATACAATGTATAAGATTTTATATAGAGTTTTAACTAATCTAATTTAAGCAAGGAAACAACTAAAGAAATAACATAAATTAATAGAAATTCTATTTAAATAAAATCCTAATTACTTTTCCTTAAATAAGAATCCAAACTTAGAAAGTCTTCATACAATATATCTAATAAGATTTCCATGTAGATGAATGGGAATTGAGCAGCAAAAAACAAACCAAGGTATCTACAACATTTTCTTTTTCCTTTTTCAATAATGACTGCTTCCCCAGTTCCACATACGCAGCAACTGTAATAATTTAAATATTTTACCAATAACAATAGACTAGAACAAAAGCACTAAACAAAATTCTTCTTGTCAGTTGTTGCTCTTTATGCGGTTCAAGGCTATTGAGGGGTTTGGTTGGTTGAAGGTGGCAGTGGGGATAGAGAATGGAGGTAGCTGGTTAAAGGGTTTGGATGGTGGCAGCTACAAACCATAACACACGCCTCAACAACTATTCAGTCAGAGGAGAGCTCTTAGCTCTGATACCAAATTGATGACAGATGATCGTACAAGAACCAAAATTATAAAAAGAAGGGAAAAGGGGAGAGAAAAAGAAGAGAAAGGAAAAGAGAAGAGAAGAAGGGGTTAGGAAGGGGGGAGAGACAGAACGTTAGAGAGGGAGAAATAGAGGGAGAGAAAATAGTCTTTGTACAATAATCAAAGTGTGAAATACAATGCATAAAACCCCTTTATATAGGGTTTTAACTAATATAACTCTAAGTAGGAAACAACTAAAGAAATAACATAAAATACTAGAAATTCTATAAAATAAAACCCTAATTCCTTTTCCTAAATTAAGAATCCAAACATAAAGTCATCGTAAAATATATGTAATAGGATCTCCATCAATAACATTTTTCAAAGCCATTCAAAAGGCATACTAGGAGCAAATTTCATACTATAAGATGGAACATAACATACCATGCACCACGTCCAAATAAGAATAAAGAAATTTAGACTGTCTATATTGATATCCAAGCAAAGACCATATACGCCCAACTAAAAATGAGTTTTAACAAAACCATGTAATTTGAATACTATTAAGCTACCTATAGATTAAAACATATATATTTTTTCTTTTCTTTCTTTTTTTGGTGGGGTGGGGTGGGGTGGGGGTGGAGAATTATGATGCAAAAAGCCTAAATATATTAGTTACTAACCTCATCAGAAGACTGCAGACCAATATGTTCTTCGTGAAACCAATCCTCACAGATACAGCACTGAATCATCTCTACTTGTTCTTCAGCATTTGGATCAGGGTAGGGGAGATCACACGTGCAGTAAGTTCCTTTGAAATTATGATTGTATTTATTCTCCAAATTTTCCACATCTTTGTTTGGAAAAAGCTTGCAGAAGAACTCCCCAAATTTTGAATTTCCACAGTCACACCTAAAATTTCTTTTGGTCCAGAGTTCCACAATCTTGTCAAGTAGGAAAAAATAACGACCATTACATACCAAGCCAATAGTAATACAACTATATTTTTATCATAACAGAATATGTAACAGCACACACTGCTCGCGGTCTGGCAACTAATATTAGAGATTGTTGAGATCACAAATCTCTGTTGAAGTAAAATCTCAGAAGCTGCAACTAACCATTCCAGTTCACTATACTTTAAGCATTTTATTATTCCTGTAACTTGAAGAAAAATCAGGCAGTTATACGCATAGGCATTCTTTACAATCTCCAGTCTTAAATAGTTAGGTAATCATACTACATTTAGACACTAGCAGTCCAAAGGTTCAAGGTCGTACAACTAACTTGAGACTCAAAGAAAAAGAAAAGAAACTACTAAAGAAAGAATTTGTTCATCACTTCTAATAACACGTACAAAGATGTAGTCATCCAGTGGACTTCGACAGTTAGAAAATTTGTTTTGCCATAATCATAAAAAAAATGCATTAAAATGGCCTCAATCAGCACAATAAGGCATCATTAGACAATTTGAAGGAATAACTTGAGACTTTCGAGAATTAATTCAGTTTGCCTACAGAGAAAAGGCATATTTACTTATTTAGCATGGAATGATTATTGCAAACACTCTTAATTTTATTAACCAAATCTGTTATAGAAAGTATATATATTATTCAAACAATTGATGATGGTGATGATAATAAGAAGATTTATTGAATAATATAATATTACTAGATCAAATCATCATTATAGAGCTTTATATAAAAATTCGAAATGCTTCGACAAGCTCCCAAAGCTCTAGTAATAATAGACTTCAAAAAAATGTATATCTCTGTTTAAGAGCCTGTAGACTAAGCTAAATAAAACTTCTTTTTTTTGAGAAAAAAAGACTGTATTAAAAAACAATTTCAGCAGTCAGCATGAAGAGAAACCAATAAAGCCTAAAATCAGTAAAGAAAACTTAAAGATCACGTTTAGAAAATAGCAATATGTAAAGATTATATGAACAGGCCGACACATGAAAAATAATATTACAATTGGTTTCACTCACATGTATCCAGTAAATAATAATTCAGCTATCACTGTACCAGAAAATAATAATCATAATAATGTGGACGTCAAGAACTACTTTCCCTTGCCCACATTTTAGTCAAAATCGTGACATCAAATTCCATTCTCTTGCAGAAGATGGTAACACAGTAAATATCAGAAACTAAAAAACTTCGGTAACCTATGAAGTTACTGCACAATTTAAGAATTTGGGAAGTATAGAAGCTACATCCAGCATCCAGCTTGCAACATAAAGACAGGCTCAGTTTTAATTGGTGCATGTGCATGTACTATCAGATAGCATCCCACTTTTTGTGGGTGACACAGACAGACTTAAGTTAATGAACCAAACAATACCTCATGGCCATCATGGCAAGACAAGGAGCAGGCTGTGCAAACCCCAGCATTCCCATCTGGTGTGCATGTCAAACACGAGAAAATTGCCTGCCTCTTCATATAACATTTGTCATGTGTGCACTCCTTGCCCTCATCACCTCCCAAGACCAGATCCGCTTCCTTTAGAATATTAATCCAATAAAGGTCAAAAGCAACACCCAATGAAACCCAAAAACAATTTTCAAAGAGAATAACGTGTAACAAAAAGAAAGGAGCCAATATATATCATCAAGATAATAAAAAACTCCAAAAATCTCCCGAAGCCAGAAACAGTTTAGCAAAGAACGTTCACAATTCAAAAAGCTAATTATAAGGAGCATTCAGCATTCAAATCACATACAGTGGCCAAATGAACTGGCAAACTTCTAGTTTGTCCTCACAGCTTATTATGACTCCCAAGAGCAATTCACGGAAAAATGAGTTAATTATATTCCCGCAGGTAATCTGAATTCAGTCTCATAACAAAATGTATGATACTTCCCGGGTAGAACCATCAAGGCCTTGTGCATCGTCGCCCAACAAAATTTCATAGCTAACACAAATGTGAATTCAAGATCACTATATAGTTTGGTCTCAGTGAGACTAAAATCTCACTAATACTTAAAACCATGATTTAACCTCTTCATCAGAATAAAAAGGACTTTAAGAGGAATTAATATCAGATAATCCTTTGGTGAATTCCAGAAACCACCTAATTTTTAAAGAATAAAAAATGAAATTGTTACTACCCAATTTTGTTAAGGCCTTCACATCAACAAAAAGGCCCCGACAAAGGCCTTCTTGGCCCTCGTCCCTACCACGTGGCGGTCAAGGTCCTCGCCACCCAAGATCGCCAATTATCACAAGCCTAGGCCCTCCGTCGACGGCCCTCACACCCCACGACATCACCCAGGCATTCTGGTATTTTGGAACAACCAAAAAAGTATTTAAAGAAAGATTGTGTTTGATTATCATACAAACTCCCACAAGGAAATCATATCTCAATCTAATAAAATCAGCAATGCAATCTTAGAGATTGGAAGGAATTAGAAAATAATCCCAATTTCCTAATGTTTAGGCAACGCAATATTAGAGATCAACTTAGATTATAACTAAAATCTAGGAAATTGTGTTTACATTCAATTATTCTTTATACTGTAAGGAATGAAAATCTTATCAGATGTCTAATTTATTGCTTCTTTAAATCAATTAGAACTTTTGACCTATAAATACAAAATTTCTCCTCGTTTTAAGATACGCATAATTCTCAATCCTTAAACTCTGCTCAAATCTACTTGTCTGTCTCTCCCACACCCAAATACTCTCTCCATATATTTTTGTACCGGTAGTTGACTTGATCGTCGGAGTACCAACGATGCCTAACAATTATCCAAATATGCAAGTAATATACAACTGGTAGTAGGAGTAGGCGTGGGTCGGGTCGGGTCGGGTCGATTTTCAACCCAACCCGACCCAAACCGATAAAAATTTGGTTTGGCTTTTGCCAAACCGAAACCAACCTAAAAAAAAAAAAATTAGGCTCGAAACCAACCTGAACCGATTCGGGTCAGCTCGGGTTTTTGGTTTTGGGCACAATTATAGCATATTAAAAAAATAATGATAATAATTTAACCGAGTCGATTTCGGGTTGGGTTTTCCCAACCTGAAAATGACACAGAGTCGGGTCGGTTTGCAGTTAATTTGCCCAGCCCTAGCTGGCAAAGGATTGATTGGAGACTTGACACGTAGATACTACAAATTTCGAGGTCAACAAAAATGAAATGCAAAAAATCTAGAGGGAATTACTTGCAAATTGAAAAACATTAAAGGATATCAAGTTGTTCTACAGAATCCACCTATCTGAATCATTCTCAGCGGATAAATGTTTCTTTTCTTCCTTTCCCAAACCCCTTGCAATTCTAAGTATCAACCGAATCTATACATATTGCAATCCGGTGCTTGATTTTCACTCTTGTACTGTATTCTCTACCGCTTTTGGGGTACCATAAAAGTCAAGCCCTAGGTTTTGCTAACCAGACAAAAAAAATCACGATTTCTTACTAATAGAGCACCTTTCAAGCAGCTATAACAACCAAAAAGATGGCAAGTAAATAATTTTTACCGGACGAACAATAATGGAAAAGAAAATCGTAAAAAGAATAAAAATAATGTCACCAGGTCCTCTTCTTCAACAGCCTTCAGGTAGTCTCCGATTGAAATCGTGGGCTCAGTTTCACCTTCACCTTCAGCTTCAAACACATCAGCCATTTTTCAAAAAATATTTAACTGATATTTGTGCTTAGGCTTTCAGATTATTAGTTATGGGGGTATTAAAAGACCACAGAAAAGAAACGCTAGATTCTTGAGAAACCGATAAAAAGAAGGAGGGCGAAATTATTTTGCTACGAGGTTATACGTAATTAATCTTGAACGGATGAGAATAAGATCAACATTCTGAAATAGAGAGCAAATTTGGGCTTCTGAAATGTGGGTTAGGGTTTTTATATATAAGAGGAATAAGGTGTAGTAAGTAGGGCATTTCCCGCCAATTTGAGCCCCAATATTTTGGTGAATTGGGAGAAAAATTTTGCACTGATGTACCGTGGGCATTCAACTTGTGCATAAAATCGGTACACGTCTTGTTGTTTTCAAATTACTCCAATAAAATGTGTAAATAAAAAATATTTAATTAATTTTAGGATTAATTACAATAATGGTATCCATTTTTTCAAGTTTATAGCAATTTCATCTCCATTCAATTTTTTTAGCAGATATCATCCTCATTCTTCTATTTATTCTCACATATCGTCCTCAATCATGGAATTCGTCAAAAACAGTTGTTAAATAAATTTTCATCACAATTTTCTCTTTCTAAAAGAGGTCATTTTAGACAAATCACCTAAAATTTATTCTACTGTTCTTATATTTCTTCTCTCCTCATCTTTTTGAACATTCGTTTGATTTTGATCTTGATGAACACTCATTTGATTTTGGGTTTTGTGCTCACAGATTCTTTATTTGGACTTAGAAAATTCTAAGTTTTCAGCACAATAAAAAAGCACACCATATTCTTATGAATATCTTGAAGAATAGCAAACAGTGCACATTGCTATGGGATTTTTTAGTAGAGATGAAAATGGCTTAATCTTTTGAAATTAGTCAAGAAAATTTCTGGGTTTTATTTTAGAGATTATAATATAGCTAATTTACCTGCTTTTTATCGCATCAATAACATGGCTGATTTTGAAATTAGGCCTTGTAGCTTTTGTATATACTGTGCAAAAAGAAGCATGTGAACCATGCCCATTATGTTTTTTACATAATTAAAGGCGATTCCAATGTTCAACCACTTTCATTTCCCATTTCCTCCTCTCAATATAATCGTAACCTTGAAAATAGCTATATTCCATAAGGGATTCTTCAGCACCAAACTGTGTTTAATAGAAACCCATTTCAGATTTTTGACACAGATGGTGAAAAATTGGTGAGATTGGATTCTTCTGCAACTAAAGAGGCTAGGAAAAAGAAAGACGCCTCTATCTGCACCATCACCACCACCATAGCCACCACAATCAGCTTCAAAATCAAACTAATGTTAATAAAGATGAGGAGAGAAGAAAGATAAGAACATTAGAATATGTAAAAAATGGGACCTACGCTTTGACTGAATATAAAGAATGGGGACGGACAATGTGACTACATTTAAAGAATAGGGACCTGCACTACTACAACTTTCGAAAAAAAAATTGAACATGTCAACACACATAAATGACATCACACAATTCACAACCAACAACAAATTGAACAAAAAATATGTTATTTTCTTCCATAATTCATGTCTTCTTCTTCTTTTTTGTTGCTTCATTGGTGTCGGTGGTTCTTGTTGAAGTGTTATTGCAACCACGCACATAAATGATATCTCACAATTCACAACCAACAACAATTGAACAAAAAATATGTTATCTTCTTCCACAAATCTGCAGTAGTGATAATCTGTGCATTCTTTTTCTTTTTTGCTGCTTCCTTGGTATCGGTGGTCCCTGTTGAAATGTTCTTGCAACCACGCAAATAAATGACATCCCATGATTCACAACCAATAACAATTGAACAAAAAATATGTAATATTCTCCCACAAATCTATAGTAGTGACATTCATACTTTCTTCTTATTCTTTGCTACAGTATGTTATCTTCTTCCACAAAAGTATCTTATGTTATTCTATAAATAATTTTAGGTGGTTTGTCTAGGATGTCATCTTTTAGAAAGAGAAAATTTGTGATGAAAACCCATATAATTGCTGTTTTTTTACGGATTCCGTGAGTGGGGACGGTATGTGAGAATAAATAGAAGAATGATGATGATATCTGCTAAAAAAATTGAATGGAAATGAAATCGTTACAAACCTAAAAAATGGGGACCATTAGTATAATTAACCCTTAATTTTATCAATTTAAATTATAATTTATTTAAGTGTAAACAAGCAAGCTAGAAGTCTCTCCAAAATTTGTATTTTTGAAAAATAGCAAGTTAGTATTACTATAATTTTAAGATAATCAATTTTTTTATGTGCTGAAAAAAGAATAAGATGTTGAAATAATCAGTTAAGTAAATGGTAATTTTAGAATTACTAGTTAAGAGCACATGCGCTGCACGTGATTTTGTAATAATATTATGATTTTTTTAATTTTGAAATTATCGATGGATATAACATTTAAATGAAACTCATTTTCAATCATAAGTTCATCAATGATTATGACCAACTAAGGAATTATATTCAAACTTCTTAGTAAAACATGTAGTTCATTAAAAAATACATGGCCTACGTGAATATTAAGTTTGAAAGATTATTGATACTCTTTTAATTATATTTTAAAGCATATATCTAACGGCGTATCAGAAAATGCAACTTTTTTTTATGAAAATTAGTATCAAATTCTAAAATACATGAAAACAGTAGATATAAGTATAACACAATTTTTCATTGATTTTCTGTATTTATATCATTATAAAAAGCACACGAAAATAAAATATTTAACCTTTTTAGGTAATTATTTCTCAGAAAAAAGAATCTCAAAATTCTTTCACATAAGATAAATAAGAATTTTATATTGCAATATCCATTCAGTTTTAAGGCACCCATAAATTAAGAGATTTTTTTTTTTTTTTTGTCTTTATGCATTCTTTCTCGTAATTCTATCTGAAATATTATTAAATTTCAAGAAAATTCAAAACAACCAAATATTTGGACAATGATTTTAACTCATCACATAAAACTACTTATTATACGAGATTTACCTTCACCTTATACATAACATGACTCACTTTATCCATGTTATGTCTTCCTCAGCCGCGTGCTTGAAAGATTTCGAGTAACACCAATTCTCTTTGTTCTAACTCGTTTTTCCACAATATATATACGTTTAATTGCTTACAAAATGACATAAAACATCATTCGAGCTTAAATCCCTTTGTTATCAAGACTACCACAATAATTAATATTTTTACATCGAACAAATATTCTAAATCAAGAAAAAAAGACATAGAAATCAAAATTTAAATGAATATTATTATCACACATATTCTTAAAATTAGTAAATTATTCATGAAAAATTAACACAATAATGGAATTTAAAGAGACAAATCACTTTTAATGATCAAAATACAATATTTATATAATATTAAATAGTTTAAATTAAAGCCAAAATAAATTATATTAATTGAAAGATGATTTTAGGAATTATAAGTTATTTGAGGGGCAATATCGTCCAAAAATGTTTCTCCCTTTAAGGGACTTAAGATTAAAAATCGTCATTGCGAGGAAAAAAATATTTTTGGCATAATAAAAAATAAAGACGAATAACAGAGAAAAAAAGTATGAATCAATAATAAGAAAGTCGAAATACAAAACCAAATCCATCTTGTTTTGTTATGTTGATGAAGAAATTTGCTTAAATTATCGTGCATAATAAGATTGACTCTTTGATTGTTTACAATTAAAGATAATAATTTCAATATATTAAAAATTTTATTAGTATATTTTTATTTATTTTCATTAATTACAATATATAATAGAATTTAAAGAGACAAATCAATTTCAATGATCAAAATATAATATTTATATAGTATTAAATAGTTTAAATTAAAATCAAAATAAATTATGTTAATTGAAAGATGATTTTAGAAATTATAAGTTATTTGAGGGACAATATCGTCCATAAATATTTCTCCCATATTTGGAACAGAGGAAGAAAAGTATGAATCAATAATAAGAAAGTCGAAATGCAAAGCCAAATTTCATCTTGTTTTGTTATGTTGATAAAGAAATTTGCTTAAATTCTCGTGCATAATAAGATTGACTATTTGATTGTTTACAATTAAAGATAATAATTTCAATATATTAAAAATTTTATTAGTATATTTTTATTTGTTTACATTAATTACAATATATAATGGAATTTAAAGAGACAAATCACTTTTAATAATCAAAATACAATATTTATATAGTATTAAATAATTTAAATTAAAGCCAAAATAAATTATATTAATTAAAAGATGATTTTAGGAATTATAAGTTATTTGATGGGCAATATCGTCAAAAAATGTTTCTCCCTTTAAGGGACTTTTAGAATTAGTATAGATATAGATTGTATATTTCAAAACAACTATTTTACGTTTGATAAAAAATAATGATCTATTGTTGTGCCAGTATACAATTAATAAAATGTATATCGTCCATTTGTATTATTATTATTATTATCATTGATTGAATAGTAAATTTTATTTTTATTTTTATAATAGTATACAATATTATCAAGATTACTGTCGAACGATAGAGATTCTTCTATAATAAGTTTTTTTAAAGTTTACCAGACACCGAAAACAAAAAATCAGAAGTTAGGGTCTAGAATGATTGTCCGTTTGGGATTGATATTCGAGCTTAACTTCTGATTGTTTGACACTAATAAGTTGTTTTAAGCGTTTGGTAAACCTAAAAAATAATGATTTCAGAAGAATTTGTAATATTTGACAGTTGATTTTGAGGATTAGCAATACGATCGCTTCTCATATTTTGTTTTTAACTTCTCTATTTATATATAATCAAAATATAAATTTTAACTTTAAGGGTCCGTTTGATATATGAACAAAGGTTAAAAATAATGGATAAAATGTCTTATCTTATTTGGATAGAAGCGATGTTCGGATAAATTTGTATCTTGATAATAGTTTAAGCAAAAAATGAGGATAAAACCTTACCGGAAAGAGGAAGACAATTTTTTATCTAGATAATAATGTGTGGTTATATTCACACCACGTTTTATTATAAATGCACAATATTTTTATTGTATACAAATTCTTAACTTTTATTTATTGTCATATTTATATCCTTTAATTTTTTTAAATCGGATTATTATATTTAACATTCTATTAATTAACATATTTTGTTCCTACTAACAAATTTTCTCTAAACATTATATTAGTGTGCTTTAAAACGAAGGACTAATATTTAATCAAAATTTTGTATGTATTTATTTTGTTGCTTATTTAAAAATACAAGGGGAAAATGAGTCTTTTTGTTATTTCTTAATTGAATTTTTGGATTGGAATCGTTATCAGAGATAATATATACTAATTAATGAAGTGTTGATGATAAAAATGTAATGAAAAAATATTAGGGACATAAATATAATAATAAGTAAATGTTATAAACTTTTTATACAATTTAAATGTGGTGCATTTATAGAAAAATGTAGTGTGAGTATATTTAGTCGATAATAATTCACTCAGTAGTCTTAAAAGGCGAACGTATCCTTTATAATATAGAAAAAATATATTTTTGAACATTTATAACATAGAATAATCACTGTCGCCCACCTTGCCCTGCTCCAAATGGGATCGGGGGGGGGGGGGGGGCGGTTTGGTCCCCGCACCCAAATCTATTTTAAAATTTAAATCGTATTTAAAAAATAAATATTAATATTACAAATTAATAAATTAATTAAACGGCGGTAGACGATGATTTTTTAATTTTCGCACCGTCCCGCCCCGAAATTGAAAAAATTATTGACTAGCGAAGATGATAATGGACATCCCGTTGCCATTCCTACCGCCGTCTACTTGTCAACGCCAATGCCTGCCATTACCACCCCCTTTGCTGCTTTACTCATTCTTTCTCTTTTAATTTTTTTATTTACTTTTTTTGTTTAATTATGAATAATGGTAGAATTATTTTTCTTTTTTATCAAAAGCTGATCTTTTAACAAAGACTTTTTTTCATTCTTATACTTAACTAGACCAAGCAAGATAATAATAAAGATGTTATCTGGATAACTCTTATTTATATAATTTTTATCTAGATAAATAGTTTTATCCACAAACCAAACGGGCCTTAATTAACTAAATAAATTCTTTTTGTGTCATATGCTTGTTAGAATTTCAATAACAAAATACGTTCATAATTCACGTTAAATACACCATTCATATATGACAGATAATTTAATTTCTTTTATGTTTTTTTTGTTATATGAAAATTGAGAAATTGAGAAATCGAATTGATGCAAGTCTAATGTAAAAATAATAACAATAATAACAATAATTTAATTGATTTTTTTATTACATGACTATGCTTTTATTTTATAATTTTTATAAATTTTGATATTTAATAAATGTTTATTATCTTTATTTAAAAATAATTATGATGAATATATTGTTTTAGAAAAATATTTGATAATATTACATATTGTTATAAAAGTAAAATAAATTTTACAATAATATGCATTATAATAAAAATTAAAATAACATTATTATAATTAATGTCCATTTTAGTAATTTTATACAATCACATCAATAAATTAAATTTGTTTACCAAACGCTCAAATTCTACCTTTAAAACATTTACCATGTTGAGTCGAGTTTTGCACGTATACTCGGTACAAGCTTGATATATATAATATTGAATGGGAGTAAAACGGATTCAATAAGTGAAAAAAAATTAAAATCTTAAGCATAATAATATTGAGTTCGCCCATCATTACTTAGTATATGTTTGGTGAAGTTTAAAAATAATTTTTTAATAGATTTTAAAAAAAATTGGTGAAATGTATGATTGAAAGGTTGATAAAAGTTGTAGTTTTTATGAAATATATAGTTGAAATGAATTTAGAAAAAAATAGTTTATTTTAACAATTTTTTCTAAACCCTACCAAATATGTTTTTTAGAAAATTTTGAAAAAAGTTGATAAAATTTGTGATTAAAAAATTAATAAAAATTGTGAATAGCATAAAATATATAGTTAAAAATAAGTTTAGAAAAAAAAAATTAAAAACTCTTTCAAACATGTTATTAGTAGCGTTACTTTTATCTGGGACTTTGTAGTTTGAATTGGTCTCATTTTATAAATTCAAAGAAAGATATTTTGATATAATTGACAAAAGAAAGAGACCCCACTCCACCCCACCCCACCCCACCCCACTTACGTGCATGTTTGTAGGTGCTAATTTTAGTTTTTAACTTTTTAAAAGAATAATGATATTCATAATAGTTCAATATCGATAGTCATCATAAGTGGTATTATTTAATTTGATGAATTATTTACTCAAGTTCAATAATGTATTTATAGTTATTAATTATGAATTATTCATTCAATTGATTAATGCCATGCAATATGACTATGGATAGTGAGCGACTATGAATAACATTACTCTTTTTTTAAAATTATGCTTACAAGTTGTGGATAGGAGGATTAAACGTTTTAATAATTATTGAACTTTTAATTGCGTATTCAATTATTTACTGAACTTTCAAATATTGATGCATGCTCACTAAATTTTAGAAAGTTACGCTTTTTTAATCACTCATTATTATTCTGTAACTGTTAATGAACAGAAGCACACACGTAGTTGACGAAATGCCACGTGGCACATATTTGAGGTTTAATTACAGAGTTAAA
The DNA here is from genome assembly GCA_030279155.1 of Forsythia viridissima. Taxonomy (NCBI): domain Eukaryota; kingdom Viridiplantae; phylum Streptophyta; class Magnoliopsida; order Lamiales; family Oleaceae; genus Forsythia; species Forsythia viridissima. The sequence continues at coordinate 791,655 of CM059041.1, read as the reverse complement.
TGTTTCAATAATCATTGAACTTTAAGTCGTGACTTTGATCACTTACTAAACTTTCAAATGTTTCTGCATGCTCACTCAACTTTAAAAAGTTACGGTTCATTAACCACTCATCACGATTCAATAACTGTCAATGGACGGAAGCGCACACGTGGTTGACAGGAACACCAATGTGACACACATTTGAGGCAATTCCGCCAATCAATCGAAGTTGTTCATCCAATCGAAGCGCATATGTGGTTGATAGCAACTTTGTTTGATATGTATGGCTTTGTGTTTAACAGTGAGGTCAATACTCCAAATATAACCCCTGCAAAATGATCTAATGCAATGATATTTGAAGATGGTGGTTCATATAAAGATATATTAGATGGCGATCTAACTACCCAGATGTCAAGCAACAAGATGAAAATATCTGTGAAACAAGAAAAAAATTAATTGTTACGTGATCATTTAATTTTTATATTTTTCTGCATTTCATGTAGGATGACTTCATTTGTGTTATACGTTTGTTTAACTGCTCTGTTGGTTTAATTCTATCAGACTCAATTTTATGTTCAATTAAGTATGATTAATGCTTTGTTGTGGGACTATAAATCATGTGATATCTTTTATTATTTTTGGGGGTGATACGTTTTAATTTGATTATTATTCATAATTAAATTGCTCAAGTTATTAATTTATTTAATAATCATTAATTATTCTAAAATTATTAAATAAATTTTAAGTCAAACTATAAATCAATTTATATTTTTTTAGGTACTATTATTGTTATGTATTATATAACATTATATTACTTAATTTATTTATTGATCATTAATTCGTCAAATAAATCAACTTCGAGTTGTTCATATATGCTATCATTGTTTTAATTTTTATAAGATTATATATGTTATATAAAAAAATATTATAAAGTATTTTATAAAAAGAAATGTTATAGGAGTATTTTATAAGATGTTAAATAAATATGCATTTTAATTTAATTATTATCCATAATATAATTGCGTAATTAATTAATTTATTATATATTAAATCATCAAATAAATTTTATGTCATCATGATAAGATTACAAATATAAGATAATATTCAATGTCAAAGTGTACGTACCTTAATTTTATCGTTAGATTGATAATAGTCAAAATTAATTACACCGATGTCATTTATATAGAAACGATTTCCATAACATTGATTATAATAATTTATCAATTTATCAAGAGTCAAACTTCATAATTATTGAAGATGGATTCGTGGATATCAATTGCTATAATTTATTGGTTGTACTTAATACGGTAATACTTAATAGATTAATTAAATATTAATTTTTAATTTGTAATCACGTCTTTGTTTTTTTTTCAAACAATGACAAGTTCCAATATGTTCCAAATTAATTACGCATATTTCAATAATATATGAAAGATTTACATGACATCGAGAAGAGGCATTTTTCGATTTATCAATAGTCAAAATTCATAATTATTGAAGTTGATTTTTCCAGTATTAATTTCTAATAGAATATTATTTATTTGATGCTTTTGTAGTTAATTCGATTACAATCAATAAACTTTCATATATTTTTATCAATCACACTTTCACAAAACATAATAACCGTGCATCGCACGGGTAAAACACTAGTTAAGTGCAAAGGAAAATAGAGTAAATATAACTAAACTATTCTTATTCCCAAATTGTAATTTTGTAATAGTACAAATTGTTATGCCCCGTTATATACGTGAACAAGCTCGTTCAAGCCTTCACCGATTCTCTTATTAGGCGAAAGAATTAAAAAGGATTGCCAATCGATGAGAAACATGTCACATTTTGTCGTGGCTTCGAAGGCCCTTTGTTTGGAGCAAAAATATGACAAAATCATACCACGACAATGAGAAAGTGATAATTACTTAACTTAATGGTCGTGAACAATAGAATATCTAATGGATGACGTGGAGAATTTTCATGTGGTCGTGTTAGTTACAAAAAAGCACGTGAGATAACTATCACAAAAATCAAGTAAGAGAGATGACTGAAACAATAATCAATTGTCACATATTATAGAATCATCTAGAATTACAAGTCTCTCAATAAAAACACGACACGTGGCAATAAAAGTACAAAATACTAAAAAGCCCAAAGGCTTAAGATATTTATAAATAGCTTTTAGAAAATCAAAGAAGAGAGAGATGTTAGAAAACTTTAACCAAATAATTAATTGCACTTTGAATTTTCAATTCTAAACAACAATTTACAAGGTTTGAGTTATACATCTGAATGATGAGACGGGTAAATACTTTTTAATTTCAAACTTTTTGAGGTCAACACAATTAAACATATTGTGAGTCAATCTTATGGATGAATGAACTTTTCCCACAAGTTTTCTAGAATTTTGCAAGCAAGGTTACTACCCAATTTAGTCATAGAAAAAGAAACTTTTTACGTTCGATTTTGAAAGGAGAGATCCTATAGGATAAGCAATGGAAATTCTCAAGATTTCTCGGAGAAAAATAAAGATGTCTACATTACTTACTATATTATATGTACCAAATGTGAAATATTTTAAATTCTACATAGTGATATAGACATAATTTTTAGATGCATTAAACTAAGAAATTTCCTTGGTCTTTTTCTTAATTTTTGTTATTTTCTTAAATTCCACCAATCTAGAAAGTCCAAGTACCAAATAGCCTGATGATCTGACCATTTTTCTTTAGCACTAATCACTTGCAAAAATTTCTTCTATGAACACTTGCATATATATTCAAAATCAATTCCCTTTTCATTGTTGCTACCTTATAGCAGTTCTTTATAGGACGGGCTGATTTTAGCCCTCTCGAGGGAGTCATGCAGGAATAGAAAAGGAAATTTTGCACGGCTGTGTTGCCTTTTTGAAGGCATACGCTCTATAGAAACTGTTATTCGAGCCCGAATCGACACTAATTGATCCAGTACAACATGAAAACCTTCTCATTCTTCTCCTTCCTCTTCGAATTTTTCTGGGGCAAATCCACTGGAAATAGCCAATGGAAACGATTTTTTGTCAATAACCTTCACCGACTTCAAAATTATGTGTCGCTGATGTCGCCTTTTTTTGTTGTGCTCTTTATATTCGCACAACCAGCAATATCTGCTACTATCTGCAGGCCTGCTAAATGCGATAGTTTTGGGCCGGCAATCCGGTTCCCGTTCAGGCTGAAAGGCCGACAGCCGGAGAACTGTGGCTATCCTGGTTTCGACCTGTCATGCAACAGCCAAAACCAGACAATCTTAAACCTCCCACAATCTGGTGAATTTGTACTAGACTACATAGATTACTCAAAACAAGCCATATCTCTCAATGATCCTAATCTTTGTCTTCCTAAAAGAATCCTGAATTTCAGCCTGTCGGGTTCTCCTTTCCAGGCTGCTTATACCAGAAACTACACTATCCTGAACTGTTCTTCAGACTTGAACGATTACATTTCTTATAATTTTATCCCATTGTTTTGCCTTGGTGGGAAGAACTACTCGGTTTTCGCCATGAATTCACATTCATCTGATCAAAGAATACCGGTTACATGCCGGAATTTTTTTAATGTTTCGACACCTTTACGTTGGTCGGTTTCACCAAACGGGCCTTCGGTGGATCTCAGGGATGACCTCCGGCTGATATGGAAAGAACCTGGATGTGGGGATTGTGAATCTCAGGGTAGAATTTGTGGGTTCAAGATTGATACAGGATCTGAAATTAAGTGCTCAAGTCCTCCGAATCGTGGTAAGTTCCATTCTTTCTACCGTATACAGTACTTTTTGGGTGTTTCTCAGTACTGTCCAATATTGGACAGTACACGTGTATTAATTATAGTTTATAAATTATTGCAAAACAACCTTGGCATAGGAGATAAGATTTTAAAGAAAGTCACCTGCTGAGTTATTTGATTTGGAAGGATGATTAGTCGTTTTGCCTGTCTTTTTCTTTGAAGAAGAAATTGAAAAATAATGCATTAGATGACATTGTATTTCTAAATATCTACCCATGACCTACTATGTGGGAGCCAAGTTGAATCTTCTACAAAATTCTCATTTCATTTTTGTCCTTTTAGCTTCTTTTTTTCCTAATGACAAGAATGTTTGGAGTGTGTGTGTGTGTGTGTGTGTGTTGGGGGGGGGGGGGGGGTTGGGTTCTTCTTACTCCATGTGAACTTTGTCCAAATATGATAAAATAACAATCTACATGTTATTTTTCATTCACAGGTCTTCCAAGAAGTGCCAAATATGGGATTATTATTGGCATTGGAATACCAGGGCTCATATGTATGATTGGACTAGTATGTTACACATGTGGCCTGATCAGGGCTTTTACCCTTCGTCGGAGTTTGAATTCTGAGCTGCCGACCACCACAATATCTCAACAATCAATGGTTCGAGCCTCCGGCCTCGACGGGCCCACCATTGCCTCGTACCCAAAGATCGTGCTTGGGGAGAGCCGACGACTTCCCAAGCCCAGTGATGATGTCACCTGTCCAATATGCCTTGCTGACTACCAGTCCAAAGAGACATTGAAGACCATTCCAGAGTGCAATCATTATTTTCATGCTGCTTGCATAGATGAGTGGCTTATGCTCAATGCCACTTGCCCCGTTTGTCGGGCATCACCTGAGAGCTCATTTGCCACGTCTTGCTTGTCGATGTCATTGGCATCTTCGTATTCATCCCCGAGTCATCGTTAGGATTGAATTTTATCATTTGCATCATATGTATATTTTTGTCTACAACATGAAGTTGAATTGAGAAACATCCGCTTTTCCTTTGAATTTGGAGTTGGTTGATTGAAATAGTTAGTATAATTGTGTGTATCTTAGGCTATCGATGAAGAAAAACTAACGTGTATACCACACGAGGGGTGAATTGAAATGTTGTAATGAATAAAACATAAATAATATGTTTAGTAAGGTAAATAAATTATAAAAAAAAAACGTATAAGATGGATATCTCCTTACTGAATTTGTGTTAAAATAGTTTTTTTAAAATAAAATTGTCAAACTCCACAATTCAACATTCTATTTTGCTTGATTTATTTGATACTCAACTTGTTAAAAGAAAAGAAAGGGACAGTTTTAAGTTACGGAAATTTACAGTTGTGGTCCCCATACTCTCAAAAGTGGAGCATATGAGTCCCCGTACTTCTTCAAAAACAAACCAAATGGGAAAGTGAAACACGAATCAAGCCTCTCTTCTGGCTTCTTTACTCCAATTTTCTCCACTTTGTACCAAAATCGCATAAAGAAACAAAATCTGCAATGCAAAATAGATGTATAAAGTTCAAAAACGCTTATAGTTCAAAAATTACAGCAATTGAATTTGAGGGATAAATTGCAGCTAGTGTGTTCAATCTTTGATTTCAATTGTACTTGTATCTTCATTATTAAATCTTGACATTCATCACTTCAATCTTTTATATAATTAGCAGTCAATGCTTTCACATAAGGCATTGACTGCTAATTATATAAGGATATGAGGGCATTGACTGTTAATTATATAAAAAATTGGGATGATAGATGTAAAAAATTAAATACTGAAGATATAAGTGCAAATAAAGTTAAAAATTGGGGACAATAGTTGCAATTTACCCGAATTTGAGCTCTCGCCTGTGCTCCCAACAAACCTACACTGGTATCTGTAAACCTCTCCCTCCCAAAACCCTAAACGGGCCAAACCCGAATTCTCCATCTTCTCATTATTGTCCACAAATCGATTTACGTAATATTGAAGCAAGTTCTGTATCTTGAAATTCACTTTAATTTCTCTTCTGGTATCAGAGGTCGAAAACCCTTTTCAGTGATAACTGTAAAGATTTATGCTTTTGTATGTTTGATCTGAAAGTAAGGAAAATAATTGGTATCTATTTGTTTGTTTCTATAGGGAGAGAAATTGATGGCTTATAGACGCAGCATCACAGCTCGAGCGAAGCTGCTTTATGAACAGAGGCAACGATTTGCTCCTTCAGTTTCTTATGTTCACCGTGATGACGATGAGCGTAAAACCCTGAGCGATGCCCCCATTACAGGGAAACAAAAAATCTGCAATCATTTCCAAGGCTCATTTTTCGGGACCGGAAATGATTTCAGCAGTTTCAATGCGTCGAGAAACTGGTTTCAAGACCGGAGATTTGCGATTCCAGTGGGTCGTGGGACCGTTTCCGGGAGATACATGTCGAGTGCGAGTATTGGTGAAGGGGCGGTGGATAAGATTGAGATTATGAGTGATGTAGCGGAGGTGTTCGTGGATAATACTGCTGAGGTGGTTGCACAGGCGGGGCCAATGGTGAATGAGGTGGCAATTGCAGCTGCAGACTCGTACTTCCCAGTGGCTGCGCTCCAGTACTTGACTGATTATATTCATAGTATCAGTGGGTTTAATTGGTGAGGACCATAGTTCCATTTGAGACACCAAATTCGTTTTCATTATTTTCGAAAACTAATGTTTTGAAGAAATGATAATTTACAAGTATGACTTATTCAAATACATTGTAAAATTTGGTGAGTAAATTTGCAAAATATAATTGGTTGGAACAGTTATTTCTCTGATTTTTTGATTAGCCAGGCCTAGCTCCTAATTCATGAATAAGTGGTGAGTGTGTGTGTGTGTGTTTTTTTTTTTTAGAAATTTGATTTATGTTGGATTTTTTTATGACTAAATGAAAAGATGAAAAGGGGTATGCATTTGTGAGCCTTGTTGCATCCATACACTTGTGTTAGAATTTCATTGTAACATTGGATACCTTAATGTCTTCTCAACTGTATTAGTCCGCAATGGAGAGCGGCCCTTTTAAGGTGCTCTGACAGATTTTAGTGTTTGTTGCGATAATTTGGTTCTTTGATATATGCTCCTGAATCTAGATTGAGTTGGTTGTGCTTTATATTGTTGTTAAATACTTAAGGGTGGCTAAATTCATGGTCCTTTTTGAAATTTAATTTTGTTTAGGTGGGCATCAATTGTTGTGACAACTCTTTTGATTCGAAGCGTTACTCTTCCTCTCATGATAAATCAGCTGAAAGCCACTTCAAAATTTACTGTAAGTTTCTGCTTATTATTATTGCATTTTAGCGTTCTTTGCGTATTTTATCTATCAATTTGTGGCATTAACTGCCACATCTGTTTCCTCGCTACCCTACCATAATACATCAAAATTGATAATTCCTGGAACTTCACTATCTTATTGAACCCTCTATATGTATTGTATACCCATATTCTCGACTATAACAATCATATGAATATATAAAAAAGAAAAAAAAAATTAAAAAAATAAACCTCCCCCACCCTCCCAAAACCAACCCACACTGCAATCCGGCAAGGGGTGGCTGAATTGGGGGAAAGGTGGGGAAACCAGCTTAGTTTTGGGGTGGGTGGCTGGAAACTGTGGTTGGGTTGAAGAAGCCAGCGGGGGTGAGGAGGTATTGGGGCAGCTGCAGGGGTTAGTGGGGTGGGAGCAGGAGTAGGCGGGGTTGATATTTTTTCTTATTTTTCATTTTGATTTTCTTTTCAATTTTTTTCATTAAATTATTAGGTTTACCATTCTACACGTTAAGCTTTGTTTCACTTGACTTTTTAACAATTTATATGGACGGAAACCGTTTGATGGGGACAAAGGTGCTGGTGTTGCAATATTGAAAGGTTAGGGACATATTTGCTACAACACCCATAGGTTGGGGACCCGCTGCAATTTTCCCGTTTATTTTAGTAACTGCTTTTGTCATTTTGCAGAGTCTCTATATTATATTAGTTCTTGTCTCATGGTGTTGACACTATACCATGTAACCTTGCCTACAATACTGCTTCACACTTCTGAATATAAGCATGTTTTTAGTGACATGTACATCTTGTGCAGCTTTTGAGGCCACGATTGGAGGAGATCAAGGAAGATATGCAAAATAGGGTACGGCCATTGGACTCATGCTCGTTATGGTATTAAGATTATTGATTAAAGAAGTTTTCAGAACTTGTTTGACGCAGTTATTCTAGTTCGTATTCTCTAGAATGGCCTAAATGCCATAATAATGTTATTTTGACTTAGTTCTGCGATCTTCTTTCCGAAAAAAGGTTGGAGAAAATCTTGTGCACTTATAAACAACTTTTGAATTTAGAAAGTGCATGTAAATGAGTCTTGAGTACAGACGTTTCTTACGTTCCTTGTGCTTTGAAATGATTTCTGCAAGCAAACGACTGGAAATTCTTGGAGTTTACAACTCGTATTGTTGAAAAATACACTAGTTTCTATTGCCTCCAACCTTCCACAATTATCTATAATCCTTTGTTCTGTTGTCATGCTTTTGTCATTATTTTCAGGGCATGAGCCCTTCTGCTGTTGCTGAAGGTCAGGCACAGATGCAGGGACTATTCAAGGAGTATGCAACTTTTCCTTGTCAGTGATAAATAGAGCCATCATAGTATATCTGCCCATGGATTTTATATCCAATCTCTTCAAATTCAATTTTTTTTTGCTTAGAAGATTTGTTGGATTGGATCAAAACTCATTATTTTTGTTTATTGAAATATAAACCTGTTTATATGAAAAGCAGCTGAGTTCTTGAGTATGTATTTTTATGATCTACTATTTTATATGTTAATGTTCATAAATATTTGCAAAACATATGTCAACATGTTTGTAGTGTCCATAGAAATTGCATAGTGTATATACATATGCTTGTATTATTCATATGAACTTATGCATGATTTTTTTATTTATTTAAAACACCAGCTAAGCTTAGGCGGGGAATTTAGGCCTCCACCTAAACCTAATTGGGGTGGGGCGGGCGGTAGCCCTACCATGAATATTAATATGAAAATAAGGTACAAAATGGAGGGGTGCACCCCTTTTCCCGAAAAAAAGGAAAAAAAAAAACAATCGAACTTATCTTGATTAAGGACATTTGAAGAGATCAAGTTACAAGTTATATGATACTACAACTTTTTGGGAGAATACTTTGAATAAACAATATGTCATTCCATTTATTTTTTATCTGGTGTTGCAGATATGGTGTTACGCCATTTACTCCATTGAAGGGACTTTTGATTCAAGGTCCCATCTTTGTTAGTTTTTTCCTTGCTGTAAGATCGCATTCCCTGCTACTACATGTTGAAGAATTTTTCCTTTCTCTATATTTATGATTTGACATTCCATCTCATTATTCTATTTGCAGATTACAAACATGGTGGAGAAGGTTCCTTCTTTTAAACAGGGGGGAGCATTTTGGTTTACAGATTTGACAACTCCAGATAGCATGTATATCTTTCCAGTTTTGACGGCATTGACATTTTGGATAACAGTGGAGGTTAGCACCCTTTTCTGTATTTCTAATCACTTTTTATTTCTTTTATTTGTTAAGATATGTTCATTTTTTCCTCTATGACTTCTTGTTGAGTATTCTTTAAGATTTGAGGTTACATTGAGCTCTTTTTCTTCCCTTACTGCTTTATTATTTAATAAACGGATCCCTAATCATAGATAACTTAGCACTCGGGCTTCCTTATTATGTCAAACTCCACTCTATATGCTGTCAAGATTGAGGGAAAAGAATAATGTGTGGCTCTGCTGCATGTGTTAAAGCTACATCTCCTGCGAAACACTATTACATGATCATTTTTTGGGAGTCGAGTTCTAAATTTTCGAGGGCACATGGCTTGTAAGATAAAGCCGATTTTTATTGTGATAGATAATTGGATATTGTTATTGTCAAGCAAACAAAATGACAGCTTATAACTGCCAGTTGAATTTTGCATTTGGTACTATGGTTGCTGTTTTGGTCTGGTAATGTTATATCGAGTTTTAAGGAGAATTATTTCTCTGGTCACACAATATACATTTCGATGTGGGGAGATTTGCAATTTATCCTCTACTGGCTTTGGATGCATGTAATCTTGTAACACAGAGAAGATTAGGGTCTCCTCACTCTTCACTCTCTGGTGCTCCTTAGGAAATTTGTTATCGTATCAAAACAAATACAATTTTCTAGAAGATAAATATTATCCATTAGATTTGTCATTACTTGATTAATCTTTTACTACGGTATTAAGTAGTCACAATATCTGTGTAGACGGATGTACTTTTAGCAGAATTGTTTTATTTACTTTTTATTCTTTTTTAGTCTCAACTTCTATCCAATATCCAATTTGACTTTCTGAACCCTAGCCATAATTTGTGAGATGATGGGACTCACTTGGATCTTACTTTATGGATTGTGGACAAATGGTATTGAAAGGAGGATGTCTTCTTAGAATTCTAGTTGTGTAAAAGAAAGTAATTTATTAAAAAACTTCTATAAATTGTATATCTGAAAGGCTTGAAATATTACGCTTCTATGAGTAATCTATAAAATTAAGTAGCTTATATCAGCAGAGAGAAGTCAAATTCAATCAGCATAAATTTCTTTACAAGAGAAACCTGCTCTCTTGTTAAATCCAACAATGATGTGACCTGTGAGGTGTATTCTACTTCTCTTAATTGATTTCTGTTGATGATCCTTTACTGGATCTTGTGTGAGGTCTTGCTCGATTATTCTTTTGGTTTCTGATTATCATGGGATTCGTGTCATCTGTTAAAATATTTTCCGTATTCCTTTCAGATCTGCCTCACTTAGTGTTTTGTTTGTTCTCTTCTTCTTAGTGCAATGCCCAAGAAGGTTTGGAAGGAAATCCTGCTGCTAAAACCATCAAGAATGTTTCAAGGGTATTTGCTGCCCTGACAATTCCTTTTACCGCAGGTTTTCCTAAGGTACATGTTGCAGCATTTACTTTTACAGAACTTTGCGTTATGTATAAAGTTTGTTTGTACGTACTGTACTCATGTGCCAGGGGCAGATTCGAAATCATGACTTAGAGCTTGTTTGAGAGAGCTTTTAGCAAATTTTGATAAAAAAGTTGATAAAATGTGTGATTGAAAAGTTAATAAAAGTTGTGGGTCTATGAAATATGTGATTAAAATTAATTGTTGACTTTTGACCATAACATTTTAGCAGATTTTCATCTCGAGCAAACAAGCACTTAAATTGCTTTGCTCTGGTTCACTTTCATCCAGAATTTATGATACTTCATTGTTCATTATTACGAAATGAAAATTGAAGAGGTTGTGTTGGAAACTTTATTGGTAGCGATGCAAACTAATATTAGCACTAGTACATGGAAGGTATATGCAAATGTGTAGAAGCATTGAAAACCATTTTAACATGAGAAAAGAAGATATAACAATCATATTTGCCATTGAGAGATCAGAAAAACCTGAAAGGAAGATGAATTTGGCTTAAAGCATGTTTGGCCAAGCTTGAGTAAGATTTGTACTAAATACATTTTTCTTGTCGATCAGAATTGGAAATAAGTTACTTAATGTGCCACTAAGGTAAGAGTTAGTTTCAAACTAAGGAACTTTTTTTACGTAAAAGTAAGAAAAAAGTCCAAACATGTTTGGGAACAAAAAGGTACTTCAACTTCTACATGTTTTAAAGCTTAGCCAAGCATGATCATGACCTAAATGCTCTTGTAGTCCTAGATGGTTTTGAAGAGCAATATTATTGTGTTTAGGATCTTGCCATGTTATTTCTAGGGAACTATGGAAGAGTTCTATCCATCAAGCACACCTGATAGAAGACCTCCACAACCTTCTTCGATCTGTATATTGCACCAAGGGCTAAGATGCACTGTAGTCCCACATGTTGATCAATAGCCATTGGTTGGGATTATTGATCTTGATTAATAGAATGAGCAGCAAACCATGCGGATTCCAGTCTTCTATAGTTCTGTATGGAATTTGTTTAATTCGATTTATCAATGCAAAGACATTTACACAATCATTTATAATATTTACAGGCTATATTCTGTTATTGGATTACCTCAAACCTGTTCTCTCTCACATATGGATTAGGTTAGTCCTGACAAATCATTTACCAATAAATTATCTCTCTCCCTCTCTCTCTTTTTCTTTGGCTCTACCTTTTTCATATACTCTTAATTGCAGTTGTACCGTCCTAGTAATATATGCTCTCTTTCTTTACAGTTATTAGAAAACCTGAGGTGAAGAAGTTCTTGGGTATACCAATAATACCCGTGACACCGCCTTCTTCGACTGATCAAAAACCCGCCTTCTCATTCTTCGAAGCAATCAAAAAATATGCAGCAACCCAACAACAACAGTCTCTACCGTCACCTGGTGAAGCATCAAAACCTACAAATTCGAGAATCCCTTCTTCTGCAGTTCTTAATCAAAGGCTTAAAAGCTTGGAAAAGGAAGTCAAAGGAAGGAAAAAGGGAAAGAAAAGGTGATTATATATATTATTCTACTCTATTGTGCCAATAGACGTAAATGCAATTTTTTCGAACAACATATTTTATACGGGTACAAGGTGGTTTAATGGGAGTTTCGAGTCATAAGCATCTAGAAATTTTTGGTTAAGAATTTTGAGAAGCAAATATTTGTATGCCCAAGGCAATACCTGCCAAGAGTCTTTAGTTCGTTTTCAGATATCTAACTTCACAGCTTCTGTAATTATCGATGGTTGTTGCATCAATAACTTTAATACCTATTAAATGAACATTTGATTTGTAGAAATAATACTTGTGAGATATGTAGTTGTTGTTACTGTCATCTGTCACGTAATTTATTTTCCGTTCTCTATGTATCACACACACGTCTCAGGTGATTCATGTCTAATCTATGTTACCAAATGTCTTGTAAGTTTAGTTTTTGTTACCAATGCTGTGGTCTGTGTTTTAAATTATTAACGTATCACAGTGTTCATCACGTTATGTTGTATACACATCATGTATCTATACTATTATTTCTTAATTATCATTATTTTTATATTAACCCCTCATCAATGTGAGTTATGTTGGCTATTTTGTCGGGAAAATGTAATTGAAGTAGCCCCTATGAGATGCACAACCGTCCCAACTCTGCAAACATCAAAATAGGGACGCCTATTGCAGCATCTAGATTGGAAAATAGCACCGTTGTAAAATGCATGGCGGCTAGGAGGCGCCAAGCTCCTAGCATAAAATGCAACCATCTAATTACGTTACATGTCTTGTCTTAGTTTAGTTCTGAAAAGTTTGAAGATCGATATTCACGTCTAGTCATGTTTTATGTTTTTTAGAAAATTAAAAAATAGAAACGACGAGATAGTTTTTACAAATCTTTTCAACAATTTGAGAACAAATATTAAGTCTTTTCAATAAAAATTTTGAGTTGATTTTACGAGTCTTGTTACTTTTAGACATGACACGAGATGCCAACGTTGGTCATAGGATGTTAATTTTCATTACCATTAGTTTGAAAATAAAGAATATAAAGTTGGTTACACGTACATTTAGAGTCGATGTACGGATTTTTATTTCTTCACTCTTATTCGTTTTGTGAAGATTTAGATTCAATGCAATACTATTGTGTCACAAAATAAGGCTATAACGTCTTTCCTTTTTTTTCGTGTAATATATATCTTTAAAACTTAAAATTTGCTCCATTAACATCTTAACAATTCATCAATTAACTAAAGCTATACATAAACTGGATCTTATATAGATGTACCTATTCACAATTTGCTACTAACAATATTTGAACCTAAAAATATATTAATATTTCACAAAATTAATAAAATAATGAGTTTTACAACACGTTGAATAAGAAGGAAAAGATGACACACTAAATGTAACATATTCTGATAATATTTGACATTATTTTACAATAGAATTCCAGGTCGAATATTTGTAAACTACTCGGTTTATTCAAAAACTTTAATCAGCTCACATAGAAATGCAATGAATTATGGAGTGCTTTAAAAGGTTTTCCTTCCATGGAAAATAAATTGCTCTTTTGAATTTACTTTCCACCCACTTTTCCGTTGTACCAAACACGCCCTTAAATTTCATAAACTCTTGCCACGTACAATTTATAACTTCATGAACTGTGTGCATAGCTGCATCATAGAATCCTCTCTCACTCTACTTATTTTCTCTCTCTACTTAATTTCTTTTTCAACTTACGGCGTCCGTCATTGCATATGCATAGTCACCATCTATAACTACTTTACAGAAAACAGGCAGTTTATGATTTCTTGGTAGACAGAAATTCCCGGGGATCACATTACGACTTACGTACGCATTTATATACAATACATATAATTTGTTATAGGGAGAGTCAGAAGGATCGAAAATGGCGGATAAGAGGTTTATCATAGAAGTGGAGCCGGCTAAGCAAGCCAATGATGGAAAGCCGTCGATGGGACCGGCTTATCGCAGCGTTTTTGCCAATGATGGATTTCCGGCGCCGATTCCTGGCCTCGATAGCTGCTGGGATATTTTCCGGTATGTTTAATGTTAACGGCATTGTCAATTCATTCCATGATTTTTTTTACTTTGTCAAGTTTATTCGTGAGGGTTCATTACACGTGCATGAGTTGAATCTGCGATTTTTCCCGGTTGCTTGTACAGTTTTGGTTTGAATTATGGCGAAAGTCGACATAGTATTGCTCTGGGTACTGGGATCTTTGAAATTGGAGCTGATTTTAACTGAAGAGATATTGGATGACTAGATGAAGTTTTTGCTTTTGTGTTTATGCTAGTATTTATTGATTTTATGCACTGGTCTTAACTGTTTATGTTATGGAAATTGAAAGAATTACGGTTTATGCGATCGAATTGTATGGTTATAGAAGATTTTAGCATAAAAGCATAAATCTTTTTGTTTATGTTTGGTATTGCCTACACAAACATGGAGATTACTCTGTTTGATGTATTAGATAGCAACATGTGATATTGTGTATACTTATATAATTTATAATTTGTATATTTTTTAAGTTCCTTAAATGTCTATGCTAATGTAAAGTGGTTTTTGCAATACTTATCAAGAATTATTAAAAGGGCTTTCTACTTTTGAAATATAGTTTTGTTTAGATTAAAAAAAATGAAATTCTGGTTTACATGCTTGGTGTAGGTTTCCATTCTATCCAATCATATCATATAACTAAATAACTCTTCTTGAAGTATACTGAATGATTCTGCTTGAATTTTGCTTTACATTTCAACGTCTTATGCTCGTGAATCTTTGATTTGAACTCTTTCCCCCGTGTCACAGCTTGTCAGTGGAAAAATATCCCAATAACCGAATGCTGGGTCGTCGTGAGATCATCAATGGAGAGGTATATTTTAAATGAAATAAGCACTTCATGCCTGCATGTCTGAAACTTCCACTTTAATTTTTTTTCTGTTTGTTTCTTTATTTTCTACTTTTACTTAATTCCATTATTTGGTTCTTATACTCCCAGCCTGGTAAATATGTATGGATGACATACAAAGAAGTATATGACTTGGTGATGAAAGTTGGGAATTCCGTTCGCGGTTGTGGCGTTGAGGAAGTAAGTCACAATTTAGCATTTCTTTGAATTTATTTCTGTTGTTACTTTTCTGTTACCGAAGGAAAAATACCGCAATGCTAACTTCAGTTGAAGTCTTTCTCTTTGTCGTAAGTTATATCAAGTTAGCTTTCCCTAATGAATGCAGAACTTGAATGTTTACTCTAAAAAGGCTTTACCCAAGTTCTTCTACAGTAAACTGAGGAGAATCAGTTGCCTTCTCATCATTTTCTTGGACAAATATTCAGGGTTATATAATGATCTTCTATTTACTAGAATTTCTTGGTTACTTATGGCTGCTAATTAGTGATTTATTAGAAATTGTGTATTTGTTTGCTTATATTGTCTTAGGTGTTTCTTTCTCAGTTCTTTTTCCCTGTGTCATTCCTCTATGGTGATCTCTTTGACTTCTGCACCTTACTACTCCTTTACGGGGGTTTATCTGCACTTTGGTATACAATTATTTGAATATTATTTGTATTCAAAAAATTTGCTTCTCACTCTGTTAATGATTTTAGGCAGGACGATGTGGTATTTATGGTGCTAATTCTCCTGAGTGGCTTATTAGTATGGAGGTACTCATTTTCTTACTCTTCTTTCTCTCTCCATCCACTATATTACGTTTTCTTGTCGTAGTTGACAGTATGGAAATAAGGATTGCATGTCTTTCCCATGGCTCTAGTGCCCCATACGGTTATATTTATGTTTTTCATGTCTTTTTCCATTTGCTTCTGTGTTGTTGTACATTGTTGGTAACAACTGCACTAACAAGGACCCCGAGAGGAGAGTATGGTATATGTGGCAATTTAATCTAACATGACGAAGGGAATCAAAATGTCTTTGGCGTAATTGCATTCCATTTCTTTCATTTTCCTTCCTCCCTACTTCAAATATTTTCATCCTCTTTTCAAGTATTCTTAATGGCAGGTTACTTTTTGCGCCTTAGGTTTCAATATTAATGTGATCGAGAAAATATCCAGAACAGAAATTTCTGCATTTTTTCTAACTCCCAACAAATAAATGCAGGCATGCAATGCTCATGGACTCTACTGTGTTCCTTTATACGAAACCTTAGGTATGTATATCTCTTCTGTAGCTTTCAGCTCTGCGCTTATTGTGATGCAATGGGTGCCTCTGTCAGTTTACAATTCAAAGACTTGTAGGCTTTTATCATCTACTTAATGTTTTGGAACCTATGATTTAAGACCATCCGTAGTTTCATTAGGTTATAAGCTCCTTTTGCATGGTTTAGGTGCAGGTGCTGTTGAATTCATCATTTGCCATGCTGAAGTTACAGTTGCTTTTGTGGAAGAGAAAAACATTCCTGAGGTACATTTGTTTAATGTTAAGAATTTTTTCTTTTACAGGGTTGTTTTAAAATTCTTCTGGAATATTATTCATATGTATCAAATACTAGTTTCATTAAATAATGTTATTTTACTATTATGTTTCATTTGATACAAGAGCTTTTATTTCTGTGGCATTTAATGGCCGAAACAATTTCTTATGAACTTGGTGGCAATATACTAGAATGTGCGTTTGATTTGTGTGATCAGGTTGAGGTCTGGAAATGTACACTTTTGCTAACACGTGCTATTGGCCTTGCAGCTGTTGAAAACTTTTCCAAACGTAACAAAGTACTTGAAAAGTAAGTCATTTGGGGAGTCAGATCTCTCAGGATTGTTATGGATTTAATGAAGGTTCTTATGTATGAATCTTTTGTTTCTCTGCATTTTAGCAATTGTGAGCTTTGGTAAAGTTACTTCTCAACAAAGGGAAGAAGTGGAAAAGTTTGGTGTGGACATGTATTCTTGGGATGAGTTTTTGTTATTGGTAAGTCCATTGATTTCAGTCTGTTACTGTTACTTTCATGTTTGGGTTGGAATATAATCTGGGCTAAGCTTAAAAACAAACCTTGTTAACAAGAGCTTATAAGCTTGGTGAATGAGTTGCTATTTTGGACATAATGTTGATTTTAAAAATGAGTTACTGCTGTGTTTGATAAAAGAAATGCTGATAAGTTCTTTAAAAGGACAATGTAACCATTTTATCTCCCAACAGCTGAGAAGTGAATGAAATATTCTTTCAGCTGGTACTAGCCCTTGCATTGCTAGTTGGTCTTTGCTGTGTCTAATACTATCTGTTGGCAGAATTTATTAAGTAGTGTATGGTTTTAGTGTCGATCAATATAGAAAGATTAATCTATAGACTTTTTTCTTCTGTGTAGTGATTTCTTGCATCTAATTCTGGACCTCTGCTATTGTGCAGGGAGAAAATAAGCACTTCGATCTTCCTGTGAAAAAGAAAACCGACATTTGTACAATTATGTATACTAGTGGAACAACTGGGGAACCCAAGGGTGTCATGATATCAAACAATAGCATTACTACTCTAGTAGCTGGAGTTAAGCGATTGCTAGGGAGTGTGAAGGAAGCGGTGATTACACGTCTATTTATTTCTCTTAAATTGTCGTGGAATACATGGCTAGAATTAGATTTGAATTGTCAAACTTTCACTGCTTCGTCAAGAGATGCAAGAAACAACTGGTGGATTATTTCAAATTAATAGATTCAAGTTTTAACTTCTTTTTATGTGTGCAGCTGAATGAAAGTGATCTATATCTATCATATCTTCCATTAGCACATATATTTGATCGTGTTATTGAAGAGTGTTGCATCCATCATGGGGCGTCAATAGGATTTTGGCGTGGGGTAAGAAGGTTTCATTCATTTTGTAATCATATCAGAACTTGTACAACATTATTTAAGTTATGCTATTGCCATTTTGCAGGATGTTAAGTTATTGGTTGAAGATATTGCAGAGCTAAAACCTACTATTTTCTGTGCAGTTCCTCGGGTATTAGATAGAATTTATTCAGGTCTATTTCCTCCATCAATGATATATAACATGATCATTATCCACTTAGGGTGTGTTTGATTGG
This sequence comes from Forsythia viridissima, assembly GCA_030279155.1. NCBI lineage: Eukaryota > Viridiplantae > Streptophyta > Magnoliopsida > Lamiales > Oleaceae > Forsythia > Forsythia viridissima. Next base: position 773,352 of record CM059041.1, on the reverse strand, counting down.
TGTGCATGGAAAATGGTGGAAAATGAAAATATTTTCCATCTAAGGTGGAAAATAAAATCTACTAAATAGGTGAGAAAATGTTTTCCAAGAAAGTGGGAAAAAATGTGTTTTAAGTGATTGTACATTGAAAATCAATTTTCTTTTCCATGTGCAATCAAACAACCAAAGGTGGAAAAGCAAAATTCTGTGACAACATTTTCCATGGATGTGACATTTTCTTTGAAAAATGTGCCAATCAAACACACCCTTAAATTTTAGTAACACATGGAAATGGTGAGGAGAGTTTCTGTCTTCATTACTTCAGCATGTAAGCCAATTCGGCGACATATGAGAAACTCTGTATAGCCACGTTGGATGATATGTCAGCTTCTGTGCATAAATATGCCTCTGATTAATAAAAAATTCACTTCCCAACAAAAGATGAAGTAAAATTAGGATGGGCTAATATTTTTGTATCCATTCCACTTCGTAAGGCCCACCTGCAAACTATCCTTGTGCACAGTGTCTGAAGTTGAACAAGTTCTTAGACTTTTAATAGTGAACTTTTGAAAAGTTGGATTATAAAAATTAAAATCTGCAGAGAGAAAATATTCGCCTTTTCTGGAGGTAAAAGGTCCGCCGTTTCTATCCTGCACATAGATGCACTCATGCAATTGAAATTTATGCCTCCTTCAACTGCCACGTTCATTTTGTCATCACTGATAGTTCATATTTCAGGTTTGCAGCAGAAGATTTCTTCCGGGGGTTTCATTAAACAAACAGTGTTTAATTTTGCATACGCTTTGTAAGTCCACCTCCAGCTTTCCATTGCTCTTGATAAAGGAAGAAGAATATATTTGAGTTCATTGGAATCTGAACCCAAATTCTATTTTCATGGGTTACTTTTTCTGTTCTTGGCTTTCTTTGGAACATTGAGTCAAAGAAAATGTCAAAGCAGCATTTGAATTGTGATGCTTTTGAATATTTTATTATTAATTGGATCCTTGTAGCTTTCATCATATGATTTATAATTCTACTAACTTGTATTTAAAAATACGCCGTTTAATAACAAATTGGGTTCTGTTGCTATTGTTGCTATTGTAGATTATGTTATTCTGAGACGTGCATGTTAAAATTGTAGAAAACTACGTAATATGAGGAAGGGGATTAAACATACAGAGGCATCTCCACTGGGTGACAAAATTGCTTTCAGTAAGGTAGTAGATATATACTTGATGCCCGTACCTCCATTTATCTTCATTCATAATCCACTTCGATGTAACTGTACTCACGTGCTCTTTAGATAAAAGGAGGGTTAGGCGGAAATGTACGGATTATTTTATCTGGAGCAGCACCTCTTGCCTCCCATGTGGAAGAGTTTCTACGAGTGGTGTCGTGTTCTCATGTTCTTCAAGGATACGGTAGCTTAATCTTATGAAATTACTGCTTACCGATGTTGGTTTTTTGTTTTCTTTTCTTCATACCGCATCAACTTCTTTTTCATATGAAGTAGTTCTTCCATTTGTTCAAGACTTTGGACTGCTAAGTGACTCCTTACTCCTTGATGCTGACTATTATTTATTCAAGATTTTGGACTGCTAACTGACTCTTTACTCCTTGACTCTGATTACGACCAACAGGTCTTCTGTAAACTTGTCAGCTAAATCTTTTATTTTTGGCTTTAAAACTTTGATTAAATTTACTTTCTCCGAATACTCTGCAATAGTTGGCTCATCCTAGTGCCCTAACATTTAAGGATTGTTCCATTCAAGCAGCTTGGGGAGGTCCGTCTTTCTTTTTTCTGGTTCAATATAAAGGTGCACGTGTTGTTGATGGCTTAGTCACATCATCTATTGAGTGTTGGCAAGACACGTGCTCTTATTTATCATGGTTACAACTGGGTGATTTTCTTCTTAGATCATTCTTGAATTGGCACTTGTAGTACACTGGTTAGGCTTGTGTTTTCCTGAACCTGGAAAACTCATTGATTGACAGTTATAATAGCTTATTCTCTTTCTCCAGAAAAGGTCTGACTTGTTTTCTCTATGTGATGTAGGTTTAACAGAAACTTGCGCTGGTACTTTTGTCTCAATACCAGGTCAGCATGACATGCTTGGTACGGTGGGGCCCCCAGTGCCTAATGTGGATGTCTGCCTAGAATCTGTTCCTGAAATGGGATATGATGCCCTTTCAAGCAAACCACGTGGAGAAGTATGCGTCAGGGGGGATACTTTATTTTCAGGATACTTCAAACGTGAAGACCTTACTAAAGAAGTCTTCATTGATGGCTGGTTTCACACAGGTTTGTCTGTCCCGATACTCGTTTTTGAAATGATTTGAGGTCCGCTTAGTATCTTGCATATTAATATTCATAAAAATCTATTTTTCCAGGGGATATTGGAGAGTGGAAACCAAATGGGAGCCTGGAAATTATTGACCGCATGAAGAACATTTTCAAGCTCTCGCAGGGAGAATATGTTGCAGTGGAAAACTTGGAGAATATTTATGGTCTAGTTTCTGATATTGACTCGGTATGTGTGTCAACTGTTGTAACAGATCCTTACCTCCTCCCCGCAACCCAAAAAATGGCCGTCTTAAGTCTTAAGAGTTTTAGAATATATGCATTTGTATGTATCTACAAGTTTCATGTTCTTGTCAAATTGATCTGCTAATCACATTTGCAGAAAAAAGAAAAAGAAATTTCACGGGTTCTATTCATTTATAGAGTAAATGCATTTTACGTAGTTTGAACACATCTCTAGTATTGAACAAGAATGGCGTTGAAGAAGTCAATCCAGTCCCTTTTTCGCGTTCAACACAGTTTATTGGCAAACTTAAGCAGTCTATTTTGAACTTAAATTTGAATTTTGGAGATTTACATTAGATATTATCTTGTTGAAATTATGTTTCTCATGTTGGTGCTGCTTAAATATGGTTTGAGAATCACATATTTTTTACAATTGCAGATATGGGTATATGGTAACAGCTTTGAGTCTTTTCTGGTTGCTGTTGTTAACCTAAAGAAGGAAGCAGTTGAACAGTGGGCTGCAGAGAATGTTATATCGGGGGACTTCAATGCCCTTTGCGAAAATCCCCAATTGAGAGAATACATACTTGGACAGCTTACGAAGGTTGCAAAAGAAAAGAAGGTTTTTAACTTTTTTCCTCTGTTACCTGTGTTTATGTTTAGCTTACTATCACTAATCATAAACACTTCTTCATTGATTTTGTTTGTGCATGTGTTTTATGTGGTTGCTGAAAGCACAAGGAAATTATTCTCAACTGTTAAAGTTTCCAGCACTATCATAAACCTAATTGCTTGTTCTTGGCAGTTGAAAGGTTTTGAATTCATTAAAGCAGTGCACCTCGATCCTGTACCATTTGACATGGAACGGGACCTTCTCACCCCAACATTTAAAAGGAAAAGGCCACAGTTGCTCAAGTACTACCAGGTAAGTTTTCTTTGACGGGTCTAAAGAGGTCACGAGATGCTTACAAACCCTGATTTGTACAACATTAAGCTCTATGCATGTATGATTTTCGTCATCACTGTGCAATTGTACTTATGATCCCTTGCCGAAAGATATATTTGTGTATTTTTCTCGGAAAACATAAATTCAATGAACGTTGTCTATGTGGATATACGTAACCTATGTGGATTATTTTGAATTCTCCTGATGTGTGATCCAGATCAGCAAGAGAGGGAAAAAAATAAGTGATAATAAATGATCATGTTGAATTTGCCTAATATTCATATTTTAGATCTTTTTGGGGAAAGATTGACATAATCTCTACATAAAATATCAGTCTTCAGTTGTATTTTTCTCAACCAGATAATTTCATCAAAATAATTTACTGCTATTTCCTGGATACTTGGTTTCAAATATCTTGTTATATTGCTCATCATTTTTATACGTTTTCTTCATTCTGCAGAGTGTCATTGATAACATGTACAAAAGTGCAAAGTAAGCAAACTGCTTGAAGGTACATTCTTCTGGGTAATGAAGTGACTCTGCTGAACAACAAGTGCTGATAGTGGCATTCTTCTATAGCATTTCTCTCATTTTAATCCCTTATCCTACCCCCATTTTTCCCTCGAAAAACCCCAAAAAGGAAAAAAGAAAAAGAGAAACTATAGATTTGGTTTGTACATATGACACTGAATTATATCACATTTGTAGTTTCTTAATAATTAAATGTTCAGATTCTAGTCTCAAATATTGGTTGAATTCACTGCTCCTCGTGGAATAGGCCGTTGTGTTGTGTGTTTTTGTCGGGAGAAAAACAAGGAAACTCTGTTTTTAACTATGAAGTCCTTGATCCAATGTAGAATGTATGACAGCTATGGGTAATTTCGGTCTTAATGTATCAAATATGTCCTATGTCATGTTTGACACGGGGACAATGCTTGTTGTACACCTACACTTAGACTTTCACATGTGTCAAATAATGATTTGTTCACTTTATTTATTTGGCCAATTAAATAATTATTTGAGCAAATCATTATTTGACACATGTGATGGTGTAAGTGTGGATTATCCTTGACACGGAATATTGGATAATGAAGAGGAAAAAAATGAAAATCTTGTTTATTATACTTGGGAGTCATATCTAGTACTTAGTAAGTGTTATCAATGCAGTCAAAGTAAAGCTGCAATTTTTACAATCCAGTTCTGTGTTTGCATTATGAAATTTTTTAGCTTGGACTAACAGTGTAACTATCAAGTTTGAAAGAAGTGACGTAATTTCGACATGTCTAGGACACCAAAATATTGAATGACAAACGATGAAATAAGAAAGACACGAAATAAAAGTCTTACTTCATCGGGGTCTAAAACCGACTAATAAATGAGGCTGGGAACTTTTGCTTGTTTCTAAATATTCTGTGTTATTTTCCACTGATAAATGCTGCCCATATCAGAAACATAAATCAATAAGAGAAACCCCACAAAGGGACATAGATGATCTTTGCACAAATATATATAATATATAATTTATTCAAATTCCAAATAGGAAATGTTGTGGAGTTTACAACATCAAACACAAGAAAGGGCAATGCAGAACAAACCTTAAAACCTGCTAACAACTATAAGAAAACAGAAAAATTCTAAGCTCTGTTGAGAAGTAAATCTTCTTAACTTCTCATTCTCATCTTTCAATCTCTCTTTCTCAATCTATCTCTATAACTAATGAAACGGTGAAGAAAGAGGATGAGCACCTGTGTTAAATCGTCTCTTCACTCATTTCTTCCTCCGATCCTCAACCTTATTAACCACAATCCCATCAAGATCACAAACCAACGAGTAATCGAAACTTGGTAATTCAAAAGGAGACAAGGCCTTGTGGCCATTGTCTTGTATAGCTGCACAATTCTTACATTATAATCCCATATAGAAACAGTGTGAATTTCTCTTCATAAACAGCTTTCTCTCATCTTAGACGAGAGTATAGCTTGACACCGAGACCTCTGCAGGGAAACTTGAGTGGATATACACAAACTCAATGCTTTTTCCACCAGCCAAAGAATTAGTCCATGCTGGAAAGAAATAGAAATCACCAGACTTTGTCAGACCCCACAGAGGTCCATAGAGCTTGGAAATTGAGAGCTTTATATTCTTAAGCGTCTTCGAAGATTTGTTTGTCACTTTTGTCGAGTATCTGTAGTAAGTTTTTCCTTTGGAAATCCATGAAGATGTCACCTTCTGGGCAATGGCAATTTGATTCGCAGGTGAAGCTGCAAAACAGTTTCCAGCATTAGATACACAATTCCAAATGACATGTTCGTCAAGCATTATATCCCACACTACGAGGCATACTTCCACAAAGATTTTCTCTATCTGACAAATAAAGGTTAAAAGGAACCACCTTCAAGGCATGTTTGATACATAGTACCCTATATGATTAGATAGTACTATGAACAAGTTTTTAGCTTCTTTTTCTTTCATATTCTGTCCAATACAGCAGTCCACTTCACAAACAAGCCATCATTTCATAAAGAAGACAAAAGGTACCTGGAGATGGATTCGTCACTGGTTTTGGAGCAGGCTTTGCTTGAGTAGCAATCGGTTTAAGTGAGGGAAGCTCCACTAATTTAATACATTGCATAATTAATACAAGTCTTCCAAGAAAATTATTGATAAGATCTTAATTTTCAGAAATGGAGTCATTGAATCTAAATTAGCAAACCTGGAAGAAGCTGATTGTATCCTCTGTGACCACCGTATAGTCGTGCCAATGTACCAAGAAGAGGTGCATTGTTGTAAGTAGCAGGCTCGGTTTGCTCGTAGTTGTCTCTTTGATCAGCAAAGTTGTCATAGGCATCCGGTCCACCAACAAGTGCACCGGTAAGCAGATTCGGGTCGCTTGCCTTCCGGCTAAACCACGTGGCATAACCACCTCGGCAACTCACAAACGAAGGGTTTTGCTTGATGGAGACAATAGATGCTGCTCTGTGGTGAACTTGTCTTGGATAATTGTTTCCATATCCCACCATGTAGCTCGTGGCTCTTGGGTTATCACCGAGAATGTAGTCCACCTAAAGGATTGCGTGACAAGATTTCACTAATGTGTAGTTTTTTGAAATCATTTTAAGCATATTTGTATAAAAGAAATACTGGTTTTGGGAGGAATTTTCACCTGAGATTTAGCAAATGAGAGAAGTTCGGATGGAGCCACATTGCCCGAAGCACACTTCAGGAACTTGCCAGCAGAAGACAAATAATCAGAGTAGACAGTAAGAAGGAATGAGGCACTTGTGACAAATTGCATGTTGTTCCATCTCTGCCGAAAAATGAGCCCTCCAGGAGTCTTCTGAACGTTGCGCGTTCCCTTTCCGAGGCAAGAACACATGAAAAACTCGGCCTTTTCCTGGTATTTTTTAAAGATTGGTGTATTATGACCAGCTTTGCCTTGCATCAGGAACTGCAACAAGAAAGTATGCCAATTTAGTAACTTGCAAGTGTTGTAGATCAAGAATTATGCTACAAAAATTATCGCAAAATCTTAACATGTTTGGTATGGAAGATTGGATACCACTTGACAAAAGAAAAAGAAGCTAAAATCTTATTAATTATACTATTGATTTCATGTAGTTCTATATGTAGAAAACCAACAGGATTGATTTTATACCCTCATTCAACGGGAAAATTATGTCAAATTTTAGTTGATCGATCTTATCTGAGAGCATCTCCAATGCATTCAATGGATTGGAGAAAATGATGTGCCACATCATCAAATAGACAATGTCTATCAAAATTACTTCTCCAATGCACAATGTGGAATACTATGTGAGGCTGACATGGTACCATAGAAAATAGAAGATGTGAAGCACTTCTTCTACATCTAGACGCTCCGTGAGATTGGATGAATCAGCAATTTTTTAATTTTTGACTTAATTTTTTAAAATTCTGTTATGTAGATTAGTTTTATTATTTTTAATTTAAAAAAATAAATGACACATAATCAGCATTATTAGATTGTAAAAGAAACCCATTGGAGATAATTTTTGAACTTCAGTGTCTATTCATTTCACATAATCTACAAGTCCGTCTATTTAATTGTCACGTCAACTACAATCCATTGAGTGCATTGGAGATACTCTGACTCAAGGAATGATGTAAAAATAAGTGCATTGACACCTAGGGCCAAAAGGCCTAGATTAAGTGGTACGAGTGAAGCCTTCCTTGTCCCATTGGATAGGATTCGAGCTTCCTCTTGGGAGGAGGGGTGAAATCGTTTGATCCCTTTAAAAAAAACTCCGCGTGCACTTGGACGAGTTACCTTGGCAACAAGGGTCTGGACACCAGCATATTTTACATCCCAACCAAACTCTGTCATGGCCCACCCTGTTCCACCAAGTGCATTGCCATTGTTCCCTAGGTAGTTCAAGTAGTACTCATTATTTGTTGCTTTGTACAACCATGCAGCTGCCCACAGCAATTCATCCTGTACTTGTAACCTCAATAAGTCAAAATAAAATTAAGCAATAAAATTATGTGAAAATTTTGATTATTTTCAGAAAAACTTTTTTGGAGGTGGAATCACATACGGCGTATCCACTGACAGATCGATAGTACTTTTGTGCCACTCTGATGCTACTGTCGTATTTGCCCCTGTACTTGTTCGCAAAATCAAACAGCTGAAACAAAAAGGGAAAGGGCAATGAGTAATAATGTCCAAAACCCAAGGTAAATGTGGAAATATATTTAATATATACAACACCACCGACTGTAGTTCATATGATGTGTTTGATGGACGTTCGAGATTTCAGGTACACAGAGGTCATACAATACCTTTGATATATCCAAAATTGCCCCCACAATGATCCATGTTATAAGCCAAAGGATCTTTACAACATTAATTCGAATGTAGAATTATAGCAAATTTTGTTAGATAGTGTTGGGACCATTTCGTCATTTTTAAAAGAATAATATTATTTATCACCAATAGTATTTGAGCACGTGAGATACATGCAGACGGCTAAAATGGACAGAAAAGACTATTTGCACGTAAATCTATAGATTGCAGACGATGCGTCAAACAAAAGAATAGTGATGAAATTACATCTATACTAATAAATTGAGACGAATTGTGTAATTTTTCCGATCTTTATTACTTGACTTTAGAATTTAGAATAGAAGATTGCTAAAATGCGCATCTGATTCGAGGTGTAAATGTGGAACCTCCCCACTGCTAAAATACACCGACAACAAGTCAACAACCAACTTGCCTGACAAAAGGCCATGATAACGTAACTGCCTAATAACTGCGACCCTTTACTATTTTACGCATATTTTCTACTCACACCACTCAGTTACACTATTGCTTACACGTGTAAGCTTAATAAGAGGCTTTAATTATAAAATTAAGTGGTTCATCAACACACCTGGTAGGCATGTTTGAGAAGTTCCGCCGAATAGGAAGGATTGTAGCGGTGGAAGACGATAGAGGCGGCCGCCATGGCGGCAGCTGTCTCGCCGGCAAGGTCGGATCCAGGGTGGCTTGGGTCGATTCGATAAGCAGCCCTAGAGGTGGTCATGTCCTCCGGCCTTTGCCAACAGTAATGGTCCGTATTTCCATCCCCAACCTATTAAAAGTACGGAATAAAAATGATTAATATAAATAAACTATTTCAACCTTGAACATATTGAAATTACATGTTTGATAAAGTAAACTAATAATACTAGACAAAACTAAATAAAAATAAATAAATAAAATCTCGTACATTACACTACAATACTACATACTAAACGTGTAACGAACTTACCTCTCCATAGAGGACATAAGGTTGAGGGTGGGATTTGATGAGATAATCAGTGCCCCACTTAACAGAAGCAATGGCATGTCCAAGTTCTCCACTAGATGCCATATGACTTCCATACTCTATTATGCTCCAAGACATCATGGTTATGGTGAATGCCATTGGCAGCCCAAACTTCACGTTGTCCCCTGCATCATAATACCCTCCCACAAGATCCACCTGCACCATTCCCAACAAATCAATTACAAAAACTTTAAGCTCAAAACTAGTAAAAAGTAATTTTCCCAAATTGTTTAAGTCCGAAATTTAACTTGTTCAACCACCTCGTCCTATGATGGGATAACACATAGGACTTTGATTCTACAAGATCGAAATAATGATTAACACGGACATTACCAAACAAGCCGTTAAAAATAAGTTACATACCCCACTGATTTTGCCATCATTGAGGCCAGAATGACCCCTCCATTTGACTCTTTGATTTGTGGGCAAGTAACCAGATCTCTGAGCTTCAAAGAAGAGAATGCTCTTGCTAAGAGCCTGCCTATAATCATGGCCAGCCAATGCCAGAGGCAGAATCCCAATCAGAAAAAACAGAGAACCCATTGAAAAACAGAGCCCCAAATTCTTCTCCATTAAATTTTTTTTAACTTAACCCAACCCAAATGATGAAAAAAAAAAAACTCAATAGGGTTAATCTACAGAACAGACACTATATATGTATGTATATATATTATCAAAATACCAATGCTGTTTCAGTTTACCAGCAAAAATTCCTGATAAACTTACACAGAACAGAATGCCCACAAATGGAAAAAACAGATATACATGTATGTGTGTGTGTGTGTGTGTCTATATATATAGAGAGAGAGAGGGGGGGGGGGGGGGGGATTGGGAAGAAGAGCTAAAGGCAGTATATAATAGAGAAAATGGGCAGAGATCAATAAATGCAGTTGGGTTTTTTTGAATATTTTGTACAGAAATGATTTATTATGATTTATGAGGGAATGAAAATGGGAAGAGGCATGTGCTTTGCTTCGGTGCTTTGGCTAAGAAACGTCGGTGTTCGTATTTTTCAATGAGATTTTTCAGGTGGCAATTTAGCAAGAAATTACCGGGAATGTAACAAACAAACAAACAAATAAATAATTTATTCTCTCCCTTCTTGGACAATTTGATATTTTAGAATGCATAGTTTATTCTAGTATTGAATCTTTGATCTAGACTTGTTTAAGGTTAAAGTGTCCATAAGATGAATGTAGTGAAAATAACGATACTGAGATAGATGTAAAATTGTACTAAACTAATGAGATAAGAAATGAAAATAGAGGTGAAATTGATTGAAGATAATTTAAGGAGAGGAAGATATGTGGTTAAATTATTATTTTTTTTGCGTCAATCTAAAGAGGATTTATTCGAAAAAGTGACTCGACAGGTTAAAAGAGATAAATTATTCAAATTAAGTACAAAAGCGGGCTGTTTTTTCTTTCCAATTATTTAAAATTCAAATGTTAAAGTAAATTTATTTTATAATTTTAATTATTTACATCTACTTCGAGATTTTGTAGTTAAATTATTTATTATATAATGTCGAATTCAACATTTCAATACACTTTTGGTCAAATTCATTTGCATGAGTTTTTTTTTTTTTTTTTTTTATAATTTTTACTTTATTTTTCTCTATTTTGTAGAACACGGTCTTAGATAGTTAAGTTTAACATTTAAATCAAACTAATGATCCAAGAACGACCTAATATATATTTTTCAATATTTTAAAAAGCGTAAAGTGTGGCTAGACGTAAAGGTCGAGTTTCAAGTTTTTTGGACCTAGACGAGAGCAAGACAAGATCAAAGCGACGGCGAGACATAAGGCGTGGCTATGCGTGAAGACTGCAACTCATGCCTAGGCGGAACTTAAGCAAAGCTTAGGCGGACTTTTTAGAATAGTGATATTTTCTAAGGTGATAACTAAATTTTAATAAGTTGAATTTTTTGTTTATTCAAACTATAGTATAATTAAAATACAATAAAGAAATTATAATGCAAACAAAACGTAAAATAATATAAATGAAAACAATTGCAACAAATGTAATGAGATGCCAAAAACAACATAATAAGACACTAAACATTTTATTTTTCATCTTATTCCTGTCCATTAATGTATTTTGCAATAGAACTTCCAAAGATATATAAATGAACAAATTCAAATACACTTTATCATGTCGGCCTAATAATTATTATCTTTTTATTATATTGACAAAAAAAGTATAATCGTTTTTAATCAAACTTTGACTTGTTATCGGTTAAATTACAAATTTTATCCATCCATAACTTAAAATGGCTAATAATTTAAAGGTTTAGAGAGTCAAATGTTAAGAAAAAGTTGCGACCTTCTCCCTAAGTTGCGAATTTTGACGGGTTAAAAAAAAATTTAACAGACCAACGTACACTTACAACCATCTAATTTTGCTATCTATCGCAAACATTTAAAATCAACACCAGCAGCATAGAATGTTTCGTACAACTCTCTAAATAATGCCTAATGGCCCTAAGCAAATAAAGAAATATAGCAGTTTGATAATATTAGATATGGAAAATATCACATTTCTATTGTTTTAGTAGCGAGTTCGTCAATAACTTTTAAATACATCTCAAATATTATTGTTCACAATATTTCAACGATACCCTCAATTTTTCTTCTCATACTTTGTGACCCCTTTTGTCCCTACTCCTTCCCAAGCCGTGTCACACCTTATAAAGGCGCATAACTCCTTAGGTTATAACTAACGTACCATAATTTACACCTATGGCAAACAATATTTTTTTGCCATCGATTGCAAAGATGACATGGCTGGCGGTGGGAGTTAGAATGAGGTAAGGTGGGCGGAGATGGAAACGATGATGTAGGAAATAGCGATGATGGTGAAAGATAGTTTCAGATAAAAATAATATCGAACAAATATAAAATGTCAAATGATTAAAAAGAAGTAAAATTTGATATTTTGTATACTAAATAATATAAAGATATAGATAACTTTCTCAAAATATGTAAATCATTTGTCAATGAAAATTTATTCATAATTTTTTACTCGTTCGTTTAACATTACACTTTCACTGTTTAATCTCCTTCTTCCGAATTTATGGGTCATTTTATCGAATTCCTTCAACATGGTTCTCTCAAGTGCCTACTCTATTTATTCACCTTACAATCAATTCACTGAGCGATCGCCCTCCAAATTCAAAATATTTTCTTGGAAGTCTCAATATTGTTGAAAGTTTAAGTAATATTTTACTTAGAAACACGAAATTAATTTATATATATATATATATAAGAAAAATAAAAATAAAAATTAAATAAATTTGATATAACTGCAAATAAGAAAAAAGTTTTCTAGTTGTAGTCTGCATTTTAGCAAGACCCCATTATCTTCCACAAGTCAAAAAGGAATAAAGATAAAAAAGGAAAAGCGAAAAATGCCAAAAAAAGAGAAGCATGAGAAAGTGGGTTCTACAAAATAACACTTTATTCTCAACCGCAATCAACGGCCACGCAGAAATTAAAATGCGATATCTAAATTATCTTTACGCTTTTTAAAAAGTTAAAAAAATATATATATATTCGAATTAAAGATTTTTCATATACAAAGAAAGTATTGGCAACCCATGTATAAGTCAAACAAACAGGACCCGTGATTATGTGGATCCCGGACCTGCTATCAACCGGTGGTAGGACATGGAGTGTTGCTTTTGATGATGTTTGGTACATTGTACGGCATATTTTCACTACGTAAATATATTTGGTACGGTAAAATAAATAAAATGCAGTATAATTTAATAATATAAATATATAATAAAATATGTAAATTATCCTATTTAGTCCTCGTATGAATGTCCAATTTCAAATAGTCTCGCTACGTAAACACATTTGATGTCGTATCAAAAATTATCTTACTAGGTGAACATGAATACCGATTATTTCCTTGTGGTCCTATGTGTTCCTTGGGATTCTTATCCCTCATGATAGGTTGCTATTACCACAAAAAATTAGGACAATTGGTGATAACCTCAAACAAGGGGCATCCTCAAACAAGGGGCATCTCTTGGGTCTTAAATCCCGTAACCCTTGTCGATGGATGGAAATTTCGAAAAAGATGTAGCGAGTATCGATGAAAAAAATACTAATATATTAATAGCTCCAATCACAATAGAAAAAATTTATAACATTGCATATTTTGTAATTAGAGGAATTAGAGGTAGCATTATGCTGATTTATAAGTCGTGTGCTAGTTTCACGTCTTCTTCTCTAAGAGCATAAAGGCTAATGTCATATCTTCTCCATGTAGTAAGCTATTCCTAGCTCTCTGCATTCTTTTATGCTGGCTCTACTTTTTAATAGTTACAATTCACTGTGATTTGTCATCATCAAATCAATGTCTAATTTAACGTATCATAAATATAAAAATGTCAAATAAATCGATCAAAAAAAAAAAGTCAAATAAAAATGGATGGTTCCCACTTTCTCACAAACCCATTATCCAAAAACAACAATTTCCTCTACTTTTCTCTTTTTTATATGAGTAGGACCATCTTTTTGAAATATAAAGCATTCACACTAAACAAATGGGTTATTAGCACTTCACATTGGGTATTTGAATTTCAAACAAACCAAGAGGAATGCTGTCAAAAGATAGCAAATTTAGTAGGTCCATTAGCACATAATCTTATTTAATTGAACATTGATTTCAAGTTGGACCACTAAGCTCCTATTCCCAATACAATTTATCTCATTTGGTTTATGCATTTGTACTTTAACAATAATTTATTTTATTTTAATCAGAAAGTACAAATGGAAGCCACTGACATACATTTAATGATCTCATTAATTTGGTCTTGTAAAACAAGTAAAGATTAAAAGTTATAAGAATATTCATTTCTGTTTAATATGTTCTCGTATTGTGTTTTTGGTAATTTCAGTCTGGTAAAAAAATACTTTAATGCAATGAATAAAATAAGAAATAAATACGTCCAAAAGTCAAATTGGCTTGAAGTCACCCCTGCGTGGAAGGTACCTATTATGTAGAAGTGGCTCAAGTAATTTAGGAATCTAGGTAGAATTATTGACTAGACATTTTATACATAATAAAAATTTAAATAAAGAAAAATACTAACAGACAAAAATTCTATTGATGATCGCCAATAATATTATTGTAAATGATTTGACGGAAATCAATATTTGTCGATAATTTTAAGTAGAATCACTAGTATCATCGATTATCACAGACGCAACTCTATTAAAGAGTATCGAAAGCAATGTTGTCGTCGATAGAGAAGTTGGTGTCATTGACAAAACTTTCATCATTGATATTATTGGTTTATCATCAGCACACATCTGTTAGTGTTAGCGACGGCAATGTCGTCAATGGTGTCGTTGGCAATCATCGACAATGTTACGATCGCTGATCACTGATAGAAAGTTGTTGATGTCACTGACATAAGTTTTTTTTCTTTATTTTTTATTTTTCAAAAAAGTTACTCAAGGAATATTACGTCAATAACTTAAAATATACTTTTATTTTTTATTGATAATATTAATGGCTGATAAGTGTTTTTTCTAACGATTATTTCATCACTGATAGAATTTATTAACATTGGTATTTAATTTTTATATTTTATTAATTTATTTATTGAATAAATTTTTGTCGATAAATAAAATTTATGAAAATATTTATTTTTAAATATTACAAACTGAAAATTCATTAGTAATATTGGATTACTTTTTTAATTGTTATTTAGTTACTGACATTATTTTATCTATTTGACTACTTTATTTAAAGACGGAATTGTATCGATACGTTAAATTTATTAAGATATGTTTTTTAAATTATCATCGATGAAAAATATCATTTTTAATCTTAAATTATTATTTTGTTATCTAGACTTTTCCGTTGATAATATTAGTTTATTTTTTATTACTTTATTTTGTGGTAGAATTTCTATCGAAAAATTAAATTTATGAAAAATAATTGTTTTTAATTATCACGTAAGAAAAACTTAGCTCGGCAAAACTATTTGAAAATATCTCTCTTGAAATTTGGAACCTTAACAAAATTTGAGGTCTGCAACTGCATTTTTCTAGAGATTGAACTGACAGTGTTAACATTTATATAGACCATATTCAAATCTTAAGTTTACTACGCAATGTGGATTCAATTAGTGTTGTTGACCACAAATCCTAATTAAATTTATAATCAGCACTGAATAGTCTTCTTTTCTTCCATCTATGAAATTCATGCACACTTAACACCAAGATTGTCAGTTAGCATAGGCGACCAGGAAAGTTGCCGTATGCGCTTCAACGCTTAAATTAGAATTTATTTTTTAACCGGGTTGATAGAATTTAAGAGAAAAACCAATATCAAAAAGCTGAGTTTCAGAATGCCTTCGTAAAAAGCAGTCCGAACATCTCTTAAAGCGCCTTCCACGTGTCGCCAAACATATTTATTTTATGGCTGAATCATCGTGTGAAGCTTACTTGTCTTATGCCGCGTTGATGTATTTTTAGGAAGCGTAACAAGTGTCATTCCATTCAAATTTGATGTCTACAAATGCCTACATTTGCAGTTGGATTTGTCTTAAACATCAACTACGCAGTTATTTACAATTGAGGCCAACAATTTTATCATGTTGTTGTACCTAATTCAAGTCGAAATCTAATTAGAGACTCGGGTCCCCATATAAATCTTTGGGTGATTTACATGGCCCATAGTTGAGAATGATTGAGCATAAGATTTCTTTTTTTTTTTTTTTTGATCGAAAAGCATGAGATTTCTTATGATCCCGTCTACCCTTATCCTTTCAACAGTTTTCATTAAATTTTGGATTTTGGATGCTCAAAATAAAATCGATAATTTCACTCTCTTCGAACTTGAAATATAATAAGTACAGTAATTTAGTGATAATTTCTCTGTCTAATAAGTCAAGTAATTTAGTAATACGTTTTTCAATTATATGTTTCAGGCTCGAGAAAAGTGTTACTAATGATTTTGAAATCAATCCGAATTCTCTAACTCTCAATTAGTTTGCGTATCTTTAATTATTTACTTTTGCGAGATATCAAATTAGCGAGAAATGAAAATTATTTTCCGGGATGTTCAATCATGTTTAGTTTGTGTCATGGAGCACAGGCAACTAGTACTAAGCGCAAATCAAGATTGATAATAATTGGATTCATATTGGGTCCCAATTATGGGGAGCCAATCACGGAGGCATGTGGTTCCCCGGCTAAAGCCCTCCTGTTTCTTTCTGGACCCAATTATTTATTATTTTCGCTAATATTTTGTTAATTTATGTGAATAACCGAAATTATTTTATGACATATTATAAATCAAATAACTAAATACCCAGCACCGAATTTAATAAAATATAATTCAATATTTTAAGTTCCGGACTCATAACAAGTGACGACATCAAATTTTTTTGACCATCATGAACCATAACTAAGCTTGTACTAATATAGTTTGATATGATTGTAAAATATTTGCTTTATTAAAATTTGCGGTAAATACTATTGTAGGTTGACGTACGGACATTTAAAAAGGGAGACAGTTGGTCAAAAACTTGTCACCTCACGACTAAATGATCGCTCATAATTGATATAGAGTTAGTTTTTAGCTTTTCGTGTCGTCTTTTTGAGTGAAGTAAATTATTTTGTACTTGCATATTTAGTGGAATCAAAATATTGTAGAAATGGTTCAATCGATCCCTACAAGATGATGCTGCAATAAATATAATTCTTTTCTCAAGTCGTTTTCATATTTTTGTCCATAATTCTTTCTTGAAAAAGCTTAAGAATGATTAGCCTTTTGCAGTCTTAATGATTTTCCTAAAGTATAATTTATTTCTTAAAAGTATAGAAAATGATACAAGTTAATTGTTAAAATATATCATCTCATTAGCTTGTCTGAAAAAAATTCTTATTTAGTGACAAAATATGTCCTTTTCATGTCAAGACATGACCACGACTAAATGCCAACTTTCCCACCATAACGAATTACGATCCTCTATAAAAGGATAAATGATAATACAAAATTAATAATGACGAAATATATAAAATGAATCATGTAATAAGATATTATATGTTGATTGGTTCATACTCTTATAAATAATCAGTATTCTAAAAGTTTGTCCAGACGGCGTTTAATCTAACTATGCTTCACGCCTCACCCTCGTCTAAACCTAAAAAGTTTGAAACTCGACATCCACATCTAATAACGCTTTATGTTTACTAGAACACTATAAATAACTGAAAAACATAGTAACTCTGTATATATATAATCATAATGATGAAGTGCAAAGATCTAGTACTTGATCATGTCAAAATATTCAGAAAATTATCGAGTTTCATTTTACAGACAAATCAAAAATTTAATTTTATATATCAAGCATTTAAAATAATTTTAATAAATGTAAAGAGTCCGAGAATTAGCAAATTATTCGAGATTTCATTTAAATTTTCTTTTGAATATTGCACGATGAGTTTCCATAATTTATGATATCTATAGGAAATTGTTATTTGACCCTTAAAACGGAACGTTTTTATTATAAATTTTATGTTATTGTTGAACATATATTATAGTCTCTTTGATGCAAAAATGATTAAAACATGAATAATTTTAAAAGAAAAATTAGAAATAAAAAACAATTTGTTATATTTGGTGATTAAGAGCTAAAAATCAAAAGTAAAAGGGATTGAAAAAACAATTGAAAAGCCGACACCGAATCCCAGAATATAATGCTCCCACTTAACTGTAATAGATTTTCGGGTCCTATCGTGTTGTAGCTATTAGCAGTCCTGCATTAAAAGAATTAAATATAAGAAATACAAAAATACAAAGTTTTCATTGCATGAAATCCACTCATTTTCCAAAAATAAAATTTGACGTTACAACATCTCTAATGCATTCCGTTTATTGCACTTTATGTGGCAAGTAAAATAGATAGACTTCTAATGCATGTGACATTACATCTGTAGAATAGACGATCAAATTAAAATTCATCTCCAATGCACTCTGTCTAAAATTAAATTTGCTGATTCACTCTGTCTAGAAGTTCGTCTAAATATAGACGGACTTCTAGACAGAGTTTATATTTTAATTTGACACATCAGTTAGATGGAGTCCTTGTCAGCATGCATTGAAGATAATTTTTTATAACTCTGTCTATAAATATTTATGTGACACGTCTAAAAAGTAATAGATAGAGTGCATTTGATATACTCTTAGGTATTTGACCAAACAGTGTGACACGTGGAATATAAAGCTTGAGAACAAATTGATATGCTGACCAACAATTTGACTCTATGCAAGATAATTGCTTGACAGACTTTTGAGGTTAGCTTACACTTTCATGAGATCGCATCTTTATATTTTTTGCAATAATAATTAATTTTGTTATTGTTGTTTATACTAAAATAATATATTTAGTAGGAAATATTAAAAATTGCAAAGTATTAAACTTCGAAAAATACTACAATTTATTTATTACACCGTACATATAGATTGTTACATATGTACCAATTATCTTTGTACTAGTTGGTTAAAGATCGTTGTTTCTTCAATTGAGATTAAAAGTTCAAGAGTTGGTACATAAGTACATTACTCTCCTCCACTCTATGCTCGAGGAAAAAAAAGGGGGGAAAAAAAATTTGTTACATAAACATTGAATCCCAACCGTCAAACACCTGCGTAATCTTCGGTAATTACATGGTGGGTGGGCTACATCTTCACTAGGGGGTGAACGCAGTTTAGTTCGAGCGAGTTTTGACCTATTTTCAAACCAAATAAAACTTTTTCATTTTTCAAACAATTTTTTGTAGCTCAGTTCATTTTTAAACTACAGTTTCGTATCGATATAATAGTAACATATTTAAAATAAGTTAAAACATAAGTAAAATGATTTAAAATTAGGGTTAATTACACTAATAGTCACCATTTTTTTTTCAAGTTTGTAACGATTCCATCCCCATTCAATTTTTTTAGCAGATATCATCCACATTCTTCCATTTATTCTCACAGACCGTCCCCACTCACGAAATCCGTTTAAATTTGCCGTTAAGTGGGTTTGCACTTCATTTTTTATATTTTTAAAACGATGGCATTTTAGGCAGACCACCAAAATATTTATTTATTCCCTCCGTTTGTCAAGTAAATGACGTGCTGTTAAGAGACAAAAATGCACGTTGAACATAGGCCCAGCAAAGCAACCGGCCATGGCCATGGCTGGCTGCCCAACTTTAGCGACTGCTACATCAGCAACAAGATCCCCAACTGAATTTTCCTAAGCAAGAACTGTCAATTTAAGAAGTGCCGGTGACAATTCCAAAATAACTCCAAGAGCTACAAGGCAATTTAGAGGTACCCCGGCCGTAGAGGAATCTAGAATACGCTCATGGCAAATACCACAATCACTATAGGAATTTGCTCAGTTTTAGGGGGCTCTTTTTCGACTATGTAATGAAGAATTGCTAAAGAGTAGCTTCCAAAGAGTACCACCAACCAAAGGGGAAAATGGCTGTTAGAAAAAAGAAATACAATCGGATGATTTAGAGGCATGAATGATTTGCAGGAGTATAATAGGGTGAGCGGACACAAAGCAATGTTGGCTGATTGATAGAATCTGCTCCTTTCAGATGACGAAATTTGCGGGATAGTGAGTTTTAGAAGTACTGAGACTGAAACTTCCCATGCTTTTGGAATATGTGGAAAAGAAAGATAAAATCGAGTCAAACTACAATATTTGCAAATACAAAACAACAATATCAGCAGTTGATAAAGAATACTTAATAAGAAATGGAGGGAAGAAAGAAATATTTTAGTGGTCTGCTTAAAATGCCCTCGTTTTAAAAAGATAAAAAATGAAGTGCAAACTCATTTAACGACAGATTTAGACGGATTCCGTGAGTGTGGACGGTCTGTAAGAATAAATAGAAGAATAGAGATGATATCTGCTAAAAAAATTGAATGTGGATAAAATCGTTGAATAGGAACCATTAGTGTAATTAACCCTTAAAATTATCAATATATAAGCTTAAACGAAAACTTTTTGAACATAAATATTACATTATATGAATACTTTGTCTCTAATTGTTACATACATTAATATTTATCGTATAAGGAAATGAGAATGTGGAGAAATTAGAAATTAGAAAATAACTAGGCCCAATAATAAACTTGTAGACTATGAGCTAATGGTTCAATAGTTTGACAAAAATTTAACAAGTCATCTCAATAAATTTAGTATTGCATTGTAGTTTGCTCACTTTGTAAAAGTGTAAGTAAGTAGAATTAACTTATTTTTAATTATAAAAAATTAAAAACGATTTTTAAAACATTGAAACTTAAATTAAATCATTTTCAAACAGTTCAAATTGGTTGAAAATCGAAAGATTGACGATATCACGTGGATACCTACGAATTCAATTTCCTTTACGATTTGGCAGCTTTTTTTTTTTTTTTGTGTGTGTGCATATTCTTAATCTTCACATCAAGTACCGTTAATAGAGGGACACGTGTGCAGACCCGAATTCCTTGATCACGTGGGGGCTCGTGCAAAGTACCGATGGTCTCACAATGCCAAAGCCAAAGTGCACGTGCATCCCTTGAGTTGTGCCAATGAGATTGTGACACGTGTACAACTGGCTAACAATTGGGAAATAAGACAAGTTGGAGGAATGGAAGAGTATTTCATCAAGAAATAATGTAATTTGTTGTATACGCAGATGACAAATGATTGTGTATGTAGAACACATGATTTTGTTCTTTTATTATTATTTACTTATTGCATGGAATGTAAGAATCAACGTGCAAAATACAGCTAGATTGACTGTGCTTAATAGAAGCATATACCATATGCAACCACGTCTTCTCTATGTTATGCGCTTTAGAGCACAACATGCGTTGATATGTTACACTTGCAGTTGTGAACGTTGCACTACAAACTCGTTACAATGGAAAGTTGAATCAGGCAATAATGAACAATTATTATTAGATTAACTTGATTTAAGGCAATGAATAATGATAAGAAAGAAATAAATTATTAACTTATTAATTAGAATAATATGCAAGGTTGGTTTTGGATCTAGGCGAGTGAATCAATCGTCTCAAGCCCAAAATTAAAAAGGACATTTAAAAAAAATTATTTAAAAAAATAAATAAATTAAAGTCTGCATGCAGCAATCCATGATATTACTAGACATAGGCCCAAAGTAAAATAGGGCCTTTAAAAATAAAATAAAATTGAAGTCCAACCCAAACAACCCATGAGTAGTAACACAGATCAGGCCCAATCCAACCAATTTAATTTGAATCTATAGTATTTGACCCCAATCAAAATTCTCTCTCTCTCTCTCTCTCTCTCTCTCTCACACACACACACACACACACACTCACTGTGGAAATTGTGCTGAATGGCCGGGTAACCCGATCAATTTTCTAAAATGGCAGTTAACCCTGCCAATTTTTCAAAATGGCCGTTAACCCATTTTGGTGTGTAAATTACCAAATATAACATTGTCTTCTTCCCCGCTTATAATCATTTCAAATGATTTCAAATTCATTTGTCTGTTAAAAAAGAAAAGATTTCAATGTTATAATCTAATCTATTTCAATGTAAAAATCCAACCCATTTCATTTATGTAAAAAAATTCATTTCAAAGTAGAAATTCATCCTTCTTTAACTTCTTCTTTTAATTCACGGTAGAAATTGTGAATTTTGTGGCATAGATCATGAAAATATGTATAAATCTGAGTATAAATTATGATTTTTACTTTAAATTTCTGCAAATCTGGATTCATTAGAAGTGAATTAATAGAAAAAAAATCAGTTATAATTGTATAAATTTACGTTAACAGATTCATAGTCTGTTAACAGATATTCACACCTGTTAAGGCCAAAATTGGCCTTAACAGGCTCCAGGTCTATTAATAGGTTATGTTAACAGACTGTTAACAGATTTTGTTAATAGTCTGTTAACAAACACATGTTAACAGACTCATAGTCTGTTAACTGACCATCTGTTAACAGATGGTCGATTAACAGATGATCTGTTAACAGTCGTGAATAAGTAACGGTATTTATGTCTTTTATGTATAAAAGAGACATTTAAAACTTATTTAATATAAGTTAGGTTCTTTTACGATTCCAAATGTTTGACACGGCCATTTAAAAAACTCATCCCTCGTCCACTTCACTCTTCAGTCGCTGGCGTCAACAGCCACTTCAGTCTTCAGTTATGACCATTTTTCTCTCCATCTCCAGAAGAACAAGAAACCATGTCCTCGGTCTGAACAATAAACAGATCCATAATACATTAAATTTTTTTTTTTAGTTTTTCTTAAATTTTTATGGCTAATGTTGATTGAAGTCTGAATATTGTGAGCTTGGTCAATTTATGCGTGGATTTATTTAGTCGGGCTAGAAATATATTTTCATTTTTTCCCCGAGTTGAGATGAGAGTTAACTGTTGAGACCTGTTAATCAGACAATCTGTTATATCTATTTGATTTATAATTCATTGATTTTATACTCAATTCGTCGAATTTTATAAATGTCTGTGACTGTAAGTAGTTAAAATAAAAATTTCCTTCAACAATCTTGGCATGCTTTAGATTTAAAAATATTCATATTGTTGTTGTCTTCAATCTAATTCGAGTAATGTGAAATAAAAATGGGTCACAGTTTCAAATTAGAAGGGAACGAACACAATTAGAAGTATAGTTGGTGTGTGAGTGTGTCATTGGCATGAATTGTAATTTCCTATACTCGGATAAACTTCAAATATTTTTGTTGTTGTCCCAAATTAAGGGTAAATGAGGAAAGAAGTTGCTTATTTGATTGTACTTAATTTCAGGATTGTAAGTTGTGACGGTGAAGTTCTTAAAGTATCGTATCATACTGTGTCATTTTATAATTGTCATTCAAGTCACACTCAGGTAAGCAATGGCTTTCTCCTTAGATATTGAGAATGTAAATATTAAGAACCAAAATTAGTATACCGCTTTTCTTTGCGATGAAATTCGATCGTAGAAGATTTTAATGAATTGAGGAGTTGAGAAGAGTGTGAGAGAGAGAGTTTTGTTTATGGGAGTTTGATTTTGATGAATATGGAGAAGAATATGAAGAAATTGAGGAATTGAGAGAGAGAGAGAGAGAGGTGGGTTATGATTTGAGAGGTTGAAGACGTAGTGACAGATAAAGAAGTACATTTTTTTGTGCTTGTAGCGGAGTAAACCTCCGTATAGGGATGGCAATGGGGCGGGTCGGCCCCGCCCCGCCCCGCGAACTTTTTGGCCCGCCCCGCCCCGCCCCGCGACCCGCGAATTCGCGGGGCGGGGCGGGGCGGGTCGGCCGTTGGACCCGCCAACCGCCCCGCGAACTATTTTTTTTTTTTTTTTTTTTTTTGTTAAACTGAAAAATAATTAAAAAAATATATATACAATTTTTTTTAAATATTTATACCAAGCAAAACAAAAAAATTATAAGATTTGGATTGTGGTATAGTGGTTAATGTTAATAGTTTATAAGTTTTAACCCGGGTTTGATTCTTCTTTAGTTTATTTTTAGTGAAAATCATAATTTTTACTATATTTTATGATTTTTCAAAAAAAAAAAAAAAAAAAAAAAAATTTCTTTTAGGGGCGGGTCGCGGGGCGGCGGGGCGTAGGGATGGCAAAAAAACCCGCCGACCCGAACCCGCCCCGCGCCCCGCCACGCCAAGAGCCGCCCCGCCCCGCCCCACGAAGCAATAGGGGCGGGTTTGGGGCAGAAAAATCTGCCCCGGGCCGGGTCCGGGGCGGGTCCGGGGCGACCCCGCCCCGCCCCGCCGCCCCGCGACCTGCCCCTAAAAAAAAAAAGTTTTTTTTTTTTTTTTTTTTTTTTTTTTTGAAAAATCATAAAATATAGTAGAAATTATGATTTTCACTAAAAATAAACTAAAGAAGAATCAAACCCGGGTTAAAACTTATAAACTATTAACATTAACCACTATACCACAACCCAAATCTTATATTTTTTTTGTTTTGCTTGGTATAAATATTTAAAAAAAATTGTATATATATTTTTTAAATTATTTTTCAGTTTAACAAAAAAAAAAAAAAAAAAAAAAAAAAATTGTTCGCGGGGCGGTTGGCGGGTCCAACGGCCGACCCGCCCCGCCCCGCCCCGCCCCGCCCCGCCCCGCGAATTCGCGGGTCGCGGGGCGGGGCGGGGCGGGCCAAAAAGTTCGCGGGGCAGGGCGGGGCGGGGCCGACCCGCCCCGGACCCGCCCCATTGCCATCCCTAGCGGGGCGGGGCGGGGCGGGGTCGCCCCGGACCCGCCCCGGGGCAGATTTTTCTGCCCCAAACCCGCCCCTATTGCTTCGTGGGGCGGGGCGCGGGGCGGGTTCGGGTCGGCGGGTTTTTTTGCCATCCCTACCTCCGTACGGTCAGTGATTACAATTTTTCTTTAGATATATTAAGGGTTTGTTTGTGATTGATTTTGGAGTCCAGCATTTGATTGTCAAATAATCAGAAGTTGTTTTAGGCATTTGGTAAATTTAGAAAAAGTGATTATGAAAGAATCTGTATCATCTGGCAGCAAATTTTGAGAAGCTGTTTTCAACTTTTCTACGTATCTATTATTAAAATACCAATTTTCACCTTAATTAATTACAGTAATTCATTTTATGTTATATATTTATTAGCATTCTAATTATAATGCATCTTTACGGATAATTTAAATTTAAATTTAATTAATTTTTGTACAATATGACTATGCTTTTATTTTGCACTTCTTATAAATTTTGAGATTTAATAGATGTTTATTATTTCTATTTTAAAATAATTTTGGTGAATGCATTGTTTAAGAATTTTTTTTGATAATATTACATATTGTTATAAAAATAAAAATAAAATTTATAATATTATTCGTGAGAATAATAATACAATAAAACATTGTTATAATCAAAGTCTATTTTAGTAATTTTATATAGTCACAACAATAAATCACTTTTGTTTACCAAACGTTTAAATGGTGATTTTAAAACATACAACAATTTTGAAACAAGAATTTACTAAACACTTATCTGAATCTTCCTACAACTTATTATTTCTTATTCTTTTAAAAACCCAACACGGGCATTGGTCTCCTCCCCATGGTGGGTAGGAGTTATAACCCCCCTCCCCCAACTGGACACGTGTCCAGTGGGAGTTGGCTAATGAAAAAGTATTTGACAAAAAAGTCAAGCACTTGTCCAACCCCCACTGAACACGATAGGATACCAAACTAAGCCTAAGAGCATCTCCAATACAATAATGTGAATTGCTATACATGTGGCAAGTAAAATAGAAATAGATAGAAATGCATCTTCAATGAAGTTGTTGATTAAGAAAATTATGGTATAATTATACAAGAGAGAGAATGTAAATAACGAATGATTAGCGCATAGTCCGATGAAGATAAATTAATAAAAAATTAAATAAAAGAAGTTTAACACATATTTTGATAAATATAAATTATAAAATAAATAAATACAGGTGAAAAGTGTGCTAGACATCCTCTACTTTTTTCTTACCACGTAAATATTTTGAGATGATATAATACACTTTTTACTTTAATATACGATTGAGATGCGCTAAGCATTGACCATTTAACTTCAATGACTAATAAGTTAAAAAATTAATTTAATAATCACCGACCATAAGAAGGTTTACTCCGCTACAAGTAAAAAAAAAAAATTTGTTCGTCACTACGTCTTCATCTTCTCAAACCAAAATCCATCTATCTTTCTCAATTCTTCAATTTCTTCTTGTTCGTCTACATATTCTTCAAAATCAAACTCCCTTCAAACAAATATATATATATATATATATACTATAATATAAGTGTCTATGACCTGTTTACTATTCACCCTTCAACCAACGCGACATCGTTTTGATGTTGTATTAGTCTTAATTTTGTCCAAATCTCACCATTTTGTCCTAATATTTTGACACTTTTTGTATATTAAATTAATATCTTTGGCCGCAATTCTTGACTTCTTCATCTTTTCTTTTCTTTTATTTGTTTTAATATACATATATTAGTGTCTTTTAGCCGCAATTATTGACTTCTTATATATTATAGTCAATATATATTCATTTTCTCCTTAATAAGTCATCAAATTTGGTGCTTTTTTATCCCCAGTTGCTATGGGGAACAAATGACGAAATACAATCGATTCCTAAAGGTTTTGGAAAATTTCATTTTTTCTAAAATACAGTTTTTGTTGTCCAACTTAAATATTTGCTGCAGCTTATACATTACGTATTTTTACATAATTCTAGTTGGAGACGATCTCCCTATGGGTTACGTAACCATTAGCTTTGGTTTCACATAATTTCATGTTATATAACTCAAGTTATGGACAATTTTGTAAATTTCGACAGCATGAATACGAGAAACTGCCTTGGATGTTTTGGTGAGGATTTTAGTGTGTCAAAACATGCCGTCGGATTATCAAATTTTTATATGTGGTAGCTACATGGGTATTCTACGTTCCTTGAAAATATCATATTGTTCGGTGATCGTTTTCTATGTCAAAGAATTTTTTTTTGCTCTATGACTGGGTGAATTGTTTCTCCAAACTGCACTTTCTGTTGATCAACTCAAAAATATGCTGCACCTTATATATTAAGTATTTTTACATAATTCTAATTGGAAACGATAGCTCTATGGGTTACCTAACTATTGGCTTTGGTTTCACATAATTTCATGGTCTATAACTCAAGTTATGGACAATTTTATAAACTGCGACCGTATGAATCCGAGAAACTGCCTAGGGTGTTTCGGTGAGCATTTTAGTAAGCCGAAACATGCCGTCGGAGTATCAAATTTTGATATGTGGTAGCTAAATGAGTATTCTATGTTCCCTGAAAATTTCATATTTTTCGGTTATCGTTTTCTATGTCGAACAAATTTTTGTTACTCCATCATCGGGTGAAGAAATTTTAGTAACACTGTCCTTATTTTGAAAATTTTATTCACCTGGTCATTGAGTAACAAAAAATTCTTTGACATAGAAAACGATCACCGAACAAAACGAAATTTTCAGGAGACATAAAATACTTAGGTAGCTACCACATATCAAAAATTGGTAGTCTGACGGCATGGTTAGGCATACTAAAATACTCATCGCGAAACCTCTTACGCTGTTTTTCACATTTATGCCGTCGGCGTGCCGAAATCGATATTATAAACCAATCAAAAAACTTTAAGTAGTGTAAATATCTTCTTAAACTTTTGTGGACCATGGTTTTGTGGTAGTTTTAGTGGATTCCCATGTTTTGGTTACACGTTAATGATGTGAACTTGAAAGGTTTTGCTAAACTTCATGTTTTTCTAAGATGCAGTTTCTGCTGTCCAACTAAAAAATTTACTGCACCTTATATATTAAGTATTTTTACATAATTCCAGTTGCAGACGATAGCCCTATAGGTTACCTAACCATTGGCTTTGGTTTTACATAATTTCATGTTATATAACTCGATTTATGGACAATTTCGTAAACTGTGACAGCATGAATCTGAAAAACTAACTAGGATGTTTCGATTAGCATTTTAGTAAGCCGAAACATGCCGTCGGACTATCAAATTTTGATATGTGGTAGCTACATGAGTATTCTATGTTCCCTGAAAATTTCATATTTTTTGGTGATCGTTTTCTATGTCAAATGAATTTTTGTTAATCCATGACTAAGTGAAGTTTTGAAATTTTTTTATTTTTCCTTTTTCTCCACTTTGTTTCATAACTCGGCAAAGTTAAAAAAAACAAAAAAAACAAAAAAAAAAAAATTAAACTTTCTCGGGTAACTCGAGAAATACTAGAGAAAGTAAAAAATAAAAAATAAAAAATTTTAATTTCTCGAATTATTGGAGAAAAAAATTAAATATTTTTTTTAAAAAATTTATCGAGTTACTCGACAAAAGAATAAAAAAAAAAATTTCTTTTAAATTTCTCGAGTTATTCGACAAAAAAATAAATTTTTTTTTTTTAACATTTTGTCGAGTTCCTCGAATTTTTTTTTAAAAAAAAAAAAATATATATATATATATATATATATATATATATATATATATATATATATATATATATATATATATTTTTTTTTTAAATTTGTTGAGTTACTTGACAAAAAAATAAAGATAAATTTTTTTTTTTAAATTTTGTCGAGTTACTCGATGTTTAAAAAAAAAAATTTTATTTTTTAAATTTGTCGAGTTACTAGCCCAAAAAAAATAAAAATATTTTTTTTTTAGATTTTGTCGAGTTATTCGAATTTTTAAAAAAAAAAAAAATTTAAATCTTGTCGAGTTACTCGAATTTAAAAAAAAAAATTTTAAAAATTTTTATCGAGTTACTCGAATTTAAAAAAAAAAAAAATTTATTTTTTTTGTCGAGTAACTCGACAAATTTAATTTTTTTTTTAAAAAATTCGAAAAAGTTTGTCGAGTTACTATTCAACTCGACAAACTTTTTCGAGGTGAATAGTAACTCGAAAAAGTTACTGTCCATGAATTTTTTTTTTTTTTTTTTTTAAAATTCGAAAAAGTTTGTCGAGTTGAATAGTAACCCGACAAACTTTTTCCAGGTGAATAGTAACTTTGAAAAAGTTACTGTTCATGATTTTTTTTTTTTTTTAAATTCGAAAAGGTTTGTCGAGTTACTATTTAACTCGACAAACTTTTTCGAGGTGAATAGTAACTCGAAAAAAGTTACTGTTCATGAATTTTTATTTTTATTTTTAAATTCGAAAAAGTTTGTCGAGTTACTATTCAACTCGACAAACTTTTTCGAGGTGAATAGTAACTCGGAAAAAGTTACTGTTCATGAATTTATTTTTTTTCTTTTAAAAAATTCGAAAAAGTTTGTCGAGTTACTATTCAACTCGACAAACTTTTTTCGAGGTGAATAGTAACTCGAAAAAGTTATTGTTTATGAATTTTTTTATTTTTTATTTTTAAATTCGAAAAAGTTTGTCGAGTTACTATTCAACTCGACAATCTTTTTCGAGGTGAATAGTAACTCAAAAAAGTTACTGTTCATGAATTTTTTTTTTATTTATTTTATTGTGAGCTTTTACATTTCTAATTTTTTTTTCAATGAAAAAAATCAACAACATATTTTATTTTTTATAACTATTAATTATAACATTTTTACTAATAATGTTATAAATTAAAATTTGACTAGAGTAGGTGTAAACAAAAATTAATTATATTATGACCCTCTTTCTCTGTATATTTTTTCACTTTTTAATATTTAAAATTATTCACAAGGAAAAAAGGAGGATTTTTGTGCAGCTTTGCGACTTCATGCGTGCATATCTAAGATGATTCACTGAAAATGGTAAGAGTTGTATTATTTTTTGTCGCTTCTTCTGGAGAACTGATTATTAAGCTTATTAGATTATTAAACAAAGAGTTAGAATTTTTTAACTTAGCAAAGGCATGAAACAATTAGAAATAAAATCCCACCATTGGAACAACATAACTTTACAAAAATTAATGAGTTCATTATTTGACAAGTACAAAAAATATTTAAATTCTATCAAAATTATATTAACACAATCGCTTTTAATTAGTAGATTATCACAGACAACTTACGTGCATAGCACGTACATATAACTAGTATATATATATATATATATATATATATATATATATATATATATATATATATATCTCAATCTTCAACATTCTTCTCAACTCTTCAATCTATTAAAATTCTCTACGGTCGGATCCCATCACAAAAAAAGCGATATACTAATTAATTTGTAATTTAACAAAAACTATAGTTATAATTAGCGAAATTAATCCTTTCTTTTTAATATGGTTAGCCCACCGCCCTAGGCCCAAATTAAATCTCTATATTCACTCTAGTCTCTCCCCTTCTCCAGTTCCCGATTCTTTCTTCCTCTACAAGTTTATGCCGTTGGAGCCACAGCGGCACATCACACTCTATACCCTGTCAGGCGCCCTCAAGTTGACTACTAAGGTTTGAATTTTTTTTCCTTTTTTTAGTTTTTATTTTTCTTAATTTTGATAAATTATGCATGCTTGCGTTTTGTCTTATGTGTATTGAAGTAGAAACCTTTTTTGGGTATCTAGTGTTTGCACAAGCGTTAGTTAATTTGAGTAACGTATTGATTGAATGCTTGTGTTGTAGAATTGTAGTTAGGCTACGTTTCATTGCAAGCATTTTTTCATGGAAGAGCTTTTTTCTATCTATTTTTCAACTAACAAGTTTTGACAGCCACATTTTTCTATGAAAAAAGTCTTTTTTTCACCTATTTTCTAACTAGAAAGGTGTTTGATGGCAAAATGTTTTCTCACTTCTACATAAATAATCGTATTTTCTTTGAAAAATCAGAAAACGTTTTATTAGGGGGATGATGTTTTATTTACAAGGTAAATTTGCATCCAAATTCGTTTTCTTTCCACTCAAATTTTATTTTATTTGAAATTCGTTTTCTTTCCACCAAAATTCAATGCTTGTAATTAAACGCACCCTTACTGAAATATTGTTTTGCACGGTTTGTATATTATATTTTGGTAAATGTTTTTTTTTTTTTTTTTTTATATTTTAACCTTTTTGATGGAATTAATAGGAAACTTTGGAGCTTCTTATTTATAAAATAGTGGTA
Organism: Forsythia viridissima; assembly: GCA_030279155.1. Lineage (NCBI taxonomy): Eukaryota > Viridiplantae > Streptophyta > Magnoliopsida > Lamiales > Oleaceae > Forsythia > Forsythia viridissima. The sequence continues at coordinate 742,401 of CM059041.1, read as the reverse complement.
GGCTTGGACTTGGATTACTGAAAAATCACCAGAAAACTCATTGTGAGACAAGAACATGAGTTTCAAACTGGTTAAATTCGAAAGCACCGGAATGAGACCAAAGACATTGTTCTGTTTTAAACTGAGGACCCATAGTTGGGTTAAGGAAGTAAGTGGATTTAACAGGCCATGTCCTTGGAGGTTCAGATTTTCGAGGCCTAAACAGGAACCCTGTCGTAGATGCAGGAAACTCCGAGCCATGAGGCAATACATGGGTCAGAGGTGGAGTTCCAGGTGGTTTTTTTGGTGCGTTTGTGGTGTTTTCGACGAATTTAGTACAAATAAAATTTTAGGACTTTTTGGAGAAAATAGCCTATTTGTTACTTTTTATTTTTTTTGGGTACATTTTTTATTTTTTATTTTTTAGGGTACATATTGTTAGTTTTCAATTATGTTTTTTTTTCTTCTTGTTTTTTGTTTATTTAAAGAGAAAGGTAATTTGGTTATAAAGGACCTACCACGCCAAGTTTTTTATACGTTGGGATGTGTGGTGTTATTTTTTTAGATTAGGGGTATATCTTCAATGATTTTCAAACATTAGGGACCTTTGATGCAATTATCCCTTTTCTATTAATATATATGGATTTTTAAATTTTAGTCCCCCAAACATATTTTTCTAGGTCTGCCCTTTGCCTCAATATCCACCGCCGCCGCCACCGCCGCCGCCACCACTGCCACCGCCGCCAGCCACCAGCACCAGGGCTAGATCCGCCATTGTCTCTTGGTTAGAGGATGTGAACACAAAACACCCCTAAACATTTGAAGGTATTTTATTATCATACCTGCATTAAATGTGCACATATATAAGTATAGTTCGTAATCTTACGAGAACTTCATCTCTAATGTCTTAAAATAATTCAGTTCTGCAATGGGTTTTTTGGTTGCAGGAGCGGCATTTGGAGTAGGGAGAAGGCAGTTTTTGTTAAATCCAGAGGCTGAGACGCCGCCCGCTGCAAATTGCCCATGCAAATCGATGGAATTCACTAGGGAATGGAAATCCCTCTGGCCCATATCCTCCACCTTCTCTCCCCCACTCCTCCTCTCGAACAAAACCCTAGAGAATCCCCTTGGCCCGCTAATTTTTACCCCGACTCCCAACAAACCCACCAATGTACTTATGCACTCTCCTTCTCTCGCCCCGCGGCTCCCCCCTCCTTACCCCCACCTTTCGCTGCCCAGATTCCTCCAAAATTACCATTCTACACCTTCCACTGCAGCTTCTATTTTCTCCCTTCTTGGTCCCCAGCTCCCTGACTTCTCGACACATTTTAGTAATTTCAACTCCCTCCAACTACTCCGAATCCCGAACAAGAATTTAATTATTGCTTTCTTCCCGGCAGGTGAAAATTCTAATCAAGTGGGGTTTACTCTACTCTCAACTAATGATGCCATGTTGAGTGTTCATTCGACAAGGAATTATTTTTTCACAGTGGCGAAAGGTAGCTGTATAAATCATCATCGGATTACACGGTTGTTGGTCAACCCAGTCGGCGAAGATGATCTATTTGTGAGTAATGTTCATAACGGTAATATTGTTACAATGGCTGGGTTTTTGATGGTTTGCACTGAGTATGCTGTTTATTGGTATAGAGTTTGTATTAGCAGTGTAGTTAAAGGGACCAAAAATTATTCTGTTAATTTGGATTACATAGGGTGTGCCGATTTTAAGACGCTTAAGGGTAAAGCAGTTGTGAGTGCGTGTTGGAGTCCACATCTGAGGGAAGAGTGTTTAGTGTTGTTGGATAATGGTGACTTGTTGATGTTTGATGTTAATGAATCTTGCATGAAAAAGGGTAATTTGGGGCTTTTAGTGAGTGCAAGGAATAGAACGGTAGAAAAGAAGCTGCGAGTTTCACTCAGCGACAAGGTGAGTCTAGAGAAGAATGAAAGTGATGGTGATGGGGGGTGGTTTGGATGTGACTTTAGTTGGCATCCAAGGATCTTTATTGTTGCTCATTCTAGTTCGGTATTCTTGGTTGATTTGAGTTGTACAGGGGATTGCAATGTGAATTATTTGCTAAAGGTTGAGATGTTGTCTATGGTGAAGAATGATGGGTTTGTGGCACTCTCGAGGGTGGGTTATGACGGGTTCTGCTTTACCGTAGCTACAAAACGCTTGTTGCTTCTTTGTGATGTGCGGAAACCATTGATGCCACTGTTGCGTTGGGTACATGGTCTTGATAATCCACGGTATGTGACTGTTATTAGATTGTCGGACTTAAGGTCAAATGCAAAAGATGAAGTTTTCAAGTGTGTGTCTGAATCAGGGTATTGCATTTTGCTGGGATCATTTTGGGACTGTGAGTTCAGTCTTTTCTGTTATGGGTCCAACATTAATAGAAGTGACTATGTCTCTTTGAAGTTCTGCAACTCGTATTATGGATGGGGATTCCCTTCAGATATTTCATTGTCAGGTTGTAATTGTAATTGTGGCAATTGTCTTGTAAGAGAGGAGTTTTCGAAAGATGCTCTTCCTGATTGGATTGATTGGAGGCAGAAAAAACAGGTAGTTCTGGGGTTTGGCATTCTTGATGCAGATCTTTTTGCCGAGTTATCTGCACCTAATAGTTTTGGTGGGTTTGTGTTAATTAGGTTAATGTCATCAGGGAAGCTAGAAGCACAGCAGTACCTTGCAGAATGGGAATCTGAAAAAAATTCTGAAATAGCTCCTAAGAGGACATGCATTCATCATGTAGATAATCTTTTGTATGATATGGGTGATGCAGAATATAAACTAGAAAAGAAACTTCAGCACCTGAAGTTTGACTGCCTCAATGCCTATTTGGAAGACAATCTAGCTAAATACATTGTTGAACAAAGAGAAAACGTGAAAGAGAGTAGTGAAGATGCCCAGAAAAAGTATAACGTCACATCAAAATCCAATTTCCATCAAGAAATCTGTCATAAGCTGAAGGTCTTTGGGCTTCCCAGAATAAGGTCATTTCTTGCAATTTCTGATGTTTTGGAAGATATCAGCTTACCAACCAGCATAAATGAGATTGCTTTGAGGAGTACTTGGACTAGTTTACCTACAAATCTCTTGCAATTGGCTTTCTGCACCTACTCAGAATTCCTTGTGGATCTTGAGAGCCGCAAGGAACCTTTAGAGTTCCCGGATATTCCTGATAAACTTCAACTGCTGCCTTTTCCTTTCCGAAAGCCATCACGCCGCAGCAATAAATGGTCTGACAAAGTTCAGCCTTCTGATGCTCTTGTGGGTCCAGTTCTTCCCCCTCATTTTTTGACCATCCTTCATAAACTCTGCATGGAAGAACTTAAAAGGGAAAGACAGACTTACCTGGAAGGAACAGAAGCATTCTCAACCAATGCTGAACTCAGACTTCAATATAAGAAAGTAATGGAGGTTGTCGAGGAGCTTGCTGTTTCGGATTCTGTTACAAAGATTCAGGATGATGATTTTGTTTCTCTTGCTGATAATAAAGATGAGATTAGCTACGAGACTCAAAAATCTAGGTTCTCTTATCATAAACCGTTGGCATTCTCAGAGAATTCCTCTGATGTGGATGTGATGTCGAGGAAATCTGGATGCGAGATTCACAGATTTTCAACCTTTGTTTTTCGGAGAAGCCAAGAGTTTAAATCTAATGTCAGTGCAGAGATGGTAGGGCCAAAGCTATTTGATGTGGGGTGCCCAATGGCGCTAAAGTTTGAAGATTGTGCCATTAACTTTGGGCCAAAAGAGCTGGAAGCATACCAAATTTTGAAGAAGCAAGACTTAGAATTTCAGAAAGGTTTTAATGTCTATCAAGATTATATCACCTCGCTGAAATGAGTTATGTGATTTTCTTAGTTTCTTCTCTTTACACTATTTTATTGCTTGGTGGTGTATGTAAGATGTTTTTCAAATTTTGGTAGGCTATTAACTTGTTGTACAGACACCCGGTACGGTAAATATATGTTGCATGTTATACAATAATTATTTTTTTCGATATGGCATACTTAAATGGTTATCACGACCGTAGGGAGTTTCAGCTCCACTGGCCCAAAATCATTATATACATTTGTCTTCAATTGAAATTATCCTCAGCCGATCCTCTCATCTCCTCTCAAATCTCTCATCTCTCCTCAAATCACCAATACATCCATATGTTTGATTACGTCAATAACAATGATATATCTTCTACAAATTTATTTTTTTCATTCATTATTTCTGCGGTTTCTCTCTCTCTAGACGAAAGTCGGCCAATATATCTCTCACATCTGTTAATTTGTTGGAAGTGGAGGCTTAATTTCTATTAGGTTTGAATTTTATCTATTTTTTTCCAATTATTTATCCAATCGATTATACGACAATGACGATGATTAATTTTTTCCCTTAATTTCCATTTCCTTTGTTGTATCACAAATTGAATAGTTTTTTTCCCTCTCGGATCCCTTTTCTTTTCTTAGCATAATTATAAGTTTTAATTAATATTTTTGAATAATATGTTGTTGGGCTATTTCTTGAATCCTGATTCCAATTTGTTTGAACCGTTTATGTATTGTTCCGTTTCTTTGATATGGCACAAGTACAAAGACTTTTAAAAGGAATTTTTTTTTTGAATCAGACTTAAAAAGAGTTAAATACCCTTGCTTGCAGTAATATTGTTATATTGATTGTCATTACATGACCTCATTTATGAGATTCATGTTTTAGCAGAAATCCAGACAATGGGGAATTCTATGGTTTAACTAGGATCTGATGGAACTAAGTTCATAGGTTGAGATAAAGGTGGATATTTCAATAGGATCACCAGCATTCTCAAGTCTATAACCATAAGTTTGAATTGCAAGGAAGCGTGTTATATAGTGGTATAGAATCATTTTATTATTTATCCTTAGTTTTTGAAACATTAAAAGATCAACTACTTTTCATGAAAATGCCTTGTCAATATATCTGGATTAGTATCCATTTCAATTTCCTATATTTTTAATTCCATATTGCCTCCTACAATGAGACCACACATGACAGGTTTGAAACGAGTGTGTTAATGGAAGCTCCTTCCCCAAGTATTTGTGTGTTATGTGGACTCGTGCTGGTTTCAAAGCATGGCCTGGTACCCGCGAAGTTCAATTAAAATTTCAATTCTCACTTGCATTACTCTGATGAATTTTACCTCCATTGAGTGCAAGATTTAGTTTTTTTTCCTCACATTTTGATACAATCCTTAAACAAATGTTCTATTTTCTAAGATTGCTTGGACCAGCAGGTGGTAAAAGTAGATGCAAGTATAATCTCTCGTTGCATTTTAATTTTGATCAAATATGGAGCATTACTAATTCCAAATTGTGCCAGGTATTACTTAGCCTGTTATTATACATCTGCTTGGGGTTTCCTTGCCAATGTTCAATCTCTACATTTTTTTTATTTCTGAATCACTTTAGTCTTTATCATGGATATATCACTAGACGTTGAAAACTTGAGGTGGAATATAATTGACACTCCATGAGTTCTCTAAAGTTTGAGAAGAGCTGGTTGATCTAGTGGTGTAGAATTTGATTGGAAGAGGGAATGCTAAATTCTAATGATAAAGCTTATTTGCACAATGTCTTCTGTCTAATAAAAAATGGATTGCAAAAAAGTACATATGTTATTTCAAATGTGTTGAGGTCTTTGATTGGATTATATAAGGGATTGTAGTGGGATGTAATATGCTAGATATTTGTTTTACAACGATTTCCTTTCTTGATCTCAAATCATAGCCCCCATATTATGAACAATTACAGTGCCACTCTATTTGTGTGTTGGCTATTTGGTTCCCTGAGAGATGATTTCAGGGAACGATAGTGGACCTCTTTTGTAAATTCATCAAAACCACCTATTAGACACCCAATTCTACACTCATGAAGGTGTATTTTTGGAATATTTGAACTTCTAAGTCCAAATATATGCACCCCAGTTTGTTTTAATATGATATAAATTTATATTCCATGCATTAAGAATCATATATGTTATTGTTTATGTTCAGTTATTGTTACGTATTGCCCTCCCAAATTAGCACATGAGACTTTGAGTCGGAGCTTGGTTGGCCTTTTCACAGTTTCGCTCACTTACTTTTGGTTTTAGTAGAGCCATGGGCATTAAATCCTCCAGTTGCCCAGGTATATAACTGGAGATAGAAAATTCTGCATGTCCATCGTTTTGGAGTGTGACAATGCAGTTCAAGGAGTAGGGGATGAAAATTACAGCTGCTTGTGAAAATATTGTATTTTCCCTAAATCATTAGACTTGATCATATGTCATGCTCAATGTCCACTGATTCAATAGGTTGGATGATGACAAGTTGATGATTGCAGCAATAATGACTCTTTTAACATTTCACTTTTGGATTCATGGTAAGTGGTTATCTTGATTTCATTTCATTTGATAATATAAATGTGCTATTATTAATCATTTTTAATTTTTATATTGCAGCCCTTAATTGGTGATATTGAGTTGCCATTGAATTTAAATCGTAACCCTACGGTCGGATCCCACCGCGAGTAAGCGGTACATACTAGTATAGTGTAACACTGTTCAGCCTTTTGAATAATGCACATGCATCCATAGTTTGTTCGTTTTCTCTCAAGTGCACTTTGTACAAAGTTCGGCTCACATGTAATTTCAAACCTTCTGCACATTCTGCTGGAACAGATAATCAACCTTTGGAACTTCTTTTTGTTTAATCCCTGACCCTTGTACACCCAATCCATTTGTAGAGCAAGACAAGTTACTGTGATGTGCTTTTCTTTTATTTAGGAACTTGTGGTTTCCCTTCTCATCACTGCTTTTATTGTTTCGTTCGATTTTCATCCCCTTTTTTATCAAACTGTTAACCTGCCTTTCTTTAAGCTCTTCATTTTTGCTTTCTTTTATTTCTCCCTTTTATGATTTGATGATAGAGGCTAAGTGGTTTATATGTGTGTGTGTGTCAGTAAGGAGGGAATTTTTTGCTAATTGTGCTAGATGTACTCTAAATTACAACATGCTCATAGTTCTCTGCCATCTGCATTTAAACTATGTGATTTTAAGATCATGCTGCAGATTTTTTGCCCAGATGGCCCTATGAAAGCTATAAGGAGATGAGAATGTTATAGTCACCTGCAAAGTTACTGTGATCTGCTTTTCTTTTATTTAGGAACTTGTGGTTTCCCTTTTCATCAATGCTTTTATTGTTTCGTTTGATTTTCATGCCCCCTTTTTTTTTTTATCAAACTGTTAACTTGCCTTTCTTTAAGCTCTTCATTTTTGCTTTCTTTTATTTCTTCCTTTTATGATTTGATGATAGAGGCGTAGTGGTTTATGTGTGTGTGTTTGTCAGTAAGGAGGGAATTTTTTGCTTATTGTGCTAGATGTACTCTAAATTACAACATGCTCATAGATCTCTGCAATCCACATTTAAACTATGTGATTTTAAGATCATGCTGCAGATTTTTTGCCCAGATAAGGAGATGAAAATGTTAAGTCACCTGCAAAGCTTGGAGCTTTGCGATTTTGAACCATTAGTTTGCTGTTCGAGTCAAGCCTGACTTTAAGGTGCATCTTTTTAAGTTTGTTTTTCATCAAGTTGATCATTCAATCACACTCCTGATTTTCTGTTGCTTTCTGAAATTCTTTTTAAGATAGTATATCATAAAATGCAAGGTAATATCGTTTAGGTAAGACAGAACAATGTAAAGTTGGATCCATCAAAAAATATGAGAGAGACCACACTTTGGCATGTATGTGCTGCATTCATCCCTGATTCTTGACTGCTGATGGAGTGCTAGCAATGAGGAAGACCCACTTAGTGAAGAAGTTCTTAGGACCTTGCTCTCTAGGCTCAAGCTTTATATGATTACCTAATCTTTTTTCTTCTGCACAAGTTCATTAGCTCTCCCAAACTGAGCTCGGAAAAAATTGTTATTATAATATTGAGGTTTTGGATGTGCAGTCAGATTTGGTGAACTAAAAGTGCTTAGTCATCCTGTATTTAGCATAAAAACACAGACTAAACCACAGTTCTGAAGCATAGGAAAAATGAATTTCATTATCCAAATTGCTCTGTCATCATTTTCCAATATAAATTGTCTTCAAGTTATTAGAGACTTAATGTGTGATATGATTTTCCCATGAATTTAGCTGTTTGTTTGCAGAGTAGAAAGGTACAGCAAAAGATTTATGTGGTTTGGTGGTTTTATGGGCTTTATGCCTAAAACATATGCAAATTCATATGCATGTAATGTTCATTTAAGAAACCAAATTGAGCTTCCATATGCTATTTCGAACTTGTCATCTCCTCTATACATTTTTAATACTTTGGCACATCACTCTTTTTAGCAAATGAGAAGATGCCAAGGTGTGGATATGTATTCTTGGGAAGAGTTTTTGTTATTGGTAAGTCCATTGATTTCAGTCTGTTACTATTATTTTCATGTTTGGGTTGGAATATAATCTGGGCTAAGCTTAAAAACAAACCTTGTTAACAAGAGCTTATAAGCTTGGTGAATGAGTTGCTATTTTGGATATAGTGTCGATTTTAAAAATGAGCTACTGCTGTGTTTGTTAAAAGAAATGCTGATAAGTTCTTTAAAAGGACAACGTAACCATTTTATCTCCTAACAGCTGAGAAGTGAATGAAATGTTCTTTCAGCTGGTACTAGCCCTTGCATTTGCAAATATTTATCTGACCTATCAGAATGCTAGTTGATCTTTGCTGTTTCTAATACTGTATGTTGGCAGAATTTTTTTAAGTAGTGTATGATTTTAGTGTCGATCAATATATAAAGATTAATCTATAGACTTTTTCCTTCTGTGTAGTTATTTCTTGCATCTAATTCTGGACCTCTGCTATTGTGCAGGGAGAAAATAAGCAGTTAGATCTTCCGGTGAAAAAGAAAACCAACATTTGTACAATTATGTATACCAGTGGAACAACTGGGGAACCCAAGGGTGTCATGATATCAAACAATAGCATTATCACTCTAGTAGCTGGAGTTAAGCGATTTCTAGGGAGTGCGGAGGAAGCGGTGATTACACATCTATTTATTTCTCTTAAATTGTCGTGAAATACATGGCTAGAATTAGATTTGATTTGTCAAACTTTCACTGCCTTGTCAAGAAATGCAAGAAACAACTGGTGTATTATTTCAAATTAATAGATTCTAGTTTTACCTTCTTTTTATGTGTGCAGCTGAATGAAAGTGATGTATATCTATCATATCTTCCGTTAGCACATATATTTGATCGTGTTATTGAAGAGTGTTGCATCCATCATGGGGCGTCAATAGGATTTTGGCGTGAGGTAAGAAGGTTTCATTTATTTTTGTAAGCATATTAGATCTTGTACAACATTATTTAATGCTATTGCCATTTTGTAGGATGTTAAGTTATTAGTTGAAGATATTGCACAGCTAAAACCTACTATTTTCTGTGCAGTTCCTCGGGTATTAGATAGAATTTATTCAGGTTTGTTTCCTTCATCAATGATATATAAGCCAATTCGGCGACATATGAGAAACTGTGTGTAGCCACGTTGGATGATATGTCAGCTTCTTGATCATTTGTGCATAAATATGCCTATGATTAAAAAAAATCCACTTCCCAACAAAAGATGAAGTAAAATTAGATGTAACGTGCCAAGCTGTCAAAAAATGTGTTGGCATCTTTCTATTTGCTGTGAAGAGGTGATGTGTTAAAGTATTGAGCCATATTTAAAATTAACAAATTTATTTATTTAAATATTTTTTCAACAAATCAGAATAAATATTTCGACTCTCAATATCAAAATTCCTTTAAACTCTGGCACATCTTCGCCCGTCCCTCTCTCTCCTACTTTCCTTAAAAAAGGAAAAAAAATGAAAAGATCTAGGTCTTAGTCGGCTACATATGAGAGGAAAAGTCAAATTACCCAAAATTTAGGGTTTACTAATTTAGCACATTAGACAACGACTAGGAACAAGCCAACAAGGTGTACAGCACATTTAATTTCATTAAATCAAGCCTCTAAAAGAGGTTGTAAATCTATGAATCATTCAAAACCTTGATAATTTCAAGCACTAAAAGTCAATGAATGTAATAAATTCAAAAAGGTGAGTTATAAAATTTTGTCAAACAAATCAACTTGTGGTCCAAAGAGTATGCGTCTTTGGAAATTCTAAGAAGGATTAAGACAATAGTAGAGTTATATTGATTACGACATAGGTCATACGAGAATAAGTCTAAAGTGGAGTGGTTAATGGAGACGGACTGTAAATTCGTTGGCAATATGTCTATGCTGGTTCAAATTCAGCTCGGCCCAATAATTCGCCAATCTACTATGAGATGGTATAACCCCATTGTCCTTCTGAATTACCCCAAATGAAATACGAAGATAAAAAAAAAAAAAATCAAATTTTCTGCTAGATCTCTTATTTCTCTGGGATTGTAGTTCAATTGGTGAGAGCACCAACCTGTCGAGGCAGAAGCTGCGGGGTTGAGCTCTGTTAGTCTCGACGGATCCAATAAATACATCAATTAATTTCTCCCTTTCTATGAAAGGATGTCAAGGGGCTGAATTAAATTCCTTTTATTATTTGGATCACAATATGAAAACTTTATAATATTAGATGTGCGAAATCGAATAGTTTGTTTATGGGTTGTAAGGACTGTCAAATATATGCTTAACACACATAAGTTGAACATTATTTTTGAGTAGTTTAATACAAAGAACAAAAACTTACGTATGCAAGCTATTCAAACAAGTCGGAAAGAGAGAGGAGAATAGTAGAGGTATGCGATGATGTATTAACTTCGAAAACATTATAGGTTACATTTGGTTCTAGTTGTATGCTAAGCCAATAAATAAATCTTAGACGTGATTAATAATAATTCGTTACAAATTAATGAAAAGTTTATTTGGTTTATAACCTAAGTAATTTTTTACAACTAAACGTGCTATAATAAGTGCAAGTGATTATTGAATTCAATTTTTTCAGGACTTATATCATGTTAGAGTCGAGCACATGCTCGACTCGACTCGACTCTCACATGGGGGTGGAACCCTTCTTTTCATCCACTTTTTTATTATGAGGTCATCTTGACATTACGTTTGACGCGTCATGTTTCTCTTTTGATGCAAATGACATCGTGTAATACACAATTGAGAAAAGAAATAGTACAAAAATTGATAAAAAAGAAAAAGGAAATTAAAATTCTCTAGAACGCGGTGTATAAATCTGGAAGGACACGTAGTGGGTGATGCAGTTGGCAGTGACGTGTCTCAATCAGTGAATGGGACCCACTCTTATCACAAAGTCGGCTTGTACTTTGATAGTGTGAACAAGTCTAATACAGCCAAAATACAACTTTTTGGGATCAATTAATTTTTTGCCTCAATTGATGGTGATTTTGAAACATTGAGTTACCCTCTAGAAGACTAGAAACCTTTTAATTTTATTTAATTTTATTTTACCAGAATTTCGGCAATTAAAATTGAGGGAATATCTTGAAAATTGCTAAATTAGTTTCCTCGACATTATACAACAACATCATTTGTGAAAGATTTTAGTACTGACATTAACTTTTATTTTTAATATTGTGTTTCGTACAGTTCACATCTTTCGTATCAGTATTGAGAGAGAATATTAGAAAGAAGAAAAAAAAAAAGAATAAGAGAAAAAATATTATTTTATTTTACCTTGCGACAAATTTAAGTTGAGTTGAGACAATAATTGTTTTGTTCTCTTTGTATGTCATATAGGTCTTGTTTGATATTAATTTTGATTTTGATAAAAAATTGAAGTCAAAGTCAACAATTAATTTTAACCATATATTTCATGGACCCACAATTTTTAGTAAGTTTTTGACCATACATTTCATACTTTTTACAAAAAATCTGATTTTAATCAAAATCTAACAAATCCATAAAGAATTGTTAAAAACATAGAGAATCGAGGACGAATTGTGGTGTTCTTAGATTATTATGAGTAACTATCTTTACTTTCTTGTAAACTGTAAGCTACACTAGAATCTAACTTTTAAAGATTCATTTCATAACATGAAGTATATACACTGAAAAATATTAATTAAAAATAAAAAAAAATTACTCTAGTAAACATCACGTTGTGCCAAACTAGTGAATGTGTCTCCAAATTGAAACACACTACCACCGTATGTTTGTATCTTGTTTATTTTTGGATATTACTTGTGAGAGTGGTGATCTCCTGCCTTTAGGGGGCAGGTTATCATCCAGCCACTGCTGACGTGGTGTCCTCTACGTCAACGGTAGGCCAATTGAAGAAAAAAAATGGGACAGCCATATTTCTGCCCCATTTCGTGGCTGTCCCATTTGGAGATCCCTTTCTACATGTGTAACCTTCGTCTCTCTTAGGAGTGGCAAAAAAGTTCTTCGGCTCTTCGTAAAAGCTCGGCCCAGCTCGGGCTCGGACTCGTCGAACCACGAGCACGAGCTAGGGCCGAGCTGGAGAAAAAAAAGGGTCGAGCTCGCTCGGCTAGGCAAAAAAACGAGCCGGCTCGTTGGCTCGTGGGAACGAGCCCAGCCCGACTCGTTGGGCGAGCCAATGGACGAGCCACGAGCCAGCTCGGCTCGTGGCTCGTCCCCAACGGTCAGTGGACCTTTTTTTTTCTTTCATTATTTTCCTATAAATACCCATTTTCTAAACTCATTTTTTCACATTTCAATCTCTTATCTCTCATTCAATTACATATTATCTCTCATTCAATTACATACTCAATCCATTAAAAATTCTCAAATTAGATTCTCTCAAATCTCAATATTAGTGTTCTAATTAGTATCTAGTATCTTATTATCTAGATATTACGCTATAATTTTTTACTTCTACTAATTCTCTACATTTCTATTTTCTAGTTTCTACGTTCTACTACATCTTCATCTTCTCCTATTTTCTTTCTTCTATTATTCCAAATGGCATACAACCGAAATGATGATGATTTCAGTGGTCTTAATGACATTCCAATTCCAGACGATATTATTGATCAGTTTGGTGGTAGCACTGATCCAATTGATTTGAAAGACGTTCATGACGACGTCGATACACAAACTACTATTGGCTCTAGCACTAAACGAAAAGCCACCAAACAAAAGGCTCAATGTTGGCAGCATTTTCAGTTGGTGCCGACTGGTAAACTAGTGAACGGAGTCCCTGAGTTCAAAGCATAGTGTAAACACTGTCAGGAGAAGTTTGCTTGGCACAAGGAGATAGGCACGACCCATCTAAACAGACACTTCAAAAAGTGTCAATACAAACATGGAGGTGTGGATACAAATCAGGCACAACTCCAATTTGGATTTCCGGGAGCCGGGTCTAGTAGTCCCGCTCTCAACAACTAGATATACTCACAAGAACTCATGCGACACGAAGAACTGCCAGAATTGATAGCAAATGTCGAGTTTCCACTATGCTTGGTGGACAATCCTCATTGGATGTCATTCGTCCAAAAATATCTACAACCAATGTACATTAGTATTTCTAGAAATACACTTCGTAAAGATACTATTGTTAGATATAATACTAAGAAAGAAACTATTATTAATGATATTAATAATTACAATGGTGTTGTATCTTTTACATCAGACTTATGGACAAGTTGTAACAAAAAAAGATACATGATAGCAACTGCACACTACATTAATAATAGTTGGTTAATGCATAAAAAATTAATAACATTTAAACAAATAGACTATCCTCATAATAGAAATAATATTTATCAAGTTTTATTAAGTGTGTTACATGAATTTAAATGTGATTCTAAGACTCGTAGTTTTACATTTGATAATACAGGCCCAAATAATATAGTAATTGAAAAATTAATGCAACAATGTAATCCACAGTTTGATGGTATTTTATTTCATATTCGTTGTGTGTGTCATGTATTTAACTTAATTGTACAAGATGGATTAAAATTTATACAACCTCAATTAGAAAAAATTAGATTTGCTATTAATTATATTTCGATTTCACCATCAAGAAAACAAGTTTTTGCTGCTCTATGTACAGAAAATGGGCTACAATCAAAATGTTTTGCAACTGATGTTGCCAATAGGTGGAATTCAACATATTTTATGCTTGAATCGTGTAAAGGTTATGAAGATTGCATTACTGCGTATTATAATGGCCGACACTCACACGGCTCAGAATATGATTTAGAATTACATGATTGAGAAATATGTGGTCATGTTAGAAAATTTTTAAAAGTTTTTTACGACGCAACAAATGCATGTTCTGGTGTTTATTACCCAACTACTCCACTTGTTTTAAATCATTTCTATTATATTACTAACAATTTTCATAGGTATAAGAATTTTGCTCTTTTTACTAGTATTATACATGTTATGGAAGCTAAATTTAGGAAATATTGGGAACAATTACCTATGTTATTTCCATTAGCATGTATCATAGATCATCGACTTAACTTAGAGGGTACAAAAGTAACAATAATGGCAATTTCAGACAAATTAACTTTTGGAAATCCAGTCACGTGTGCTAATTTAGAACAAACTTTATGTTCTATGTATGAGGTCTATGCTGAAAAGACCGGTACAAACGTTGTACGACCCTCTAATCCAATATATATTTCGTCATCAACTGATGACATTGACTTATGGAGTTACGTCAGTACACATAGGACCACTCAAGGTCAATAATTAGTTGGTTCTTCTTCTAGTTCTTCCCTTCTCTGTTCTAATGATACACCTGTAGAGTTAGGTAGGTATTTTGCACATGATGTGCTTAGTATGTTAGATGAAGAGGAAAGAAAAAACTTTGATATACTTAAATGGTGAAGACATCATCAACGTAGTTACCCAATTCTTTCCAAAATGGCACGTGATCTACTAACACTTTCGGTGTCAACTGTAGCATCGGAGGCTGCATTTAGTATAAGTGGCAGGATTTTATCTGATATCAGGTCAAGACTCAAAGCCGACATTTTAGAAAGTTTAGTGTGTCTAAAGAATTGAGATGATGTCGAACTTCGAATTCAAGATAAAGTGGACAGAATAATGTCCGAAAAACTTGAAGATTTGAATATGGATTAATCATATTCGTAGTAAGTATTATTTTGTATTAATATTTCTGTATTTGAAGAATTTTCCTTATTATAATAAAAAATTGTACACGTAACATCTTGTTCGTGTACAATTTTAACTCCGCCTACTTTTAAAGTAGCCGGTCCCAAGCCCGGAAAAAGGAGGAGGGTTTTAAATTTTACATTTTTAACATAAAGGATTTTCGATATGGTATTTTTTTATTTTCAAATTATAAAAAATATAAAACACAAAAAATAGAGGTGGATTTTAAATCTTTAATTTTTAACATAAATGATTTTTTATTTCTACTTTCTTTTTTATTTTCAAATTCAAAACAAAAAACACAAAAACATAAGAGTCATATATGAGGATTTTAAAAAACATAATCAAGTTGATTCAATAAAAATTTTAACATAAAGATAAATATTTAATATTTAATATAAAGATAAAGATAAAGATAAAGATAAAGATAAAGATAAAGATAAAGGATTTATTTTAAATATTTACATTTTTTTTTAACAAACTAAATAGAATGATTTATTTTCAAATTTTAAACCAAAACAAAAAACAAAAAAACAAAAAAAAAGGGCCGAACCGAGCCCACCTTTTGGAGACGACAGACGAGCCGAGCTCGTGATTTACGGGCCGGCTCGGCCCATTGCCATGCCTAGTCTCTCTCACTCTATCGCGAACCGTAGCCATATGCACATCTTCCCATCAGGTTGAAGCAACCCATTTGGACTATTTTTCTTGACGAGTTCGAAGCTACTGTCAGTTGTCCTATTTTGTTTGAAATCGTGTGGAGTGTTAGCAAGATCGATTTCTTCTCCGGCGCAATGCACGTTAGCTGCGGTGAAATTTCCAAATTTCAGAAGAGTGGTGATCTCCGTTGATAACCCACAATTTCAACAAAATGGGGCAGCTGACAGTAGCTTCGAACTCGCCGGGAAAAATAGCCCAAATGGACTGCTTCAATATGATGGAAAGATGGGCATATGGTTGCGGTTTGCAAGAGAGTGAGAGAGACGAGGATTACAGATGTAGAATGAGATCTCCAAATGGGGCAGAAATATGGCTGCCCCATTTTTTTTTCTTCAATTGGCCTACTGCTGACGTGGCGTTCGGTGGGTGAATGGTGAGATCACCACTCTTACTTGTGATACTCAAATATTGCCCAATTGTGCTGAAGCTATTCCTGGGAAGTGGGTCTGCAAAAAAAATCAACAAAAAGGTACCAAAAAAGAAAAAAGAAAAAAAGCCAAAATATGAGGAGTTGACTTTGAAAAGTTAGGTTTTGACATCACATGTTGACTAGGAATGGCCTTTTAGGACCGTCCTTTACAAATTAATGGGTCATCGCGTGATTCTTAACTTTCTGGTTTGATTTTTCTCTAGATTTCTTTCTTATGTTCTTGGGTGTGTTTCGTAAGATCTTACTTATCGACATGTACAACACAGGTATTTGATATACAATATCGATAAG
The DNA here is from genome assembly GCA_030279155.1 of Forsythia viridissima. Taxonomy (NCBI): domain Eukaryota; kingdom Viridiplantae; phylum Streptophyta; class Magnoliopsida; order Lamiales; family Oleaceae; genus Forsythia; species Forsythia viridissima. The sequence continues at coordinate 725,871 of CM059041.1, read as the reverse complement.
ACATCTAATAGAAAAAATTATTAGAAAAAATTGCAGCATTGCTCCTTCACCTCTTACTTGTGTGACAAATTTGTTTTAATCTTTTATTATAGTTATATAATTATTTCTCAACCACATATAACATTCAAATCTAGCTACGTTAAATCCTTACATGACCCTTGTAAAAAACAATCCATGTTGAATTTTAGGCAGCAAACCAAGTAGGAAAATAGAACTTGATGCCCGTTTGATTTTTGCTAAATATTAGATTTTTTGTAAATTTTGATAAATGTTGATAAAAATTGTAGAGTCCCATGAAATATGTAGTTAAAAACAGGATAATTAGCGCATTTCGTCCATATCCTTTTAGTCTATTGCGCAAAACATCCATATTGTTTGAATTTTGACATTTGGGGTTCTTAAATCAACGTTTCTTTGCGGAAAATTTTCATACAATCCAAATCTGTGGATTTTTGTCGTTAAATTAACGCAGACAGTGCACTCTCTCAATTTTTGAAGAGCAACTTCGTCAAGTCACAAATTATACTGTTCCCTCAACACGCACACAGGGTTACAGACACAGAATTTAGTGGAGCTCAAATTTATAATAATGGCAAAAAGAAATAAATAAGTGGAAAAGAAACTTGTTCAAATTCTAATTATACCTCGCATGAGTTTTGATACCATAGTTTCCCCAAAAAAAAGTACCTCATAAGCAGCAAGGATTTGAATGAATTTCTTCAAAACGTTAGAGGAATCACTGTGTGAGTAAGCTACATCGGGATGAGTTTTCTTTGCCAATTTCTGGAAAGAGGCCTTGATTTCTACGAAAGAGCTGGTATGTGATACCTCTAGGAGATCGTACGCGTTTGACTTGGCGAACTCAAAATGAATCGACGACTCAATGTTGCAGAGCCACCGATTCCCAGTGAAACTAGCGTATGAATATAAAAGAAAATTGAAGAAATGAACAACATAATTTGCATAATCTACTTATGATTGAGGTAGATTTGACGATGAATGTCGAGATGAGTGTGGAGAGTGATGCACCTGGTAAAGAACGCCATCTCTCGACGATTACAGGGATTGAGGAGGGTGAAGAGTGATGCACCTGCTGATGATTGAGGTATAATTTGTGACTTGACGAAATTGTCCTTCAGAAATTGAACAGCAAAAGTTTACAGATTTGGACTATAGGGACCTTTTCCGCAAATAAACGTTGATTTAAAGATCCAAATGTCAAAATTCAAACGATAGAGACGTTTTGCAAAATAGACTAAAAAGATATGGACGAAATGTACTAATCACCCTTAAAAATAATTGTTGATTTTGACTTTAGTTTGTTAGCAAAATTAAACAAGCCCTTAACTTCATAAAATTGAACGTGTGAAGTGGCATGACTAGGGATGGGTGTTTAACCTGACAATTTGAGTAAACTAACTAACAAAAATCGAACTAGTCGATTTGGGTAAAAAAAAAATTTCTTTCTTATTTACAAAATTGGTTTGATTAGATTTTTTAAATGAGTGAAATGGTGGGGTTGATTCAGATTTCGAGTTATATATTAAAATTCAATGCAATCCAATCCAACTCAATTAAAAAGAATTAAAAAAATATATTATATTCTTAGAAACTCATCCCAATTAGGCAATTATCCTAGTCTATCTAATTTTTCATTTTCTCTCGGATTGTTTACCTCTCTCATCTTGCCTCTTTGTCTCTATCTGCCGTTCAACCTACCTAGCTCGCAGTACTACCACACGACCTCCTCACTTTGCCCACTAGCACCAATAAGAAGAAGAAATTATTGCAGTGCCCCGTGGCCATCGTAGATTTGTTACTTAGTTGCTGTCTCCTCCATCCCTCTACTCTCTAGCTGATAAGATTTGAGGCAAATAGTTTCATTTTTAAATTTTTTTTATAAAATCATAAAATGCAACTTGGATTTCTATTGATGCATAAGAATTAAAAGGTGAGCTTATATATAAGAATCACTTTTCTTTTTTCTTGTTGTTTGGAACAAAATATAAAAATTGGTATTTGCAAAACAAGTAATTGTTTCACTTGGGTTACAAACTGAAATTACCTAATTCATCAGAACTAACCCAACCATGTTCGATTTGGATTGGTTCACGAACAGTCCCAAATTCTAGTCGAGTTGGTTTGGGCCATCAAAGAAACCGAGCTGCTTGGTTCAGTTTTGAGTTGGTGCAAAAAATCGAACCAATCTGTCCCACACTCAACTTTAAGTGTAGAAATCTAATTAAGATTTAAATGTTTTTTATCGTTAACAATCAATTATGCGACTATAATACAAGACTGATAGCTAACTTGCTCTTTTTTAAAGGACAAGAACGAATTTACTATTAGATCAATATATTAAAAACCATTAGTGCAAATTTTTTCAATATGGTACAACACAATCAATAAACATCCATCCTACATACATTCTTTAATACTTGTTTATACTTTGTATTCCCCTTATAACATGACAACACGTACTAAGGTCACACATTCAATGCACACATCAAATTGACTGGGACTCAATAGTGTTACTACGTGTTCTTATCATGTCTCGACAAATAAATTAATTAAAGTTTCATCCCATTCCCATACTTGTCTAATGGATGAAAAGGTCACACCTATATATGCAACCAACCACATTTGACATATGGGGATGCACCAAAACTTTATGCTTTCAATAATATTGTACATTATTATGTTTTATGTTTATGGCTAAGTTTGTGTTATTAAAACTTGCTAATTTCGTTTAATTATTATAAGTGGAGTAATATTATTGTGCCAACTTTAATGTATTCCCAAATCCTACCCACCGACATATCTTGGTCATATGGCTTGTTTTAATACAAATTAAATAATCAACAATTACATTGGTCATAACTATCAATTTAATTAGATTTATTATATTGCCACATCATTTTTTCTTTTATTTCATCACATTTTAGTCGTACTAAAAGTCCCGACTCTGATATTCCCAATATTTTTTTTCATCAATCTTTCAGTAATTAGCACATTTTATTACTGGTAACGATTTCTATCTAAAATATAAGTTGAAAGAATAGGACTGTGAGTGTAATTAATTATATATTAAATTACATTTTAACTCTTTTTCTTTATTATTCAGAGTTGTAATTTAAGAAAATTACTTCCATTTTCATAAAGATTTAAAAATTTTAATTAATATATTTAAAAAAATTAATTTTACTTATATTTTTTTTAATATACACCTATATTAATATTATAGTACTTTATATTTATTGATAACAAGATACATTGAATGTGGACATATTAAGAAACTATAAAATCAACTGTACTCTCAACAAAAAAAATTAACTATAATATAGAATAAAAATATTAAAAAATAAATCTATCTTTATAGAATTTTATAGAATAGAAGTACTTTTCATTAGGTATCGACCGAAACCAAATAGTGAGTTATAAGTCATAATTGTCCAGCTTTGCCATATGAAGTGGGTGAAGGAGTGGAAGCAAATATGATGGAATTAGAGAAAAAATTTAAACAACAATATGGCACGTGGCACTGTATCATTCATTATATTTAACTTTTAACTCCAATAAATCCATAAAGCTCACACCAAGTCAAATTCACACCAGTAAAACTTGGATCTTTTGTCCCCCTAATTTTATGTATTTGATTTTGATTAAAATTAGTTTTTTTTGTAAAAATTGATAAAAATTAATTGTTAACTTTAATTTTAACTTTTTATCAAAATTTTACTTACAATCAGACGAGAAGCTTTTTTTTTTTTTTTATGATAAAACAAATTACGTGTGAGTCCACGCGAGTTGTTTAAAAATCCTGTATAAAATGCGTCTAGACTCATAAAAAGTTCACAATCTCAACACTACTTTGTATATAATATGTATAGCATTAGTCATTGAATTTGGAATCATCTTCTTAGCAGTTCATTCAAGAAAATGCGTGTTTGGCTAAGTTTGAAAGAGTACCGATCTCCTGCTCCCTTGTGGACAGAAGATCTTACCCACCTGCTGACACCTCAGCAGGTGGGCAAGATCTCCTGCCCACAAGGGGGCAGGAGATCATTCTTCAAGTTTAAAAAGTTTACATTTAAGTAAATAAATAATTTGGTTAAAGTTGAAAATAAGTTATTAGTTTTGATATTAAGATTAAATTTACTTTTAAAATAAGTAACATATTTATTTGAAAGTACAAATTCTATTTCTCCCAAAAAAAAAAAAATTATTTTGAACAGTATATTATTTAATTCAATTGTCAATCGGGGGAAGAAAAAAAAAGCTTAGTTTATGTAATATACTCTTAGAGCATCTCTAATGCACTAAATAGATTGTGGTTGACGTGGTAATTAAATAGACGAACTTGTAGACTATATGGAATGAATAGACGGTGAGAAGTTCAAAAATTCTCTCCAATAGTTCCTTCTACAATCTAATAATGTTGATTATGTGGCATTTATTTTTTTAAATTAAAAATAATAAAACTAATCCACCTAACAGAATTTTAAAAAATTAAGTCAAAATTAAAAAAATTGCTGATTCATCCAATCTCACGGAGCGTCTATATGTAGAAGGAGTATTTCATATCTTCTATTTTTTCTAGTGCCATGTCAGTCTCACATAGTATTCCACATTATGCATTAGAGAAGTAATTTTAATAGACATTGTCTATTTGATGATGTGGCATGTCATTTTCTCCAATCCATTGAATACATTGGAGATGCTCTTATGGCTCACTTCTGAAGTGTAGTCATTAGTCATTGACTCATAAATATGAACTTAAGATGATGGTAGAAGATTAGAAGGTAAGGATCATGAAAATAAATAAATAATTTACTCTGCTGCTATAAATACATGAAGGACACTAGACCTGTAAATCCCAAAAAAATCTATTGACCAACAGATAAGAACCCAAAGAATCGGCCCTGTTCTTCACACAACATGTTCAATCCTTCTTAATTCTTGCCCCAGATTGATCCTTCTTTTTTTCTGGATCACTACAAATATTTGTTTCTTGTTAGTTTTACCTTGTTAAATCCTCAAAATCTGTGAGGAAAAGGGACAATTTTTTGAAGTACCCTGTTTCCTCCTCTGTTTTCTTCTTAAATTCCTCAAATAATTACAGGAAAAAATGGCCCAATTTCAAGAAAACAACACCCAATTTGTTTCTGCTAATGATTCTAATGTTGGATTCTTAGTATCCCAACTCATTTTAAGTGGTTCCAACACCTTGGATTCAGTTTTCTCCCATTGCCAACAATCAAATTCAAATTCTATTTCGAATCCTGTTCTTGATCAGCCATTAGGCTCTTCAGTTTACCTTAAACAAAGAGATTTGTTCCGAAAATTCCATGACGAAAACATAACAAGCCCTTTCATTCCAAGAACTTACAGAGTCCCCGAGACATCCGATAAAATTGGAACGATACAGGGACTATTAACATCGAGAAATGGTTATGTAACCAATCCGGTTAGCAAGAAAAAGCTATACAGAGGAGTGAGGCAGAGGCACTGGGGCAAATGGGTGGCGGAAATAAGGTTGCCGCAGAACAGAATGAGAATATGGCTGGGAACTTACGACTCGGCAGAAGCTGCAGCCTATGCTTACGACAGGGCGGCGTATAAACTCCGTGGCGAATACGCGCGGCTGAATTTTCCAAATTTACGGGATCCAAGTAAACTGGGATTTGCAGATTGTGCAAAACTGAATGCTGTGAAGAATTCTGTGGATGCAAAGATTCAAGCCATTTATCAGAAGATGAAAAGAGAGAAAATAAAAAAGGGTGCAAAGAAAATTGAGAATAATGAAGTAAAAGTTGGTGAAAATGACAAAGTATTTATAATTGATTCATCTTCATCCAGTTTTATTTCATCAAGTGTTTCTGAAGATGGATTCTGGAAAGGAGAGAATTCGCCGTGCTCGGCGTCCTACGACTGCTCAGTGGCGGCAGCGCCAGTGTTACCGGAGCTCGAAGATTGCTCCCTCGCTCGTATGCCTTCTTTTGATCCTGAGTTGATATGGGAAGTTATTGCTAATTGATTGACCACGTTCAGTACTCGATTGGATTAGATAGTGCAAGGGGTGTATTTTTAACTTTTTTTTTTTTTTTTTTGTTATAGTACGTCTTACCAAATAACTTATAAGTGTTTTAAGTTGATTAGTAACGCTATTAAAAGTTACTTGTTCTAAATGTCTATTTTCAGACAAGAATATTGTTTATTTAGGAACTAGAAATGAATGTTGTGTTTGGTTTTTGTGTTTGTGATTACAAATAGTTATATTGTATGAAGTAATTTGGAAGACATTGAGATGTACTTCTGTGATGTCGTATGGAATTCTCATGTATTGCCTGTTTTTTCTCTTGTTTAACTGAGTATTGAATATTAGAATTCTAGTTCTTGTATCTTTTAATCATCTATTAAAGTGTAAAACATATATTTTTGATAAATAAGGTCGAAATAAATTAAATTTACCACAGATAAATAAAAGATGTATTCAATTTATTTTTAGAGTTTTTTAAAAGTCTCTAAAGTAATATGGAAGAGATATGGGTGGAAATACATGATCGTTCTATTAGAATCTATAGATTCGTATGAGTTATTTTTCTTAAAGTAATTTTTTCCAACCAACATTTGCATGTTATTGATCATCTATCAAATCACATGCCTGCATCTGATTGATCATTATATCAAATTATACCAATCTAATGGCTATTTCGAGAAATAAGATACATTTAAATTATACACTACAAGTCTCTCTCTCCATTTGGGATCAACAAGCTTGAGTCAGGCAAGCCTAGAGCCAGCCTAGATGTGAAAGTAAATATAGCCACATGCCCCAGCTTATATATAGGTGACACTTGTGGTGGACAAAGTACCGTCACTAGAGATTGTGGTCCTAACTCCTAACTAGTGATCTGAATCCATGGCTGCAAAGTCTGTAAAGTTGTCCATTGTTTTATCCACCTGTATTGACATCACAAAGGAAATTAATATTTACTTTATTTCTCAATAATGGCAAAATACCACATCACTAAAGAAACTCAATTTACTTTTGTTGGATTTCAATTAAAATTATGTTAAGAAAATTGAAGTGAAAAATCAACAATTAATTTTCATAGTATATTTCATAATATTCACAACTTTATCAACTTTCAACTATACATTTCATAAATTTTTATTAAAATTCATAAAAAAATCTAAATTTTAACAAAATAAAAAAAGCACTTAATTCTTAACTCCTAAATCATTGTTCAAGATACTAGCAAGTGTTTCCTTACAATAAGATTAAAATGACTTTAAAACGTGCTGTTATAACACGACATTATAAATAGACTTAACAAAAGAGTACCTAGTATTTCAAAAAGTTGTAAATTCATTGAAAGTATACAACTTTTCTGAAAAACGTAATGGCGCATTGATAACCTGACAAACTTTACCAAATGAAAAAAAAACAAAACACACAGGAGGACTTAAAAATACAACTTCCGTTGGTATTGCCCCTGACAATTTCATAAATATAACTCCCGCTGATTCTCTTCCAACCCACGAATAACTTAAATAGGACTTACAAAACCAGACGAATCGACTATAACTTGCTACCAGCTCAAGGAGTTCTTTGACTGCTGAGTTTTGGCGGCATAAGAACTTTCGATCTCCTCCTGCACATACAAATTGGCTTAGTGCATATTTAATAGTGCTAAAATTATTTTTAAAGTGTTTATAAGTTATACTTTCTATAAAACGTGTGGATAGTAAATTACGAGTTCTACGAAATGTATGGATAAAAAATATGTTTGACCAATTTGACCAACTTAAATTATAGTTTGAGCTTAGCCAAACAAGTTATTAATGTTCAATAATATCACTTCTTTTGGTCATTATTCAATCCAACTCAAGGCCAACAGTGGACTGCATTACCGAGGCATAGGGTCAGTCTTTTCTAGTGGTCACTTAAGCCATATAGCTCTAGTACATAATTTAAATAAATAAATATATTCCTTATTTAATAGCTTAAGTAGTTTCACGAGATAGTTCAACATAGGACATTTATTTTCCATGGGAAGGAGGTCTAACCAGATCCAACCCCGTTGTGAATATTACCCGTGGAGAGTTATGTTACAACCCTTATTCTATTTGCTTAGCCAGACTCGAAGAAATATGTACAAACACTAAGAAAATGTTGAACAAGCTCACTTAACAACTACATGCACATGTACAGTGATAGTTGAATAAAACCCTAGTGCATGTAAATCAGTGACCTGGTACAGTAACGATATGCATCCGGTGTTTCAATTGGGGAAAATCTAGTTTTGAACCAAAATTCAAATATGATTGCAGACATTTGGAAGGATGAAAAATACCACCGTGAATCCAAAATGTACCTTGCAAGATTTTAGCAGAGGCTGCAAAAATGATGACCTGAAATATCTGATCGATTTCCCAAGTGATGTGTTTTCAAGTTCTGCCATAAAGAAATACCCAAGAAAATTGAATAATCAGTCAAATTAAAAAAAAAAAAGGAAGAAAGTTAATAATCACATGGTCAGCCAACCAAACCTTGCAGGACTAGGCAATCTATCGTGTAACAAAAATATCATTCTTTTTAAGTTGAAAGATGCTCGGCGGAATTTTTTTTTGACCTTAATGCTTAAACGAGTGCACCATTTGAAGGAAGTTCTGTAGCTTCACATAATTGCAAAAGATCCTAAGCCAGTCATGCTCTTAATTATTAGCACGGATCACTTTGGAGAAAAAGATAGAAATAGAAAAGGAGACATTATTATTGTCATGGTATACGATAGATTTTTGGAACAAATATAAGGTTTGACATTGAATATTTTGAATATTAAGAGACAATGCAGTGCAATTTCAACTCCGAAGATTGGCTAACATACCATCCTCCCCTTCTGATCTCAAACCTCCTCTGTTAAGTTCTTCGAGAAGCTGCAGTTTGACAAAGGAGTACACAAGTCACAAAAACTTGAAACCACGATGCAAATATTTGCGCAATTGCTAATATTGATAAAGGACTAAATTGCATCTTTATTTAAGTTATAGGATATTTTAACTCATGATAAGAAGACAAGATTGGAAAAAATTGATAAAAGACTTGAATTGTTCTCATTTTGTTCCCTGCGACTTAGAAATTTTCGTGATGTTTAATCTCCACGGTAATGATTTTAATTAACGATTAAAAAAAATCAAATGAACGAATCCAGATAACACTATATCCTATGACCAGCATTTTCACAAATGCATTAATTTAAATAAATTAAAGATGCTTGCAATAGGGATGAGCTTATAATGCAGAAAAAAGTTTGATGAACTTCGAAGTGCTAAGCTGCAGTTCAAGATGTATGATTTTCATTTATTTTGCCTACCTTGGAAAGAGTTGGTACAGCAGAAGGATCAAATTCTTCACAATGGTTTGGATCAATAGGGATACAAACATGGCCTGAGAGAGAGAGAGAGAGAGAGAGAGAGAGAGAGAGAGAGAGAGAGAGAGAGAGGATATAAAGTTGATCTTAAAAAGCTCCGGGGGAATGTCATATTTACTATTCTATGCACCATATCAAACATCCACCACATTTTCAATATGCTGGACGCTCATATCTTGCAAATAAGATATATTTATGACACAAACCTGTTTTGGGGTGTACACAGAATGGTGCCTTCAGTAAGTGATTCATGTGTTTTGAAACCTGAGATTGCAGCCGACAAGCTCCATGAGAGCGAGATTCATATATAAAATTGACCTATTTTGGATGTCTACATAAAAATCATCATTATTATACAATTTTGTTGAGCAGAGGAGCAAAACACTAACCTCCTTATCAAGCCTAGGGTAGGTAAAAGACAACACTATCTCTTCGACACACCTGCGAATACCCTGGCCCTGAAAATATAATAGGATATTTTCTTCTTGTAAAATTCAAGAACCACAGCATATGATTATACATACTTTTTTAGCGGCATATGTTATTTTAATTTCAAACTAGGGAAAGCTAAAAAGATGGGTGGAAAGATAACTTTTGTGACCAGTTATAAGTACTGTAAACGTACGACAGTGTGCAGTGAAAGGAAAGCAAATTACGAACTACTACTTTCTTTATGAGAAAAGATTGAGAACAATACATTTCAATATCATTCCACTACACGTCAAATTACAAACCTTACAAAAGGTCATATTGCTGAAGCAAGTCAATCATAAAGTATTTTATTTCTAGAAGCAACATCTCTGTAAGTGGAGGCATACCTTATGTTTCCCAGATTGCAGCAGCTGTTTAAGATGCCCCCATCGGGCCATATTAATATCATCCCGTGAACGCTTGTTATCCAGCCACTTTCCTCGGAGCTCAGAAGTAACAGCTACAAATGTTAGACAGTGAGGAAGACCATGGATGATTTAAATCAAAAAATAAGAAGAAAAAAAGACAAATGAAGAAAGTTTAACAAAGGGGATTAACATACATTCTTCCGGAATCATTTCCAGTATCTTTTCGTATCTCTCCTCATTTGAAAACAACTCTTGACTATAAATGAATTTTTCCTCAAAGAAATCTTTCAAAACTTCAGTATATGATCTCCTACAAAGGTAGATTGAGAATAAGTGGTGAAGGGGAGCACAAGAGACGAGATGACTTATATAACTCATACACTTACGCTAGGAAAGGATGAAGTGGACCCATTAGAGAAACTTTTTTATTGCTATTCTCATTGCCCTGAACAGAAACAAGATACTTTACAACATATTTGGAGAGTTGAAATTTTAACGAAACCAATTATGTTCAGAAAGAGTAAAATATAACCTTATAGACATGTAAATACTCAGTAATAGCAGCCCTTTGTTCGTTATTCAACCTGGAAAGTGATGAAAGTTATTCGCACTTCCAGAAGTCACACCAAGCTAGATTAACTAAATCTCCAAAGCATGCATCATTACCTTCTTGCTTTTCCATCACAAACCCAGCAATGGACACCACGTCGGCCACTGTACACCCATAGAATGTGGTTAAATCCAAAGTCATCTGCAGAAAAATTTGAATGAAGTGTAAGCCTGGTCATAAGTGCCAAACAGATCATTATATACTCAACAAAATACTCACTAGCTTATTTAAAAGCACTACTCGGGAATAAACAATTTTCATCAAATGCTACAACCAACATAGAAGGATTTTAGAAACAAGAATCGAGCAAAACGTATAAAAGAAGAAGTGAAAGAACATATCGACACTGTTCAACGAGCAGTATATAAGAAGCAATATGAAAGTATTTACCCAGAATAATACCATCAACAAAAGATAAAATTGATCTCTTGGTGAATATAAGCATAACAAGGGAGCAGCAAATTCCATTACACGTGCAACAGCAAGATGAGCCATGAAAGTATGTTTCTAAAATCATTCTATTGTGCATTCTTTTATGATTGTAGTTATTGGTAATATCAAAATGATATAAAAGAACCGTCTTATAATATAGTATCTTTTTCTGTCAATTGTAGTAATAAAGATACATTCTGAGTAGCCACAAATCATTCAAATAGAACATGGCCATGAGAAAGAAATTAATTTAGGACCAAATCATTCCATTAGTGACACTTCTCATTGAAAAAGCCTAACAGAGTTGATAAACGATCTGTTAACAACTTTTAACCGATTAACAACTTTTGTACTGCTGTGCTTATGCAGTCATTTTTATTCTGCCAAAAGGAGCTCATAAAGCCTGTATGAACATTAGAATATCAACGCACAACTTCATACCTCTAAGGGCAGTATCAATCACTTTAATTGCTACTGTCATCAAAGGCCAGCATTTTGAGCATACATTAGCTCCTGAGCAGCAAAATCTAACATCGTCATAATCTGATATATCCTGTGATACATAGCAGAAGTCAACATGCTATCCTAAGAAAATTGTTAAATTTCTTAATTTCATATCTGATTATTTTCTCATATTGACTTGGGAAAATGGGTGAGCAATTCACGTACTATATCAAATACAAGCTCCCTTTCCACGGGTGTGAACACGTTTTGTGAATAGGCATCCTTCTTTGCAGGCTGCAGCAGAGTAAGTAAATTTGGGAATGAAGAAAAGGACACAGAACTACAGTGTTGTCAAGGACAAGAAATTTAAGCCAAAAGAAAACCACTGGTGAAAAACTCTTGAACTTCCAATCCCTTCCCTTGGAGCAGAAAATTACCAATAAAAGGCACAAAGGGAAAAGAAGATACAGCACCAAAAGTAGAATAATCCACTGCCATCCATGCGATGGTAACTAACTGATACTTACATCTACACTGTAAACGGCTCCAATATCAATTTTGAATGGGCATTTCTCCTTAATAGCCTTTTCCAGTTCAGTAACGCTGTTGAAGGACAGAAACCGTACGTATATATCATTTTCCAGCGTGAAAGAAATTTCTCTTCTGCCAACGTATGACTGATCACACCCAGGATGTCTTCCATCTAGAGATAATCAATCAAGAAACATAAAGAAATTAAAGAAAGAAGAAACAGATTAAAAACAACTTGAGAAATATAGGTTACCATTTCCATAGGACATCCATTTGAACATATCGATATATGGGAAGAGCTTTGCTGCATAAATAAAGTTTATAGTGAGGAATCATTTTATAAATAATGCTGGAAAAAACTAAAAGCGCCATTTTACTATTGGTTTCAGCAACAAAAAGGAGTGAAAACGCTAAGTAGAACACTTTTACTGTTTGATCATTAGAAAATTCACATGGAAAATGCGTATAAGAACATAACCAAGGGAGAAATATTTCAACTCTAGACATTATCCTTTCATTTTCGTGATCTTTGACTATATTCCAAGCAACTTTAGTTCGGTATCATTTTGACAGGAGAAAAAAAGTGAGGAAGATCTATTTTCATTTCCCCCCTAAAGCATATTAATTCACAAGTATAGAAGAGGCGATATATAAAAAAGATAGTAAACAAAATAAAATAATAAAAATTAAAGCATGGCAATCAACAAAGTATAACCCAGTTTGAAAGGAACAGAGCTTGCAATATATGAGTAATTACCATAGTATGCTCTGAGGTAATTTGCGTTGAATTCTTCTGGAATTTCAATATTTTGGTTTAGCTTGGGTTCGATTCCGTCAATCAGCATGTCATCCCTTCCGTTCTCAACCTCTTCCATGGTCAATCTGTAAAAAATGAACCTTTCTTCACAATTTTTTTTTAGCAAGTGAGACTTTCGAAAATCGAAATCTAGCGCCTTTCTCAATGGGTCCTCGGGAAAGTGGTCAATTCAAAATTTTCCTGAAAGAGATTATGAGTGGAGACATTAATTGGACACTGTAAGGAAAAAAAATTGCTCTAAAACCCCTATGGCAAATAAAAGACTGTGTGTGGACAGTTATGGAAGCGTTTACAAATTTTCATTTTTGAATTGAAGAGTTGTGGATAAAACTTACACAAATAAGATCGAAGGCGGAAGGCGGTGTCGGGGGAGAAGAAATGTGAGCGGGAAAATAAGGAGTTGTTAGGGGGTTTGGCGGGAAAAATGTGGGCTGTTGGATAATCTATTGGACTAGTTAGAGAAGATAATCTATAAACATCGAAATAGCACTAAAATAGAGCAGTTAATAATATATAGAACCTTTCCTTTTGTAAATTTGCAATTACAATTAGAGATCATTGTTGGGTTTGTTCAAAAGTAAATGAAAATGATAGGAGCGTATCATGTGCTGAAAGCAACTAAGTCGCTCGAACAAGCAAATAATAGCAACTTTTGTCCGTTTGAATTGATTGTTTGCAATAGAATTGGCAAATGGACTGGATTGGACCGGTCCGGCCCGCCAGAGCAGAGTCACACTTGAAACTGGATTGGGTCGGCTCAGCCTAGTTTTGTGCAGATCAGAAATATGCTGGGCTAGTCCAGCCCATCGGACCAAACCGTTCTTAATTTTATTTTTTTTCTTTTTTTTAAATACTTTTTTTATACAATCCAATACATTGCATCAAATACAATCTTAAAACATCTCCAATACACTCCGTCTATTGCAGTCTATGTGGCAAGTAAAATAGATGGACTTCCAATTCATGTGGCACTACGTTTATAGAATAGACAATCAAATTAAAATTCATCTCCAATACATTATGTCTGAAATTAAATTTGTTGACTCACTCCATCTAGAAATCCGTTTAAATATAGATGAAGTCTATATTTTATTGTGCCACATCAGATAGATGGAGTCCTGGTCAGCATGCATTGAAAATTGTTTTATATAACTCCGTCTATATATACTTATGTGGCACGTCTAAAAAGTAATAGATGAAGTACATTGGAGATGCTCTTAGATAAACTGAGACAATATATATTTTAAGATTTTAAAGAGATTAATTTATAAAATTGAGACTCTCATGTATTAGTTAATAGATAAACATAAATTTTCTTTCAAAATAATAATTTTTTTTTTGTTAATTGTAAACTATTTCTTGACACATTTTTTTAAAAATATAACTAGTAGAATCATGGTAGTCTTATTGCTTTGAGATATAAGCATGTTTGGCTCAAATTAAAAAGTTTACTTATAATTAAATTTAAAATAAATAATTTATTTGTCATACCAAACATAATTTAGATTGAAACTTGAATTAAAATAAATTTTAATTAAATCTAAACAATTTTACGTTGGAGTTTGGGATTCTTGGATTAATATTTAAAAAAAAAAAACAATTTAAGTTGGAGACTTAGACTTATGTCATTTTGAATTGATATTATTTGGATTGTGTAGTATGGCTATTCATAAAATGAGTGATTAGTGTTAAGGAGCAAAAAATAATAATAATAATAATAATTGGGTCAACCCGACTAACCCAGTAGGCTAGACGGGCTGGGCCATATAGGCCCAATTTTGTTTGGACTAAGGTCAGCCCAACTCAAGATCTAAGTTATGTGGGTCGGTCTGCGATCGGACCGATTTTGCCACCTCTAGTTTGCAAGAATTCGTATCATTTTATGAAGCATCGCATGTTCGTGGAATTGTCAACTGCTTATAAATATAAGTAGTTTTCGAGAATTATAAAGATATACAGGTGATATATGTAATATCAAAACATACAAATTCTCTTCCTCCAAATTGAAAATCCTAAAAATCTAGTATCTGTATTTTTCTTTGTTCCTTTGTGAGTTGTTCACTTATTGCTCATTAAGGCTTGATTAATTCTCGGGACCATTTGTAGCGTATCTTTTAAAGCAATCTCAACAGTGAGAGAGTAAATTATCGCTTTTAGAATAATATTTCTTCAACGTGTTCAAGTAATTTCTGTTTCGGATTCCTTATTTTTGAAATCATGTTTCAATCTCCATCTTTTATTTTTCTTTTGTAAGTTCTATTAAAAATAATGTTCAATTTTTTCTACTTATATTGGTATTAGTTTGCTAGCTTTTTAATTGTATAGATTAAAGGATCGACTTCCAACTGATGTCTCGATACGAAGAAGTCATAAATGTGTTGATGAAGTTTTATTGATGGTGGTGATGGCCATTGCGGTGGCGACGATATTGGTGAGGAAGGTAACAATGGTGGCGACTATGGGGGTGCGGCGGGAAAAGACGTATCGATTTTTTTATTTTTCCATTTTTCTGTACATGTTATTTTGGAAAAACTGCATTGCTGGTCGTCACTTTTTTTTTTCTTTGATATCTGCTACTGCACCAACCTTACAAGGGTAGGGACGACATGAGCAATTTAATTTTGTCCTTCTCATTTCTTTTCTTTTTATTTATTTAAAGTGATAGACAAATTTATCGTTTTTTGCAACTTTAACAGTCAAAATAGATAGAGATGACGAATTTTGCTAATTTTCAAAAGGTAGGGGATGAATTATATCAATAAAATTGGATATATTTGTTACTTTGCTGAAATGTTGGAGATGGGATATGCAAAAACCCCATATTTAAATCGTTACTTAACCTTCATACATTCAATTGGTCACACTAACAATTTTCGGTGTCTATAATTGATTATTTTACTATAATAAAAATGTCGAGGGCCAATAAATTTAAGACATGTTTTTTATTGAGAGACAAACCATGTTAGGATTTGAGTTTTCATCTTAAAATGTCAATACTGTTAAGAAGAGTAGTCACAACTCGTATATATTGTATATTTATTTGATATAAAATATTTATTCTTACCAATTTAGTAATCAGTTATTTTTTTGTAGTATACTGATTAAAAAAATAAATACTCTTCATCGTGGTCAAGATTCTAAAATCTCAACCCTATCTAATAAAATATAAAGTATTATATTAAAAAGTAATTTCTCAATTTGGGATCTAGAAAAATTACAAAAAAATAAATAAATAATAATTGCAAATAGCATGGGCGGATCTATTTAGAGAATAATAAGATCGTGCCTTTTGTTTTTTGGTCTCAGCTTTATTGTGCCTGTTGCCCATTTCTTATCAAGCTTTATGTAAAGGATCTATAGTTTAATTTATTTATACAAAGAGGATGCTCTTCGACAATGTAAATTCAATTTTTTTTTTTTTTACTTTTTAAAATAAAAGACCAATCTTAACAGCAGGCCAAGAAAAACTCGCATGAGAAGGAACTTTCGCGTCTTGTTTTTGATTCGAGATGAACTTTATACTACTCTCTTTCGACTTGTGTCACAATTTAAGGATATATAAAAAAAATTAGACTATGTGCATGTTTAATAGTTTTGAAATTATTTTTTAATTGTTTATAAATTGTGATTCTCAGATATAGATACATGTGGCCTCCTGGAAGAGTACCTCTTTAACTAAAAATTTTTTTTGTAGTATCGGAAAAAAAAGGTTTTTTGAAAAAATGAATTTTTTATTTCGTAAATTAATTTGGTCTAATTTTTTTTAGCCTATATCTAGATTCGTTTTTTTTTATAGATCTTATAAAATGTATAGATAATAATTAAATAATAAATTATAAATCTTACAAAATTTGTAAGCCTCCGTTTGGTATAGATTATAAACTGGTTTATGGTTTATTTGACTACTTTTTTGTCAAAAATGTCATGCTGTACACACAAAAATTTTGGTCAAATAAACCGTTTTTGGTCAAATAAACTCTTTTGGTCAAATAAACCAGTTTATAATCTATACCAAACGGAGGCTAAATAAAAAATATATATGGCACCTATAGCTCAAACAGGGGCGGATTTAGGGCTGGGCCTCACTGGGCCCAGGCCCAGCCCTATTCTCCACCACATATGAATCTTAGTTAAAAAAAAAAAAAAAATTTCCCTTGGCCCAGTGCTATTATAACAAAGGCCCAGCCACACCAAGACCCAATTTAAGTCCACAAGCCCATTTTCAATCTTGAATTAACCGGCTGAGCTGAATCCATCAAAGAGCCCATTTTCCATCATTTTCCATCAGACCCAGCCATTCACGTTCAGCTGGACCACGCACGGAAGTCGACAGAGAGCTGAATCCATCAAAGCTTCTCCGTCGCCTGCTGCCTGCACCACCGCCTGCCGAGCCCTAATTTCACTTTCAAACCGCGACTGCCGACGGCCCGACTGACGAGCCTGCAGTAGACCTTGTCGAATCTGAAATCCGCGACTGCCGAGCGCCCGAGCCCTAATTTCCCAAATCGAAATCATCACTTCTTCGGTCCATTCGGCCATTCCAGTAAGTTTTATACTTTTATCCAACTTGGAATTTTGCTTATGGTTTTTGAATCGATAGAAATGTTGGCGCTGGCCGCGCTGCTATGCTGTGCACAATTTGAAATCGTAATTCTAATTCATGATTTATCACCTCATTATTTGATATATTTCGAATGCTGCTACTTGTTGCAATTTCAATTTTGGGAATGCTGTTTAAATCGTATAATTTTAGTGCTAATCATGAAAATTTTCATTTGCTGAGGCCTGATGTCTGATACTGCCACTGATGTATGATGTTGTTGAAAATTCAGATTGATTATTTATTGCTGAACTGCAACATTGATATTGAAATTTCGGATTGATATATTTATTCCTGCTGTATTGCTGAGGCTCTATAATTTTGGATTGATTATTTTTTCCTGTTGGCTGCTGTTGATGTTGTTGAAAATGATGGATAAATTTGTGATGAAAAGTTGAAATGTTAATGGATAGTTTTGTTGAAATTGGTTGATTTTTTAGAATACAAAATGGCCGCACAACCACCTCCTACGAAGAAAGGAAAAACGACATTGCATTCTTTCTTCAAACCAAGAATAGATACACCAACTGAAGATTCAAATCAACATCAACATACTCCTCCAACTCATAATCAACAAACTCTTCCAACTCCATCTTCCGATATTGAGCGGGATCCAGGAAAAAGGATTAACATATATGATTATCCTCTTAATAAAAGGGATGAGATTAGACGAGCATATTTGATAGCTGGACCTTATCAACCTAAACTCCGAGAATATACAGCAAGAAAGTATAAAGATAAAGCTCGTCATTTCCAATATAGTTGGTTTTCGCAATTTTCTTGGTTGGAGTATTCGCCTTCAAATCATAAGGCTTATTGTTTTCCTTGCTTTCTTTTTTGCAATGATGGACGACAGGCTTCTCTTTCAGCATTAGTAACTACTGGATTTGATAATTGGAAGAGAGTTCAAGGAAAAGAGTGTGCATTTCTTCTACACGTTGGTTCTTCAACTTCATCACCTCATAATAGGTGTGTGGCAAACGCTCAAGATTTAATGAGATCGGCTCAACATATTGATAAGGTAATTTATAGAGCAAGCAAAGAAGAAGTTATGAAAAATCGATTGCGGCTAAAGACGTCAATTGTAAGTGTTCGGTGGCTAGCACTGCAGGGGTGTTCTTTCAGAGGGCACGATGAATCTGAAGAGTCATTGAATCGTGGAAATGTAATTGAATTGATTGATGCATTTGGAGAAATGAATGTGGATGTTAGAAACGTTGTGTTGGGTAATGCACCTGGAAATGCCAAATACTCTAGTGGGGATATCCAAAAGGAGATTTTGGGAATTATGGCCAATAGAGTGCGTAGGATGATTCGTGATGAAATTGGAGATGCTTATTTTTCTCTTCTTGTTGATGAAGCACAAGATGAATCTCACCGAGAGCAAATGGCCATTATTTTGAAGTTTGTAAACCCAGCAGGTATTCTTACTGAACGCTTTTTTGCTATCAAGGGTGTCAGTGAAACTTCTTCAGAGACACTAAAAAAAGAGATATCTGATGTTCTTGTTCAGTACAACCTCCAGGTTCATAAATTAAGAGGTCAGGGGTATGATGGTGCAAGTAATATGCGTGGCCAATGGAATGGACTTCAGGCATTGTTTCTTATGTCCATTGTTTTGCTCATCGATTGCAATTGACATTAGTTGCTGCAGCCAAACAATGTGATCCTATTTGGGACTTCTTTTCTCTATTAGACAATGTTATTAATATTGTTAAATCCTCTGCTAAACGCAATACTGAGCTGCAGGCTGTTCAAAGAGTAGAAATTGAGAATATGTTAGCAACAGGAGAACGTGAGTCTGGACGTGGGGCTAATCAAATGACTACCTTGCAGCGATCAGGAGCTACTCGCTGGGGATCTCATTATGAAGCTGTTAAAAGTATGATATACATGTATGTTGCAACTTGCAAGGTGCTTGAAGATCTTCTTAGCAACTGTTCAAATCCAAAGGCTCGAGCTGAAATTCGTGGTGCTTGCAAAAATATCAAGAGCTTTGATTTTGTATTTGGCTTACATTTAATGAGTTCAATTATGGAAATTACTGATTTTCTTTGTCAAGCCTTTCAAAAAGAATCTGTTGACATTCTGGCAGCTATGAGATATGTCTCCACTGCAAAAACTCTTCTTCGAGAATTAAGACAACAGGGTTGGGAGAAACTGCTTCAGGAAGTAAAAGATTTTTGTTCAAGACATGACATTGATATACCCAACCTAGATACCAATATTGGTCGTGGTCACAAGCAAATTACTATTGAGCATCATTATCACTTCGATGTTTTCAATGAAGCCATAGATTATCAGTTGACAGAGTTGGATACAAGATTTAATGAGACATCAGTTCGACTCCTTCAACTTAGTGTGGCTTTGGATCCTAAAAATTCATTTGAATCATTTAATGCAAATGATATTTATGATCTTGCTGTGGAGTTTTATCCTGAGGATTTTGAACGTCAAGAGAGAAATGTCTTGTTGACCGAATTGAAATATTATCGTGATGATGTAGTTCGTGATCCTCAATTTGAAGTACAAACACTTTCAAAATTATGCGAGATGTTGGTTAAAACACGAAGGTGTGAGGATTACAAGATGATAACTAAATTGATTCGTCTTGTGTTGACATTACCTGTTTCTACTGCGACAACTGAGATAGCATTTTCAGCAATGAAACATGTGAAGACGTCAATTCGCAGTAAAATGGGTGACGAATTTCTTGCTGATCGTATGACAATTTTTGTTGAGAGAGAGCTTGTTCATAAAATAGATATAGATTCTATTATAGATGAATTTGCAGCTGTAAAAGATCGTCGGGCACAACTTTCTTTTGCTAATTTTATATCTTGAATATTTTTGTGTAATGACTTATTGTAAACTTTTTAAAGATTATGATTTGTTTGAAAATATTATATTCTCATTCTCATTAAAATAGGGTCAAAAAAATTTTTTCGGGGGCAGAACCCCCATATAATTTCCCCTCCTCCGGCCCACCCCTATGCCATCTCCTGGCTCCGCCCCTGAACTCAAATAGGATGAAAAGTACTGGGAGTGCGTGCCAACAAAACAGGAGCAGTGATGAATTGACTTTGTGTTTAATGCGACAAGTTATTTTCAGTGCCCACAGTATGGTTGTGATTTGTGAACCCTATTTGTAATTTGTGACATCCATGTGCATGACTAATAAGACAATACCTTCAGCACGTTGCAACATTCTAGGGCATGTTGATGATTCCTATTTTTTCTTAAAAACCCTATTTTTTGTCTTTTTTTTTTTTTTCTTTTCAAATTTTTTACACAATAAAAAAATTTAAAAAGTCAAAAAAATAGATAGAAAAACCCATATTTTGAAAAAGAATATACACCAAACAAGCTCTAATTCAATTCACTAGTTTATATCTAGGGGGGTGTCAAACAGTTCGTCGACTAGCTCAATCTGTTTAAGCTCAATCTATAGAGAGCTCGGACTTATGTAGGAACGAGTTCGTACTTGAGCCGAGCCCAAAAACATAATTATGAGCTGATTGTTTTTTTTTTATTTGATTAGAAAAATTTGTATTTAAAAAAAATTAAAAATTTGAGTGAGACTCGTGAGCGGGCCCATTGTTATCCCTATCCATACTTGCAATATCTTACCAAGATAGTGTAGGCGTGAGTCTTACCTTAAGTTGTTCTAACAAACACATAACTTTTTTGTAAATTGAGTGACTAGTAAAGATAGGCAAAAGTTTGAGATAGAATTAGAATCGGATCGAACTAACCGATTTGACCTAGTTCTACTTAAGTTCGGTTTGATTTTGGAAATTAAAATCGAGAACTACCCAATTGTTGGAAAAATTACGCAAATTTCCCTATAAACCAAATTAGTGAGAATGTGAAATAACATTAGAAATAACACACACACAAATTTGATAACGAAGTTCGGCCAATTATGACTACGTCTCCGGACCTGTAGCAGATCGTTTTACTAAATAGATAAAATATATAGAGTGTTTACAAAACTTACAACTCACAAGCCACACCCAATTATGCCCAATAATTTTTCTTCACAAAATTCTTTCACGGGATTTTTCCTTGAAACTCTCTTTGATTCTCTCATTTTGGGATACAGTACAAATGAGAGCTAAGGAATTTATATATAGGCTTGAGAAAAATTGGGTTGGTGGATTTTAGGCTAGAAATTAGGCAATAGTTATGCACTTCTATTGCAATTGCCAAAATTAGGCACTCCTTATTTTTAACCAAAATTGGTCGTGGAATTTAGGCAAGAAATTAGGCAACGATTATACACCTCCATTGACAATTGCCTAAATTAGGCATCCCTTATTTTTAACCAAAAAATGGGTGGTGCTCATTTTCTTGACACCAGTTTCAATCTGATTCTCAATTCTAATACTTGTTACCAAAAACCTAATTTAAGTAGTGGTTGGTATTGTATTTGATTAATCATTGTAAATTTTAAATTTTTATTTTCCTCTTCAAAATGGATACAAATTCGATCCATCATTATAGCATCCTAGTGCAACAATGTAGATTATTGTACATGTGGTAAATAAAATAGAGATAGATAGAACAACATATCCAATGTGGTTGTGAATTGAGAAAATTATGGTCTAATTGTACAATAGAGGGAATGTAAAAAAATTATAAAAAATTAAATAAAGAATGATTGTCACACAATTTGATTGAGATAAAATATAAAAATTAAATAAAAGAAGTTGAACACACATTTTGATAAATATAAAATATATATAAAAAAATGAATGATGTCTACCACACTGTTAAAATGTGAACGGTGTGCTAGATTCTCCTTTTTTTTTTTTGTTATATAAACATTTTGGGATGATGTTGCATACTTTTTAATGCAATCCACTGTTGAATTTCTAATGCACTCCATCCATTGAAGTTTACGTGTCAAGTAAAATATACGAACTTTCAGTCCATGTGGTCAAATTAAAAATTTATCTCAAATAGATTCCACTTAAAATTAATATTACCGCTTATGTGCACTATTTTTTAAATAAAAATAAAATAAAAGCCCCAAATAAATTTGCTGAGTTAACCGTCTAGAAGTCCGTCTAAATTTAGAAAAACTTCTGGACGAAGTCTATTTTTGGTGTGACACATCAGCCTAACTGAGTCTTCGTCGGTATGCATTGAAGAGAGTTTTTTTTATAACTTCATCTATATATACTTATGTGATGAATAATGCTATCTGCAGTCGTTCACTACCGGTAGTCATTATACGTGGTATTATTTAATTGGATGAATTATTTACTCTAATTAAGTAATGTATTTATAGCCATTAATTATGAATAATTTATCCAATTAAGTAATGACACATATGACGACTACCGATAGTGAACGATCACAAATTGCATTACTCGTGTGATACGTTTAAAAAATAATAGACATATTGTATTAGAGATCCTATGACTAACTTAATTTAATCAATAATATTGGCTCTAAAATTTTGCACATTTAGTGATCATATTACGTAGAATTTAGATACTTTGTTAAATATATATACTTAACACTCCATTTGCATTGATTAGTAGATTTTAGAACTTTAATTGAGCCAAACCAAAATCGACCGATTCCATAATTAAAGATAAATCTCATAATTTCATTTTTTTTTTTTAAAAAAAAAAAATTGAACCGACCCGCACCATACCGCCCGCATCCACCCATAACGACTTGGAGTTTTATTGTTGTTAAATTAGAACATGTTAGAAAAAAATTTTAAATTCTTTTTTTAGAAACTCATTTTTAATCATATATTTCATAATACTCATAATTTTAGCCAATTTTTTAAACTACACATCTTACCAATTTTTAAAAATTCTTAAAAAAACTAATTTTAAATTCTACCAAACTAAGAGCATCTCCAACAAGATATTTAAATATATAATGCTCTTTAATTTAAAAAGTCAACTCTTAAATTTTTGCTCAAATAGACTCTCCAATTTAACATTTTAATTTATTGAGTGGATTTAGTTCTCTACAAACCTACTCTCTATTATTAAATGCATTGAAACAATTTCAATTTTCAATATTTAATATATTGACTTTAATTAAATAATATATACAAATTAAGATATGAAAAAAATAGAAGAGGTGAAAAGATATTAAATGTTTATTGGAATAAGTAAAATGAAGATTATAGATAAAAAAAATTGTTAGATATTTAAAAAAAATTGTTCTTTAAATATAGTTCAGCTGTTGTAGGTGATTATCAAAAAGTATCCGTTAGTTATATACTCATTAGTCATTTCTGACTCGAATTATTCCAAAAGCCCATAAACTTTTTTTTTCTGCTTAGCTCCTCTCCAAACACTTTACTTGTACTGCTTCTTGACACTCCCCCACCCTGTATTTCTCTTTAAAAGTCTCTCTCTCTCTTTCTCTAAAACTCTCTCCGGAGAAGACAATCACTTGCAGACAAATCTTTACCTCTTCACACAGTGTATTCATCATTCATGTTTATGTTTTTTGTTCACTTCTGTGTGTTATTTTCCTCTTCCGTATGAATAACTATGTTTTTCCACTTTTGAAGCAATCATTTTTTCTGGGGATCTTTTTACTTATCTGAATATTAATCTTTAATTTTTTTTTATTTTTGCAGATTTCTTATTCTTCATAGAAGATCCATGTTTGGAGCTTTCTCTTTGGATCATTTTTCTCGAACCCAACAGCAAAATCACTCACAAAACTACTTATTTTAAAGCTTACTTATTTACTTATAAGTAAACTTTTTAAGCTCAAATCAAAACGCATTTCTGGTTGTCCAGTATGGGCAAGAAAAATCATAGCCATGAAATTTCAATTTTCTTGTGCTTTTTGGCTATGGCAATATTGATGAACTGCTCAGATTTTGCCAATGCCGAGTGGGAAACTTGCGCCGGAATTGTACCGGTGAGGTACCGGAATGACAAGATATCGATAACGGATTTTGGAGGTGTGGGTGATGGGAGAACACTGAATACGAAAGCATTCAGGGCAGCTATATATAGAATTGGGCATTTGAAGAGGAGAGGAGGCACACTGCTTTACATTCCTCCAGGGGTGTTTTTAACAGGACCCTTTAATCTCACTAGTCATATGACACTTTACTTGGCTAGAGGTGCTGTTATCAAAGCCACTCAGGTAAACTCAAACTAGTGCTATGCATGACTATTATGATTTTCTTCTTTTTCTTGTTAAGATTTTGCATATTTTATTTGTTGATGTAAACATCCAATTTAGCCCGTTTGGTATAGTTTATAAACTAATCTAAAATAGTTTATCTGACCAAAAAATTTATCTTGGTAGCCTAACATTTTTTTAACATTCTTGGATAGACTTCTTGGTCCATATATGTGCATAACAAGACCGGATTAGTGAGCTGGACTAGGGCCATGACGGATTTTTTTTTTTTTTTTTTTTTTTACTTCAAGACCAAACTACTACTTTAAAAAAAATGTACATTTCAAAAAATTAATTTTTGGAGTGGGACTGACCGCCCCCTACCTCGGCCTCTGTATACAGGCGTATAGAGACTTGGTAGGTGGGGGCTGTAAGAGCATTCCATGAATTGCTAAAGTAAATTTGTCACATAAGCAAAAATAGGCATTATTTAAAAAATCCTCTCCAATATGATCTAACATAGAGTCTATTGAGCTAATGTGACAAAGATAAAAAAATAGAAATCATTTAGAATTCTAGATTTAAATGTGATTTTGTTTTTATTTAAAGGAAAAGAAAAACACTGACACTATTATTGGAAACTAATTTGGACTTGAGTATCTATAAATTAAACATTAATAGCAGGTAGATGAAAATATTTCAACTTCCATGTCAATGCTCTGACATCCACCATCGTAATTTGGGACATTTGGGTAATCAATACAGTAGTAGGTAGGACCACATTGGACCTGTCGGATGCATCAAAGGTTAAGATATGAGAATATACCGAGGAGTTGCTTGGTGGTCGGCATGGCATGTTGGCTTTTACCTTGGTGGTCGGATCGAATTTTAAAAAGAGTAGTCACCGTATGTGGGATTGTTTGCCATTTTTATACTTGTCTTAATACATTTTTGTATAAAATAAACACTTGAAAGATATCCACAGTTGAGTTTTAGTATGTGATCTGTCTATGGAGCTAATTGAAAAGGTATTGGGGGGTTGGGGGGGGGGGGGGGGGGGGGAGAGAGAGAGGCATTAATGGTAAGGTGGGTGGTCCTACAATGCATGTGCGTATGCAAATTAAAGATTGAATAGCAGCATGGTTTGCCAGCTAAGCCATACTTGAGGACAGCAAAAGGGCACCCGAGAAATGAGAAAAGAAATTATAATGGTACATGTTGTGCGGGCAGATGTCTCGACCGTGCCAGGCTAGGCCGGCCCCCTAACATTTTGGATCCACCTTGAACCGAATATTTTGCAGTAATAACTTATAAAGCTGTGTTTCATTGCAAGTGGAAAATTTGGGTGGAAACAAAATAAATTCTATAGAAATGAATTGCCAAGAAATTATAGGTTGGAAAACAAAACAAATTTTCCACGGAAAATAAATTCTCCTATCCTACAAAGAAAATATTTTCCTTGAAAACATGGAAAATGTGGCCAAAAGTGGAAAAATGAGAAAAAAATTTACATGGAAAAAAAAGGTTGCAATCAAACAAAACAAGAAAAATAGGTAGGAAAATGCCTTTTCCATGGAAAATTTTGGGCAATCAAACATACCAATTGGAAAATAGGCGGAAAAAAAACATTTTCCATGGAAAATCTTTGCCAATCAAACACAGCCTAAGAAGAAAATTGTTGATTTTTTACCATATGCTTTTGAGTGTTGGGAAGTTGCTTAAAAGAAGAGTCAAATTAGAAAAGAAAAGAAATACTAATATTGGAAAGACAATTTGGTAAGACAGCCGAATTTGGAGAAATCTTATGTCAAAAATTCAGCAATTCCTTCCTATAAATTAACGTGTATTATTCTCTTTTGTGTACAGAAAGAGGAAAAATTAGGTTTAACATACAGGAAATTTTGGGTGCTTATTTTTCGTGTGATACTTGAGGGTTTCTGGGTGCTTGATAGATTCTATATGATTGCAAGGTTTGTCTTCCGTTTTGAAGTTTTGCATGTACATTCTTGTGTCATTTTTCTGCATCTACTTCATTTTTCTGTCTACATTAAATATGTTCTTTAAATGAGCATCGTGTGGACGAATCAATAAGAATTGGTCTCAATTCTCAAGAATGAGATCTAAACGAATGCATTTATTATGTCTTTCCAAATAAGATAATGATTTGTAGGGAGTTCTCCTGCTTTTGAAGTTTCAATAGTTAAATAATGTGACTTTTTATTTTTTAAGCTTAACCAAGCGTCCTCGTTGTGGAATGACGTTTCATCTCATTCGATTGCTCTATACCTTGTTTCCTTTTCATATGAATCTTTTACATAGTTCCGTCCTTAATGCTTCAGGATACCCAGCATTGGCCATTAATAGCTCCCTTACCTTCTTATGGTAGAGGAAGAGAACGGCCTGGAGGAAGGTACATTAGTTTTATTCATGGGGATGGGCTGCGCGATGTGATAATCACAGGTTAGTATCTTTATCGAGATCTCATTACTTCAACTTCAATGTAATCAGGTCACTTGCTTTTTACTATAATGGAGAAGAAGACTACAAGTTTTGCCATCGGAGGCTACTGCCATCGAACCCCTAAAGAGTGGGCAGTAGCACATGCAAAAATGGTCCCATAATAAGTCATTTATATAGTAAGAATATTAAGGCAATATGATATGTGTATGAATGATTATTTTATTAAGATTCAGAGTTTTATCTTAAAATGTCAATATTGTTAAGAAGAGTAGCAATAGCCCTTATATGTTGGTTAATATTTTCATCTTTATTTGATGTGGGAATTACTGCTCGTGAACCTCCAAAGAGTTGGGCCGACCTTATCACGAAGGTCGTTCCGTGGTCGAGGGGGTAAATGTACGTTTTGATTAAACTCCACATTGTTCACTAGTAAATAGTACTATGTATTGAAACACATTTATTTAGAAGGAAATGACACTCTGTTATTTGATGAGAATTGGTTTCGATTTTACACAGCGTTCTACTTTGCCTTTATGCAGGTGAGAATGGGACAATTGATGGACAGGGTGATGTTTGGTGGAACATGTGGAGGCAAAGAACCCTTGAGTTCACCAGGCCAAATCTCGTCGAATTCATGAACTCCATAAATATAATAATTTCCAATGTAATATTCAAGAACTCGCCGTTTTGGAACATCCATCCAGTGTATTGCAGGTAAATATTTTGATATATGTTGCTCAAATTATTGCACACTTTTAAACATATTGTATAAAATCTTATTATTTGGTCAGAGTCACTTTCTAGGCAAACATCAAATTTCAGTTATTGAGAAATATGGAAAATATTTGTATGTAGATCACTATACTTTTTTTGAGTAACATCTTCAGTCATTTTATCGCTGAAATGACTTTACCTACTTTCCTCAAAATACATATGATACTAATCAACAAGTCACAAATGGGAGAAAATGAGGGATTCTAAGAAATTTGGAGAATCATTTAGGTTGTGTTTTATCTATCCATACAAATTGCTACTTGATTTAGCATCATATTCTCTGAATGTGTTATATAGATAGAGCATGTTTTAGCTACACTAAAAAAGTTTACTTATAAGTAAATAAGTGAAAATATAAATAATTTTGCATTAATGAAAGTTAAAAATAAGTAATTTACTTATTTCAACAATAAGATAAGAGTTACTTAAAAGTAAGAAAAGTAAGATATCCTATTTTTTTTATCCTATTTTTTTTATCTTACAAAACATGCTCATAATGATTGGTTATCTAGTTTAACTCCTTTTTCTCTTTTCCTCGTGCCAGCAATGTCGTCATTCACTACGTCACCATACTGGCTCCGGCTGACTCTCCCAACACTGATGGAATTGATCCAGGTAGGCTGGGAAAATTAAATATAATACCAGTTCTTACTATTCCAATATGACTTCAGACACATTTCATTAGACGAACGATGTTTTTACCATGTAGAAATGGTTTATATTCTCTGCTTCATCATTCTGCACTCTTCATAAAAGACTATACTGCATCTTTGGTACGCAATATTAGATACAACTAAGCTGTATAACAAACAAGATTTTAGGTTCATTTTCTTACTTAATACTGTTTAGCTGTCAATCCTATTCAATCCTTCCCACCCAACATGCCAATAGTGTTTTATGTTTTGGAGCACTAAGCCATACTTAACCAGGTAGGCCATGTCCAAAATCGTATGCATGTTGTTTTGACTGGCAGCATTCCTTTGATATATGCTGATCTCGTGTATGTCCTGATTTTTATTCTCATGTACAGATTCTAGCTCCCATGTCTGTATCGAGGACTCCTACATATCAACTGGAGATGACCTTGTAGCAGTGAAGAGCGGGTGGGACGAGTACGGCATTGCTTATGGTCGCCCTAGTCATGGTATCACCATCCGTAGGGTAACTGGATCGTCGCCATTTGCTGGAATCGCAGTTGGAAGTGAAACCTCAGGTGGCGTTGAGCATGTTCTAGCTGAGAACATAAACTTATTCAACATGGGAGTCGGCATCCATTTGAAGACAAATATAGGTCGAGGAGGGGTTATACGAAACATTACAGTCTCCAACGTTTACATGGAGAACGTCCGGAAAGGGATAAAGATCTCGGGTGATGTTGGAGACCACCCGGATGAAAATTTTAATCCAAACGCTCTTCCCATTCTTAAGGATATCAAAATTAAGGATGTCTGGGGCGAAAAGGTTCAGCAGCCGGGATTGATCCACGGTCTGAAAAATGCACCGTTTTCGGGCATTTGTCTCTCTAATATCCATCTTCATGGCCCCCCGGGTCCTAGAAATTTACCTTGGCAATGCTCGGACGTAACGGGGGCTGCAATTCAAGTTAGCCCATGGCCATGTTCTCAACTCACCAGTCGCCTGCAATATAGTGAATGCTCTAATTCCTTTTGAGAATCTTGCAACATCTTCATTTTTTGTTCTAACGAGCATGTAGTAATATTGTGATTTTCCCCCTTACGAGGAAATAAATTCAAGAAACCTCAAATTTCCTACACATTTTGGCTTGTGATATGAATATGAAACTGTTCTCGTACAAAACCATACAAATTGATTGTGTGTTTGTGCATAAAGTTGAAAGCGACAATTGACCAATTATATGTGCATGTTTGGCTTTGTTGTTTTTTTTTTTTTTTTTTTCTAAATTCTTTTGCAGTTACATATTTCGTGGAATCTACAACTTTTATTAACTTTCCAACTATATATTTCACCATTTTTTCAAAATATTATAAAAACTACTTGTAATCCTCACCAAAACATACACTCAATATCACAATACGGGGACGATTATCTCTATTACTCGTTAAGAAGTTACTAATTTGACACCATCATATGGTGATGTCAATTAGGCCGCGTGGGTATTTTCATATCATATGTAGTTTTATAAACACTTAAAAAATAATTTCAACACCATCAAACATGCGTAATAATTTAGAAAGGATTTTTTGTACAAATGTTCCCTATCATTTGCCTATGCTGTGGGTTGAAGACACATCCTTCCATTTTTTGCAATGACAACCCTATTTCAATCTTTCATGGCGCAAATGATCTTTTTCGTCTATTGCCGTTCATTTTCTCCGTTAAAAGTGTGTGCACATGAGTTCTTTCACAAGGGTAATTTCGTCCTTGTACTATTTTGGGCATAAAAAATAAAGAGAATTTGTAGTAGAGATCCCGAACTTTTCAAAATGGTATTTTCTTAAGAGGAAAAAAAAGAGAAAAAAATTTAAAAAATAATATTTTTCTCCAATGAATGATGTCCTAGAGGTCGGACAATAGCAAAACCAAAATCCAATTCTCCTTTCGCAACTTTCTCAGCAACCTACGTTACCAGGTATCCACGGTTAAATTATTGAAAACTAAAGCAATTGCAGCACTTTGGAACATAAAAGTTGACAGCACCTTAGTACATAGAAGTTGACAATGGGAACACAGCAACATATAACAAGAATTAAACTGTTAACTAGCCAGCCAAATAAGAATACAATAAGGCATTCAAAGAATTTCATGTCTCCAACGATTTCTGCAGCCTCCAAGTTCAGTCCATCACCAAGAAAGAAAGTTTTGGTGCCGAGCCAAATTCTGATATGATGGATTCAGATAATTCAGATCTGAATAAGATCTCAGAATGTTCTATTGACTCGGTGGTGGTGGTGTGGTGGTGGTGGTGGTGGCGGCGGCGGCTGCGGCGGTGTGTGGGAAATATGGATTAAAGGGATAATTTTGAGATGAATAAGAAAATTTGATGAAGAGTATGACTTATTGATAATTTTGAAATTTGTTTTGACCTAATTTGAAACAAGTCACTTGCAGGTAACTTTTAACAATTTTCCCAATGATATATGCCAAATCTATTACTTTCTTGTTTTTTTTGTTTATTTAAAGAAAATGGTAATTTCGTCATAAAGGACATACTATGCCAAGTTTTTCAAACATTGGAGTTGTCTGGCGTTATTTTTAAAGATTATGAGTATATCTCCAATGTTTTTAAAAGGTTGGGGACTAAATATGCAATTATCCCTTCAAATTAATGGCACATTTGTCTTTTACATCAAATAATGACTAATTGTGCACTAAAATACATAGTTTAGGGTCTTATGTGCCAAAAACAAATGTTAGAGATAATTTTTGCACTGAGGACAAATGTGAGGGACCACTTACGCCAATTTCCCTCCAGTAAATGATTTATGACTTATTTGCACAAATGGTCTCTGACTTTTGCACTTACTGCAGGTTGAGGACCTATCATTTTATTTTTGGCAGTTTAGCCCATATTTCAAATGTTTTTTGCGGCAATGATCATTTTCATCAATTTTTATCCAAATGACCGTGAAATTTGAAGGTGGAATTTTTTTTATTTAAAAAGGACTTATTTGCACAAATGGTCCCTAACTTTTGTAAAAAAAAATTTTGCAGCAAAAGTCCCTAATCTTTCAGAAAGTGTTGAAAAGTCTCATAACCTTCTAATCCTAACACATATGACTCCAATTTTTTTTGACAATTTTACCCCTAACTTAAATAAATTAAAAATAACTCATAAATCTTTTCAAAAAATACAAATAAGTCCTAAATCTTTTTATTTACAGATTTACATTTAAAATAATAAAAAGTGTGTCATCAAGTCCCAAAATTTTTAATTTTGTTCACTAAAATGACATTTAAAATGTGTTTAATTAAAATCAGATTTTTTTAATAAAAGTTGTTGAAATGTGTGGTTGAAAAGTTGTGGGACAATAAAATGTGTGGTTAAAATTAATTGTTGACTTTGACTTCAGCTTTTTAGCAAAATCAAAATTGAAAACAAACGGGCTCTTAGAGTCTCTACAGATTTTGTCCAGTGGTTCATTAATTAACAAAAAAATTATACCCATGATCAAAATTTGACCAATTTAAAATTTTAATTTATTTTTCATATCAATTAAAAAAAAGGTGGTGGTGGTGGTGGTGGGTCGGGGGTCGGTGGGGTAGTGGAATAAGATGGTGGATTTTGTTTTGTTTTGTTTTTTTACAAAATTTTAAGTAATATTTTGAAAAAATAAGTTAAAAATATAAATTGAGCTGGCCCATTGGCCCTGTGGTCCAAAATCGAGCTGGGTTGGCCCAGCAAATACCAGCCCATGTAAAATTGGGTCAGAGTTAGCCCAATCCAATCTTTTATATGGCCCGTCTAATTTCGAGTTGGGCCATTCCATTTAGCCCATTTTTCAGCTCTACTACAAAATTTTAAGTAATATTTTGAAAAAATAAGTTAAAAATATAAATTGAGCTGGCCCATTGGCCCTGTGGTCCAAAATCGAGCTGGGTTGGCCCAGCAAATACCAGCCCATGTAAAATTGGGTCAGAGTTAGCCCAATCCAATCTTTTATGTGGCCCGTCTAATTTCGAGTTGGGCCATTCCATTTAGCCCATTTTTCAGCTCTACCAATTACTAAATAATAATTAAAAAAAAAGTTCTTCGCAATCTTCAGCCCACCACCACCTTTTTTTAATTGGTATGAAAAATAAAATAAAATTTTAAATTGGTCACATTTTGATCATGGGTATAATTTTTTTGTTAATTAATGGATTACTGGATAAAATCTGTAGAGACTCTGAGAGCCCGTTTGTTTTCAATTTTGATTTTGCTAAAAAGCTAAAATCAAGGTCAACAATTAATTTTAACCACACATTTTATAGTCCCACAAATTTTCAACCACACATTTCAATAACTGTTACTAAAAAATCTGATTTTAATCAAACACATTCTAAATGTCATTTTGGTGAACAAAATTAAAAGTTTTGAGACTTAATGACACACTTTTTATTATTTTAAGTGTAAATCTGTAAAAAAAATAAAAAATTTTAGGACTTATTTGTATTTTTGAAAAAATTTATGAGTTATTTTTAATTTATTTAAGTTAGGCGTAAAATTGTCAAAAAGGTTCGGAGTCATATGTGTTAGGATTAGAAGGTTATGATACTTTTCAATACTTTCTGAAAGATTAGAGACTTTTACTGCAAATTTTTCTTTACAAAAGTCAGGGACCATTTGTGCAAATAAGTCCTTTTTAAATAAAAAAAATTTCACCGTCAAATTTCACGGTTATTTGGATGGAAATTGATGAAAAGGACCATTGTCGTCAAAAATATTTGAAATAGGGGCTAAACTATAAAAAAATGAAACAATAGGTCCTCAACCCGCAGTAAGTGCAAAAGTCAGAGACCATTTGTGCAAATAAGCCAATGATTTATAGTTCATACGTCACCCTCGGGTCACGGGAATCAGAGGAAATCAAAGTCCATAAAAACAGCTGAGAACCCGTCAGTGAGTGACTGACACGTTTCAGTAAATACACGTGTACCCCTCTTTTAATAGCTTAATTACCGACACGTGGAACGGAATTAACTGTTCAAATCAAATTGACCGGACATGGCCCCACAATAAAACTGTGAATAATGTATGACTTCAGATTTTAATTGCAGCTAAGATCATTAATTTTTATTTATTATAATACTTATGTTTTTTTTTTTCTGTCTAATTTTTATCTTCAAATTATATTAATTAACACATTTCATCTTAATGATAGTTTCTCTCAAGATATTTTGTTTGTATACTCTAAAATTAGAACAAATTATTTTGTCTTACTTTTGTATTTAATATTTTTTTTAAAAATATGATTGACAAATAAATTATTTTATATTATTCCAATAGAATTTTTTTACGAAAATCGATGTAAATTATGCTAATTAATGAGATGTTGATGAGAAAAATGCGATAAAAAAGTTGAGAACATGAGTGCTACAATAAACAAATTAATATTAAAAACGTTAAATACAATTAAAATATAATGTAATAAATAAAAAATTTGGCTTGAATATAATTACTCCATCTCTTATAATATAGAGGGTATTTTGATAATGTTTTAAGTAACTTAAAAAATATTTGTTTTTTTTAATGTTGATACTTAAATCATTTATGTAAATCCTTTTTTCATTATTTCATTACAATTCATTACTATGTTTATTAAAACATTCAATACAACTATATATTTATTATGTACAATAAACTATGTTAGTATAAAGATATTTCTCTTTCTTACGACTTGTTTTATCAATAACAATATTTTAAAAATTATAAAACATGATTAAGCGTAAAGACTGAGGTTCAAATTTTTTGGGTTTGGACGAAACGTGACGCATCACGCTGACTTTTTTAGAACACTAACCAAAATCTTATTATTCTCAAAAATTAGTACGTACATGGCCTCTTTTGCTATTTCTGCCCCAGTTAATTTTGACTGGATTTATTGTATATTCATTATTAATTGAGCCATTTTTTATTTGGCGATTATCATTAATCAAATTTCTATATTTGGATTTCAAATAATAATAATAATAATAATATTGGTCAATGGCCATGTTTTGTCAAGCTTGTATATCTTGACCAATGACTGTCAAACTTTATGAAAGAAAAATGTTATTTTAGAAGTACATTTTGACTATCATAGTCAATTAAGATAACTTATTTTATTGGAAGTTCATCACATTTGCCACGTTTTGTCAAGCTTGTATATGATGTTCATGAATAATTAAAGTACGACTTAAAAATAATTAAAGT
This sequence comes from Forsythia viridissima, assembly GCA_030279155.1. Classification (NCBI taxonomy): domain Eukaryota; kingdom Viridiplantae; phylum Streptophyta; class Magnoliopsida; order Lamiales; family Oleaceae; genus Forsythia; species Forsythia viridissima. The sequence continues at coordinate 690,934 of CM059041.1, read as the reverse complement.
CAACCTTATTAATAACAAAATAATTAAAGTACAACTTAAAACGAAAGCCCGGCCTAATCTCTAGTTAATGAATAACAAGGACAACAAATTTATCCCGTCCTAAAACAGAGATCAAACGTGATTAGTGAAAGAAGTTACTATATTTCATGCAATTTAATCATACTAATCACTATCATACGCGGATCGTGTAGAATCTCTATGACTCATTATCGCTTCATATATTCACTGCTAGATGATATTAAAGTAGAAAAGAAAAAAAAAATGAAATGACAGCCTGTTATCTATAAATTTCCACCTCCCAGTAGAGCATTTGAAACCAAAGGAACTTTCAAATTCCAAAAGAAAAAGAGGGTTCTAAACAATGGATGGCAAAAAGAGAGAGCTACATTTTGTATTCATGAATTATGATCCTGAATATGAGCGCCTTCGATCTAACAGGTCAGTTTTTCTTGAGAACATACATTTGATCGTGTACTCTCGTTAACATGATTTCAAAGTAATTTTTTTACTAACAAAACTCCCTATTTTTGAAAGTATAGAAAAGGTCGAAACATGAGGATCCGGTCGAGGTTCCCAAGTATATACAAACTAACTGAGATCTCTCTGTGTACAGAACAAAAAGAGGAGAAAATGAGCTTGATTTGTACTTAAGTAGGAAACATGATGAGCTATTGACAAAGAATCTCCAACCAGGAAGCTACAAGAAAACCCTCTCATTGGTTATTGTAGACGGGTTTGCAGTAGAAATCACCAATGAACAGGTCATCTTTCTTAATAAATTTATATATGATTCAATCTCAGTGTGTGTGTGAGTGTGAGTGTTTCTTTATTTTTTCTGAAGAACCCATCTGGTTGTAAAGATGCTTTCGTCAAGATGTTCATTCAAGAATGCCATTTTTTTTTTTCTTTTTTCCACGACTACCAGGCTGATGTGCTTAGAGCTTCAGAAGAGGTCAGAATTGTGGAGAAAAATCAAGAGCTTGCTTAGTGAGCTTGCGAGAAGGCCATTTACGCCAGTTTTTAGCCGTCATGGAAAGTCTTATTTATTCGTAGTTCGGTCGATAGCTTATATAAGTACTGGTTTACTGCCAAAAACATAGTTTTAGGCAGGGCTTTTTTAATATCAGTGCAAGTAAATGCTGGTAAAATGGTTTCCCTCATATTGGATTATTAAGGCATTGCAATGTTAAAACAATATTCTCTATCTTTGGTATGTATGAATATCAGAAGACTCCATGGAAAGTCGTGTTGAAAGAGGTTTTAACTATGAAATTAGGGTTCTTGTTGTTTCTATGAAATTCTGCGTAAAAAACCTCAAATTAAAGGTAAACTAGTCCTCGGATCATGTTTGCTTCACGACAAGAAAATATGACATCAACGACGGAAAAATTCATCTTAGAATTCTTATCATGCCTGACTACTTAACACGAGGATCCAGTACTGCGATGGATGCAAAACCAAACGTCGTTAAAGGGTATCAACAAAAAATTTTGTACAAGCCCAGAAGATACTAAAAATGATGGTAAGCAAGCTTGTAATTTGAAGTATAAAAAGTTTCTAGCATGTTTATTAGAAATGATAGGATAATACTCGATAATATTGAAAAACAAAAAGAATTTAAAATTTTGTTTATTATAATATTGCTTACCATACACTTCGTGTTACATCCTGGATTTCTTTTTTATCGTGTCATCTCCCTCATATACCATATAACTTACGGTAGAGACGATCATATAAAAAGATGTTGAAGCAACCCCAAGTCCAATTCAAACGGAATTCTATCAGTACTTTGGTTACACGAAAAATATCCCCTTCTATTAGTTCTCCGACTTTACAATTATTAGAATCGTTTGCTGATTCAAGTATCAAAGTGTCATCAATATCATTCCTACCCCGTTTATATTCGTCCTTCCTGGAGTACTTATTGTATATCAGCAAAGACCTCTCAACGAAGAGCTTGTTTGACAAAGCTTAAAAACCAAAATGGGTTTTTTTCAGCTGTAATTTTTGACTTTTCAACCCACTTTTAACATGAAAAGTCAACAATTTCAACTCAAATAAACCAATATTGGTCAAATAAACCAAAAATTGGTTTATAAACTAGTTTACAATCTTTGTCAAACGGGCCCGAAATGGACTTAATTTGTGGGATATTTCCTTGTGGTCCAGTCTCACTCTCATCTCGATTACCAAAACAAAGACTGTGAATAATTAAACAAAGGCAGATTCCTTGTGTTTCAGATGATGCGATACATTTCATAGGCGTGTGAGCAGTCCAGTTTTTATCTAGTTAAGGTTATAAAGAAGCTACACAAAGTGACTCCTACTGGCTACTGCTTCCATTTTTCAACAAATTTTGAATCAAAGGCTGACATTGTGGGGGTCCTGTACTTTTCTTTTCCCATTTTCCCACATGCAATAATGCAATATTTGTTGAAAAATAAAAAGAAAATAATATTATTTAGATATTTTTTTATCTAGTCTACAAATATTTTAAACTCTATATATATGGATCCATCGTTAGAGCATCTCTAATGTACTATGTTTATTGTTTATTAAACGTGTTACATAAGCAATGATAAACGGAGTTATAAAATAACATCTCCAATGCATGCTGACGAAGAGTCTGCAAATTTAGACAAACTTCTAAATGGAGTGACTCGGCAAATTTAAATCCAACTCAGTATTTTATTTATTAAAAAAAATTCAGACAAGGAAAATTTAAAAAAAATTAATACCACATAAGCGGTAATACTAGTTTTAGACGGAACTTATTGGAGATGAATTTTTAATTTGATTGTCTATTCAATAGACGTAGTGCTATATAGACTGAAAGTCCGTCTATTTTACATGCCACGTAGACTTCAATAGACAATGTATTGGAGATGCTCTTATAATGAAATACACAATTTCTTTCTATTCTTTTCTACTTTTTTCTCTAGTTTATAACACATTATTAGCACGACGTTCTAATTAATTAAGTAAATTAACGTGATTTTTTTCAATTGGAAATCCAATATATGATGATTTCCAATACATTTGAATAAAGGTCGGTGGAAACTTAGTTGGAAATCCAATATACGATGATTTTCGGGCGATCAATTATGAAAAACCAGCATCATGAGTGGTATCCCAATTTCAATGTCAAAAGTTCAATTTTGACTTAACCATCTATCATCAATCTTAGAGTTTCATGAGTGTACAGCTTGAGCAAATTAATTTTCACGGATTTTCGAATTTTTCTAGATTGCAACAGAATTTTTCATGTTCGTATGTTTAGATTTGAGATATGTCAAATCTAAAATCAAGTAACTTTACTCTTACAAATCTTTTAATTAATTATATATGATTTGTAAATTTTTTATTTTAGATCGATTAAATCTTTTGTTTTAACAAATTAAATGCTTTTGAAAAAGTAAAACTTTATATGAATAATATTTAATAAAATTATGTTGATATTCTTGAAGAAACATAACACAACTACATACATATTCAAAAAGAATATTATTTTTTTATTCTTGAAAAAATCAAAATTTTATATAAATCAATACTTTAGAAGAATATTATTATGTTAATTTTGAATATTAACTTTATACAAGTCTAAAAGCATCTTCAATGTACTCCGTCTATTGTAGTTTACGTGACTGGTAAAATAGATGTATTTTCAGTTCATGTGGCACTACGTCTATTGAATAGACGGTAAAATTATAAATTCATCTCCAATATGTTCCGTCTAAAACTAATATTACTCCTTATGTGACATAATTTTTTTAAAATTGTTTGGTCTTCAATTTCTATTTCTCTCGTCTAACTTTTTTTAATAAAATGCTGAGTTGGATTTCAATTTGTTGAATCACTCTATCTAGAAGTCTGTCTAAATTTAGACGATGTCTATTTTTTGGTATGTCACATCAGCTAGACGGAGTTCTCGTCAGTGTGCATTGGAGAATATTTTTTTATAACTCCTTCTATCTCATGTCTAAAAAGCAACAGACATAATGCATTGGAGATATTCTAAGTCTGATAGATATGTTGATGCTCATGAAGAAACACAACATTATATTAATATTCTAGAAAAAATATAACATGTCCCTAGATAGCGTGGCATTACAAATTGGGTAAATTACACTCACAGTCCTTATTCTTTCAGCTTTGTAACAATATCATCTATATTCAATTTTATTTGCAGATATACTTCACATTTTTTCATTATTTCGCACAAATTATCTCCAAATGATCTTTTTGATGATTTTACCCCTAACTTACATAATATAATTGCAATTGATTCCTTAACTTTTTCAAAAGTGTAAAATAATCTCCTTACATTATATTATTTAAAACAAAACAAAACAAAAAAAATCTGTGACCAAATCGAGGGGATTTCCCCCTGATTTCTGACCCAAATGATGCCACTGATGAAAATGGCAGCAAATGGATTCCATATGTTAAATTTTTCATCTCTTATCGTATTTCTTTACCCGTCATTGCTCACTTTGAAGATCCTTCATTGCATTATATTGTTCCTTATATGACTGCAAGAATTTTCCAATCTAAATCCACATATAACTTCTCCGTTTCTCCCAAGTTTCGATACTGGACTAGACTTCGTTTTTACCAATCTTCTTACAAAAACTTTGATATTTCCAACTCTTTTTTCTCAGTAATTGCTGGGGTTTCACTTTTCTTAACAATTTTAGTGCATTCATCAATGCTCAAGCAGACAAGCACGTACACAAGCTTATATAGTTAGAGAATGCAGTCTTTGTATGGTATTGTTGTGCTTTTAAGAGAATCAACTTTTGTTGTGCTGTAAAAAAAATCAGATAAGTATTTGTTAAATTCTTGTTTCATAATTGTTGTATATTTCAAAATCAGTATTTAAGTGTTTGGTAAACAAAAGTGATTTATTGTTGTGACTGTATAAAATTACTAAAATGGACATTGATTATAATAATATTATTTTGTATTATTATTATTATTATTATTATCATGAGTAGTATTGTAAAATTTATTTTCACTTTTATAACAATATGTAATATTATCAGATTTTTTTTCAAGATAATGCATTTATCATAATTATGTTAAAATAAAAATAATATACATCTATTAAATTTCAAAATTTATAAAAATTAAGAAATAAAAGTATAGTAATATTGTATAAAAATCAATTAAATATAAATTTAAATTATTTGTGGAGATACATTATAATTAGAATATTAATAATTATGTGACATAAAAGGAATTACTTTAATTAATTAAACTTAAAATTAATATTTTAATAATAGATATATAGAAAAGCTAAAAGCAGAATCTGCAATTTTGCTACATCTCAAAATCTGCTGTTAGAAGGTACAAATTCTTTTATAATCAATTTTTAAGAATTTATCGAACACCTAAAACAAGTTCTGATTGTTTGACAATCAGAAGTTGGGCTCCAAAATCCATCCGAAACGAACCCCCAATATGATACTAATAAATTTCGATAACCTCAATCTCACCTTCACACATTCATCCACATACGATGATTCTAGCATGCCCCAATCTGATGCCATTGCCACTTAAACTTGAGACGAAGTCACATCAGAAACACAAAAGTCACTTATTTTCCTAACATACCAGCAGGAAATTCTTCGTATAAATATTTCAAGAAAATAGTTAATATTCATAAAATTTAAACTAGAGCAGGAGGTTTACGTTTCAAAAGCATCGAAAAAGGCCATTTCTAGGATCTTTGGTCACTTTTTTATATGTCGATATACTCGACACCATCGGAACTCCATATTCTATGGCTTGTTTCACCGGATCCACAAACAGTAATGGCGATTTCGAGGTTCAAAGATGACTGCTAAATTGGGGGAGAAATCCGGTGACTTTGGGTCCAAAATCAGAGGAGAATCTCCTCTGTTGGGTCATGGGCGGGGCGGGGAAGAAGATATTTTTTTAATTATATTTAAATAATAGAATGTAAAGAGAATATTTTACACTTTTGAAAACGTTAATGACCCCAATTATAATTTTTTAATTATGTTTTTTTTTATTTTTTGATTATTTTAACTTATTTAAGTTATGGAAAAAATGTCAAAAAGATTATTTGGGGACTATCTGTGCAAATTAATGATATGATGTGGACGATATCTGCTAATAAAATTGAATGATGATGATATTGTTGCAAAACTGAAAGAATTGAGACTGTGAGTGTAATTTACCCTTACAAATTTAATATTCAAGAAGAATATTGAGTTATCGATGTTATTGAAGAAAATTGTGCCATTGTTCTTGAAGAATTATCTATTACTAAGAATCAATATTGTATAATTATTTTGAAAGAAACACAACTTTGCAAATATCAATATTCTATTAGAATATTACTTGCTCTCGAAAAGCATAACTGTATAAAATATAACATCTATTATCTATTGTTGTTTCTGAAGTAACATAACATTATATTAATATTCGAGTAGAATATTAATTGGTCCCGAATAACGTACTTTTATAAGATCTAATATTTTGTAGGAATATTATGACACAAGACAATACGAACTAGAAGTTGGACATATAATTTATTTGTAAGTTATACAATTTGACTGATGTATTTACTGACCAAAGAGATTAAACCAAGTCTCATATACTAACTATAAATATTTCAATTCATATTGACGTCCTTGAATGACATTCTATTAACATTATATCTGGCAAATTAATGACACGCATGAAGCGTGGTGATATTTGATAAAACAAAAATCCTTAAATTTAAAATAAAGCCAATTGTAAATATGGTCCCATTGAGAGAGTGTATACTCTTTGAGAATATATGGACATAACTAATTGTAAAATCTTAGAAGAGGTTGAGGTACCTGAAATATTGAAATTGAAAAGATCTTAATAAGTTATGTCGTTATGAGAAATAAATAGAATAAAAAAGAAATAGTTAATGGACAACACTTTTGTACATAATGTAGAGCTTCACATTATGAAAAATAGCGAAGATATTAAAAGAAATCTGTCAAATGATTAATTGACCAAATAACAGGATGCAGTCCAAGTAAATTGAACTTCCTAGAAAAATTTGAAGTTTCTAAACCTAGGTCAGGCTGAACACTTAAATGTGTATACTTATGCGAAAAGGAAATGAGAAAACTGAATGCATGACTTTTAACATTATAAATTTTGCAAAGACTTAGGTAAAACAATCACAAGTCGATATCTTGTTAGATTGTCAATGCATGACTCTTAATATGAATATAATGAGTATTTTATAATCAACTCACCTGACATAACTAATAATACTATGTGTATAAATCTCTAGAGAATTTAATATGCCTGAAGCATTTAGTTTAAGTTTTCGAGAAACTCAATCGATCAAAGTACATATCTCAAGTGATATTATCATAAGGGGAGTAAATACGCATTGTGCTCTTTTTTCCTTGACCAAAATTTTGTCCCATTGGATTTTCATGGCAAAGTTTTTAATGAGGAAATTTTCTGGTTGACTGTAGTCAGCATGATGGTCTGATGCAATTATATTAAAAATATATATCGTGATGTTGTTCTCTTCATGGGTCTTGTATACAATTTGTAACATACGATAATATAATTATAGAGTTATGTTGAGGGTAAATATATTGTAGGTCATAGACATCTATAACTATAACATTTATAACATTTTTCATTAATATCTTTTTCATAAAGAATATGAAGATGATATTGCTTGGAGGTTATAACATTAAGTACATTTAACCAGAATTGTTTTATACAAGTTTTAAAAAAATTGGGACATTGAAGGCATTGACGGACAAGATATGGATAGCTAGATATAAAGAGTTTCATTGATTGAAATCGGGGGGAGTAGATGTACTTTTTTTTTTTTTTTTTTCAGGTTTTGTACCAATGAGTTTTCTTGACAAGGTTTTAACGTGGCAGTACTTAATTACTCTAAATTTTTTATAATTATTTTTTCCATTCGTTTTGTATTCTTGTCCCATTGAATTTTTACTAAATAACATTTTTAACCATATATATATATATAGTTATCAATATTGTTTTCTATAGTTTTATCAATTATTGTATTAACTGTCATCAAATGGGGAGTGTTGTAAAATATAGAAAACAATATTGATAACCATATATATATATATAACTGTCTCGTTAAAAACATTATTTGGTAAAAATTCAATGGGACAAGAATACAAAACGAATGAAAGAAATAATTTTAAAAAATTTAGAGTAATCAAGTATTGCCACGTTAAAACCTTGTCAAGAAAAATCATTGGTACAAAACCTGAACAAAGAAAAAAGAGTACATCTACTCCCCTTGATTTCAATCAATGAAACTCTTTATATCTAGCTATCTATATCTTGTCCGTCAATGTCTTCAATGCTCCAATCTTTTTAAAACTTGTATAAAACAATTCTGGTTAAATGTACTCAATATATATATATATATATATATATATATATATATATATATATATATATATATATATATATATATATATATATATATATTCAAGACTTACCGTGGAGATACCGCAGCTTAGTTCAGATTGATAGATATGGAATTTCTACAGTTAGGAGTCTATAGATTTTTTAAAACTTATTGTTTGGGATATAGCATCTCTTTATTTATTACTTTATTATTTATTCATTTGTTTGTTTGTTTTAGCCCTTCTGATTGGAGGTTAGATTTTATGCCCCTCTCCCATTTAGTTTCTATGAGTTATTTATATATGGTTGAGGTATCTGAACTCCCCTTCCATTATTTTCTAGTGGATGCATGACAACCACACTGGAGATGTGATGGTGTGTTTAATATATATAAAATAATAAAATACACAGTTTTTATCTATTCTCTACTATTATTTTCTCTAATTTATAATAATATTCTTTTTAACTACAATTTATTTTTCGTTAAACTGAAATTATAATTTATGTTGGTCAAATTGGTTAAACATTCTTTTATCTACACATTTCATAGGATCAACACCTTACTGCTCACTTATTATCTATATATTCTATAAAATTCACAACTTATAAGTACTTAAAAAGTAATTTTAGAACTGCTAAAAATGCACTCTATTTCCACATTATATATACTAATTAGAAACGCACGTGGTTTCGCAATAATTTTGTTAATTTTTAATATTTTCAAAAAATTTATTTTAATTGTTACAAAGTTAAAATGTTAAAGTAGCAATTATAATAAGATAAAAAAATACGGTTCTTGATAGCATATTGTATTGTATTGTTTGATATTGTAATGAATAATGTTGATATTTTATTCACATTAATAGAAGTATAATTGCAATTAGAGATGAGTTTTATATTGTGGTTATACCAACAGTAATTTGAACTCAGTCAATACATTTTAGTGATTTGAACTTTGATGATTGACGAACTATTGATATTAAATTTTGTGGAATTGATGCTATGAAAAATAAGAATTTGACAAACTTTTAATAATGATCAAATCCATATATTTTCAATTCAATCTTTATTTCAATAGAAGTTGAATGAAGTCTCGGCAATAGCAAAACTAACTATTCTTTAAATAATAAAAAGAGAAGCGACTAAGAAAATTAGAAAGAATGAAATGAATTACATTATCATGCTTAGCTAAAAATCAATTATGTTGCAATTCTCCTTTGGTTTTATTCGTTGTTGACATTAATGTATGATACCAAGAACTTCAGCACATAAAATGATTGGTAAACATCAAATACTCAATATTTCAGTCGTGTTTTGAAATTGCAATCGAGTGTTTTCTTGAACCCTCCTAAATCTACAAGGATATAATTATAGCAACAATGCTTATATAACGTTCTTCACAAAATGTCTTTTCTCCTATTTAGCAAACTTTGTGCGAGCTACTTCAATCAATAAAACTCCAATCAATATACATTCTATTTCTCCATGAACATAGTCCATTTTGATAGATACACATTATGATTATAGAAAACGAAAATGTATGAAGAGCATTTACTATTTATATGAAGGACACTTACAAATATTTTTAGGAACTAACATAAAAATGATAACTGATCACTTTTTGTCTACTTCGTGTCTCGAAAAATGAATTCGTAATTTGAATGCCTCTCATTGACAGTCAGTCTGAGAATCAAACATTTGTTATACATATGCGTGCTACATGAGGACTAAACAAGATAATAAAATGTACTGACATTTAAAGAAAAATAATAGAACTAGTAATTGTAATGAGAATGAAAGAAAATGTGTCTTATATAGAGGAGATTAGAAATTTCCTTAGTTTAAAATGAAGGTAATTAAATAATGATGAAGAAAATATAAATTGGGATATTTATTAATTTCAAATATGTTACTTTCACGTTAGTTATGTTGGTTAATCTTTAAACTGATAGAATTTTGTTCATTTTTCTCCCTCAGAATTCTATTTTGTTCGATTTAAAGCTGATTCTTGTATTTTTTTTTCTTTCTTTGGACACATGCTTCTACTGGTTTCAAACTAATGCCAATGAGTTTTAACCATTTCCAATTTCAACTGGCTTAGATTATAAAGGCATTTTTGCTACACTAAGCTTTAAGCTTGACTGAACAATACACAAATATTTTACATGTCATTGTTTTTTAATTCTATTCAATTATCTGAACATGTCATCCATCTCTTCTATACAATTCATACCACATTTCATAGTGAGCAACCAAACCATGTTGAACGGAAAAACTTTTTACATTTCTTTATTATATTTCATAGTGAAAAGACCGAACAATATCGAATGAAAAGTTCTATACATTTCTTTATAAAGTTTCATAAGTGACCAAATCGAACCATATCAAATAGAAGGGTCTATTAGCACACTGTGTAAGATTATGAAAAATATTATATCAAGTTGAAATAACCACTTACAAGTAGATCTCACCTTAGATTTCTTATGAGAACTAATTGCAAAATCTGAAACTTTTTGTTTATTCTTCAACAACTTTGAATTGTCACTTCTTTCATTTTTCTTTCGTTTGTAAAAATTTGAAGATAATGAGTTTTGTGTGTGTAATATCACTACAAGAAAAATGAGAATTAACAACGAATTTTTTAACGACCAAGTAAATATGGTCGTTACAAATATTTATCAACGACTAGAATAAATATTTAGTCGTAAATAGTGTATCACAAACAGTTGTATGTTGAGCGAGTTGGAGATAAGCTTTAACGACCACGTCATTAGTTGTAAATTTATTCTTTTCTACGACAAAGTTGAAGTTGGTCGTTGTATGTGTGGGGCCAAAACTTTCAAACCCGCCAAAACAGTCAACAACCAAAAGAATATATTTGACGACCAGATAATTAGTTGTAGTTAGATTAATTTAACGATAATTATATTTTAGTCGTTAAAGTGATAAAAACACATTACAACCAATAAATGTTTAGTCGCAAATAATGTGTCACAAACTATTGTATTTTGGGCTAGTTGGAGAAGAGTTGTAACGACCACGACATTAGTTGTAATATTTTTATATTGTACGACCAATGTAAAGCTGGTCGTTATGTGTGTGGCGCCAAAACCTTGAAACCTTCCAAAACAATTAATGACTAAAACAATATATTTGACGATCGAATAAATGGTTGTATTCAGAATAAATTAACGACCATCTTATTTCAGTTGTTGAAATTGATAAAAAACCTTACAATCAATATTAGATGGTCGTTAAAAGGAATATTTGACAACCATATTAGATAGTCGTTAAAAATATTATTCACGATCAATAAATTTGGTCATTAAAAACTATTTTTAACAACTAAATAACATGCTTGGTTGTTGACAATTAATCGTATACAATCAAATTTTGAGTTAGCTAGAAATATGTTGTAATGACCAAAGTATTAGTTGTTAATCCTATATTTCTTGTAGTGGCCAAAATGAGAATTAACAACTAATGTTTTGACAACCAAATAAATATGATCGTTACAAAATGTTTATCAACGACCAAAATAAATCTTTAGTCGTAATTAGTGAGTCACAAACAATTGTATATTAACAACCACGACATTAATTGTAAATGTTTTATGTTCTACGACCAAGTTAAAGTTGGTCGTTGTATGTGTGGCGCCAAAACAATCAACGACTAAATAATATATGTGACGACCGAATAATTGGTTGTAGTTAGAATAAATGAACGACCATCTTATTTTAGTCGTTAAAAGTGATAAAAAAATTACAACCAATACTTTTAGTCTTTAAAAGGAATATTTTTCAACCATATTAGATAGTCGTTAAAAAAATACTATTCACAACCAATAAATTTGGTTATTAAAAATTATTTTTAACAACTAAATAATATGCTTGGTTGTTGACAATAAATCATATACAATCGAATTTTGAGTTAGTTAAATAATGTGTATTTAGATTATACAATATAAGTGGGTGTTTATATTTATATTTATATATTTGGCAATTAAGTGTGTCTCAATTGTGTGCAAATCTATATATGGTCATTGTGTGTGTTTATATATATATAAACATATATATAAACACACGCATACATACATATATAAATACAAAATCTTTATATAATACCAAAATTTTGCAGCCCAAATTTAGCAAAATCATCAATCTATATAATAATTTCACAAATCTCCAATACCACAAAATCTTTCCATATTACATTTGGAAAACCTATGGAAAACCTAAGTTCACAAATCTCATTATTTTCCTTTACTCTAAAATAAGAAAAATTAACCTCATATTTTTCTCATACTCTTTAATTGTTGTGGACAGCCATTGGAGCTTGTATTCTCTGTTCAAATCATGTAAGAATTCTTGTATTAAATGATTACTTTTTTTTTCTCATATTTTTGTTTGCCTTTGTGATAGGCAGACTTGTAGAGCTGCTTTTATGTTAGTAAGTTGTATTTATTCTTTCTGTAGTGGTTAATATGAATTAATTTTTACTCTTTCATTCGTTTTGTTAGTTTTCTTTCATAGGTAAAGAAATGTCAATCGATAAGAGTTGGACATTGCAGACTAATAGGAGTTCAAGATCTTCGTTCTCAGTTGAAATCTGTGCAGACATTCTTAAATCGCATTCTTGAAGAGTTTCTTTGGCAGCCTATTCAACATGATGCGTCCCTGTCTAATGGTTCAAATGGTGATAATTAATGAATTTTTGACCTTTTTTTTATGACGGTGGTAATAGATATATATTTTTCTTCAATCGAGACAATAATCTGTAACTCTATATTTCTTGTTTTTATATTGAGAATACTAATAGTTGAACTAGGTGTAATCTTTGTTTAAGTCATTACATTTGATATTGATATATAATTGTAGTTGATATTGTGATATTTTAATTTATTGAAGGTCTATGAAAATTTTAGTTTTTGTTAATGCTATTTATTTTCTTTACTTATAATTATTTATAGTTGTGGATAAAATTTGCTTGTAGTTTGATGTGTATGGGTGAAAGTTATGGAGCCATGAATATTATTTTTGCCAAGAATATTTCTCGTTATTTTAATATTCAGTAATTAATATAGACTTTTTACAACCACTTCTTTTGTTGTTAAAAAGAAGGGCAACTAAATTCTTGTTGCTTCAATATTGTTCATTTATCAACCAAAATAATTAGTACAACGACAAACCAAGCAGTTGTTGAAACAAAAATCGATTTTTAATATTAAATATTAACGACCATTCTTTTTGTTGTTGAAATGAAAGACAACTAAACTTTGGTTGCTTTTATTGTAATTTAATGACAAAATAATTAATACAACAACAAATCAAGCCGTTGTTAAAATAAAAATCGATTGTCACTATTAAATATTAACGACCATTTATTTCGTTATTGAAATGGAAGGCAACTAAAAATTGGTTGATTTTATTGTATTTTAACAACAAAAATATTTGATACAACAACCAAACAAGTGGTAGGGAAATAAAAACCGGTTGTCACTATTAAATATTAACGACCATTTACTTTGTTGTTGAAATGAAAGGCAACTAAAATTTAGTTGCTTTTATTATATTTTAACGACAAAAATCTTTGATACAACAACCAAATAAGTGGTAGGGATAAAAAGAATCGGTTGTCAATATAAACTTTTTACGACCAGTTATTTAGTTGTTGAAACATTACATTTAACGACCAAACTTTTTTTAGTCGTTGAATACATTCGCCAACACCTCTTTGCCAACCAACGAACGACCAACTGATTTTGGTTGTTGAATGTAATCAACAACCAAAAATGTATATTTTACGACCATTTTTATGGTGATTGAATGTGATATTTCTTGTAGTGTATGTTGTGAAAAGGAAAAGACAAAATGAGATAATTTTGAGAGAAACTTTCTAATTCTAACTTGTAAAATTTACATATAAAATATAAAAAGTTGATGGCAAAGTAAAGAGTATGAGTCGACCATCACAAAGCTTTTCTAAAGAAAAAATGATAAATTTTGATGTCAATATTGACAAATAAAATGTCTTTTAACTTCTCAATTCATAAATCGCCATTTTTATGATCCTAAATACATATTTTGGAATTAGATAATTATTATATGACTCTTTGTATTCTGCAGTTAAAAAAAATTGAAAATAAGTTGCCCAAAGGTCTCAAACAATCCCTTATTTTGTTCAATAATGATAGGAGATGAAAATTTTTGAATTTTTGAATTTAATATGGGAGGGTAAAATAGTCCAAAGATGTAATATGAGAGGGTAAAATAGTCCAAAATTATTTCCCCATTTTAGGGCATTTTAAGCAATATTGGATAATATTTGCTTCTGAATTATTTGTTAAAGTCAGAGATTAATAATAATGTTAATATGGGAGGTAAAGTAGTTTAAAATTATTTCTCTCTTTCAGTGTTTTTTAAGCAACGTCAGATGATATTTGCTTCTGAATTATTTGTCAAAGTCAGAGATTAATAATTGTAGAATGGGAAAAGTTTTTAAATTTTTTAATTTAATATGGGAGGGTAAAATAGTCCAAAGATGTAATATGAGAGGGTAAAATAATCTAAAATAATTTATCTTTTTATGGCCTTCTAGAAGTAGTATAGATAATATATGCCTGAAATATCTAGTCGATGTTGTCAAAATTCACTTACAAATTGTACTATGCCCAGAGAATGCCCAATGGTTACGCTAATCATGTTGATTTTTATCAAGGGAAAATTTAGAGTTGATCATTGATCATGCACTCATGGGCTCCGAAGTCATATAGCCAAAATTTAAAGTCATATTTCAGTGCTAAAAGACCAATGTGCCCCTATAGTAGCAAAAAGTGCTAATTCAAATACGATATTATTTTATTATGATGCTGTTTTATTAATATATTATTTTATATGATATTGTTTTATTAAGATGTTATTTTATTATGTTATTGTTTTATGATAAATGCTTGATACTGTTTTACATTTAATATTGTACACTAGTTTTCATTACATTAGAGTATGTGCGGCCATGTTTATTTTAAATTCATTTTTTCCAAGACGCGTTTTCAATCACATATTTCATGAGACTTACAAATTTTATGAACTTTTCAACCATATATTTCACCAATTTTTTTTTTTCAAAATCTTAAAAAAATAAATAAATAAAACTATTTATAAACTCCACTAAATAAATACACATTCAAAATTAAATGTTTTATGGTTGAAGTAATGATATTGTTTCAAAATTCTTCGTTAGTAGTACAACATCATTGATACTATTTTCATTCAAAATACTTGATACTATTTCAATATATGATACTGTTATTTTATTGGGTTGTAGTTTGTGTATGCGATAACTGTTTTATTAAGATACTGTTATGTATGATACTGATATATTAAGATATTTTTATTAAGATAATATTTTATGAATACACTGTTTTATTAATATACTATGCTACGGTTTTCTGTTAAAATATAACATTTGTGTTCACCTAAGTATGTGTTTGATAATAATGTGCTTCTGATATTGATACTTTTGCTTAACTTGTTGCTATCTTTAACTATATGATATTATGGGATCCGATCTGCTGCCCACGAGTGGGCAGCTTATTCGGCCCACGTGCTGACGTGGCAGCACGTGGGCCGTAGATGATAAAAGCAACTTTTATCATCTACGGCCCACGTGCTGCCACGTCAGCACGTGGGCCGAATAAGCTGCCCACTCGTGGGCAGCAGATCATGGCCAATGATATTATTATCTATGATACTTTTATTATGATATTGATATAAATGTATTTTTGATACTATTTTATTAAGATAATTTTATTATGATACTGTTATTTTGTTGGATTGAAATTTTTTATTTTAAGTGTATGTAATATTGTCATTGTTTATAAAAATACTGGTACAAATGTGCTTGTTATATTAATATAACAATGTGATTCTGATACTAAAATATTAAGATATTATATGTGATATTGTTATATTAAGATGCTGAAATACTGTTCTTAATAAGATACTGTTTGTCATGCTATATTGTGAGATACTATTCTTAATAAAATATTGTTTGTGATATTGTTTTATTAAGATACTGTGTTCTATGATACAGTATCAAATAACACACATGAATGTGTGACAGTAACATCCTGAAACACATAAAAATATTGATGTATGTGAAACAAATGTTATTTTCTTTTATTCGACTGCAAAATGATTACAAAACAATTGTGTTCCTATATATCAAAAAATCAATATCTCCAACAAATACAACATAATTGAAGAAAAATAAGAGAAATTATTCATAAAAATTGAATCTACCTACAAAATAATATTCAAGAAGCAATTGTTTCAAAAAAGTTTCAATCCAGAGACTATCGAATACTTATCAAAATCACGGTCATTATCTGATAACAATAACAGGTTGTTAAAGTTTAAAATTTTATCTTTTACATGATTGAGAAGATGAAGAACAATAAAAAACTGTAAATCTATTATTATCATTCACGAAAGCATTGAGAAATGTTTGAGTGGCCGGCGGCGAGTCTCAAAACATCGACTACGAAGTGCAATAGTCAGCGGGAAGCACGGGAGAAGATGGTAGTCACGTGCGTTGCTGTGTTGAAGTTTAAATGGATCAATATAGTTCACATGAGCAATTATGAAATTAATTGAAAAATGTTCAAGTAGTATGACTTAATGACAATTTTTAAAAGTGTTTTGAGCTTTAAAAGTTTTTCGAGTTACTACTGAACTTACCGACATGTTATCCCATTTGTCACCCCGTCGCTCACTATTTTAAAAGTTAACAAACTTGATGATGTGATAGACGGACTGACGGATGTGATTACATTTTGGTAATTCATCAAGCCCTTCACTTTTAAAGTTGAGTGACAATTAAGAGACATTTGAGAAAGTTCATTAATAACTCGATTTTTTTATTAAAAAATTCAATGATAATTGAGAAACATTTGAGAAAGTTTACCATGAATTGAAATATTTAGTCTTGCCTATTCTATAACATAACTTCTCCTTGACAATTTTCTGTTTAAATTCAGAGCGTGCATTCGAGAGATCGTTTCTTATTTTGTTCGTAAGCAAGTTATAAAGCACAAGCTTCTCACAATGTTCCAAATATAGGGAAAATATGTCACGCGTTCCGTCTAGGTATAGTCTAACTTCAGCAAGGCTCGTCACAAATGGTGCCAAGTCTTTGCCATCAATGAGAAACACTATTATTTCATTGTTCGCTAATGAAAAATAGTACTTTAACATGAAAATTAGAAAAATTACTCAACCCACCTGAATCGACTAGGACTTAGCCTTCACATGTTTGGCATATCAAACTCGTACATCATGTTTGTACCCTTTGACTATAATCTCAAAACCGCAACCCACTTGACATCTCTAGAATCCACGGGCACATACGACTTCACCGCATTATTGCTGCGAAAATGGTGCACATCAGAGGTCCACTAATATTAATATTCATTCAGACAATAGAATCAAATGACGCGTAATTTGAAGATTCTTTGGATTATTAAAAGCTATTGACTTGTATTTTCTTCACTTACACAATCATGAATATCAATAACACGACATATTTGGAGTTTGAATTGGTCAGCACATGAACCTTCCAATGAAAACCTGTGGGCTTGTTTGTTTCATGCATAAATAGACTTTTGTTTTTTTGTATGCTTCAAAGGATATCTAATACCACTTGTGACAAGTGATGCTCATACAGTTAAGGGCGAACACTAGATAGTTCGGTTCAAGTATAGTAAGAATTGCACCAACTTGATTCCCATTGAGAATAGTGAAAATGAAACCATTGGTTGTATGGGAAAAAAATAAATTGGACAAGACTAGAATCCAATCCGATTTTTTTTTTTATATTTCAAAAATAAATTGTAAATTGTAAAGTATTGCGATTATTTATTTATTTATTTCACTTTCACGCTTTCTACTTTAAATGATAACTATCGATTATTTTGAATACATGTTAAGTCAAATCAATTATGATTTAAGTGAGAGGTTAATTTAAAAAAATTAAAATCGATTCAAATTTTAGTTCTATAGCTAAAATCGAACCCAAAACTGTTTGATTTTTGATTTTAAGACACAACCGAACCGACTTTAAAGTGTCACTTGATTAAGAGATTAATTTGAAGAAGCCTTCTTAAAGGGACACAAATCTCATATCTTCTTCGATTCTTCATTTCTCCGTTCTGCCTTCACCATGCACAATAATCACTTCACAAAATATAAACGGTTGAGTTTTAACATACACTTGTGTGACTATACCAGAGAGATTAGAGAATATGATTTAAGTATTGTACAGTCAATACGATTTGTTTAGTACCGCACACAAATATAACGTGATCATGTCATGTATCCCTCGATAATAGGTGCTCAAAACTTTTAAGATTTAGAAAGTTATATGTATAAACATGTTTGATATAATGAACTAGGTAGAACATTATAGTCGACAAGAGTATATCATTTTCTTTACTTATCCCCTTGAGCTATCGAGTCCACTTACTAAATATGCAATTCATATACTCCATTCGTCCCATAAAGATATATTTACTTCTATTTTCACTTAAGAAAATTTAATTAATATAGTTAAAATAGTAAAATTTACTTACATTTTTTTTAAACATACCTTTACATTAATATCATGGTAGTTTAAATTTGTTGATAACACGTTACATTAAATAGGGCATATTAATCAACCATCCTCTTAAAAAAAAACTTTTTATAATTTGAGACAGATAAATAAAAAATATAAATCTATTTTTATGGACCTTTAAAAACCTGTTACTCCCACACATTCTCACTCCAACTGTGTCCACAATCGTTAGAGAGGCAGCGAAGGGGAGAGGTTTTGGTGATTTGAATTGGTCAGCATTTGAAAACTCGGTTTCTCAGTCAAACTTTCAACTCACCCACTCTTTTTCCATATCGCTTTATGTTCCCAATCAATCCTAAAAGGTATATTAAATACAGATGCATCATTTTCTATCTATTTCATAAGCTTCAAATCTATTTGCTTATATACATCACCCTTTCCCTTATATATGTATATATATCCCTTCATAATCATTCTAGCTATTTCAAGTTCCGGGTTGGTTTCATTTGTTCTCATAGTCTCTTGTTGAAAAATTTGAAGCTGCAAGTGTTTAACGGTTTCCACGTAAGCCATTAAAACCAAGCTCCATAAAATAAGACCAATCTCAGACGAAGAGGACAAGGTGGTGGGACATCGTCCTAGGT
The DNA here is from genome assembly GCA_030279155.1 of Forsythia viridissima. Lineage (NCBI taxonomy): Eukaryota > Viridiplantae > Streptophyta > Magnoliopsida > Lamiales > Oleaceae > Forsythia > Forsythia viridissima. The sequence goes on along the minus strand of CM059041.1, from coordinate 671,255 downwards.
TGTAGAAAAGGTTAAGGAGGGCATTTCACAAACTTCTGACGTTTCTGCAGTTGAAATGAACTAGCATTTCCAACAAGTCGACTCGTTTTTACTATACAATCACAGCCATCAAGTAAAAGAAATGGAGAGTACTTTCACCTCGGCATACATGGCACTGATCAACGAACTGTCTCGAGGAATGGACCACGCTAAACAGCTTCGATTTCATTTGTACTCGACATCTCCTTGTGAAGCTCGGGACTTTCTTCTGCAGAGGATATTGTCTTCTTATGAAAAGTCTCTATTGATTCTCAAGTCTAGTGGAACTGCAGGTCAAGTCGAAGAAACAGCACCACTGTTTTACACGCCAGAGTCTTCAGTATCTGTTGATGGAAGTCCTCGCAGTGAGGATTTGAACAAGAATTTCAAGAATCGGGAACATCAAGATACACCAAAGAAAAGGTAAATTTACTTAAGCAGACACTTACTGCACTTAACATTTCGTGGCAATTAGTTAGAGAATTTTCGTCTGACTTTTTCTACCAAATCTGTTGATTGACTGGTTTTGCAGAAAACAGTTGCATACATGGACAGAAATAGTGAGAGTCAACTCAGAAAATGGGCTCGAAGGACCTACTGATGACGGGTATAATTGGAGGAAATATGGGCAGAAGGACATTCTGGGAGCTAAATATCCCAGGTATTAATATTCTCCCTAATACACCACGGTGTGCCAAACGCACACTTATTCCACCAAAGCCACTCCATAACTAGTTAAACATGTCTGTCCACACAAAGAACAAAATTACCGAGGGAATGTAAACAAATCTTTAACGAGTATATTTATATTTGCAGAAGCTACTACAGATGTACGTACCGTCGTCTTCAAAACTGTTGGGCAACAAAGCAAGTGCAGAGATCTGATGATGATCCTACAACATTTGAGATCACATACAAAGGAATGCACACGTGTAACCATTCTGCTAATGCAGTTCCACAGCCAGCATCACCTGAAAAACAAGAATTGAGACATAACCCTCAAAATCATCAACCACAACAAGAGAACCAGATGCTCTTAAACTTCCAAGCAAATAATATAGTTGACACCGTGGACTTGGAGAAAACAGAAAGGCCGTCTCTCTTCTCGTTTCCCTCAACATATGCATGCTTAGAAGGAGAAAATCATATGTTCCCATTCTCTACACTTGCTGATGACAATCACTTCGGCCCCTATTCTCAATTCATATCAGAATCAAATTACTTACCCTACCAGAGGAACAGTTTTGAGGGCGCTCATAATTTTCAATACTCAGAATCTGATATTGCTGCGATAATATCAGCCAACACTTCGACAACCAATTCTCCAATTGGAAGCATGGAGTTCCCAGTTGATCCTCTAGATTTGGATCCAAATTTTCAATTCAACACCTCAAGAATTTGTATATAATCCTAAATTTGACGTCTCAGAAGTGGACAATAAATAGAAGATGACACAATTATGCACCACAGTATTTGATCCTTGTCGCATTTAAAAAAAAAAAAAAATACAAAACAGTCATTCTTTTAAAATATCATCTACAGTCTCAAAATGCTTGCCGAAAAAGTTAGCAAGTAAAATTATATTTATAATAAATTCTGCAGCCTAATTTTCATATACAGTTGTTCAGTTGAGTTTCTTGATAATTAACTAATAAAATTTAGCATAACCTAGTGTGGAAGGTTAGCAATTCAAATTAGGGGCTAATATAGATGAAAAAACCTGAGCAGCTTCACAACTAATTCACAAGAACAGAGCAATAGAATTTAACTGTTCATATGGAATGAAGAATCTTTACAATCAAGGTTAGAGCAAGTTTGGCTAATCTCATAAAGTTTACCCATAAAAAACTATAAGTTCAATTAAGTAAGTTACTTATTTTGACGGGAAAGAGTTACTTTTATAAAAAGCAAATTTTTTGTCTTAATTAAGAAAACGAAAGTAGACCTAACATGTTTGGAAAAACTTTAACTTATATTTAAGCTTAGCCAAACATACTCTCACAATTTTTTGCATTTCATAAGTACAACAAACCATTCAAAAAATTTAAACAGATGGTGCAAGAAAGAGTGCTATAAACAGGAAGCCTAGAAATATATAGACACAGAGATCTCCTGCAAATGTACAAAATCAATCTGGCGCAATCTATAAAGCCTTAAATATTTATGATGTAATGCATCACAATAAACTCAGTACAACTAATCTTGGCTCAACTCAGAATACGGCATCGGGAGATCGATTGTAGCATCTAGAGAGAGAGAGAGATTGAGAGAGCACGGACTTTATAAAACTAATAACAATTGATCCAATACCAAAATAACAAAATAACTGGAAATTGTAATTTAATTCTATATAAGAAAATTATAGTACTAATAACTGAATAACAAAATTGACTTTGTAAGAGTAACCAAGAAAGAGATTCTTTAATCATAAAGTATTACGTTCTGATGTAGAATTAGTCCAAAAGTTTTAAAAACTCAATCATAGTCGACGAAATCATAGCATTGTATAGGCAATCACTATACCTCATAATCTCCACAATTTTATAGTATAAAGTAAATTATCCAAATCTCACAAAGTTTTAATTTGTATTTGAATTCTATATAAGAAAACTATAAAACTTATAAGAGACTAACTGAATAACAAAATGTACTTTGTACAATTAATCAAGAAATCCTACTAAGTATAAACTCCCCACGATAACCATGGAGCAAAAACTAGTCAGTTCCGCCAAATTCAGCCTCCTGATCCTCGCCGTTATTTATAATCTCCTCCGCTTGCGCCACCACCTTGTTCTTTATTTCCTGAATTGCCGCCGCGAGTTCATCAAGCTCAAAAAGCCCTAAATTCCGAACCCCAACATCCCACGCCACCCTCCCCTTCCCCATCAACTCCACAATCTTCTCCTCCACCTCCGGTATTGGCGCCACCACAACCTCGTCTTCGTTTCCCTCTATTTCACTGTTCGTGCTCTGATCGGCGAAATACCTTTTCACCACAGACTCCACAGAAGGGTGGCCGAAGAAAAAGGCATTCCCCGCCTTGGAAAAAGTGAGAACCGCCGCCTCTGCCTCGCACATTGTGCACAAAACTGTGGTTTTCTTGAAGAGTCCTTGACGTCTTTTTGTGAAAGTTGTGTACATCTTTGCTTTCTCCTCGATTTTCTTGATTTCAACCCTTCTGCGCACCATGATTTTTACCCCAATCTTCTGAATGAGAAAATTGAAAGAATTCCACTATAAAGAAAAAAAAAACTTGACTGATAGAATTCGTATGAATGTCAATTGCTAAATTCCTAAATTCTCTGAATCGTTTTTCGCAGTGTTCATCCCAATTATATACCGGGGGAATTAACCCTATGGGCCTGACGAGGCTGACGACCCATTAATTGACCTAAGATGTGGGCTTGTATATACAAAATTAAGCTAATAAACATTGTTGATCACCAATTTTTATTTTTAAATTCAAATTAGTAAAGCACTGGTTATTTTAATTTTTCTCTTTTTGCTTTACATTAAAAAATGCATCTCCATAACGAGTCATGCATTTGTCCAGCTGGGCGATTAACAGCGATTTATATAAGACAATTTTATTTTATTTTTTAATATTACACTCTTTTGAGCATAGACTATTGAAGTTTAAATAGTTTAATCGATTAGCACGTGTGCGCGTGACCATATTACCATCTATTTGATTTAAGATTAGTTACATCTCCATTTTTTTAAATTTGTAACAATTTCATTCTCATTCAATTTTTTTAGCAGATATCAATCATTTCATTTATTCCAATGGATGATCCTCAAATAACTATTTTGACAATTCTATGACAATTTTACCCATGACTTAAATAAATTCAAATTATAGAAAAAATTTATAATAAAAAAATTACAATTGGACATCTAACCTTTTCAAAAGTACAAATAAATTCTAATCCTTTTATATTATTCAAAATAATTAAAAATAAATAATAATAAAAAAATACCACTTCATCTTCATCTTCCCCGCCCCCTCTCCCCCTAAAATACAGTTGCACGAACTCCAGAGCCCCATAAGCAATTATTTTGCAAATTATTTTTCTTCTTTTTATTCTTCTTTCCGTCCACAATTTTCAGCTCAATCAACCCTCCAAAAGTTGATGAAAACCCTAAGAAATCAATGAATACCCTTGAAAAAGTAGTGGAGATGGCTGGGAAGATGCAGGTTTTGCTCGATTCAAGCCCTCCTAACTACGTCAGAGGGTGCGAAACATGCATGCCATGTGAGCCGGTTCTTATGGGACTAGGGATGTAGCCGAAAAAACAAGTTCAGTTTGAGGCTCTGAAATTTGTAGGCTACTACCTGCAAAATTGGAGGTGCGGATGCAGTGGCAACATATACGAAGCCTAGTTCTGTTCATAAGAATTTTGCTTAAATAGGATAAGAATTTTATGGAAAACAAAGAAAAATGTCTAATGGGTTGGGGTTGGGGTTGGGGTTGGGGTTGGGGTGGGGTTTGGTTTTTATTTTTATTTTTTTTAATTATTTTGAATAATATAAAAGGTCTATGATTTATTTGTAATTTTGAAAAGGTTAGGGGTCCAATTACAATTTTTCTATTGTATTTTCTTTTTTCTATCATCTGAATTTATTTAAGTTATGAGCAAAATTGTCAACGAATTGTCAAAATAGTCATTTGGGGACTATTTGTACTAATAAATGAAAGGATATGGTGATATCTGCTAAAAAAATTAAATGGGGATAAAATTATTACAAACTTGAAAAATGAAGACCATTAGTGTAATTAACCCATTTGATTTGTTAACTACGATCTCACAAATGCGAACAATTAGTTATGGTGAATGAAACCACCATGCAAAACAAAACCTTTTAGTAGTATTCTAAAATGCTCGCTTAGGCGTGCGCCTAGGCTTGATGCTTAGCTTTGCCGCCTCGTCCCGCATCGCTCATTTTTGCGTATTAGTCGTGCATTGCCACGCTTAGATACGCCTAGGCTCAATGCTCGACCTTGCCGCCTCGCCGTGCATTACACATTTTAGAACCTTGCTTTTGAATGAGATCGAATGGACAACCACCTTCAGCTAATTCTAGTCTTCAATAAAGTCAATAAATCTAATTTGTAGAAAATGTGGGAATAACGTGTAACAATATCTCTAATACATTCTATGGACTGCTATTGAGATGGCACAAAAATTGAAAGATTTTTAATTTACGTGATATTGATGTCCAATTAATAGACATTCATATTCAAAATTTAGTTTTCAATGCGTTATATAATTATATGGATTGTTTTCTAATTATATTTTATTTTATTAAGTGCTTGTTTCGTAGAGTTTAAAAGTAGTTTTTAGGAGATTTTGAAAAAAATTAGTAAAATGTGTAATTGAAAAGTTGATAAAAATTGTAGGTCTTATGAAATATGTGGTTGAAAATAAGTTTAGAAAAAAAACACCAAACATGCTCTTTATACTGCATAAATTATTTAACTTTTGCTAAATCAACATGTCTAATGGAGCTTTTAAATTTAGATGGAGCTCTAGACAATATTTTTATTCCTCTGTCACATCATCTCATAGAGTCCCTATCAACTTGTATTGAAATAGAATTTTACAATTTTTGTTTTAAAAAAAATCCACAATTGCATTGAATATGCGCTAATTTATGATTACATTCTACTGAATTTGTTACTCTCATCACATTAAACTTAGCTCTTAGATAGGGATAGCAATCGAGTGGGTCGGCCTTGTTCCGCCCCGCGACTTGCAAATTTGCAGGGCAAAACGGGACGGGGCTGGGCTTTGACTTGTCAACCGGCATGATAATTTTTATTTTTTTAAACTGAAAACAAATAATTAAAAAAAAATAATATAAATTTTTTATATATTTGTAGCAAATAAAAAAAAATACTAAGTTGTGATTGTTGTACAGTTGTTAAGATTTATTGTTTCATAATAATTTCAACTCCAATTCGTCTCTTATTCAACTTAGAGAAAATTGTGATTTGTAATTCTATTTTATGATTTTTTAAAAAAAATAAAATTATGAGGTGGGTCGCGGGGTAGATTTTCTGTCCCGGATCTGCCCAAATAGTCAGGAGCGGTTCTGAATCGATAGATTTGTTTGTCATTTATACTCTTGGAACGTACTAACAATTTAATCTTGGAGTATTATATATGCGTGTTTGAGTGTATCAGTGTGGGGGAATTGGTTACATCTTTTAATAAAATTGCAAACATAATTAGCTAACATATTCAAATTTACACTATTTCTCAGGCTTTCAATATTTATTTTTTACTAATAAAATCTACTTTTTAAAATTTTAATTTATTTTGTTGAAAAAATCGAACTTTTAAAACACGACAGGATATGTACAGCAGTCATTGGGCACTGATTTGTATCTGCCAATTAATTGGTCGCACTTCAACTTACATGACGTGGCACAAAATTAACCAATGGTTGAACGAGTACATCAGCTCGGGCGCAGCGGCAACGTGATTATCCAATTGGATTTTCCTATATGACGTGGAGGATTGACCGCCACATGATAATGCACAAGGGTCAAACTTAATTTTTTTTTTTTTTTGAGAATATTTAGCACATCGTCTACATTTAGATGATGTACTCGACATACTCTATTTATTTAATGTCTATTAAAATGTGTGTTAAACTTATTTTATTTTAATTTATCTCAATCGAAATGTGTGTTAATAATTCTTTAATTAATTTTTTTAATTTATCTACCAATATCTCGTGTCCATGTGGACCACAATTTTTTTAATCCACATCTCCATTGGAGATGTTATTCTATCCATCTTCATTTTATTTACTACATATACAACAATCTACATTGTTGAATTGGATATGCTCTTTGATTACTAAACTAATTCTAATTCTACTAAACTACTATTTTTGATCCAATCGGCAAATAACTACTATTTTTTTTTAGCAAAAATAAAAAATACCTAAAGAAAGAAAGGTTATTTTCAAATAATCAAGTTCTCTTAAAATTAACTAAATTTTCATATTTTCAAATTCGATAAAAATCTACTCAAGTTTTACTCAATAAAATCACATCTTTTACAAAATTGGTCCCTACAATAAATAAGTCGAACAAATGAACAAAACTAAGAACATCTCCAATGTAATATATGAATTGCTATTTATATGACATGCAAGTTAAAAGACTTTCGATCTATCGTAGCATTAATATCTAATAAACAGACACTCAAATTTAAAATTATCTACAATGAATTCTATCTACAAATTAATAATACTTTTTAAGTGTGTTTTATTTTGTTAAAATGAAAACAGAATCACATCTAAATCTGCATACCAAATATAAATTTAACCGAGTTTTTAAATTTAGACGGAAATTTAGACAATGCCTATTTTTTTTTTTTTATCATGTTAGTTTTATAGAATCACTGATAGCTTGCATTAAAAATAATTTTTTAAAAATATTATTCATTTTATTACAGTGGATCCCAACTCAATTACCAATAAAAGTTTACATTTTAGTAATTAGGGAAAAGATCTCCTGCCCCCAGTGGGCAGGAAACCCTTGCCCACATGCTGACTTGTCAGCATGTGGGCTGTTGATGCAAAAAGTTGCTTTTTGCATCAACAGCCCACATGCTGACAAGTCAGCATGTGGGCACGAAATTGCTGTCCACTGGGGGTAGCAGATCAGGACTCTTAGTAATTAATCATACCGATTTTTTAAAACTTTAGTTGTCATATCCTATGACTCCCCAAAAATGAATATTGAAAAATTAGTCCCTAGTTTTATTTGTAGTGGGTTGGTCAAAATTTGCAAAATATATGTATTAAAATATGGAAAAATTGTAGATCTGTGTTAGATGTTTAGATAAAAATGATGTTTAACAACTTATAAGTACTTGTGACCATGAACAAACATAATATTAATAGTGACTAATGACACTGACAACCTTAACACAATCAAACGATCAAGAACAACGCAAAGTGAATTCTCTCTCCTCTCTCTCATAGTGTGCGTGAGAAGATATTTTTTGCCATTTTCAGTTAAGTTCCATAAATCTCCCCCTCGTTTTATCTCTATTAGTAAACCCCATCTGCTAGTCTTACAATTAGGGCTCTTCTGTTCCATGGCTCACAAATTTTCTCCCTTTTTATTCCCTTTTCGTTTTCTCTCTTGCTCTGTACTGGTCATTCCTTCATTCAATCGCATTATTCACAGCCCATTTAGGTATTTTTCTAATAATCTGTCTTTGACTTAAAACATTTCATGATTTTGCTTGATTAAGAATGTTAATATTCTTGTTCAGTTGATGTTCGTGTTAAATAACTTAAATCTTTTTATTTGCTGGGTTTTCCTTCTCAGGGATTTCAGTTTAGTTAGCTCAGGGGAAAAAACTTTACCAAATATGGAATATAGAACTTCCATTTTATTTTTCCGATCCATTTTCTCATTTGTTGGGTACCAATGGATTATATTGTATAATAATAATAATATGTATACATAGCACTCGCTATTCAAATGCAGTAGACTAATGGGAATGTCGTAATATTTTTGCTGAGCTTTTTAATGAATAATCAGATGAAGTTTTAGGTTTTCGGATGCTTGTTTTACCGATTGGTATATATGAGATTGTATCTGTTTTTGTGTTTGAAGCTTTAGGGTCAGATGTGAAGTCTTGTTGACTGAACATCTATATTTTCGTTGTTTTTTTTTTTCCTAAAGCTCCATTTAATTTTTCCTCGCCTGTTCATATTTGTATTCTTTCTGAATTATCTACATTAATTTGTGAAGTTAACCGCTGTTTCCGGTATCTTGGATTTACCAGTGCTTTGTTAGAACCTCAAAATGTTTTTAGAAACACGAATGGTTATTGTTATATATGATATGCGATTGCTTAATAACTTCAAAGCTCTATGGTATATCCCGGGGTGGATTTTGTTTTCTTTTTTAAGTATAAGAAATAGATTATTGAAATACTGTCCCAAATTTCTGCTTCTCTACTGGCATTATCGGGACAGAATTTTATTGGGAAACACTTATTCGAATGTGTCATTTTGAACAAGACGTGAGTTTGCTGGTGATCTCTAGCAATGCTATACATTGTTTCACTTCTTGGGCAGTGTTTTTTATAGGATTGCTGTGCAAGAGTTAAATTATAGCTGGAGGTTTGCATAGATTTACACGTATCAGATTCTTAAGCTTGATTTACATTAAATCAAGTTAAGAATGTGGCAATTTACTGGTATAGCAATGGCCATGACGTTGAGGATTTTAGTCTAGTAATGATTAGGGATCCATGATGTTCTTGTGACGTGACGGGGATGTTAAATGGTGGTTGGTTTTAATCTAGTGAAGTGTGCAATCCATTGGTAGTGATAAGCAGTGTTAAGGTTATATTGTTTCCTTAGCTGAACCGAGTGATCAACTCATCGAAGGATGTCAAAATTAGAGAAAGGGAGGGTGAAAGAGATGATGCTTTTGTGGATTCGCAGGGTAGGGGCTCCAATCCTCCGTGTTCTCCTGCTGTCTTTTTGTTCTTCTGAAAGTAATCTTCGTGTATTTTTGAGTTATTTGAAAATGATTGTAGTGGACATTTTTAGGTATCTATTCTCACACATAACACCTTAATGATTATTGTGGTTTCTTCTTTGAAATAGATGTAAAGGCATTCAGTTTGATTTTTTATTTCGGGATAATGTAGATACAGAAAAAAATTGATGAAAGTTATTCTCATGTCAGGTCAAGTAACAATTAAATTGTTGAATGAGATCATTCTGAGTTTAGCTATAATGATTGTTGTTACACTTTAATGATTACTGTGTTTTCTTCACTGAAATAGATGTAAATGCATTCAGTTTGATTGGTTATTTCTAGGATAATGTATATAAGGACAAAAATTGATGAAAGTTATTCTCATGTCAAGTCAAGTAACAATGAATTTATTGAATGAGATCATTCTGTGTTTAGCTATAAATCTCTAGAATTTCATTATTGTTTATCCTGAGTTGAACTTTGAGTCGACTCTGGAGTAAAAATCTAGATTGATATAATCTGCTTTGAACTTCTTAAGCAGTGAAGTATAAATGTACTTTACGCGGTGTTGTGATGGTGTGAGTTTATGTCGCAGTGCAAATCAATCATTTGATTGAATGAGAATATCTTGAACGGAATGGAGGAAGCAGTGGGTGATGAGGTGGCTGAAGTGGGTGCTGTAGATGGCCTACACCTCCGAAGTAAAGAGAGTGAGTTTACATTGAAGCCAGGCAGCTCCAGTGTGTTGCAGTCCCATGAAATGGTAACTCCTGGTGAGGATGATTATAATGAAAACACAAACAATTTTTTTCCAGACAGAATTGGTTCTTCTGAACATGCAAGTGCCAGGCCTCGATTCATCGATGATGCTGGGGTCATGGTTGAGGAGTTGACTGTGGAAAATTATGATGGAGGAAAGTTGGGTAGAATGCAACCAAAGCAAATGAAAAAACAATGGGAGCATTTGTACCAGTTAGCAGGCGGATCAGGAAATAGCAGCTTCAATGAACACGCTGGGAACAAAGAAAAGGGTCGAGCTAAACCAAGTGATTGGGAGGACGGAGGCAACACCTTCTTCTCTGAGTTTCTAGATCAGAAGCAGCAACCAACAGACCATGGCCATAATGTAGCCATGGATCACGTACTTGGTAATGATGATAAAGGTACTTTGAGCGATGCGGCTGGAGGCATCCGGACAAAGATTTTGTCAAAATCTGGGTTCTCTGAGTACTTCATAAAAAGTTCACTGAGAGGCAAGGGAATGATACATAAAGGCCCATCTCATAGAGGACCTGGTAATGAGTCGGGAGGCCAAGCTCGTCCAAAATCTTCCACTGTTGGTTCAGTGGACTCTGTTGCCCCATTAGGTTTAACTGCAGATATTGTTACACCTCCTTCAGGTGCTGTTTCTGAACCACGGACTAATCTTAGTTCCAATTCTTGTGGTGATGGAATCAGTTTGAGAGAATGGCTGGAAGCAGGTCAAAATAATGCAAAGAAAGTTGAGAGTTTACATATATTTAGACAGGTTTTGGATATTGTGGATTCTGCTCACTCCCAAGGAGTTGCCCTACAAGACTTGAGGCCATCCCACTTCAATATATTGGGATCATACCAAGTCGTACACCTTGGATCTTCTGTACATGCCGGTGTCAAAGAAAATGTCACATCTCAAGATATTCATCAATCAGGTCATAATAGAAATGAAAAGAGGCCAATGCATCCAAGCATGCTTCAGTCGGCCAGCATGAAGAAGCAGAAATTGAGTGAGAATGTGAACTTCAACCGAAGGTGGCCTCAATTTCCAACCAGGTCTGGCACTAGATCTGCATCTGAAAATGTTTCCAAAGAATATATTGTTGGGCAACAAGATCCTGGGGATGATGAAGACCCTAATTCTAAAATCAAATCCAAGAATTGGAGCAAATTCTTCAGCCGTGACGTGTCTAATTCATCACAGCCATTGCAGGTTTCTCTAAGGGGTATGCCAGAGGAGAAGTGGTATAGCAGTCCTGAGCTGTTCAGTGAGAGGGGCTGCACTTTTGCATCAAATATCTATTGTCTTGGTGTTCTTCTATTCGAGGTTTGAGAAGGACTTTTATTAAAGGGATTTCCTTACTATCTTACATTAATCAATTTATGCTAGATGGAAAACAAGTATTGGGTGTGAGTCATAACAACATAAATCTTAATGCAATTTCATGATGTCGACATGACATTGATGCTTTGCCGTCTATGTATTGTTTAAAAAAGTCAAGAATAATTCAATGCATTGAATTTATCTCTGTGAGGGTTCTAGTCCAGTTCAAATGACTTTTACCATGTAGAAGTTCATGTCTTGACAGAAACTTTGTAAAAGAAGTTTCAGCAGGCTTTTTACTATTTTTGGGAATGTCACCCCAATTTATTGACCATTCAATTTTTTCCCCTTGAATAATAGTGATGTTACTTTTTAGACATTTTGATTTTGTGTAGTTAAAAACAAATAATAAATTGAGGGTTTTGAAGGACAATGAGGTCAGTTCATTGTTTAGGAATTAGGATGAATTACACCTGTTATGAAATTTTTTATAGTGCTAGTTTGGAGTAAAAGAAAGCAGGAGACATTGATATGTGGCAGATAATGTGGTTTAGGAATAAATGCTAGGCAGATTCTCTTTTGAGATTTAGAATCGTAATGCTTTTTTCCAAATATGGTTCTTAAACATTTGAAGTTTTCTTGTTTGAATTTTTTGTTGTCCTTGAAGATTTATCTGTTATGTGTCTGATACTAATGTGGGTGGTCTCTCTCAGTTACTCGGTTCATTTGATTCGGGAACGTCTCGCGCTTCTGCAATGCTTGATTTACACCATAGGATTCTTCCTCCCGCCTTCCTCTCGGAATATCCTAAGGAAGCTGGATTCTGTCTCTGGCTACTTCATCCTGAAGCTTCATCACGCCCAACAACCAGGTACTTGGGATTTCTGACTTTACTATCAAATTTTTTTTCTCCCCTTCACAACAAAAGAAAAAAAAAAAAAATAAATAAATAAAAAACGGAATAGAAAAGAAAGAAAGAAGGAAAAAAGTAACTTCCCTTCAGTCTTGTTGATTGTTTGCTTGATGGTGGAAACCTTGCTGGTGGAACCGAAAACACCATGAACATGAAAGAAGTGAATACAACTTGCACGCAAACTCTCTTTACAAAGTTAATTAACATCTATTATAAAATTAATATAATTCCTAGAGAGTCTCAGATATCACGTTGCTGACCAATATTTAAAAATGATGGTTACACAAAGTAAGTTTGTGATACATGTAAGTTTCAACAAGTGATTTATGTGATCACCATTACAAAACAGGGAAATTCTACAATCTGAGTTTATAAAGGGAATTCCAGACTTATCTGGAGGCGAGTTATCACCATCAATTGACGAAGAAGACGGAGAATCAGAGTTGTTATTGTATTTTCTCCTGTTAGTTAAAGAGCAAAAGCAGAAGGATGCATCCAAGTTAGTGGAACAAATCCAGTGCATAGAAGGAGACATCAAAGAGGTAAAGAAAAGGCAACCTAAGAAATCGCTTATTCAATCTTCCTTGTCTCTGGAGCCTTCAACTATAAGTGGGAACAGCATTACTCGCAGAGGAGATTTAAGTTCAGACTCTCTTTCAAAGATGATCCCGGGACGTGACGACGAGATAAGATTGATGAGCAATATCAGGCAACTTGAAAACCCTTACTTTTCCATGAGATCCAGCGTTCAGCTTTCAGATAGTGATGTAGTGACTCGTAGGGACGGAGAACTGTTGAAAAGTCGAGAGAACTGGAGCATTGCGGGTAATGATGATAACAAGTACAAGACCTCAGATCGTTTGGGGGGTTTCTTTGATGGTTTGTGCAAATATGCTCGCTACAGTAAATTCAGAGTGCGGGGGATATTAAGGAATGGAGATTTTAATAATAGTTCTGCAAATGTAATATCCTCTTTGAGTTTTGACCGGGATGAAGACTATCTGGCTTCGGGAGGGGTGTCAAAGAAGATAAAGATATTTGAATTTCAAGCTCTGTTTAATGATTCTGTTGACATTCATTATCCTGTTATCGAGATGACAAACAAGTCAAAGCTCACCGGCATTTGCTGGAATACCTATGTCAGGAACTACCTTGCTTCAACTGATTACGATGGTATAGTTAAGGTTAGTATTCTTTGTGCATTGCTCTTCTATAATTACGGAATAATAATCAAGGAGTCCTGGCTAATTAATTGACCCATAGCATGTGTGGCTAAGCTTACAAAAAAGTTTTTACTTTTTGTTTCCAAACATGTTTTGGTAACTTATTATTTTCTTACTTTTAAGTAAAAGAAGTTATTTTTTTTTTAAAGTAGCTTACTCTATTATCAAAATAAGTAAGTTATTTCCAAATTTCGCCGATAAAAAGAGTTATTTTCTTTTAAAGTTACTTATTTACTTCAGTGAACTTTTTAAGCTTAGCCAAACTTGCTCCTAGAATTCACAATTTAGCAGTTCCTGATGACCCCTACTAACACCAGAAGTCAGTGTGTCCTCTTTTTGTTACCTAATTCATCTAATGTGAGTAAGCAAGACATCAACTTATTCACTCACTCAACAAGTCAGAATGTAGAGAAACATCAGTAGTGTACTTAGAAGTAAGTTTCCAGGGCAAAATTCAGATGCTTGAGAGCTAGAAATCTTGTAGATTTGTATTATGTTGAATATCTCTTTTTACATGACATCATTAATGTAACAAAAATTAAAGAGCAATGTTGCCCTAATTGACTTATAGACAACAGATTAATGAATTGCTTGCGTGGTACATCATTTTTGAAAATCTTGCTAAACAGAAGACTTACAAATAAAAGAACGGGACTGTGAAGGACTTCCTGATGTTCTTTAGTATATATGTTGAGTGGTTTGATGAAGTCCACTTGAAGTTGAAGGAAGTTGGCTCTAGGGTTAGCTTTCAATATATTATCCTTATGTTTTTCTACGTATGATGTCTATATTTGTTCTTTTAAGTTGAGAAGAACTTATGAAAAGGACTTCGAGCATGTTTTGGCTAGGGTTTTAAAAAACTTTTAATACTAAGTAACTTTTTGCATCCAAACTCACTTTTTTCTTTACTAGCAAGTAAAAAAAAATACTTATTTTGAAAGTAACTCTTTCCTTATTTTCAATTGACTTATTTCCAACCTTGACCAATAAATTGTTTTTTTTCCATAAAAAAAAAAAAAAAAACTTACTTATAAGCAAACTTTTTAAGCCTAGCCAAATGCGCTCTTAGCCTTCCACATAGTTTTTGACATCATAACTATGCAAGTGGAGGTCATTGTCCTTGAGGAGCAGTAAGCCTCATGTCTGTCTGATTGTTGGTTAGAGAGCCTTAGGACATGACTCTCAAGAACTTTTGCAAGTGTCAGGACTGAATTTTTTTAAGATTTTTTTTTTTTTTTTTTCTTATATCTATACTTCCCAAGCTGAATTTTGTAAACATTTATGAGGTTATTCAAGTTATTATTAGGTCCATGAAGATAAAAAGGTGATATATTTGAGCTCTCACACATTAGCGAGGGTGTCATTTCACCCCAAAAGCACCACCACCTTCAGTCATCAGATGTGTACCATACGCCACCAGATATGAACAAATAAATTCCACATCGGTTATATATCATTATATTATTGGGCTACTCTTAATAAGGTTGACTTTTTAATATTGAACCCCAACTTTTAATATACTATTAGAGTCCATTAAGTTCAAAAGAATAATTCGGTTCGTTTAAAGCTCAAACGAGCATTCGGATTCCAAAATTAGTGTACTTAAATGAGTCACCATCTTGCGGGGACATGTTATACATCGGTTATATATCGAAATATTAACTAGTATATAAAGGCTTGGGTTACTTCTCTTAATAAGGTAGACCTTTTAACATACAACCCCAACTCTTGATAGAACCACCAGCAACAAAATAAAAAGGCAGTTTTCAAGTGGTATTTCTTTTGAGTATTCACCGTTGCCGTCATCTCCATCACCGCTGGAAATTGAAGGGGGGTTTCGGGGGATGGAGAAGAGGAGTGTGATGTTTCTTTAGAGTTTCCACAGTCACCGTTGGGGTGGGGATCAAAAGTGGTAGTTTGTTGGCGGTGGTAGTTCGACTATTGATTTGGGTAGAGGGAATTGGTGTTGGGTTGGCGGTGGTGCATGGAAGATGAAAATGATGGGGTGAGGGTGGGGTGTTGGTAGGTGGGTGGGTTATTTTCAAGAATTTTGAATTTCATGGTCAACCAAGTATTTCTAGAATAAAATTAAAGAATAGTAAATTTGAAAATAAAAGAAAAAATGGTCGTATGTGGCGAAATGATCACTATAAACTGCCATCCACTCCAATTTGGACATATCCAGTTCCCATCTTGGTTCTTGAAGCCCGAACAGGAGCACGAGCCCATCAGTTTCAGAGTTGTCACTTTCAGATTTCCCCCCAATGCTAGTATATATGTACGTTAATTGTGTATCTTTAGCAACAAACACGTGCATGTTCAAATGGTTGTGCAAATTTAGGTTGACTACTATATGATTCTTAAAAATTATACATCCTTGTACATGTCTACCTATTTCGGTTTCTTCTCTTGATGTTACTCTGACTTGTGAACGTTCATATTGATATGCAGTACTTGCTTTACGCATGATCTTTTAACAGAACTTACTTGAATACTTGTAGCTATGGGATGCGTCAACTGGTCAAAGCTTTTCTCATTTCACGGAGCACAGTGAAAGGGCTTGGTCTGTTGATTTCTCTTGTGCGGATCCCATGAAATTAGTCAGTGGAAGCGATGATCGTATGGTGAAACTTTGGAGCATCAATGAGGCATGCTGTTGTCTTTTCTCTTTTATATTTATGTATCTTGTTCTTCAAATGTTACTGAGTGCTGTTCTACTCTTTCCAAGATTCCTGTCTTTTGGATCTCAAGTCCCTTTTCTTCGATTTGAATGGTTCTCATGTTTGACTCTATACCTATTTGCCAAACGCATGTTTTACTAGCAAAACTTACTTTTCTAACAAAATAACGTTTAAGCCCAATCAAACATACATGCTTCAAGTGCTTTAGCATTCTTTACGTACAATTTAAACAGAGCCATTCAACTGATTTTTCTCCTTTGGTGCAGAAAAACAGTTTATGCACAATTAGGAACAATGCAAATGTCTGCTGTGTTCAGTTCTCAGCTGACTCCAGTCATATGTTGGCTTTTAGCTCGTCCGATTATAAGACCTATTGCTATGATCTTCGCAATATTTCTACTCCTTGGTGCATATTGGCTGGCCATGGGAGAGCTGTTAGTTATGCAAAATTCTTGGATGCTGGAACTCTTGTTACTGCATCCACTGACAACACTTTGAAGGTCTGGGATCTCAATAAAACGAGTTCCCATTGTTTATCAAGAGATGCTTGTATCTTAACACTTAGAGGGCACACAAACGAGAAGGTTTGTAACTCGGTCTCTCACCTTGAATTATCATTTTTTTTGGAAGAATTGCACCGTTGGTCCTCAATCTATTGCCCCAATAACAAGTTGGTCCTCAACATCTTATTATAGTTGCACAATCAGTCCCAGTGACTATAAACCGCCAAATCTTCGTTAAATTTGTCATATGGCCCTAATGGAAACATGCCTCACATCAAATTTTTAGGCACCAACCTAAGTTGGGAAACAAAATCTAGATTCATAAGGTTAGACAAGTGAGAACCATGATATGATTTAACACATATATGGACCGTTTCAGTCGTTGGAGACTGAATGTGTAACTATAGTGAATGATTGAGGACCGACTTGCTCCTTTTTTAAGGTTGGGAACCAACATGCCACTTGGGCAATAGGTTGTGGACTGAATGGTGAAATCTTCCCTTAATTTTATTTTTTATTTTTTATGTATTACTCTGTCTTGTTTAACTTTGAGCTCTTGCTCCTGCAGAATTTTGTGGGTTTATCAGTTGCTGATGGATACATTGCATGTGGGTCGGAGACAAATGAGGTTGCCTTCACTTCTAGCTTCTACTTATCATAATTATGACATGAAAACCAACTTGATTATGACTCAGTGCTTTTTTAATAGATGATCATAAAATTGCGCCAAGTAATGGATCACTATGTAATGTATCCATTACATAGTGCCTTTTTTAAGGATCACTATGTAGTGGATCCTTCAAATGCACACATGCACAACAGAGAAGCAGTGCATATTTAGGTCAATGTTGTGGGCTAAGTGATGTTTATTTTAATTAACCAAGGTTTTGGCTTTACTCGAGCACCTTTTTCTTCTTAGAGTGTTTGGGTAAGCTCAAAGTGTATTCTTACAATGTTCTATCCCAATGTTGTTCATATTCTATACTTGTCTGCAGGTGTTTGCCTATTACAAGTCCCTGCCGATGCCAATTACTTCTCACAAGTTTGGTTCCATCGATCCCATTTCTGGTAAAGAGACTGAAGACGACAATGGACAGTTTGTTTCGAATGTTTGCTGGAGACGGAAATCAAATATGGTGGTTGCCGCCAATTCCACTGGTTGTATAAAACTTCTGCAGTTGGTTTAGAAGTAAATACAACCCTTACTCAGCTGTGACATTTATGGCATGTTTGGGAAGGTGAATTGGACA
This sequence comes from Forsythia viridissima, assembly GCA_030279155.1. Classification (NCBI taxonomy): domain Eukaryota; kingdom Viridiplantae; phylum Streptophyta; class Magnoliopsida; order Lamiales; family Oleaceae; genus Forsythia; species Forsythia viridissima. The sequence continues at coordinate 653,060 of CM059041.1, read as the reverse complement.
ACACCGGACTCTATTAAAAAAGAAAAAACAAGTCGGAAATCCGAAATCGTGTCTATTGTACTATTTAGTCATGTCCCCAAACATGCCTTTTAAGTATTTGTGGTGGTTGGAGCATCTTACTATGGCTCATTTATCATTGCCTGATTGCTGTCGGACAAGCCATTAGACTACTCAGTTTCAGCTCGTGAATGAGATGAGCTCCGGTTCTGCCATCCGTCTCTCTCGATTATCCCTTTTGACCCGGAGTAGTAGGCCTTTTTGCCTGGAACATGCAGTATTTATAATCTGTTACTTTTCGTTGGACAGTTGGAATTCTGAACAGTCACTCAAAATACCCGGTTGTCTGAATGTTGGCTGAAAATTCTTTGACATATGTTAGCCTCTGATATTGAGACGACGGTAAAGATTCAGAGGAATGGTAACCTGAAACTTCTAGATGTTGGTGAGTTGTGTATTAGTTTTTGCACAAGTTGTTCAAAACTAATACGGTAGAGTTCTTCGTACCCTCCAACTTAAAACTGAGTGTTCGATTGTAACGATTGGAGTGTTCATATATTAGGATTGTAGTCGAGTTCTGTTCTGCAGTATTTATTGTATATTCCCATGTATGAAAAAGTGTACAAACTCAGTTTGTAGCATACACATGTACCGCTACTTTTTATACATGAAAAATAGAAAGAAAACTTCAGATTACTTATATAGTCTGATTCTTTTGTACTTTATTCTTCTCTTTAAATTTATTTTGTTGCATTCTTGATTCATCAAATGCCTGTTTTATTTTACTGATTTTTCTGGTTATTTCATGGTTAAGTTGAATTATAATTGAGTTTTATTGAATCATGTGTCTGTCACATAAATATATATATATAAACTGCCTTTTTATCGAAGTGATGTATCATCAACTAGATTATGAGCATTTATTATTAAATTCATAGATGGCTAGTTTTGTTTGATTCACTGAATGTCAATTATTTTTTAGGCTTACGTGCCATGAACTGGTTCTAATACATCGCTGTCTTCTTCATCCTTTCTGTTCATGACATTATTGCAAATCCTCTACTTCTCTATTTTCTATTTTATTTTTTATTTAAATTCCTAGAATGCTCTAGCACTTTTCCATTTTTAACAAAATAAAGGAATAAATGTTCAGTTTAACAAAAATTTTCAATTTGTTTTGACTCGAACTCCAAATTAGGCCATGCAGACCCACAAAAAATTTACATCTAAGGCGGTGCTGGGTCTAATGGACATCCTGTAATGCTCAAATCAGTCGAGTTGTTTAGAAATTATCATAATATAGTTAAATACGCATCTATAAATTGACCTCCCAAATTTGGTCTTCCGCAAGGTTTATATACTTGCAGAGCTATGAATTTCTCAAAAAAAAAAAAAAAACTTGGAATCACTCGAGCGTAAATGACCATGCTCGTTTAACATATCTTCCAATTTCCAAAGTAATTGGGCATCAATGATACAAATTTTTAACTTGGAAGACTTTAGGGATAGAAAATTGCACATCAGCGACGGAAATTTCTGGAGGTGTAAAAATAGCCAATTCCAATTAAGCTTCCATTATAATAGATACATCGTTTTCTCCTTAGTTAATACTAGAGTCAAAATCCAATTACATCAAAGAACACACGTCTTGGTACAAAAATAAACCGCCATCTAACATATACTGATACCTACAACATTCTCTCTAATCAATACTAGAAATACAACCAACCTCAATAAAACAAGTCTTGTCATGCTAACAACGTCTCATCATTGCAAAAATGAAATCTCACAAAGTCTCTCCAGCCAATATTAGAGGCACAACCAATACAAAAAACACAAAAATTCTTCTCACACAACAAAAAACACAACAATTCTTCTCACACAAACAATCCTCATTTATGAATGATGAATCCCTCAAAGTAACAATTACAATTTACTCAAACACAACTATCTAAAAAAAAAAATTATTTTAGTATTCAAAAAATCAGAGACAACAAAATTTTACTATTCAGATAGAAATTCATTATGAACTAACTGTTGGATTTTGATCTTAAACGTTGAATTTGAAGAACAATGAATTGTGAACATTCTGTCCAAATTTTATGACGATCGGACCAGGTTTGATCACGCCTGCACATTTACGTAAGCTACCCAACTTGCATGAATTTGTCCATGTTGCTCTTGATTTTTAGCTCACTTTTCAATTGAATTGAATTCTCTCATTCATGCACCTAGTCATTATTTTAGTATTCTACATTTCTATTACTCAATACCTCAATTTATAATGCTAATTAAGACATCATATTAAAATCCTTCTCTAATTTCCATCCCATGCAAGAATATACCATATTCTAATAACAAATGCCATTGTTATTCTAAATTAATTACTATTAGACCTCTTTAAATTGACTAATTTGTTGAGTTTGGACAAATTCACCACAAGAGATGAGGTAGATATCCAACAACTTCCCTTGAACTCAACTTGATCAAAAGTCTATTTGGCATGACTATTGTGAGTAAAACTTTTCAAAGTAAAGCTTTTTTCAGATCAATTTTTACTAAAAAATTATTGACTATTTTGTTGTCATTTCTAAAACTACTGTTAACATTAAATGATTATTCGATAGTATAACTATAATTTATTTTTTGTACAAACTACATATTTTTTCACTAAATATTATTCCTCCGTCTCATAAAGAAAGACTTACTCCTATTTTCACACAAATTAAGAAAAATTAGTTATTATAATTACGTTTTTTCCAATATATCCTACAATTAATATAATGTTAGTTCATATTTGTTGATAATAAGACACATTTAATAATGAATATTAAAAAACTAAGAGATTAACTATACTATCAACAAAGAAAGTAGACTATCATTTGAGACAAACGAATGAAGAAAGTAAGTCTATCTTTATGGGACATAAGAAGTAATTATTTCTTGTATATTTCAAAGTTTTCCTTTCACAAATAGTATTTATTTTAATATACTATTGAACTTATAAAAATTAATAACACTAATAATAAAATAAAATGATAAATAATGACAAAATCTATGATTAAAATATGTCATAAACCTTTTCAAAAATAATTGATAATATTAGGATTTAGAAAACCAAAAAAAAATTCTTGAAAATTTGAATATATTTGGAAATTTAAATGATGTATTAAAGGGTAATTAGCACAAAACGTCTCTATTGTGCAAAACGTTCATACCTTCTATTTTTTGGCATTTTCACTATCACTTACTGCATATCATGCGCAAAAGGTCATTCCGTCCAAAAATTCGCCGTTAACTAACTATACCAGCACAAAATGTAATGCATTTTAAGGATAAAATAGTCCAGACACATTTTTTCACTTAGAGAGAGAGAGAGAGAGATCATTATGTACAAATATGGGGAGAAAGTTGAAGAAGAAGAAGAAGAAGAAGAAGAAGAAAGTGAAATCATTTTGAACAGATGTGGAGAGAAAATTACGCATCTCTTGTAGAATGAAAAGAAAAAATTACGCACATCTTGCAGTGATGTGGGTACACAGAAGTGGATTGATGTATTGCTGTGCATCGTTTATTTTGATGTGTAATTGACATTGCAGAAAACGTCTATACTTTTTGGATTAACTTGTATAAATCGTCCAAATTTTTCATTTCTTAACGTGCATAACGGCCCTACCTATTTTAAAATTTGTGGTGAACACCCTCACCTAATTGTCTTTGCTCACTACAACAGACCAAGAAATTAAAAAATATTACTATTCCTTTTTTCTTCATTTTTGTCAAAACTATTGAAGAAATCTCCTCCACCGCAAAAATATTGAAGTTCTTGATCATCCCAAAACAGATCTTGTTCTATTAACAACACCGGAAAAGAAGAAAAAGATTTGGCATTAAAATGATTATTTTTGTTTAAAATGATTTCACCTTCTTCTTCTTCTTCAACTTCTCTCCATTTTTCTTCTTTTTCACAATAAAGAACATCAAAAAAAGAAGAATTTGAATCTAAATTTTGCTCTATATCTATCTTCATGTGCATAATTTTCTCTTTTCATTCTACAAAAGAGAAAAAAAATACAAACCCCATTTTCAACCCCCCCCCCCCCTTCCCCCCTCCCTCTCTCTCTACACAAAAGTGAAAAAGCATGGTTGGACTATTTTACTCTTAAAATACATTACATTTCGTACTGGTATGGTTAGTTAATGCGGATTTTTGGACGGAAGGACCTTTTGCGCACGAAATGCAGTAAGTGAGGGTGAGAATGCCAAAAAATAGAAAGTATGAATGTTTTGCACAATTACTGCAATAGGTAGGGACGTTCTGTGCTAATTACCCTGTATTAAATGTAGATTTAACTTCTCGTAAAAGTTAAAGTGCATGTTTGGTGAAGTTTAAAAGTAGTTTTTTAGAGTATTTTATTAAAAATGATAAAATGTGTTATTGAAAAGTTGATAAAATTTGTGGTTCCCGTAAAATATGTGATTGAAAATAAGTGTAAGAAAAAAATAGAGTTTATTTTAAACTAACATGTGCTACATTTAAAGTTTTTTTTAGAAAAGCTCCAAATTTAAGTTTATTTAAAACAGCTTAAAAAGTTATTTTTTATTTTTTATGGTAAATAAGCATTTATTGACTTTAACTATAAAAAAATACTTTTGCTTTTAAAAACATGCTTTTGAACTTTAAAAAAACTCGTCTAACACGTACTAAATTGTTTTAAGCATAAATTCTAGCTTTTACGTTCTCGATTTTTCTTTGTTTATACCTTTTTATTTTTAATGTATTTAGTCGATTCTAAGGACACGTGATTTTTGAGATATTTCTTGAGATATATTCGAGTTGCTGCTACGAATTTTTGTTAGCAACCTTGTAAATATTCTAGAAAAAAACCGAATAGAATAATACATTTTATAATCCATAAATTCTCCAATTATTGTCCTATAAAAGGCCAAAGCATGCCCCTTCAGTTTTGTTCAAGAAAAATAATGGGTGGAAATACTTTCTCTAGTGCTCTTCCATGCACCGCCATGCACGGCGGCGGGTTAAAGCCAAACGGCCATCATCACCACCACCAGCAGCAGGTGACCAAAAATCAAAATTTATGTTCTTTCCAGATGCCACTCCACTATCCAAGGTACAAGAAATCCGACTACGCTACGATGCCGGAATGGCAACTGGACTGCCTGCTGAAACAGTACGGACTGCCTGTGACCGGAGATGTTGATCAGAAGAGGAAGTTTGCCATGGGAGCATTCCTTTGGCCTGATCAGTATTGAATAGAACAACTCTAACACGTACTCTTTCTATATTACTGTTAATGATATGGAAATTATTTATCTAATAATTTGATTTTATAATTAATGTCTTACTATTTCTCTTTGTAATTTATATAAACATAAAATTAATATAAATATGTTTAGTATTCCTTTTTTTTTTGTCTCAATTATATTTAATTCATAGCATTAATATATGTTTTGGCATAGAATTAATTAAGCTTAATTCTCATTGAATGGTCACATTGTGATTATTTTTGGAAATTGTGATTCTCTTGAATTACCTATAAACTCTGCAGTTTCATGTTTGATTGGGAGCAGCATCTACCATGCTAGACACTTTTTAAAAAATACTAGTTAGACACGCGTGCGTTGCACGTGCTTTTGTAATCATATTGTTAATTTTTAATATTTTCAAATTTTTTATTTTTTTATTGTTAATAATTAAAATGTTAAAGTAACAAATGCAATAAAGATACAAAAAAACATATATGGTTGTTGATAACATGTTGTTTTGTATTGTTTGATGTTGATATTTTATTTTCGATTTTGATCTAATGCCCACAGAAACAAGTTTCATGCACTCATTGGATAAGTGTAAAGCCCACCGGGAGTATTAAAGACCCATTTTATTTATATTTATAAAAGTACATTTTCAATCAAAGATGAATTTTATATAGTAGTAATACAAATAGTAACTTGAATTCAGTGAAGAGCTTTTGGTGATTTGAGCTTTAATGATTTATGAATCATTGATATCAAATCGTATGGAATTAATGGTATATTAATATGGATCTGCAGGGTTGTATTTTACGAAAAAAAAAATTAATAATTAATAATTTTATTGGAGAAAATGTAATAATTGACTATATAATATTGTACATTTGTTGAAGTAGTTACTCATTGTAAACAATATTATTTGTGTATGTTCTCTTTTTATTAAATGTGTCTGATGTATTATTAATTAAATTAAAAATTTAAAAAGTTTCGTATATTAGTTGTCAATTATAATCATTGTAATCCAATGTATTCAAAATAATCTTTTCATCTCCATGATTTGAATTTTAATCAGGTAATAAAAAAAGTTCCAATTTTCCCATTCATTTTTTTAAAAATCCATTTCTCATTTCTTTCATCTATGTAAGGCCAAAAAAAATTATGATTGTCTTCTCACATTCATATTTAATTTAATATATTAAATATTTACAAATTTTAAATGTACATTTAATAAATTATTAAAAATTTAATGTACGATAATAATGAACAATAAAAGAGTAATAAATAAATATTAAAAGATAATTGCATTTATTTAAGTACAATTACAATTAGAGAGGAGTTTTTATGGTGATAATACCAACAATAATTTGAACCCAATTAAGATATTTTGGTGATTTAAACTTTGATGATTGACGAACTATTGATATCAAATCTTATGGTATTAATGATCTCCAGGACTGTATTTTACGAAAAATAAATTTAATAATTACTAATTTTATTATGAAAAATATAATGATTGATTACATAATATTGTACATTTGTTGGAGTACCTTGTGAACAATATTCTTTATGCATATTCTTTTTTTATTAGACGTGTTTGATTTCACGACGTAAATGAAATGTCATAAATGTGAGTCTTCCTCAGCCGTGTGCTTGAAAGAGTTAGAGTAATACCAATTCTCCTTGTTCTAACTCGTTCTTCCATAATAAATATACGTTTAATTGCTTACAAAATGATATAAAACAATATTCGAGCTTAAATTACTTTGTTATCAAGACTACCACAACAATTAACATTTTTACATCAAACAAATATTCTAAATCAAGAAAAAAAAGATATAGAAATCAAAATTTAAAATCAATATTACCATCATATATATTCTTAAAATTAGTGAATCATTCATGGAGAATTAACACATCAATTATTACTACATTACTATCAAACTAATTATCAAACATTAAAAATTGTCATTGCGAGGAAAAAAATATTGTTTGCATAATAAAAAACAAAGACGAATAACAAATGAAGAAAGTATGAATCAATAATAAAAAAGTCAAAGTTAAATTCATCTTGTTTTGTTATGTTGATGAATGAATTTGCTTAAATTTTCATGCATAATAAGATTGATTATTTGATTGTTTACAATTAAAGATAATAATTTCAATATATTAAAAATTTTATTAGTATATTTTTATTTATTTTCATTAATTACAATATATATAATAGAATTTAAAGAGACAAATCACTTTCAATGATCAAAATGCAATATTTATATAGTATTAAATAGTTTAAATTAAAGCCAAAATAAATTATATTAATTGAAAGATGATTTTAGGAATTATAAGTTATTTAGGGCAATATCGTCCATAAATATTTCTCCCATATTTGGAACAGATGAAGAAAGTATGAATCAATAATAAGAAAGTCGAAATGCAAAGCCAAATTCATCTTGTTTTGTTATGTTAATGAAGGAATTTGCTTAAATTCTCGTGCATAATAAGATTGACTCTTTGATTGTTTATAATTAAAGATAATAATTTCAATATATTAAAAATTTTATTAGTATATTTTTATTTATTTTCATTAATTACAATATATAATAAAATTTAAAGAGACAAATAACTTTTAATGATCAAAATACAATATTTATATAGTATTAAATAGTTTAAATTAAAGCCAAAATAAATTATATTAATTGAAAGATATACGTTTAATTGCTTACAAAATGAAATAAAACATCATTTGAGCTTAAATCCCTTTGTTATCAAGACTACTACAATAATTAACATTTTTATATCGAACAAATATTCTAAATTAAGAAAAAAAGATATAGAAATCAAAATTTAAAATTAATCTTACCATCATATATATTCTTAAAATTAGTGAATCATTCATGGAAAATTAACACATCCATTATTACCACATTACTATCAAACTAATCATCAAAGATTAAAAATCGTCATTGCGAGGAAAAAAATACTCTTTGTATAATAAAAAACAAAGACGAATAACAAAAGAAGAAAATATGAATCAATAATAAGAAAGTCGAAATGCAAAGCCAAATTCATCTTGTTTTGTTATGTTGATCAAGGAATTTGCTTAATTTCTCGTGCATAATAAGATTCACTATTTGATTGTTTACAATTAAAGATAATAATTTCAATATATTAAAAATTTTATTAGTATATTTTTATTTATTTTCATTAATTACAATATATATAATGGAATTTAAAGAGACAAATCACTTTCAATGATCAAAATACAATATTTATGTAGTATTAAATAGTTTAAATTAAAGCTAAAATAAATTATATTAATTAAAAGATGATTTTAGAAATTATAAGTTATTTGAGGGACAATATCGTCCATAAATATTTCTCCCATATTTGGAACAGAGGAAGAAAGTATGAATCAATAATAAGAAAGTCGAAATGCAAAGCCAAATTCATCTTGTTTTGTTATATTGATGAAGTAATTTGCTTAAATTCTCGTGTATAATAAGATTGACTCTTTCATTGTTTACAATTAAAAATAATAATTTCAATATATTAAAAAATTTATTAGTATATTTTTATTTATTTTCATTAATTACAATATATAATGGAATTTAAAGAGACAAATCACTTTTAATGATCAAAATATAATATTTATATAGTATTATATATTTTAAATTAAAGCCAAAATAAATTATATTAATTGAAATATGATTTTAGAAATTATAAGTTATTTGAGGGGCAATATCGTCCAAAAATGTTTCTCCCTTTAAGGGACTTTTAGAATTAGTATAGATATGCGGTAAGAAACAAAAAAAAAAATTAGGAGAGAAAGCGTGGAAGAATGAAAGAGAATGGAAAAATAGATGAGAGTGACAGACACAATAAAAAAATAAGTGGAATGCTGTCTAACAGGATGTTTAAAACTAGACGGTCTATTGGACAACTTTCTACAATAAATGTTGTTACGTGAGTTTTGTCCTCTTTATCTCATCGTCATATCAGCTGGACATTCAAATTATAACGCAGCATTAGAGACGTTCTTATAATTAATAAAAAGAGTTACAAATAGAGGTCTCCAACCTATAATTCTTGCAAAGTAGCATAATTGTTCCTAGTGGATGGAAGTATGGAACTATCAAAATGTCTACGCGCATGACATGTTAAACATTTGTTTTGAGTCATAAAATGAATATGTATAAATAATTTCAATAGAAAATAAATAAAATAGAAGGAAAAGAAAAGGCAGAAAGACCAAAAAAAAAAAAAAAAAAGTTATTATCCCCTCGCTAACCCCGCACCACGAAATCCCCTAGCCGTTCCTTACAACCCAATGCCACCATGTACCCTATGGTTTTTGGCCACTCCCAACCCCTACAAGCGGGGTCAGATGGGGAGTTGATACGTTGGGCATCCACCCATCCCCCTATCCCAACCCTAGTTTCGCTTTCCTACCCTACCTTAGTCCCTGCTGGCAGTCGGGGAGCCGATGAAGGTGGGGAGTTTTGCAGCGTTAGGGGGGATTTTTCTTTTCTTTTCTTTCTTTTTTTTTTTTCTCTCTCTACATAATTTAATTTATTTTATTTTTTGATTAAAAATATAGTATAATCGTCTTTTTAACATAAATTTTATTTTTTAACGATTAATTAGACGCAAACCATCTATCAAAGACCAACATAATACAAAAGCTACGAATATAAATGGCATATTAAGAATTAAAAGAAGAGGATCAACTTACTACAAGTCTACAACCATCATAGGTTGAAGATGTTGCAACGTTTCCTAGTTAATATAAGGGATTTTGTCGTAAATAGTCTATAATGTATGTCTCTATTACGTTTTTGGTCTTCAACTTTTCATTTTTGACTAGAAAGTCTTTAACTTATGTCAATAAGTGCGAAAGTGGTCCGAGTGGATGGATTCCATCCAAAATCTCCGTTAGATGGATGCGTGGTGTATGCTTTCTTTTAATAACAATAGACATTTTGTCAATTAAAAAAATAACAAAAAAACAAAAAATAATCACCCTCTTCAACACACTCCAACCCACCCGGAAGACTTCTCTTACCCTTCTGTCATTAATGACTGTTTTAAGAAGTTCTCTCCTAAAATCTGCCTAATAGCGGTGGCGATGGTTTGAAAAAGGAGATCATTTTCATTTCTTTTTTTTCTTGTTTTTTCTAGTTTTTTTTATTATTTATTTGAGATTGACAAATTTGTCCTTATTATTAAAAGAGAGTGTGCACCACGTGTCCAATTAACATAGATTTTGGACGGAATCTGTCCACATTGATCAATTTCGCACCGAAAAACATAAGTTATGAACTTTCTAGATAGGAACTAAAAACACATTAGAAACATACGTTTGGACTATTTGCACCAAAATCCCTTAATATAAAGATTAGGTCACCTTGTTTGCCTTAAAGGATAACTTTAGTGGCTTTGTCTGCTTGATTGATTTAGCATGGATAAGATAAAGTTATGACAAGTCTAACAAAGTAATTCCATTCATTTCTTTCGAGAAAAAGACAATTCAATAAGGATACTAACAGATATTCAATGACTATTACATTTAGTTTGGCTGCTAAAACTTCATATTCAACATTTATTGTCACATTTATTTTTGCCTTGCTATTGAGGCAATCTTCTGGGATCAGAAATTATCTTGTACTTGACAATTGGGGGGGGGGGGGGGGGGGCTTCAATTAATGTTACTTACAATATTTGAAAAAAAAATGATAACCATTTCCTTCTTGTTTTCAAATTTTATGTAATGTTGGTGTTTGAAACACGTATATGAGATGCATGCATTTAATAGTACTCGAACAAATATAAACTAGCATTCGTCTTTGACATGTATACGAGATGCATGTATCTAATAGTACTCGAAAAAATATAAATTAGCATATGAAAGCTCCTTTTGCTGCACCAGTTAACATGTATTTTATTTAAGAGTACAAATACAAAAGTATGTGTGACAAACTATTACTTAGAACCATTGGCAAATCTGTATTTCATTATCTTGTTAGTCGAGCAAAGGCGCATGAGTATGAATATTCTTGAACTTTCATGAGCTATATATGGTTGGGTTCAATGCTGCAAAAATTATGCATTGAGATCAAAATAGAGATTTGTAGGGTAGGATTGAGCTCATGGACATGATTTGGACAAGAATGTTGACTTTAGTGTGGAAAAACTATAGCTGAGATAGCAAATTATCTTCATCCCGATTCCTGCCCTGTCTCGTATGCAAGGTCGGAGCCATGATATGGCAAAGGGGTAGATATCCCTTCACAGGGGTTCGGTGAAAGCGCCACCGAATTTTCTTTCTCAAACCACAATTACTGGGCCCATTTTTATAAGAATCTAATATTTTTTTTATAAGTCATAATATTTAAAAAGCTTACAAGAAGCCATTGCACAAAAATATTCAAGATCTAAAACTAGCTAAAGAAAATTTTGCCCGACGATCTTTTACAGCTGCAAAATCTTCTATAATAGAATTTATATCTATTTTATTAACAATGTCTCTCTCAACAAAAAAAAATGTTATGTAGTCGATGCACAAAAATTGTTCTATAATAGAATCTATATTTATTTTATCTAAAACTAAGCTATATAGTCGATGCACAAAATATTTAAATCCTTTCAATAGTGTTATATACAATTATATTGTAATCTTAAACTTAATGAAACAACATATAAGTAAGTCATACACAACAAAATAATATTACAACCAAGCTAGAAAATAAAATAATATTTCAACACCAAATATTAGAATGTGCAATAAATTAAAAAATTTAAGTCCACTTTGATAACTGCAGCGCTTTTAACACAATTAGGCGGTTTAATACATGGCTGGGTTGTGGTTTAAAATGGACTGGGCCATAGCATAAACTTTTTTTTATAATTGTTTCTTCTTGTCCATGACGGGGCTGGGCCGTGGCCTAGTAAGGCCCAGTTCTATTTTTGCCCCTGCTCGTACATCTCTGAGCGAGGATGAGAACATGATCCATGTCTCGAATTCTCCAAATTCGTCCCAAATCTTTTTATTTTATATTTTTAATTAAATTGTATTTAAATTTCCACCTCGCCTCTCGAAAACCAGACGTAGTGAAGATGGGAAAGGCCGTCTCACTTCTGTCATATATTACAAAAATAGTTGTGCTCATTTTGTTTATAATTAGTAAGGTTATTTTTTAATTACATTTAATACAATAACGACAGTCATTGTAATTCAAGAATGAGAGATTTTTAATTATGGGATAACTCTTTCAATCATACAAATATAACTTTGATATATCTGTTTGGCAAAAAAAATCTCTCTCGTCACAAAAATAAATTCACACGAATATTAGTGGATTTTATTGAAAGACTACTCCGAATCACAACAAGAACTCGTTTGCAACGATTCATGAGACATACAGTAAATCTTATGATTATAACAATTGTAGCACTTCATGTTACATAATATTTGTGACAAAATGTCAATAAGCCTACACAATTCGTTGACAAAAAATGACAAGTATTAGAAATCACACATGAACACATTTGTTATAATTTGTGATACATATGATACTATCAATCGTAACAGATAAAACTATAATTGTGACATTTTATGTTACAGAAATGTTACATAAATCACATTTGTGACTCACCATCAAACATTAACGTAGACAATTCTACACTAACACTATCACACATTTGGCAACTCCATAACTATCACTTGAAGACCTTTCGTAACACTAGTCGTTACAGATGACATATGAGCAGATACGAAAGTCAAGGAATAACTGCAATTAAATTCACATATACACGTAATATGAATAGTTCAAGGTACCTATGGTTCAAAATTATGTCATTCTTGAACCTTCTTCGATTTCTTCATTTGTTCGACATTGTCTGATTTTTATTCTCCAGATTATGAGCTTCAAACTCTTGAAGAAGATGATAATGGAGTTTGAGATGTTTTAGGGTTTTGACAATTAAAAAATAGAGAAATCTGGGTATATTACTTCAAAATTGAAGAGAACTCTAGTTTGTAGATTTTATTTAAAATATAAAATGGCTGCAATTTGAAATTTTATCTTGAATTTTGGGTGTGACAATTTAGGAATGTGATAAAACTGTTTTCCATATTTTTCAATCTATTTTAATTTAATATATTAAAAATACAAAATGTACAACATTTCTATACTATACCAAAAGTATGGATGAGGTATTCATTATTTACCATATCGTCCAACATGCCCCAATTTTAGATTATTTTTTTTTCCTCCAGTTTTGTCGGCACAATTGGAAACCAAATTTTGGTTCTCAATTGTGTCGAGATTCTCCACATAATTGGGAACCAAAATTTGGTTCCCATTTCTCATGTCAGCAAATTGGCATATTTGCCCATTTTACAAGTTTTTTTTTCCACCCATGCGAACAGATTATAGCTCATTCATTCATTTTTTCACTAATCTTTTTTCTTTTTGTATCTGAGGTAGGTCCCGCATGCAATTTTTTTCCTCAAATTGCTTGTTTAAAATACCAATTCATTCCACCTGTTAAAGATCCACAAATATATTTTCATACATTAAAGATCCACTAATCTATTTCTAAATAAGCTTAATATCAAACTTCCAAACCTTAGATCTGGTTACTACACTTTCACCATCATTCTCAAATGGCCAGTGAACATTCAGGCGACCTACCTTCAAATTCTTCATTTCACTATTTAAATTAGGTAAAATTGACTGATTTTTGTAAATGATTTTTCCCTTTTCTTTTCAATTTATATTTGTGCAATTTTCAAATGTCGACAATGTTGTAAAATGTAATTGTCGACAAATAATGGGAACCAAATTTGGTTAACGACAATAAATGGGTACCAATTGGTTCTCATTTACTGTGTCGTTATTAACGACACAATATATGTGTATATGTGAACCAATTTGTTGTAATTTTCCATTATATATATATTTGGTTCTTCTTCTTAAAGAATTTAACTGTCGTCATTGACATTATTTGGTTGATGTCAATCAAATATTGTCATTTTCAACAAACTTTATATATCCTTGTATGAGGTATTTACTATTTACTATATCGTTCAACACGCCGTCGTTTTGAACTTTGTTTTTTTTTTTATTCCTTCTTCCTCAAGTTGTGTCAAGAATCTCGACACAATTGGGAGTAAAAATTTGGTTCCCATTTCTCATGTTAGTTAATGGGCTTTTGGCCCATTTGCCTATTTTGCAAGATTTTTTTTCCCTCCAATGCGAACATATTACAGCTCTTTCATTTAATTTTTTCACCATTTTTTTTTATTTGATTTGTAACAAGCAAATTCTCTACACAATTCGTTAATACTTTACTTTGTTGATTGGGTTATTTCTTCATTAAAAAGTTACAACTCTGAGCTCGAATTCTTGAGAATTTGGTCCAATTCAATAAAATAGATTGTTTAAGTGTCATACATCCCTTTGCCGACAAATCAATTTTGTAATTTTTTACAAAATGGGAGTTCCCATTTGTTGATACATCGACAAATGAGAATTTTTCCCATTTGAAGGCCCATTTTACTTGACAAAGTGGGATGAATTCTCATTTGAAGGTTGACAAATAGGCCAAAATTTGGCCCATTTTACTTGACAAAATGGGACAAATTCTCATTTGTCGATTACATTGACAAAATATGGACAAAATGGGAATACATCCCAATCGACAAAATGATAATTTATTCCGTTTTGTCGATGTACATCAACAAATTCCCATTTTGTCGATCCCATTTTGTAGATGTATGTCAATAATTGGTTCTCATTTTAACCTATTTTTTTGTGCTTATTTTTTCGATATTTTTTTTGTTGTCAATAATTGACCTAATAACTTCTCTTAGAAACTATTATATGACTATCCACTACCATTAAATCTTACCCGCACAACAAATTAGTCATTTTTACAAAATGGCATATTTGAAATTTTACATCTAAAAAATGACATATTTACAAATGTTATCAAAATTGTTATATTTCTAATTCACTTTTTAATTTTGGGTACATTTCAAAATCCTCCCATCTTATATTGCCCACATAAATTTATAAAATTTCAACCAATACTTTATTTATTTTAAAAATCTGTTTCCTAAACTTTGTAACGCTGCTAAAAATCCAGATATAATTACAAAATGTGCGTTGCACATGCTTCAACTAGTTTAACAATAAATGACAATGTTTACAATACTCAAATTATTTATGAAAATACAAGTAGTACGTGTAATTTCAATAACATTTGATATAGTGTCCAATCTAGTTCAAACAAGAGGCTCTCAAAGTTTGACATGAACCTTCTATTCGCCCTAAAAAATGATATAAAATGTAACTAGTTTTATAATTTAAAAAAACATAACAAATCAACAACCGAATCCTCATAAATTAAAGCTATATTTTCCCCCTATATTTAATTATTATTATCCTTCTAATTTGTTTAGACATAATAACTAATCTTTTTAATAAAATTTACACTTTACTAAGAAATTGTTATTTGTTGTCGCCACAATTACTTGCAACTTCAACGAGACTATATGAGAAAACTTTGTAAGAAAATTATGCATTTCACATTTGAAATTAAGCGATGCATTTGCATAATTCAACGAAAATAAAAGAATTTAAAGAAACTCTTAGATAGTCCCTTAGTTTCACTGAAGCCTCAAAATCATACAAGGGGAAAATGCAATCAGAATTCTATTGAATACATGAATACATGTGTGACAGCTGAATATAAATGGAGAGAAAAGGTCGAGTTTATCGTCATACAGATGCCTAAGAGCAATGGAAAGTTAACTTTGCTTCTTGCTCGTTGAATCTGCTTTCTCTTCGCTCTGTTCTGCCAACGAGAATTTCTTCACTTTCTGAAAAGAAAATACTAAATTGCTCAGAACCGACACAAGCTATAATTGATTACAAGAAACTCAATTCGACCATAGGTCCATAATGCACAAGATTAAGAAAAAAATAGAGGCTATATACAAAGATATTTGGAATGGTAGTGATACGACATTTATTCTTCGTATTAACTTTGGTCTTAAATTTATATAAGCCCATCTATGTTTTTTCATTGCTAATTTGGCAACTGGATAAAACAGAGAGTTATGGTAGACTGAAATGCAGCTTCATGTCAAATCTATGAATCGTTCAGATTCTTCAGAACATTTCGTTGGGGTCCTGATAAGCAACCCGTTACCTTGGACACTGAACATAGTGAGAAGTGGACGGTTTATGGTTGTATCTCATAGTGAGGTGGCGTATCGGCATCTCAAATTTGTCTAGAAGTAAGCAAGGGCTCACATACTTTAACAGATAGAGGTGAGTAGCGAAACTAATCCAGGAAAATAGAATTACGCAAGGAAGGAACACTAATAGGATCAATAGGAGATTCGCTGGAGTCAACTTAGATTGCCCATACAATGTGAAGTGGGTAGGAGAGACGGTCAAAGAGTTATAGAATATGGGAAATATGAACTTTGGTATATAACAAAAAGAGCAGAATTTAAGTAAAATTAATCATTGAACTGGGTTTCAAACATGATATAGTATAAATAAACCAGCAAGTGATAGGATTATCGTAGCTAAACTTATTTCAAGAAAAGAGCATTACATATAGCATGGACGAATTATTTCAACAAAGTTATTCAATCAAATGTTTATCGTGATTCTTAGATATTCATTTAACTCTTTCAAAGATAGAAATGTACATTACTTGAATATAGCAGAAGATAAAGATGTTAAGATTGATGTGCGGTCATATTAGAATCGATAAAATAAAAATGGTGTCATAAGCAGAAACACCAATTGAGAATTAATTAATGGCATGGCAACTTAGTTGGAATACATATTGTCTAGACCTTAAAAAAATCTTCTTTTCACAATTGCATTGTGATCCGAATACAACATGTTAGAAGAGGAAAAGGGAGACATAAACCAAAATTAACATGTCTAATGTGTTTGCAAAATCCAAAAGGTTTCATTTCATTCAATATTTCTCTAGATATACTGCTGAAAATTTGAACGGATTATGGATAAAGGATTTACTTAACTGATCTCAAGTTTTATTGTGCCAAAAAATTAACTCGTCGGTGTTATTTTTGGGTCTCAATTTCATAAAAAGAAATGATAAATGATTGACATGCTATCAATTTCCTCATGTATATCCTCCCAATTAAATTGGATAACTAATTGAATTAACATGTTAAAATCCCACATTTCTTAAATATGAAAAACCATAATGAACACCTAAGGGATTTGGACTACTTCTGTTTACAAGATTGAGCTTTAAAATGGAACCCCTGCTATCAAAACTGAAAATGTTCAAACAAAATCTTCAATCCATCTAAAGCTCAAACAAACAGTTGAATTTTAAGAATTGAAACTCTCTAACAAGCCACTATCTTGCCAAAATTCCGCTATCACTTAAATGTGAAAAGCAATAATCAACGGGCTTCAACTACAACACTTGACAAGGTGGACTTATGAGATGGAACTCATTATACCATAAGTACTCATTGCACCAGCTACTGCAAAAGCTAAATCCAATTTTAAAAGATAGTGCTGTTCAACATTTTCTTACAAAAGGAATACAAAACCAGAATTGTCGAGCAATAAACCATAAAACACATTCCGTTGCTATTAAAAACCCCATTAAATTCACAAAACTAATAGCACAGTATTGCATCCCCATTAAGAAAAAATAAAACCTCTGTGCGTACATAGATCAAACACTATGTGTGCGTTTTTGTATGTAAAGTTTGACATACATACCTTACTGAGGACGCATTGACGCAATGATTGAAGAAGGGCAATGCATTTTTCTTGATCGTAAGAGGATTGTGTCACGCAATTGAGCAGATCCAGTGCCTCTTGCGCACAAACGGGCTGCTGGGGATTTTGAGACGCGTCCATTTTTTTCTGTTTCTTCTTCAGGGTTTAATGGTATTAATGATTTGAAATTTGGGGTTTTAGAATAATTTGAATTAGAATTCACTGTTCTGTGTTCTGGAAGAGACGAGTAGGGAAAAAAATGTAGAAAGAATTTTTAAGATTTAATAAAGATTTTTGTAAATTATAAAGAATGGATTTTACTGAATGTGTTTATAAAGAATGGATTTTACTGAATGTGTTGATAAAAAATGGATAAAAGTTATGAATCCTATAAAATGTATAGATAAAAATGATTTTTGACCAACTTATAAGTACTTACTAGTATATATCTTGCGATGGGATCTGATCGTATGCTCTATTATAATGATAGATTGAAGCGGTGAATAAATTTTGGAGATAATCGATTGAGGGAAGTTGATTGATGAGGTGAGTATATTTTAGAGATGATCGTTTTAGGAAGATGATTGAATCAGGGAGATGGATTGAAGCAGTTAGCAAATTTTGGAGAACATGATTTTGTGGTTCTTTCCGTAGCGGAGAAAATTCCATACGATCGTGATAGACAATAACAAACTCTATAAATTACAATAAATCTCAAATGCCATGTTTAGTTAAGCTTAAATTATAATTTAAATTAGTCTAACGGAACATGTCTTATGCATCTTTCTACTATTATAATAGGGGTGATTATTTTTAAATGCGTTAATTTGTCAGTGAAATATATTTTTTATTTATATTTTATTTTATAAGTACTTAAAAACTAATTTCAATACCGTCAAATATACTATTAGTATTGCCGTGAATAGAGTTGATTGGACAGTACGTTAATATTAAAGAACAGATTAAATTTTTGTTAATTATAATATTTAATTTTTTCCAATATATCTATCAACAAAAGTCATTGAAAAACTAGAGGGATGGGTTAAATATATCAACAAAACTCATCATAGAGAAGTAGCGCTGGGGGAGAATCGACAGCCGTTCAATTCTTCATGTTGAATGTGTAGAGCTTAATATATTGAATTTTTTTTTTCCCTCGGTTACAGTTCGATCATCAAATAAGAAAAAGAAAAAAGCGTCAGAAGTCCCCAAACTTTGAAACGTTTGCACTTAGGTTCCCAACTTTAAGTCCGCAACTTTTCATTTGTATAGCAGTTAGATCTCAATTGATTTTATTTTTGCCCATAACTAGACTGCTCTTTCACTGCAATAGGATAAGTTGCCAAAGAACCAAAACTAATCACAAGATTTTGACCCAAAAAATAAAAATAAAAATAGCCCAATAAGTTAAAGTTGAATAAGTGGCCCAATAACTAAAACAAACCAGGAGATTAGCTCAATAAAATGGCCCAATTCATTACAAATAGGAGAGGGGAGATACTAAAAGCCCACTGTTCAAGGGTTTCATTAATTTTAGGGAAAATTAGCCCCAGTACCCCTATTTTTTTAAAAAGTTGAAATATACTCTTATTTTTTAAATATTAATATTTACCCTCTTTTAATAAAACTTAATGAATTTGACCCTACTAATTATAAGGGCAAAAGTGACAAAATCCAACAAAACCCACTTATTTCTGACACTCACGCCACCAGTTTTCCCAAAACCCAAATTTCCCAACCCACTTTCCCAAAACCCCTCTTCTTAAAACCAAAACTTCTCCTTCATCATCAATTTCGTTAATCAATTTCTACAATAGAGTTTGAAAATAGTAAGAACACGTAGCAAATTGTTAAACATCGAGTTTGAAATAGATATTAATCCTATAAGGTCGAAGAGGAAAGCTTATGAGTCTACATATCAAAGCAAGATGAAGAAAAAATCTAAAAATTTGGTTGATGAAGATGTTAAAGAACGTTCATATGTACGAAACGTATGCCCAATATTGCTTTCTCTATTGCTTTGTCAAATATTTTTTTGAATGTGTTTTTGTGAATTTTTTTGTTAGGGTTTTTTATTATTAATTTATTTCTTTCCTCTTTTATATTTTGGCCTTAATTTTCTCCCTCTTCATTTTTGGCTTTGGATAGTAAACTCTGTTTGATTCTATTATTTTTTAAGGAATTTAACAAGTACATGAGAATTCTGAGGAATGTCTTTTTTATATTGAAGATTGCATAATAGAACATGGTCTATTTGATGGTCTTCTTGGCTTCTCTCAGGTATATATAACCTATACTTTTTATGTATGTAAATCATACAAGAGAATAAAAATGGGACCTCCATAAGCCACTGCAGTTTCTAATATTTTAAAAAGAAACTTGATCCTCCGTTTTTTGTTATTTGATTTATCCATTTCTATATCTTGTGGTAATGTTCGATGGCAAAAATGTGGTGATTTGGTGGCGATGAATTTAATAGAGGTAGTTGAGCTTGATGGTGGTAGTTTATGGCAGTTGATGTTGGTGGTGATGATTAGATTGTTGGTAGAGACCACATGTGGTAGCGGTCGAGCATAGTTGATGGTGGTAACACGTGTTAATCTAATTTAAATTAGAGTAACATATGTGTTACTATCATTTAAATTAGTTGTGGTACAGTAAGGTAAATAGTGGTGCTAAAGCTACGTATATTGAGAGAAAATTGTGGTAGTCGTAACACAAGTGTTACTCTAAATTTTAATTATAGTAACACACGTATTACTTTAATTTAAATTAGTGGTGGTAAAGCAGTGACATTGTTGGTGGTGGTAACACTTGTGTTATCATAATTTAAAATATGGTAACACATGTGTTATCATATTTGTAGTAAGTGTGATTATAGTTGTGGATGGTGGCAGCGGATTTGAACCCGATTATTGTGGTGGTGGTGATGGTGGTGATGGTGGTGGTGGTGGTATAAGATGAGTGGTAGTAGTGGTAGAAAACGATTAATAGTAATAGTAACACATATGTTATCAGTGTAAAAATATTGTTTTCAAATGAAAAATTAATATATTGATTTAAAATTAAAATAATGTATTATTTTAAAAATTATAAATGATGTAAATGATAAAATATTGATTTAAATGAAAATAATAAAGTGACACATATGGTAACACATATGTTACTCGTGTAAAAAAATTGTTTTCAAATTAAAAAATTAAAATATTTATTTGAAATAAAAATAATGTATTTTTAAAAAAATTATAAAAAGAGATTAATTGTAAAATTATTTCTTTAAATAAAAATGATGAAGTAACATATATGTTACTCGTGTAAAAATGTTGTTTTTAAATAAAAAAATTGAAATATGAATTTTAAATGAAAATAATGTATTTTTTTTAAAAAACTATAAAAAGAAGATAAATTATAAATTATTGATTTTAATGAAGATGATGAAGTAACATGTAGTAACACATATGTTACTCGTGTAAAATTATTGTTTTTCAAATAAAAAAATTAAAATATTGATTTTATGAAAATAATATATTTTTAAACAATTATCAAAGAAAATAAATTATAAAATATGATTATAATTATTATTATATTTGAAATAGTATACAAATATGATAGTTGGTGACGGTAATACGTGTTAATCTAATTTAAATTAGAGTAACATATGTGTTATCATAATTTAAATTAGTTGTAGATAGTGGTAGCGGATTTTAACATGATTGTGGTCGATGTGATTATAGTTGTGGATATTGGTAGCGGATTTGAACATGATTGTGCTGGTGGTGCTCTTATAAGACAAGTGTTCATAGTGGTAGAAGGTGATTGGTAATAGTAACACATATGTTACCAGTATAAAAATTATTGATTTTAATGAAAATGATTAAGTAACATATATGTTACTCGTAAAAATATTGTTTTCAAAAAAAATTGAAATATTAATTTTATATGAAAATAATGTATTTTATTAAAAACTATAAAAAGAAGATAAATTATAAATTATTGATTTTAATGAAGAAGATGAAATAACATATAGTAATACACATGTTACCTGTGTAAATGGTGGTACTAGAGCTACGAAGCAGTGAGAGAAAATTGTGGTGGTTGTAGCACAAATGTTACTCTAATTTTAATTATAGTAACACATGTGTTACCTTAATTGAAACTAGTGGTGGTAAAACGGTAGCAGTGTTGGTAGTGGTAACACATGTGTTCTCCTAATTTAAAATATGGTAACACGTGTTATCACATTTGTGATCGATGTGATTATAGTAATGGATAGTGGTAGCGGATTTGAACATGATTATGGTGGTGCGGTGGTGGTGGTGGTGGTGGTGGCAGTGGTGCTCGTATAAGATGAGTGTTAGTAGTGGTAGAAGGTGATTGGTAATAGTAACACATATGTTACTATATAGTAAAAATGTTGTTTTAAAATTAAAAAAAAAAATTGAAATATTAATTTTAAAGAAAAATAACGTATTTTTAAATAATTATAAATTATGGATTTTATTGCAAATAAGCAAGTAACACATAGTAACATATATGTTACTAGTATAAAAATGTTGTTTTAAATGAAATATTGAAATATTGATTTTAAATGAAAAGAATATATTTTTAAAAAATTTATAAAAATAGAGAAATGGTAAAATATTGATTTTAATGAAAAATGAAGAAGTAACATATAGTAACATATATGTTACCCGTGTAAAAATATTTTTTTAAAATAAAAAACTGAAATATTAATTTTAAAGAAAAATATCGAATTTTTTTTAATAATTACAAAGTATTGATTTTATTGCAAATGACCAAATAACACATAGTAACATATATGTTACTAGTATATAAATGTTGTTTTTAAATGATAAATTGAAATATTGATTTTAAATGAAAAGAATGTATTTTTAAAAAATTTATAAAAATAGAGAAATTGTAAAATATTGATTTTAATGAAAAATGAGGAAGTAACATATAGTAACATATATGTTACCCGTGTAAAAATATTTTTTTAAAATAAAAAACTGAAATATTAATTTTAAAGAAAAATATCGAATTTTTTTTAATAATTATAAAGTATTGATTTTATTGCAAATGAGCAAATAACACATAGTAACATATATGTTACTAGTATAAAAATGTTGTTTTTAAATGAAAAATTGAAATATTGATTTTAAATGAAAAGAATGTATTTTTAAAAAATTTATAAAAATAGAGAAATTGTAAAATATTGATTTTAATGAAAAATGAGGAAGTAACATATATGTTATTATATATTAACATATATAGTAACAAATATGTTATCCGTATAAAAATATTGTTTTAAAATAAAAAAAATTGAAATATTAATTTTAAAGAAAAATAAAGTATTTTTTAAATAATTATAAAATATTGATTTTATTGCAAATGAGCAAGTACTAGTATAAAAATATTTTTTTTAAAAATAAAAAATTGAAAAATTGATTTTAAATGAAAATAATGTATTTTTAAAAAATTTATAAAAATAGAAAAATGGTGAAATATTCATTTTAATGAAAAATGAGGAAGTAACATGTACTAACATATATGTTATATGTGTAAAAATGTTGTTTTAAAATTAAAAAATTGAAATATTAATTTTAAAGAAAAATAATATATTTTTAAATAATTATAAAGTATTGATTTTATTGCAAATGAGCAAGTAACACATAATAACATATATGTTACTAGTAAAAAAATATTATTTTAAATGAAAAATTGAAATATTGATTTTAAATGAAAATAATGTATTTTTAAAAAATTTATAAAAATAGAGAAATGGTAAAATATTGATTTTAATGAAATATAAGGAAGTAACATATATGTTACCTGTGTAAAAATGTTGTTTTAAAATAAATAAAAAAAATTGAAATAACGTATTTTTTAAATAATTATAAAATATTGATTTTATTGCAAATGAGCAAGTAACACATAGTAACATATATATTACTAGTATAAAAATATTTTTTTTTAATGAAAAATTGAAAATTGATTTTAAATGAAAAGAAAGTATTTTTAAAAAATTTATAAAAATAGTGAAATGGTAAAATACTGATTTTAATGAAATATGAGGAAGTAACATATAGTAACATATATGTTACTCATGTAAAAATATTGTTTTTCAATGAAAAATTAAAATATTAATTTTAAATAATAATAATATATTTTTTAAAAAATAATAAAATGAGTAAATTATAAAGTATTAATTTCAATGAAAATAATGAAATAATACACATGTTACTCGTGTAAAAATATTGTTTTTCAAATGAAAAAATAAAAATATTGCTTTTATGACAATACTGTATTTTTAAACAATTATCAAAGAAAATAAATTGCAAAATATGATTATAATTATTATTATATTTAAAATAGTATACAAATATGATTGTTGGTGGTGGTAACACGTGTTAATCTAATTTAAATTAAAGTAACATATGTGTTACTATAATTTAAAATAGTATACAAATATTTATTTGGTTCGTTTAGATGAAAATTTAAGTGTAAAGTCAAAAATTTAATTGAAATTGTATTTATTTTGACCACTAAAATTACACTTATTTTGGCCACTAAAATCAAAGATTTGAAGGACCAAACTTTGAACATGTATAAAGTTGAAGGACTTAAGATGCAATTTTTAGAGGACTTAATTGAAAGATAATTGAAAATTTGGGGACCAAAGTGTAAAGATATAAAAAGTTGAAGGACTTAAGATGCAATTTTTGGAGGACTTAACTTAAAGATAATTAAAAATTTGGGGACTAAAGTGTAAAGATGTAAAAGAGTAAGGACCTAAGATATAATTTTTGGATGACTTAATTCAAATATAATTGAAAATATAAAGACTAAAGTGAATATTATATAAAGTACATAGACTAGTATACAATAAATAAATGCCACATCATCATTCCACATTATAAAATATTGTTTTTAATGAAATGAGGTATTTTTTAAATCAAACCAAGAAAATGAGGTATTTTTTGAATAATAAAAAAAAGAGGTATTTTTCAACTTTTTTACAAAAAGTAGGGCTCTTATCAACTTTGCCCTTAATTTTAGCCCAATAACGGACTTTTAAGTGAAAAAACATTTTTCCTGAATAGGGATAGTAAAAATATTCGATCTGCTCTAAGTTCGATAGTTACCAAATCTGAGTAGAGCAAAAAATTCTCAATCCGCGTATCAAGGCGGGATCGGGGCAAAAAAATTCTCAATCTGCAGATCGAATCATGTGTGTCCCAATCCGATCCATTTAAAAAATAAATAGAAAAAAGAAGTGGAAAATAAGAAGAAAACACATAGCGTGCTGGGTGGTTAATTTTTTGAATTACTGGTCGTTACAAAAAAAAAATCACGAACTAATCTGATATGCTTTGACCTGAATCCGCTCTATCCCTATCCACCACAAGAAATGGCGGATCAATTCGCAGATTTTGATATTTTATAATTACTGCGGGACGGATACGGATCTAGGGATAGAAAAAAAAAACCCGTCACCCCGGACTCCCCGGCGACTCGCCCCCTCAATTTATTTATTTTCTTATTATTATTTTTTAAAAATCATAAAATAGAGTAGAAATTATAATTTTAACTAAAAATTGACTAATAATTAATCGAATTAGGATTAAAACTTATAAACTACCAATCTTTACTATTACATCATAAGTGTTTGTCAAGCACAAGCATATATATCCCACACCCATAAGGCTTCCTCACTAATAGTAATTATCCTTATAGCTAATGGATTATGGCCCCCATCCAAAGTTGTGATACATATATGTAAATGACCCTAAGGCTAAAATCCCAACATGTTTGTACGAAGTCCTACAAGAACACCATGTGAGGCGTGAACACATTCATTAACCCCCACCCCAACCCACCCCCAACATCACGAAATATATCAAGCCTATACATATAGGCATGCATATTGATATGAATTGAATATAGACAACTAAGGCGAATAGCCCAAAGCCAAAGGATCTTTACCACCCCCCCTTTCACGAAATATATCAAGCCTATACATATAGAGGCACATTATGTATAGACTATAGAGACAAAGTAAGCAAAATAGCCCACACTGAGATTTGAATGGATCTTTACATTCTTCCCCCATCACTCTCATGTCGGTAGGTGAGAGGGACAGTTTGGGCCCTACATTTCCAGGCCCTTCATCCCTATTGCATGTATAGACACACTCTGATGGGCTCTGATATTTCTGCCATACAACCTGCTGCATTAACCCCCTCCCCCCTCCTCCCTCCCCCCTCTTGCCACGTGGAATATCACAGTTAAAAAAAATATCAAAAAATCAACTGTCAAAAAGTCGTTTAAATTCTAGCCAGTTCATCTGACCGCCCATTTTATATGTACTTTTAAGGTTAAAATTAATGAGTGGCCATGAAATTTAGTTTCTATTTAGTTATATAATTTTAAAAAGTATTTCAATACTTAATTAATTTTCAACTAAGTTTCTTATTCTTTTACAATACTTAATAGAATATTCTACGTGACAAATGTTCTTTTAATGTGATGTAACAACAATGTTAAATCTTTCATAAACAGCAAAAGCACACTATCCAAACACACAATTCTTCAAAGAAATTGAAAACGTTTTCAGTTTTCTTCAATTAAATTCATGCTAATTAGACATGTTTGAGTAGTGTGCTTTTGTTAATTAGGAGATATTTAACACCGTTACTATACCACGTTGAAAGATCGTTTGCCACGTAGAATATTTCGTCATTTATTGTAAGCGAATGAATAACGATTGATAGATAGAAAACTTAGTTGAAAATTAAGTGAATGTTGAGATACTTTTTAAGGTTCAATGATTAAGTAGAAACTTAATTAAAGTTCGATGATATTTGGTTGATTTTGCCCGTAGTTTTAATGAACTTGGATTAGTTCTCGATCTTTTCAATTGAAATGACTAATTAAAATATTTTTAATGACATTGCTTATAGGTCTTGCCAATGTCGCAACGTTTCAAGATTTTGTAGAAATGCAATTTAGGGAATAAGTTTAGAATTTTAACGTTGTTAAGTAAAATGCTAGTTTTTGTCTAAATAAATTAATGCTCATTAATTTTCTTTATATACTAGTCGAAAATTCAAATTTTTTTATTAATCTATATAAATTATTTAATGTCTCTTTAAAGTCAATAATAATTTGATTTCAACGTACAAATCTAAACTAATTAAAACGAGCCACCGTAATTGCTCGCTTATTCACAATGAATGGTACATATTTTCTTGCAACGTACAATGAATTTTTGAAGGAATAAATAAAATGAAAAAGATGAATAATAGGACCATTTTTTTTTTTTTTTTTGATCGTAAATAATAGGACCATTTTTATGCTACTTGAAGTTTGCCATTACAAATAAGAGCCGGGGCGGGGCGGGGCGGGGCGGGGCCCCTAGCCACACACCCACCCCCTCTTAAAAGTACGCGCCCAATTTAACAACTTTTGTACGCACAAGGTTGAAGTTAGGCTGCCGCAGTCCTGCACTTTATAGTGTGCGCAGTGTAGGTGAGCTGGCCCAACCGGGTTTGTCGACGTGGGACCGTTGGCCCATCACATGATAACCCATTAAGCCCAAAGAACGCGATTTGGATCCAACTTATGGCTGTACAAGCCAAGAAATGTTGGAAATATTGTTCAAAATATATTAAATAATACAAAAATAGATTGTGGGACGCCAATTAAAAATAGAAAAAATTATTTCTGTCGAACCGCAGTCCACCGCAGCAAACAAGGGCTTTTTGCTCATGTTCTCTTGGCCACGGTCCAACCGCTGCCAACATAAATATTCAGTTAAAGCACTAAAAGGTGTTTATTCGGTCTCTAAAAGTTAAGTCTCTCAATTTTGTGTGTGTTTACACTATAAATTCAAGATGAATTGGATGTAAATGAGTACAATAAATTATCCTCAAACAATATCAAAGTGTTATAACATCTAATTCATATCTACCAATTTTTCCAAACATTCATAATTTATTTTTCATAATTTCATTTGTACTAGTGCAATTCGGTTTGAGACTTGAAATCCACTAAAACTATTTGAGTGAATAATCAAATATCGCTTGTAGGACAGCGTTCTACGCTATTAAAATTCTGTTGTTATTAATTATATTTTATTCTTCAAGCTAAAGTTGCAGAAGAATTTTCGATTTGTGTTGCATTCTACTCTTTTCAAATAAATTTTTCAACAACAAGATCACCATTATTGTGACCTGTGCCTTGATTGCGATCTTTAGGATTATTTGCACGAAAAATGGGTAATGGGTAAAGATTAAATAAAATAATTTACATTTTTCTTGTGTAATTTATTAGAATTTATAACTGGTAAGTAGTCTGAAAGTATAAATTAAGTTAAAAGAAAAAGGTTTGATTGATTTTAATTAAAATTTTGCTAAAAAATTGAAGTGATCAAAGTTAATAATTAGTTTTAACCACGTATTTTATAGGACCTACAATTTTTTACAATTTCTCAACTATACATTTCATCAAATTAAAAAAAAAAAATTTTAATCAAAATCAAACACATCCTAAATTTAAGGTAAATTAGGCACGACATATAGTTATGTGTCGTGGGGCACAACGTTTGGAGAGGCACGCCAGACCTTTGTCCAAGCATCCCATCTCATTTTGCACTTCTAAATTCGTCGTACTAATTATGCTACAAGATTTGGACAAATTCGCATTTAGTACTTTATCATATGTTGTAGTACTTTTCTATAAATGTATTATTTTGATAAATAAATTTTCATAATAAAGGCGAGGCGAGAATATAAAGAACAAAAAATCGCGAATTGAGTTTTGGTCAACCTTTGATAGAATAATAATTCTAGCTATTTATAATAGCGCATGTGATTCAAAACGTGATTGAAATGTCTAGTTTAAAAAAGAAATCAACTCAAATAAAATAAACTATTATTTTTTTAATTGGTAAAAAAAAACTAGATTCATTCTCATGCGTTCGATAAACTAAATTGTACAAAGATTAATTAATGTTACAACAAAATTATGAAACAAACAAATTTATCGAATTTCTCGTACAGTACTATGTAACAAGCGTGTCAACCATACTAAAAAGCATAGTATCAACTTGACAATATGAGTTGGTGGGGTTGATAAGGTTGGAAAATATAGTAAGGACCCATAAGAGGATACCAGAAATTGCAAGAAAAAGACATAAACATGTCTTTATGCGGCAAATTGGGTTTGAAAAAAAAAAATCAGAAGATCCTAGTCTTTATAAGGCTCTTGTGAATAACCTTTGTTCTTTAATCCTTAGGATGCATCAACATCTTCCACTTAATCATTTTCTGTCTTACTATAAAAGCCTGCACATAATGTCTTTTGTCCATTTTTTAGGCCATTCAAGAATACACATAATCATTCATGGAATTATTGACAAATTGTAGGAAGCAAATGGACAAAAAAAAAAATGACAGCAAGATGAAAAGGAAATTTTGGGCTATTGTGTTTTATTGGGAAATGAAAAGATTTGAGTTGAATTATTGAATAATTTTGTCTAAAAACTTTTAAGTAGGGTATAAAATGAGTAAATCATTCTATCTCCGGACAACTTAGCTTATCAATTGTTGGAGTTGAGTGAGTCAAAAATCAAAAAATGTTATACAGCCAAATACAAATACTTTCTTCGTTAGCTCATCCAGGCCTATTCTATATGTGAAAAATATAATATTATGTGGAAGGCGCTCGAAGATTCGTCCCAAAAGATTAATTCATTAGGTGGAGTAATCGAATTCATTTATAAATTCAAGATCGTCCCATTGTCTACCAGATGTTCCAATATCTCCAACTACTACTCTGGATCAACAAATAATCATCCCCCGCCCACCGCCCCCCGGTTCTTCAAACGATGGCTTCTTGTGTCAATCTCCTTTCATCTAAGATCATACACTATCGACGTATACATAAAAAATGTGAAGTTGTATTCACATGGGCATGCTTGAAACTAAAGTTCTAAAAGACGTGAGGCATGACAAGACTACAAAGTCAAGCCTCAAGCTTTACGAGTATATGTGTAATAAAATATTTCTCTATTTTTAATATTATTTTAATTATTTAAAGACCATTAATAACAATTTATTTATTTAATTAGTGTATGTTTGGTAAACTTTAAAAGTAATTTTTTATGAGATTTTGAAAAAAGTTTGTGAAATGTGTAGTTGAAAAGTTGATAAAAGTTTGGTTCCTTTGAAATATGTGGTTGAAAATGAGTTTAAAAAAAATACTTTATTTTATTTGACTTAAAATAAAATAATAATAATTGAATAAAATATAAAAAGATGCTCGCCTTTTGAAGCCTAGGTCCATATTAGCTACGTCTATTGGTGCTTTGGCCCGTGTTAGGTGGTCAAAATAAGTTTAATCATCTTTTTTCACGCCCGTTTCATATGCACTTTTTCTAACGTTTCACGTTTAAGTCCGTACAAACTTCGCTTTTTTCCATCTTTTAGAATACTATCTAAACATCGGGAAAAAGTGAAGGAAAGCATTCCAAAATAGGGATGAAATAAAATAAAAACGAAGTAGCATAGTAGCTAGGTTGGTGATGTAAGGAGCGTTAATTTTCAGTGAGAAAAAAATGCCAAAAGTAATTAATAAATTTTTGGCTCATGTAATCGATACAAAGGTCATATAATTTGGCATTTCTATTTCTCTGAGGTGTATGTACACTATATATATAGTATAAGTTAAGATTTTCTGATGGTGTAGATTTGTCCGAATCTATGTCATCTCAGAATTACCAGCTCATCATAGGACCACAATTACTACAATCATGATTTTGATCAAACAACTGGTAACTGTCATAAAAATTCTTGTAATTTGAGCCTTCATGCAGACAGTAAAAACCCTCGTTGAAGCAATATCTTGTTAGAGAGAGTTAATTTTATGAATATGGGAATAGGACAAAAATAGTAAAACAAGTGTTGCAATTGAAAATTACACCCACAAACACGTGGGAGTGTGTGTTGTGAGCTCTTGAGTTGAATTCAGTAATTTGATTGAAAACTTTAAGAAGCTAATTATACAAAATTAAGGGATAATTGCATCAAAGGTCTCCAACGTTTCAAAATCGTTAGAGATATGCCCTTAACCTAAAAAAATAGCACCACACATCCTCAACGTTTGAAGAAATAGGCATCATAGGTCCCTCTTAACATTTTCTATCCATTTTCTCCGTTAAAATCCTAAATTGGACTGCACGCGCCATATTTTCCAAAAAACGCGACTCATGTTCTGTTAGTGTAGTCAAAATGCCATTTATCTTGAGGAGAAAGAGAAGAAGGAGAAAGAAATGATGAATCAGATTATTGCTGAAGCTGAGGACCCGAACCACTGGTCTTCATGGTTGACATTGATGTGGTTGAAAATGGGACCTATGATGACTTCGTAGCACTTATGCCAGAGTCTTTCACTCTCCACCGGCGCTGGAAAATCAAGAAGCTAAAAAATAAGAGCACAACAAGAACTCCGGTCACACTCCCAATAACAGGATAAAGTACAAATGAATCTTCCCGGGCTAGTATCTGGTCCTGGCAGTGAAAATTCCTGTATAGGATCAGAGTTTGCTGCCGTAAGACTACAATTTGAACCACTGAGTTTGAAGATTTCTAAGCCATTTAAGAGAGCATTGAAGTACTTAGGCGATCCCATAAGGCTAGGGAACAAAGAAAGCCGCAGGTTTTTCTTCCCATAGCGGCCATCATCACTAACCCATGTGATATAGTCTTTCAAATAAGGAATTTCAGGGCCACCAATCAAGGAAATAACATCAGCTTCAATTTCTGATGTCTTATTTTTGATAGAAATTGTGAAAACCCTTTTGTTTTGATGGATCACTTTCAGCTGAATTTCACAGAATGGAGTCTGAGAAGGTATTGAAACCCAGAATCAATAGAAAAACAAAGGCTCAGAATAGAGAAAAAAAGAGTAAAATCAAACATCCAATGTCCACTATTTAAAGTTCATACAAAATTTTATTGACAATTGGATATTTGTTTTGTGCAGCTTTACCTTAAAAACCAAGAGAAGTTCCACAAGGAAGCAAATCAACAATATTGGAAAGCAATAGCGAAGATCATTCCTCGTGAAGTTCCCAATTTTGAGAAGAGGAGGGAAAAAAGAAAAGGAAAAGAAACCTTCTGTTTTGGTTATTCAGGGGCCAAAGCCCGGGAAACCCACTGATCTCGCATGAATGCGTCAAATACTTCTGAAGTTGAAGCAAACACCTCCATCCCAAACGATACCATCCCCACCCCCACCCGCACCCGCACCCGCACCCACACCCGCACCCGAGAAAAATGGCAAAGATGCTAAAAAAGGGAAGGATGTGAAGGATGGGAAAGAAACAAAGGAAAAGAAGGAACCAAAGGATGCCGAGAATGAGAAAGTTGGATCACCAAAAGTACTACAGGATGGGATGGTTAGGAAGGATGGAACAGATGCTACTACAAACGCTTCTCCGACTACCACTGGAGACAAGCCCACTTCACCTGCTCCTGCTAAAGATGAAGCAAAGAGTGCTACTCCTAAAACACCCACGCCAGATGCATCTTTTTCTCCTAAAACACCTACGCCAGATGCATCTTTTCTTATTTCCTCTGCCATTCTCAGACGTGTTTTTTGGGGAAATATGGCGCGTGCAGTCCAATTTAGGGTTTTAACGGAGAAAATGGATGGAAAATGTTAAAAGGGACCTACGATGCCTATTTCTTCAAACGTCGGGGACGTGTGGTGCTATTTTTTTAGGTTAGGAGCATATCCCTAACGATTTTGAAACGTTGGGGACCTTTGATGCAATTATCCCCAAAATTAACGAGTAGCACTGAGTACTTGTTTGGTCTAGATTAATATTTGTCAAAAAGTTGTGGTAAAATATTAATAATTAATTTTAACTAAGCATTTCATAAGACCTACAAGTTTTATTAACTTTTCACAACATATTTCATCGAACATTTTTGTCAAAAATTATGAAAAAAACTCTCTCAAACAAGTTTTGAATAAGATTTACAATAAAATGGGTGTTATTTCAACCGTTTTTCTATTTTTTTAATTTAATATTGCAGAGTGTAAAAAAGATACGTGTAGTGGGTGAAAGAAATCGGAGTAGGGCAGATTACCTTTAGGAGATAAGTCTAAAATATCGTCGCATCATGAAAAAGTAAAGCATTTGTAAACAGCATGGAAATGAGAGTAGTGATTGTGATCATCTAATTGAACAAATAGATTCTCATGTCGAATTTAACCTTAAATCTTAATTCAAATTCACGAAAAATTTAGGTGGAGACAATCTATATTGCTATTTATTTTGTAATTGAAATCAAGATTAACATGGTGTGTTGCAATTGCATGCGAAGCATTTAGTTACATTGAATCTTCTAGTGCAAAATAGCAACTACCCGAATAGAACATAGATAAAATGATTCATGTTACTAATTTCAAATTCAGTGAAATCATATATTTAGTAAATTAGCATCAAACAAATTAATAATAATTTTAACATGAATACCTCGAAAACAACAGCAAAAAATTAAGGCTTTTCAAGACATATTTATGGTCTATTATATGAATATTTTTCATTGTTCTATCTCGTTCAACACCATGTGCACGGAAAGATTGAATACAATTAGAAAATAAATTGATGAGTAATAATATTCATAGTCGCTTAGTACGGATAGTCATCTTACGTGGTATTACTCAATTGGATAAATTATTCATAATTAATGATTATAAATACATTACTCAATTGAAAAATAATTCATCCAATTGACTAAGGCCAAATAGAATTACTACCGAAATGAGTGATTATGAATAACATTATTTTAGATTGATGGTTTTCTACTAAAATCAGCAGACGGTTACATATTGAAACTAATTTTGGGAGAAACGTTGGGGGTTTGTTTGCCCTAAAACCTAAATCCTAATATCATGACTTTTGATTTACTAAATTTGGCCAGCAGACAAACACACGAGTAAGGGTCCCAAAGAACATCACCTGAGGAAGTAAAACTGCAGGCGTCTCCATACATTGATGATTTCTGATTTTGTGTCCCCCAAAGAAAAATGTCGTCAAAGACTAACACATTTGCCATCCTTTCCGAACGATGATATCATTTTCTATTCTCAAATTATTTATCAAATATATTAACATTTATTTTTCAAGCATTTTGAATATTATTTAAGCCCACTAATTTTTATTTATTTTTACGAGCTAGGGTTAGATTTGATCATCTAAGAGATTCGTCTACGTAAACAATTATGACTCTTCCTTGAGTCTTGTTTTTTTTATTATGACTCAGGCGTCTAAACTTTGTCTGACTAATCCTGAGGCGTAGCGGCCTTCCCCCCTGGTTCGTCATCCAGGTAAATCATTGAGTCTTGTTTTTTTATTATGACACTAGTTTGCTAAGCTTAAAATGATTTCTTATAATTAAGTGAATAAGTAATTTGTATTGATTAATTTTAAAAATGAGTTAGTTATTTATTTTGAAGCAAAATAGTAAGGAATACTAAGAAAAGGCGCTTACATTTTTCACCATGTATAATTATTTTGTTAATCGAGGTTGCAAAATAATAAAAGCACACAAAATTACAAAATATTCAAAATTCACATGAAAGTAGTTGTACTTTAAAGTAAAATTGGATTCAAATGCATATTAGTCCAACTTTGCGGACTTACCAAAAGTAAGAGAAAAAAGAATAATAAAAATAATATCATCACCGGCCTAATTTATTTTTTTAATTGAAATAGCTTTAAATTGCCTTTGGAAATTCTATTTTTATAGCTTATAATAATGCAACCATTTTGGTACGTTTGGGAGTCATTCCATTTTATTCTTTCACCTAATTCATACTTTGCAAGTCACGTGTCTCGTCTTGAGAAATAACCCGTAATTAAAATAGCAACAATAATTATAATAATTGCATTTACTACTCATAAATTAACAAATTCACATCAACACCAAACAAAACAAATAATAAAAATAGAAAAAAAAAAAAAAAACCACAAAACATCCGATAATTACTTATTTCTTGCTAATTCTTAACTGTCGAAAAAATCAGCAAATACAGCCATTGTGCATTATCTTCACTGAAACGACAGCGTTCTTAATCTCTTCAGAACTCAAAGTACAACTAGAGGATCCGACCCGAATATATCGCCAAAATCTTGAGAATAGTCATCCGCTAGCCCAAACCTGGTATCATTACTTGACCCGACAAGCATGTCGTTACAACAATCCAAATCCAACCCGAATATGCTATCTGAGAAACCCGTTTGATCAAAGAAATCGGGTACGGGAAGCGGGTCATCGAATCCGCGAAACATATCTTCACCCGACGGAAATATCGGGAAGTCCGTGAAATTCTCCCACAAGGAAATATCCTCATTCTCCTTCAAAGAAACGGCATCGTTTGGCGGAGAAAAGATCGACGATGACTCGGCTTCAGCTTCGGGTTCGGCTTCGGTTTGTGAGTCAGCTGCCGAGACGAAACGGAGAACGGACTTGGGTGATTTCACAATGTTGTGGGACTCCTCGCCGGAGTTGTACCCTGAGATTGTTTTGTTGTCCGTCAGTGGAGGGGCTGAGAAGTTTGTGAGGGCATCGGGGCCACGCAGCTGGATTGCCGCGTGATCGTACATCATAGCAGCCTCCTCCGCCGTGTCGAAGGTGCCTA
Organism: Forsythia viridissima; assembly: GCA_030279155.1. Classification (NCBI taxonomy): domain Eukaryota; kingdom Viridiplantae; phylum Streptophyta; class Magnoliopsida; order Lamiales; family Oleaceae; genus Forsythia; species Forsythia viridissima. The sequence goes on along the minus strand of CM059041.1, from coordinate 617,289 downwards.
GCCACAGCCGTACACGCCTCAAGGGATCTCGAATCTCCGCAGCCCATTTGCCCCACGGCCGCTGCCTTACTCCGCGGAACTTCCTAACATTTCCAACTCTTGCCACCTTGTGACTGTCATTTCCGCCGCTCAGTTTCTGTCTTCCACTACTTTTCTTCCGTTTTACCGCCGTGGACGGCTGCCGGCTACTTCCCAGCACGGCGGGTGCAGCAGTAGTTTCATTAACATTGACACTCCCGTTATCTCTACAGCAGGTTTGGATTTTGACCTCGTTTATAAATTTCTTGACTCTCTGGCGTTTGATAAAGAAGCCATCCTCTTCATCACTTGAGGAGTCAGTGGCGTAAGCGTCGGTGACAGAAAACCTGACTATTCTGGTGCCGGCGGCATGGTGCAACTCCATCTGTGAAGGTTTTCTCCTGCCAGAAATGGTATTTCCGGCTGGTTTGCTGACGACTGTTGTTTGTTTCAAGTGTTCACTGTACTTGACTCTTCTACTAGACAACATGATTTCTTCTTGTTGTTGTGCATTCAAGAATCGATAGATTTTTTCAGAAAGCGAAAGAGAGTGAGTGTGTGAACGAAAGAGAAAAAGAGATTCTTTGAGAATAAAGAGAACGAGCAAAGTTAAAGAGAGAAACCGTGAACCAGAGAAAGAAAAAATCTAGGATTATTACCATAAAGGAAGAGAAAGTTCGAGGAAAGTAATAATACTCAAAAGAAGAGACTCCATTTGCATTAAAGAGAAAGCTTCGTATACCCTTTTTCTCTACGGATAGACTATCAAGACTCTAAGAAGAAGACTGCGTGTATTTCTTTAGAGTGAAAAAAGTGAAAAATATTTGAAGGAAAGTTGAACAAGGAAAAGGGGAGGGAATATATGTTGAAGGGAATCACGGAAAGTTGGTGGTGGATGCTATGAAATACTGAAATTTTTTCCTTTACTTGTCTATTCTGAGTAAAACCCAGATGGAAACTTGGATTCCTCTGCCTTTCTTCTTCAGGATTTCTTCGGAGAGTGTGTGTATGTTTTAGAAAGAGAAGAGATAATACTTCAGAGAGAGAGAGAGAGAGCTTCGGGAGAGAGGAGAGGAAAAGTTGTTTAAGAAGAATTCAGCTGGGCGAAAATACTGCAAAATCCACTATTTTATAGCATCCGATAGCCCAAAATATAAAATAGTAAATTATTTTTTCAAATTTTTAACTTTTTTTTTTCTCCAAAAAATTAGTAATTAAGATTTAAATGCAATTAATCGTTACTTTATCAATGACTTAATGATAATTTAAAGAAGAGATTATGGGGGAAAAATTTTAACCAGCCGTCGCATCTAGTAGAGGTTATCCGTTTGACACGTGTCTTGTGGGCCCGAGTATCATGGGTGATATAACAAACTCAAGTGGGTAGAAATGGAATTTAGGTTTGCCAGCAAGGTATTTTTTATAAATTGCAGCATTCATCCTCAATATATTGCCTAAGTAGCAAATGGATCTTTATAATTAAATTTAACTCGCACAATTAGTTTTTAACGAATATTTTATAGGCTTATCAATGCCCGAAATAGAGATATTGGTTAAAATTCAATTGATGAGATAAAGAGCTAGTCCAGGCCAATAAGAATCTAGCAATACTTATAGAATGATATATGGAGGATTAGCAAGAACTTAACATCATATTTTTTGGCTTATTTGCACAAATGGTCCCTGACTTTTACACTTACTGCGGGTTGAGGACCTATCTTTTCATTTTTGGCAGTTTAGCCCCTATTTCAAATATTTTTGGCAGCAATGGTCCTTTTCAACATTTTCCATCCAAATGGCCGTGAAATTTGACGGTGGAAGTTTTTTTATTTAAAAAATGCTTATTTGCACAAATGGTCCCTGACTTTTGTAAAGAAAAATTTGCAGCAAAAGTCCCTAATATTTTAGAAAGTGTTGAAAAGTCCTATAACCTTCTAATCCTAACACATATGACCCTAAACTTTTTTAACAATTTTATCCCTAACTTAAATAAATTAAAAATAACTCACAAACCTTTTCAAAAACACAAATAAGTCCTAAATTTTTTTATTTTTTTACAAATTTACACTTAAAATAATAAAAAGTGTGTCATCAAGTCCCAAAACTTTTAATTTTATTCACCAAAATAATATTTAAAATGTGTTTGATTAAAATCAAATTTTTTAGTAAAAGTGATTGAAAAATTGTGGGACTATAAAATGTGTGGTTAAAATTAATTGTTGACTTTGACTTTAACTTTTTAAAAAAATCAAAATTGAAAACAAACGGGCTCTTAGAGTCTCTACAGATTTTGTCCAGTGGTCTATTAATTAACAAAAAAATTATACCCATGATCAAAATTTGACCAATTTAAAATTTTAATTTATTTTTCATATCAATTACTAGATGTGGCAAAATGGGCCAGCCCAGTGGGCCAGTCCAGATAGCCCGGTCTCTGGGCTGGGCTGGTCCAATAAAAAATTGATTAAATAAAAATTAGGTCAATTTAGTCTGATACAACTAGTCAACCAGGCTGGCCCGATAATTGTTTTTTGCCCAAGTCCCTACTTCACACTTACCCATCCCCTCCCATCCCCTCCCCGTGAAATGTGGCTGCCAGGGGTGAGGTGTTTGAAGTGTGGGGTAGGGACTTGGGCAAAAAAAAAATTATCGGGCCAGCCTGGTTGGCTAGTTGTACCGGACTAAATTGACCTAATTTTTATTGGATCAACTTTTTATTGAACTAGCCCAGTCTAGAGAACGGGCTATCTGAGCTGACCCATTTTGCCACTAGTAATTGATATAAAAAATAAATTAAAATTTTAAATTGGTCAAATTTTGATCATGGGTATAATTTTTTTGTTAATTAATAGACCACTGGACAAAATCTGTAGAGACTATAAGAGCCTGTTTGTTTTCAATTTTGATTTTGTTAAAAAGCTAAAGTCAAAGTCAACAATTAGTTTTAACCACACATTTTATGGTCCCACAATTTTTCAATCACTTTTACTAAAAAATTTGATTATAATCAACCACATTTTAAATATTATTTTGGTGAATAAAATTATCGGGCCAGCATGGTTGACTAGTTGTATCCGACTAAATTGACCTAATATTTATTTGATCAATTTTTTATTGGACCAGCTCAGCCCAGAGACCGGGCTATCTGGATTGGCCCACTAGGCTGGCCTATTTTGCCACCTCTAGTAATTGATATGAAAAATAAATTAAAATTTTAAATTGGTCAAATTTTGATCATGGGTATAATTTTTTTGTTAATTAATAGACCACTGGACAAAATCTGTAGAGACTCTAAGAGCCCGTTTGTTTTCAATTTTGATTTTGTTAAAAAGTTAAAGTCAAAGTCAACAATTAATTTTAACCACACATTTTATGGTCCCACAATCACTTTTACTAAAAAATTTGATTTTAATCAAACACATTTTAAATATTATTTTGGTGAATAAAATTAAAAGTTTTGGGACTTGATGACACACTTTTTATTATTTTAAGTGTAAATCTGTAAAAAAATAAAAAGATTTAGGACTTATTTGTATTTTTGAAAAAGTTTGTGAGTTATTTTTAATTTATTTAAGTTAAGAATAAAATTTTCAAAAAAGTTTAGGGTCATATGTGTTAGGATTAGAAGGTTATAGGACTTTTCAACACTTTCTAAAATATTAAGGACTTTTGCTGCAAATTTTTCTTTACAAAAGTCAGGGACCATTTGTGCAAATAAGCATTTTTTAAATAAAAAAACTTCCACCGTCAAATTTCACGGCCATTTGGATGGAAAATGTTGAAAAAGACCATTGCTGCCAAAAATATTTGAAATAGGGGCTAAACTGCCAAAAATGAAAAGATAGGTCTTCAACCCGCAGTAAGTGTAAAAGTCAGGGACCATTTGTGCAAATAAGCCATATTTTTTTTTTGTTCAAGATATAAAGAATCAGTTAAATAAAAACTATAATCTAGCGGACGAACAATAGAATTCGTTCATGTTTCTGTTAAATTAAAAAGTCACGCATCCATAATGGAAACATCTCTTACCTCAATTTTGTAAGCGTCAACCAAAGTTGGAAACAAAATTTAGTTCAATGGAGTTGAATAATGATGGGAATATGAGGATTTAGGGCTTGATTGATATAGATTATAAATTAATTTTTCAATCAGAAAATGTTTATTTGACTAAGAACGGTCAATAATGTCATGTAGTGAAGATAATTTTTTTAGTCAAATAAATCAGTTTATAAACTACATCAAATTAATGAAGAATTGAATAGTTTTGAACAGTGATTTTGCAGCTATAAAGAAAGGTTGAGATTAACTTTCCACTCAAATAGAAGGTTGGGGACAAATTGTGCAATTAATATTCCCATTTTCTCCTATTTAATTTTATTGGAATTTGTGATTCAGGTCACGTGACAGCGGAGGGGACGGTTCCGTTACTATAGTCAGTCAAAATGACTGAGTAATGCGTCAGTCTATCTTTGACTAAAAGATTTTTAACCCCTTACCTTTAACGGCATTGTTAATTATGATTCTTAATTAATTTCCTAATCGCTAATTATGAAACTAATGAAGGGTCTTTTTGTCATTTCTGAAAATGATTACCGCCTAAACCTCGAGACCGTTATATTTGTTGACTCTTTTGTATATTAGATTTCCTTTTAATTTTAATAGGGAAAAAAAATTAATGGAAATCGTTTATTTTGTGGATCTTAAAGAATTTATAGATAAAAATAATATAAACTTTTTAATTTGAAAAAACTCTGTTTAAATTATAAGTCAAACTGGTCAAACATATTTTTTATCCACATATTTCATGGAACTCACAATTTACAATTTACTTTTTATTAATACATTTACTAATAACTTATGATATAAGTACTTAAAATATAATTTCAGCACAACAAAACGTATGCTTAAAAAACCTCAAAAAAGTTTTAAAGATTATAGCAAACTCAAAACCATGCAAAATATAAATTAATATGATATGATATAATTGGAAACAATTAGATTAGTCGTTTTCAATGAATATATGATTAAGACCTCTACAATCAATAGGGTAGTATTGAATCTAATAGCTCGACAAAAATAGATTTTTGCCATTAATTTAAATTTTGTATTATCGTTATATTTAAAAGAAAGTAAATAAATACTCTGACAAATATATACTGTATGGTGGCACGGTAAGTATAAACGTGGGAGGCAACCTAGGTTTCGATGCAATTAATATTGTTGGTGGTGTGCTGTCCCACTTTCCTGTTTTTCCACTAATTTATGACCTCCAATTTAGGGGTTCACTTATATTAGCATAAATTTTGAATAAATGTTTGGCCTACTATATTAAATAGTAATTTACATTACAAGATATATAATTTTGACTTTTTTTACCCTTTAATTCTATCTAATATGCTCTAACCTAAACAAGCCAAACATCTTAAAAATATGTCGAATGTATTGATGGTATTTTTCATTTGTTTGTAGTGTCACAACTAAAAAAGATTAAAAAAGATTAAAAAGTATGTCGAATTTATTGCTCGTAATATTGATTATATAACATAAAATTTAAATATTCTTCTAAAACCCTATTCCTCTAATTATTATGTGACATATTGCTTTAGGTGTTCTCCATCAATATTCACTGTCACCTTCATTAAAAATGTACCAATATTATTCAATAATAATTAATTGATGTAATAAATTTCTGTGAAAAATTATTTACAAAATTCAGACTCCAATTATATCCCCCCACCCAAAAAGAAGAAATAAATATAGGGAAAACAAGTCAAGTGACAACCACTTACTAGCTACCGACGTATTTTCATTGTTGTTAATTTTTGACAATCAAATAATAATAAAAAGTACAAATATCAAAATAAATTAAAATCTTATTTATTATTCTGTTCAATCTTTGTTATCATTGCATGTCAAGTGTATACTCGACTCATAAGTAAATTATAAAGTAAATAAATTTTTTATTTATTAAAGTAAGAAATTAATTTGTTAATTATTTTTACTTAATATTAAATTATTCAAAACAGACAAAGAGTTACTTAAAATAGCTTACAAGTAGGAGTATTTTTTAATTCTTTTGAAGCTTAACCCAGCATACGTAGTTACGTACAGACAAGTGAGATAGAGTTTAAATGCAGATCACGAGTTGCATTTAAATCAACAATTCCATAATATCGTGTACGATATTTAGAATTTCTCGAGGTAAATACAAACATGAATGACAAGGGAAGAACAGTAACTTTGACTTAGTGGTCAAAGAGGGCATGGGCCGGCCCAAGGTTATTGGGTCTCTTGAGTTACAAGTGATCCAAACATTCCTCACCAGTGCATCAGACAAACAAGCCGTCTGTTGACATGTTTTTTACATTGTTCTCCTCAATATTTTATTTTCTTTAAAAGTTTGGGATTCTTAAATTCTATTTATTTTCTCCATTTGTTTTCTCTTATATTAGGATTCTTTGATGCTTTTTGCCGATCGTTTACTATTAAGTTCGATCGAGTGTCACTTTAAATAAGTTTTACACATTTAGTATGTTAAAAAAAGACATGTATAATATTTATTGATTGTGTAATATGTTATCATAGTATAGTACTTGTAATTTCATGCACGAGTCTTGTTGTCGTTAGAATTTATAATTCACTTTGTAATTCTTAGTCAATCTTATGTTTAGAATTTTAATTTTGTTAGTGAAAAATATAACTTCAAAAAGAAATAACTTAAAAATAAACTTATTTTTAAGTACTGACTAACACGTTTTCTAGCTAAACAACTTGTATTTCTTCTCTTTCTCTCTCACTTTCCAATTCTCAATGTCATGATTAGGGTATGCTTGGTATATAATACCAAACCAATTTTGAGAGTAAGATAAATATAATTTTAACTTTATTTTTATATATAGAGACCGTTCTATCTATTAATGTATTTGACAAATAATGACGGCCCTAAATTTCAATTAATCTAACGGATTAGATATATTAAATTTTTTATTCGGATGTATTTGCATATAGATTCTAATACATCTAAATCGTTAGCTTATCTTAAATTAAATATCGTGATTATTTATCAAAATTATATTAAATTAAAGATCATCACTTTACACTCATCCAATGTTCACTGGACAAATGTCCAAGTGGGCATTAGAACATTGCCCACTGTGGGCATTAGAACATTATTCTAAGAAACAGTTCATTTTATATATTGTCTAGTACTATACAATCTAGTACCAAACTTTCGAGATGAATAATGTACCAAATGAAACAATATATGTCGTCACTTGTCTTTTTGTGGTCAATTAAGTTCATTTCCACTTGATTAGGGCCGTACAAAACAAAACAAATCCGATTATCCAAATTAAGTAATAATTACTTTTAATCAAAATTATTTGTCTTTATATAGATTAGAACACAGTTAACAGAATTAAGGTGGCCGTTTAAGTCCCTTTCTTCTAATTTTAACATTCTCTTTCTCTCTCCAAAATACATACATACACATATATAGAGAGAGACAGAGAGACTTTGTTAGGTATCGTGTGGTGTACCTGTGCTAAAGGATTCAATAAGCGTTATTAGGTGTCATGAAATGATTAGTTGTTAAGCTCTCTTAATCAGATATTAAAAGCGGGTTTTGTCTTATTAATAGAAACAGAAAATATCAGAGAAATTCCTAATTATTAGCCGATTTGTACTTTAATTCATTTGGACTATACTTCATCACTTTGTGTTTAAACATTTTTATGTGCTTTTTATAATACTTTTATAGACGAATTTTGTCATGATTGTATTTGCTAGATCATTGGGCATCAAAGAATGTGAGGTTCCTCTTTAGTACGTCGCCTTCTGAGCAACGATAATTTTTAAGCTATGTTTGGTATTCTGAGCAACGATAATATATAGGATATGCTTGGTACAATATATTTGTGTGTCTATGGTCTATTTATGTCTTGATCACGTTCAATATTCTCATCAATTTTAGTATATTTTGAACATCGATGCTCAGCCTCTTTTTGGATCATGTCTATGCGTAACAAATTCAATATATCTCGCAGTTGAACGTGTTCTTACCCAATCAATATATCTCTTGCGTCTTTTTTTAATCTATATCTTGATCATGTCCATTTTTATCTAGTCCGGTATATCATTTCTATCACAATTCCATTCCATGCAGCTCGATCAACCTTACACGTTTGAAAATAAGGTAAATATGATCTAACAAGTATTTTGAAATTTAGTTAAATACACTAAAAGATTTAAATAATTGAAGACCGACCGCAGAAGGAGAAAGTATCCACCTTTGACCACTATGTTGTAAACCTAGGATTTTAGGTCCTTAATTAGGACCTTCAAATTGTCATATACGTTGCTTGAAGTATGTCTTAAACAACAATGTACAACAATGGACTATAAGGGCACATAGCTAGAAAAGACTGCAGTAGTGAACCTTGTGTACATTGATTTTTCGTTTTACTACTGAATCCATGTATAATGATGTTTAAATTATAATTTATATTTGTCAAACATACTTTTATTTATACATTTTGTAGGACAAAAAATTTATGAACATTTAAAAAATAATTTCAACATCGTCAAACATGGACTGAGTCAAATATGCACAAACATGCTTAGATGATAAATTGAGAAAGATGAATATGTTATAGCATATTGAGACGTGTTTTACATTTTAAAATTATATACGAGTAAAGAAGAGAGATGTGTGATAATATTTGTCACTATTATATCTAATATATAACATATTAAGATTATCAATAAAATATAAAAATTAAACTTATGACTTATCTAAAAAAAAAAATTATAATTGTTGTATGTTTCAAAATCAACTATTGAACGTTTGGTAAATAAAAGTAAATTATTGATGTGACATTAAACAATTACTAAACTTTGTAATAATGTTATTTTATCATCATTAGTAGTATTATAAAATTTATTTTACTTTTACAAAAATATGTAATATTATTAAATAATATTTTAAAACAATATATTTACTTTAATTGTTATAATATTATAAAAAGTAATATTTATTAATTACTTTAATTTATTAGAGAATGGAAGATAGAATTATGTTTTACGATGAAATAGAAGATGCTTTATTATTATAATGCCAATAAAAACTTAGGAAATAAAAAGAATTGATATTTTAATGATATATAATTAGAAAGGTTAAAATAGAATATGAAAAGTTTTATTATTTTGTTGTTTTTCAAAAATAACTATTGGATTATACAAATTCAATAATCTCTTTCTTTAAGTTTATCAAATGCTTGAATAATCGTGAATTGTGAAGTTCAAACTCTACAGTCAATTTCAAACGGGAAAGTATATATATATATATATATATTTCTTTGGGTCTTTCTTTACATTTGACATGCCCTTTTTCCAATATATATGTTTCGACGTGAAGAAAATCTAGACACGATATACTATGCCCAATACGTAAAAAATTAAGAAAACAACATATTGGGAAAAGGGCATGTCAAATGTAAAGAAAGACCCAAAGAAAGAATTGTTAGTGTAAATAAGATCCAAAGCGTCAAATAAATTAGGAGCTTAAGACAAGATAAAAAAGCTGTGGATTATCGAGTCTGCCAAACAAACAACTTGCATGAAAACATAGACTCAAGGACACTAAACAAAAGTACATCAGATTGGACAAATGTTTAAGAGGTTTTGGTTGGATTCACAAATTACAAAATTTCTATATTTTTTAATTATTTATAAGTAGTGGGATTTAAAATTTGACGTGAACTAAATAGAATTAAAATATTAAAAAAATAAAAATAAAAATTTTATTTATTGTACTACTAAATCTTAAATACCATATTAAATATGTCCAAAATGCGAGTTTAATATTAATAAAAGTCAATGTGCATAACTCCCAAGAAGGCAAGGTGGCTACTTTGAGCCACAAAAATAAATTAAGAAACCATAAAATGCTTTTCTATGGCTTCCATTGAGGACATCAAATTCTAGACGTGAAGTGTGTTTTTTTGGGGAAGAATTTTAAGATTACTAATGTCAAATACAACGTTTGGTCTACGCATGTCTGTTATATTTTAAAAAAAATTCCAGGTCAGCTTAATAAATCACTTTTCGTCACTTTATTTTCTTTACTAGAAAACGTTTTTTTTTTATCTTTATGTTAATACACTAATTTGCAAATATAATTTTTATTTACTAGAGAAATTAAACATAATGTCTTATGTTTGATTGGATTTGATCTCCTACCTACTTATAATGATCAATTATGTAATGTCACCTCAACGTGGGCATTATAAGTGGATAGGAGATTATCATTCTATAATTGATTGATATGTCACTAACATATGCACGTTTACACAAGCGTGTATGCGAGCATATATATAATACGCCTAATTACTAGACGTGTATATATATTTTTTGTGTATATGACATGTTTTAATATTGTGATCAACTTTTTGTCATTTAGAAATTAGTATTTTATCAAGTAACGATATAAAAATATGTAGGAGCGTAGTTTGGTAGTCGTGTCACTTAAAACGTACATAGACACCTTCAACCGTCAAGACTAACTTATCTTGTGCTACAAGATGCGATGTAACGGAAAGTAAGTAGCTATGTATGTATGAAATTTAAAATCACTTTTTTCGACCTAATAGAACCAAAAATATATATATATATATATATATATATATATATATATATATATATATATATATTTTAATCACAAAGCATGATAAAATTAAATGCAAGAAAAAGTAATTCCATTTTCTTTCCTGTTTAGAGAAAAAATTTCACATATATTAAATTTGCAAGAATTAGTCTTGTATTAGGTTTCATTAAATTACAATTTTCTTAATTAATTTCTAATATCTCTACAGTACAGCCCGCCATACTTGGGTAATTTGGACTGGGTTGGTGAAGTCACATGCTTTTCCTCGATTATGAGAAAAATTCAATTAATTTCTCTGAATTTAATTAGCCTTTTTTGTGTTGTGCATTTCTATGTGTCTCAAAATATGAGCTTTATTTTAATTTTTTTAAATTAAAAGTATTTATTTATATAGTAACAGTGAAATTGCTTTTTTATTAACTGTGTTGGTGAGAAATGAAAATCAATAAATATGAATTAGAAAGGATTTTTGTGATTGGCTACAATATTTATTTCTTTTTACTATATAATTTAACTTTACTTGTAAAAAGTAATTTTAAATGTTATTGACTTTTAAGTTCTCCAACACGCTCTTAACAACTTTTGTTGAATTAAAATGAATTAAGTCCTCTACCTTACTTTAATACTAGTATATCACCTGTGAGATGTACGTCATTTATTTTTTATGGTAGTAATTTTAAAATATTTTAAGAATATATTGTTTATTTATTACATTCAAATAAAAAAAGTATTATATAAATAACATTTGGTTACTCATTGATATTAGAAAAAAACAAAATAACTAATCCCAGATTTTGAAACACTTGTTTGAAAACCACGTTTGTAGTCGAATTTGGTGGCACTTCATCCCTATCATAAATCAACATCTTTAATCCCGTACAATTTGTAACTCTAGACAATGAAACATAAAGCTATCCATGACTAAAAACTGATTTTTTTCAGATATAATCTCATGTGGGAAAGAAATTGACCCTGACTCTTATTGATAGTCATAGTGTATGAGACAATTAACGGATACTGTCTTCGTTGGAACTTAAAAGGCAGTCTTGGATCCGACGAAGTTAAAGTCATTCTTGTAATGAAAACTTTGTTTCCCGCATTGTGACCTGACATAACTTTTGCCTCTAAAACATGATTTCCAAGCTTTGTAATGATCAATCTAGTCCCATTACACAGCCCAGCAAAATGATCGATATTTCTCAATAACATAAAGGGAATACTAACCTTCAATTTCAGCTCATGATTAGGCACCCCGGAACATCTAATACCATTCAAAAATTCTGGAGCATGAATATCTGATAATAAATCAATGTTGGAATCTAATCTACAAGTTGCATCGGAACTTAAGTATGTCTTTCCCTCAATTTGATCAAGAGAGATCATGTATTCATTTACTGATTCAACAACATCAAGAGTTGGAGCAAGAATGGCATTTCTTTGTAAATATAATGGGTCATTCACATTATCTAAAAAAAGAAGGATATGTGCTATTTACGATTGCCGCAAATGAATCTCTTGACTCCTTTATTAAAAGATCATCAGGTATTTCAATGGTTGCATGACCATCATTTGGACCGCCACTTGTTCCGTCTCCAATGCTAGATATCCAATCTGAAAAAGCTTTTAATTCAGTGGAATGAATGTCCGATCCAATACCCTGAAGCCTCATATTTTTTGTCAACGTCAAAATTTGTTGTCTATACCTTTTCTTAAGGTGTAATTAGCACATTTCGTCTTTATCATTTGTTCTCATTGTGCAAAGCTTTTCTATCGTTTAGATTTTGGTATTTGGGCCCCCTAAAAAAAGGTTTCTTTGTAGAAAATGTCCATATCATACATATTCATTAACAGTTGTTGTTAAAATCATCAAAATAGTTAATTAGCGCAAATAAATCTAAACGATATAAATGATTTGCACAAAAAACAGTAAATGATAGAGACGTTTTGCGCACACAAACATTTAAAGCCATATTTGGTCTTCTTCCTTCAATAATTATAAAAGTCCACATAAATCGATAAAATCACATACATTGTAATATTATACTTAAACTTAGTAAAGAAAACTCGTAGACATTACAAGAACTGGACACATCCAAACATATATATGTCGCTGTATACGCATTATTGCATACTATATTTAGCAAACGATAGGGACAAAGTGTATCACAGTGGAGATAATACCTGATTTGCTTTGATCCAAGAATGCGTATGAATAACAATTATTGAATTTGCAAAAATAAAAGAAGTTGTTCAATTTTAGAGCGTGGTGTTTAGTTTTTGTGTGCGAGTTTGTTGTAATATAACTTATTGAAGTGTTTAGAATGTATTTGTCGGTATACATTTGTTTGAATGTGTCTTGTTCTTGTAATGTGTACGAGTTTCTTTCAATATGTTTAAGTGTAATATTACAACATATGCGATTTTATATGTTTGTGTGGAATTCTATAGATGTTGCAAGAAGAAGAGTCAAAATCTGGTTTTAAACGTTTGTGTGTGCAAAATGTCTCTTATCGTTTACTTTTTTTTGCACAAATCGTCATTATCGTTTATATTTATTGCGCTAATTAACCATTTAAATAATTTTAACGACAAATGTTAACGGATATAGACGACATAAATTTTTTTCGCAAAGAAATGTTTATTTAAGGGCTCAAATACCAAAATCGAAACGATATAGACGCTTTTCACAATGAAGGCAAACGTTAGGAACGAAATGTGTTAATTATCCCTTTTCTTAGTGCGTGTTTCGTGATGTTAAAATTATTTTTTAAGTATTTATAAGTTGTGAGTTATATAGAATGTGTGAATAATAAATTATTGAACCTACAAATATATGAATAAAAAATATATTTGACAAATTAAATTAAATTATAATTTAAGTATAGACAAACAAACGCTTCAATTATTTATCTAAAAATTTAAACTCCTAAAATAGAAATTTTATTTTGATTTAAGGGTGCATTTGATTGCAACCTATTTTCCATAGAAATTTTTCTTTTTCCACCTATTTTTCAACTGATATGTTTGGTAGCTACATTTTTTCATGAAAAAAGTCTTTTTCCACTTATTTTCCAACTACAAGTTTGATTGATATTTATTTTTTTTCAAGTAAAACGTTTTCTCATTTCTACATAAATAGCTACATTTTCCTTGAAAATAAAGAAAACATTTTCTTAAGAGGGAGGAGATTTTATTTTCTATGAAAATTTTGTATTCTAAATTAATATTTTTTAATTAACAATTTTTTGACAACTCAATGTCATGAAATTCATTTTCTTTTCAACTAAATTTCTCGCGTGAAATCAAACTCACCTATTTACTTGATGATACATTGATGGTGCGGGGCGGATCACGCAAGTTACAAGCGGACCGTACGGGCCATGTCTCGAAAGTAGGAGACAAAAGAACTGGGCCGCTTTTTTTGCCGACTGGGCCCACCAGGTCCTTTAAATAGTCTGCCATTCGGCGCCCTTCATGCTTACACAGTCAAGCTTCTGACACGTGTACAACCACGTGATGTCAACGTGGCCCATATGTGTTTGGACTTGGAATTTGGGAGATCAGATATTGTAGGGAACTATTGAGGATTAAGAAAATACATATATAAATTTCTGCACCATAAGAATGGTGTCCTATTCTATTTATTATTTAATTTTTTAGAAAATTAAGGATGAATTCGATGACTTTTCGTGTGGTGTAGTTATGAATTTACAACATTTAAAAGTGAAGTTCTAAGTTTTCAACATATTTACGTGTAAATAATCGTCAATTTAGACGTTAAAATCGTCAATTTCTCCATTTTGTGATAACAGGTTTTTTGTATATTATAAGCAGTTGGCTCTACGAAAGTATAGATAAAAATTATGAATTATACAAAATATATGGATTTATAAGTATTTTCAAACCTTCCATATAGACACTGAAACAAGCTTTTGGAATGTTTGATATTATTAGTTTAATTAATTTAAAAGTATGATTGCCCTTCTTATTTTTATGTAGCTTGTAATCTACTTTTTATCCTTCCTATTTCATTTTGTGTTTCATTTGTTTATAATTATATAATACCAAACCTCACTTTAAAACATTATCAATCACTATCAAGCTGATTAAACAACATTAAAAAGTACAATTAATTTGATTTAAAGAGTACAATTAAGCAAATAAATAGAAAAAGATTAGGCATAAAGTGAAAAAATGATTGCCACTATAATTACTTAATAATATGATGTGAAAATAGTCAAAATTCCCATCATTGTGGAGAAAGACTCAATGATGATTGAAGACTCTTTTTTTAAAAAAAAATTGATACAAAACATGTGATATGTGTTATGGTTTGTAAAAGTTGTAATTAAAAACTCCAAGACATACTTTCAACGTCGAGAAAATTGGATAGTGTTGAATAATATTAAATAAAAAATTTATTTTTTATACCGTTGAGTCTTGACTATTTACTAAACATATACTTAAATATTAAAATTAACGTGAGAACTATTTATACTTGAGTAAGGTTCATGCGTGTGATTCCCTAGCTTCTGCTCAGAAGAGACATTATGAATAAATTATGATTTATAGTATTGTCAACAAACTCTTTAAACATAGATTACTATTTAATTTAAAGAGTCATAGCTTAAAATTATGTTCCAATGGAATCTCTAATTTAATACTTTAATTTAGAGAGTGGGTTTGGCTCTCCACATTTGGAGAGCCAAACTCACTCTCTATTATTAAGGGAGAGCCAAACTCACTCTCTATTATTAAATGCATTGAAATAATTTCAATTTTCAATACTTGATATGTTGATTTTAATTAAATATTATATACAAATTTAGAGGAAAATATATGATAAAAAAGAGAGGATGGGGAAATATATTAAATGTTTCTTGAAAAAAGTAAAATAAAGAGTATGAAAATAAAGAGGCTATTTGAATGTTTAAAAAAATTGTTATTTAAATTTAATGATGCTCTTTAAAATGCTAGAGATGCTATTTAAATATACATAAGCTGTTGTAGATACTTTTAGTACTGTTGAAATTATTTTTTTAGCGATTATAAGTTATGGTTTATATAGAATGTGTAGATAATAAATTCTTAGTAAATTATGAGTCTTACAAAATATATAAATAGAAAATATATTTGCCTAATTTAAATTCAGACAAAGAAGATATTCAGATCAAAGTATACCTACCAAAAATTAAGTTTCATGCTCTTATGTAAACCCTGTTTTGTCATTCATACCATTTATTTACTTCTAAATATGTCGAAACATGCAAAATAGTTAATTCTTTCAACCACAACATATGTTGTGAGTAGGCTCTTCGTTTTAAGTAAGAAAAGTTATATATTTACAAATTTATTTTTATCTGTACTATTAAATAAATAACTTTATTTTAAAATTTATTTATTGCTTATGAGTAAATATGCATGATGTAGAGCAGATTGTAAGTAAAGATTTCTTATCAACCAAAATGATATAGTTTTAGTAAAACGTAAGGAGGATAAGTGTCTTTACACGTGGTGGTTACAAATTATCATATTATATTAATTTTTAGTTGACATAAAAGTTTTTTTTGGTTATGTTTCTTTGTTATCAACCAAGATAGTAAGCATATGTTTGGAGGTGCTGAAATTATAATTTAAGTGCTTATATTATAAGCAGTTGGTAAATGTGTGGATAAAAAGTGGTTGTAAGTAGTGGGTCCCATGAAATGTGTGGATGAAAATTATGTTTGACTAGTTTGACCAGCTGAAATTATAATTTAAGTTGTGTCAAACATATGCTAAGTAGTTGGCCGAAAATGACGAACAAATACTCGATATCTACTTAGTTCAAATCGAGAGAAATTGAAGGTAAAATTTTTTTGTAGAGAACTTCTTAAGTATAGCTTAATAACTTTGTTATCTTTTATTGAGAAAATTAGAACGAGATTTAAGAGCCCTTATATTTTAGTTTAGTTCGATTTTAGGTCTTGGAAGAAATTTCATGTTTTGTATGTTAAAATGCAACCACTTTAATATTTCTTTCAAATTTTGATGTTTAAAAGACTTCAACTTGAAGTTTGAATTGGCTAAAATGTTGAGGACTTGCAAGTCCAAAAATAATAATTATGTCACAAGCAGGGGTGTATATGGGCTTGATTACAATCTATTCCCAATAAATGGGCCATACAATTTAGAGCCCTGATGAATTAGACGACAAAAATCTACTTGGATAATTTTAGAATTATAAATATATTTGGTAGCAATTATTCAGTAAATCAGAGTGGCGCAGCGGAAGCGTGGTGGGCCCATAACCCACAGGTCCCAGGATCGAAACCTGGCTCTGATAAAGAGTGGCTTCCCAATCGTCCTATTTTTTAACCCAAGCCACCATTTTTTATTTTATTTTATTTTATTGGGCCTTCTGTCTGGGTCTTATTGCGACTAATTGACTGTTCAGAACTCATATATCATTCCAGACTAAAAATTTAAATTTTCACTGTCACTAAAAGGCCTCATAATTTACATTTTTTTCAAAGAATAATTAAACTTAAGTTTGGTTTAAACTTCACATATCATAGCTAGAGTTTTCCTCTATATTTCAAACAATAAAATTCATAATCGAAATAATTTTGTTTAGGTATTTTTTGAGTTTTATGATAGTTTTGAAGTGACACACTCAGGCAATTTGTGCTTTTTTAATAGTGTTGGTCTAACACGACACATAAACATGGTTGGTGCTATGCTAGGCTTCGGTTGTCCTTAGTTGAGTAGGATATTGCGTAAAATATATTTTTATATTTATTTAATTTAAATAAAAACAAAAAACACATTATCTATATCTATAATCTATAATCTATATCTATATCTATATCTATAACTAATCTAAAAGAGGCTTAATGGGAGAAACATTTTTGGACAAATATGTCCTCATTAATATTTTATATTTCTTAAATTGTCATTGAGTTAATGTTATAATTGAACTCCTAATTTAGCATTTATAACCACATATAGTCCTTAGAAGTTGAAAAGACTAAATCTCCATTTATTATATTTAATTATTGGATTTTGAAAATATTTTCTTTGAATGGTGAGAACGAATTTGGTCAGTTACAAGATTAATAATAAATGACATTATTTAAGGTCTAATTTGAAGTTTAAGGTTGTTTTATTTAAAGATAATTATGTAGTTTGTGATGTCCATAAAGACTTCATTTGAATATTTGTATTTGTGATTGCGATTGTGGTTTTTGTTAGTTAATGTGAATAATCCTCTCTCAATGCTCTTCTTTTTTCAAAAAAATAATAATTTGTGTTGGACTATAAATGTTCCGGTGTATTTTTTAATTATTGTGCATGCTCATGCGTATTTGTATATTGTTTACATATCTAATTGACTTGCAGCTTCAGATTTTCTAGACGGAAAAAACTTTGTAGGCTTACTTCAATAATGGTTTCAATCCACTATTGATACGTATCTTATTTCTATTTTTTTTTATGCTTTTGAATTGAATTGTTATCTATTTTGTTTAAACTAATTTTTTTTAACTATTTATGCTCCAACGTGAATAAGATGCTTAAATCGCTAGAATATTTAGTTTTGGTAATATTACTTTATTTCTCTATTACAATTTGGATAAGTTCACGTGAAGACATCTGAGCACTGAATTGTGCAAATGAGAATGCTTAATTTTACCAATTTTTAATGTAAATGTTATTTTGTTTTCTTTTATATATTGATTGTAAATCTACCTAACTTGATGTACTACGAGTCCAAGTTGCATGTGATATTTTGGGTGAAATTTTTTTCATAGTTGGAGAGCTATATTAAATTACAAAGATTTGTTATAAGTCATTTGTCATCTCATAAAACAATAAAATTCAATGGATTTGAGTGATCAATATATTTAAGAACTTATGTACACTATTTTTTATTCTTTTTGTTTGTGTTTTTAATTGACATTATTTGACTAGATTACATACCTTAAAAAATAGATGTTCAATACTGGCCACACAATTGTAAAAAGTACTTTGTTTGAATACAACAACAAACATTATATTTCACCGTATTTTTTAATGTCAGATTTTTATATTTTAATGCAGTATTAAATTAAGTTATAATTATTTAAATATTTGAATAAATATATATCTCATAACACCATTATTAAATCACGTGCAACACACATTTTACATACTAGTTCATAAAAAAAGAGCCGTCACTACAACTTCAACTCTCGATGCACAAGCTTGAAACTCTGCAATGCAATGTCGAGTCTCAATTCCCAATACCCTCTACAGTTTGATACAATCAAATATGTTGTCTTTGAACTCTTTATTTTTTCAAAATATATTTGCACGGACCAACGAGTCTCGCTCAACTGACTTACACATATAATACCATATTACACCTTATTTGAACTTCACTTGTCACACATCAATTTAGTCATGGCAATGGGTCGGGTCGGACCTTGCCAAGATGGGCCCAGCTCGGCCCTTGCCACCGGCCGACCCGTGGTTTTCACGGCTCGGCCCTTTTTTATTTTGGCGGCCCGGCCCTGGTCCAAGCCCGTCTTTGGACAAGCCCAGGCCCATGACGGGCCGAACTTTCAAGGACCAGACCGACGGGTGGCCTAGTCTTTTTGCCATTCCTACATCAATCTATCTCGAATTCTTTATCTCAGTCCATTAATTTTACACTCGCCTACTCATGTAGGCCACACAATCGTTAAAAGCACTATCACATGCTTAAAATAGGTGTCCTTATCAAAGTTGATGTAACTAATTTTGATACTTCATTAGAAATTCAATACACTCAAAATATAGGAGACCAAATTTTGTTTGGTGGAAGAATCAATAATCATTTTCCAATTCGTCGCTTTGAAATGTCTTTGTTCTTATAATGCACGGATGAGATATGAGTGGGCAGTAAACATAAACAACTTCAATAATAACAAAAGAAGTCAATAAAATGTAAATAAATATTTAATAAAGCAAAACCATTTAATCAAGTTACCCGTGCTAGTTGACTCCAATATTAATTGATTTTTATTTTTTTTTTGGGATCAGATAAGATAATTACTTCATTTTATAAATGGAATATTTAAAATTTCCAATTGACTTTGGTTGGACGGTGTGATCGAAAAATATTTTATGAATTTAGTGTTACATATGGTTCTTGAGTAAAATGTCAACCTCATTAGAATGATAAGCTCAACTTTTTATATGTAGATTATTGGTTTTATATTTGAGCGACGTTAGATTTTAGTGTTATCGAGCTTTCACAAGATGATGACTTGTTTAGTCGTTTATGAATCCGAATATTCAAATTCGATAGCTCATTTGAGTTTTTAGACTGATTGAATTGTTTGTTTAAGCTTTTAGGGTGTTACAATTGTAGTTCAAATCAATACTGTTGAAGTCGTGTTTTACTATTAGGATCGTGTTTGAAGAAATGCGCCTATTCAGTGGGACAAAGTTATCTGGGCCAAGGCCGAGAAGCATTATCATTCTACTTTCAAAGAGATTCTAGTTTAAGAAATCCATAGGTATACTCTCTATGTGATAGTGGTGACTTTGTTTATGAGTTCAATTGTTGATTGAGTCTCGTGTTGTAAATGTTTTGATTATTTGTAGCGTTTGTGTGTACTGCAAACATAGGTACGTTGTTTGTGGACATTTCTAATTTTTGACATTTCCACATTCAAAATTCATGTGGAAATAGTAAGAAATTAATCTAAGGCATAGACAATAATCAATCCAAATTAATTATATGATATGTGACTTTTTTTTTATGTGTAACGTGTCGTCTGTTAGCAGCAATTGGTTGAAATTTCTTAACTCAAACATGATTGATCAATTTGAAATAAAATCTTTGACTACATGAAACTTGACTTTTTGTGACGGTTAAACATATTAACTCAAATACTTTTACTGGTAGTTAAAATTCATTTATGTTTTTTCACATGGGTTAGAGACATAGTAAGCTTTGATGAAGTTACGACCGGCATTAAATATTGAGACATAAAAATAACTTCAATAAAAAATTCTAGTGAATGATCGATGATTGTCATTTGACGAATTATCATAAAAACTTATCACCGCCTTTAAATATTCAACTGTCACAATATATTTAAAAAATATCTTTAATCTTATCTATTAATCCCTTTTTTTAGTAATACTAGCGGGTACTTAGCACTAATATAGACGACTTAGATATTTTGTGCTGATATTTGTAATAAATTTTTGACTATTTCTTTTACAAGATTACATAAAAAACTTAAGAGACACGTACTTTGTTTTGAACTTACGTTGGAACCACGTACGGAAGAAATTTTCATCCATAAGTTACATTATGTCACAAATGGATAAGTCAACTCCACAACATGAAAAAAAATAAAAAAATACATTATTACTTCAATCTCAATTTCTATTAAACATATTCAACTTTCAAGCCTCGAGGCCAAGATATAATTTGATGGATAACATGATTAAAGTTGACATGAAATTTGGTTTCAATGAAGTCGAAAAACTTTGCATTTTAATCGAATACATTTTTATATGTTGTTTGACGGTTTTTGAAAGAAAAAAAAAGTATCGCGAACAATAATTATTTATAATTACCGTTCCATGTTAATTTAAAGATATCATAAATAAATCAAAATAAAAAATGAAAATTTTCAGATGTCCTCTAACTACAAATAAACATCAAGAAAAAAAAAACATGACTAAATATTTAATTGATCGTCCATTTAATCAATAAAGCTATTAGAGTTCAAATTCAATCTTCTTGCAATTTAGGAATGGCTAAACAATACCACCCTTTACTCGGTGCATAGTTTCTTTTTAAATACAATATAGGATGATATAAGTCGCTGATTGACCTATAAAATTAAAATATAATTAAATAATTAGTTCAATATTCTTAAAGATATTATAAAATTAATATGTTTGTCATCAAAAATAATAATAAAAAAAAAAAAAACCAAAAACATACCTTAGAGTGCTTGTCATTACACACGTCCTAATTGTGGACATACTTTGGGAACGTGAATAACTCGTGCTCTCACTCATATTGTACCTATCCGATTGCCACTATCACCGTTCAAACTCTCTCTTTCACACACTTGCACACATGGAGGGAAGGGGAACGGGGGTTGTCAGTATGGTGCATCAACTTCAGGTCAGAACTGATTCTAGGTATTAGAATCGGTCGGTTTTTGGTACTAAGAACCAAAACTGTTTAAAAATTTAAGTAGATGGTTTGATTCGATTGATTGTGATTCTCTTGTCCACTCCACATTGTCGGTGATGGGATAATTTTTTTGGGGGGGTTAATTTTCTTGTTATGTATAATGTAACTTTTGTTTTTATATTGAATGCACAGTACAATCATCTTTCTCAAAAAAAAATTTTCACATGCATAAAACATGATTTTAATGTCTAATTTGAACGGAAACGTCCATGTGTAAGTACCACAAAAATTTATAAAGAATATTCTTTTATTATGAAAAATTAAACAACAAATCAAACATTTCTTAAATATAAAAAAAAAAAAAGTATAGGTCATTCTAATTTCCTATATTCTAGTAGCAATCTTGCACGGCACCAGTTCACAGAACTGAATACTTTTTGGAATTGGATCGTTGTGGTGGGCCACCTTTTGCCAATGGAACGTGATTCATGATTGATCCTCGATTTAGATCTGCCATGTCAATAACCAATAATACATGGGAAAAGCAAGTACTTGAGGAAGTTTACTGCACTAGTTGAAGCCTTTTCTTTTTTGTGGAATTTGACTTTCAATTCAAACATGTATGCATATCTATCTAACGCAACATAAAATAATATATATATTGTCTATTTTCAAACTAAGTAATATAAATAAACGTCAACATTGAATAGAATTATATAAAAATTAAGGTTTGTGTATGAAATAAGTTCAATTATTGTGTACGTAGGTAGAAAACCCAATTTAAATAAATTTGAAGCAAAAAAGAAGAGTTTGATGTTTAATTGACGCTTAACCGGATGACAGGGACATAAGTTAAATCTATTAGAAAGCAACTATGGTGAATTCAAAAGTTTCAAAAGCAAGAATCAGATTTTAAAAAGTTTGGAGACTAATTTACACATTGTCAAATATTTGGATGACCACATTGGAAGAATTTGGAAGGGCGAGAGCCAATTAGAATGCAATTGGAAGTTTTTGGATTGAATTGAGAAGATTTAAAGAAGAAATAACCAAAATCGTACATAAAAAGTCAAATTGGGGACTAAATTGTAAGTTTCAGAAAAAAGTCATACCTAGGTTGCACAATACATTGTGCGACCTATGTGCGGTAGTGCAAAACTTTCTAGATGTCACACTTAAGTAGCAGAATCTATTGTGCGACATATGTGCAATATACGCTAAAAGAATGTCATGAGTGTGATTTCTAAAATTAAATGGGATTATGACTCTTTTAAGACACGATTTTCGAGTCAACTCAAGGACTATAAAGAGGCATCTTTCTAAGGTTTGGTTTTGATATTGTTGTGCTTTTAAGAGAATCAGCTTTTGCTGTGCTAAAGAAAGAGTCAGTTGTGAAAAAAATCAGATAAGTATTTGATACTCTTGTTTCACAATTGCTGTATGTTTCAAAATTAATATTGTTGTGATTGAATAAAATTACTAAAATAGATATTAATTATAATAATTTAATTTTTGTATTATTATTATTATTATCATGAATAGTGTTGTAAAATTTATTTTTATTTATATAACAATATGTAATATTAACAAATATTTTTTTCAAGACGATGCATTTACCATAATTATTTTAAAATACAAATAATATACATCTATTAAATATCAAAATCTATAAAAATAAAAATAAAAAACAAAAGCATAATAATATTGTACAAAAATCAATTAAATTTAAATTATTTGTGAAGATCCATTATTATTAGAATACTAATCAATATGTGACATATACTAAATTACTTCAATTAATTAATTTCAAAATTGGTATTTTAATAATAGATTGATAGAAAAGTTAAAAGCAAAATCTAAAAACTTACAATTTTGCTGCTTCTCAAAATCTATTACTAGATGATACAAATTCGTTTATAATTACTTTTTAAAAAATTACCAAACGCCTAAAACAACTTTTGATTGTAAAGTTGGCTTCAAAATCAATCTCGAACGGACTCTAAGTCTTTTGAAGGATTACGCAATTGAAGAAAAATAGAGATCAAGAGCAAGGAAATGAAGAATTTTGGGCAACATTCATCACGGTGAAATCGGAGATTTTGGATTAATTCAAAATTAAGAGTTGTATCTATTCTTTTTTTTTTTCCCTTCCGGATCATGAATTCTTTCACCAATATTGCTATATTCATAAGAATCATGTCCGGTTAGACCTTTATATATAGGATAAACGATTAAACCTCATATTTTTAATTAATTATAAGTTATTCGTTCTCGTAAATTTATTGATTCTGAGTTGATTATTTATTATTTATTATTTTCGTTTTCATGTTTCACCATTAAAACGTTTTTTACGGTTTAGATTGCTTTCGAGAGATTTAATTAAGATGAGCATGTGGTACTAAATAATATAGGTACCAATAATAGATAGAGATTACTATTATACTTTATGAAATCTTTTCGTATAATCATTGTGATTAAATGCATGCTTCTGTGTTTGAAATTTAACTAGAGATAATTAAATTTATATAGAGATATATAATTGATTGACTGTCGAGAGAGACTTTTGATTATATTAAGATCATCGATTTTTGACCTAGGACAATAATTTACGAAGATGAGTATTTGATAATTAATTAAATGTGATGGTGGATTTGTGAATCATATTGTCTGTAAAACTTGAAATTGATAAATATTCTCTTTTTGTTTATGTAATAATTTCGACTTAGTTGAATTAGAATATGATAATTTTAAAAAGGGATAATTGCATCAAAGGTCCCCAACGTTTCAAAAATGTTGGGGATATGCCCATAACCTAAAATAATTGCATCAAACGTCCCCAACGTTTTAAGAAATAGGCATGGGAGGTCCCTCTTCACACTTTCTGTCAAAATTTACCGTTAAAACAGAAGTGTGGACTGCACGCGCAATTTTATTCCAAAAAAGGCGATTGGGAATGAAAGGGCAAAAAGGTAAATCCACTTTCAACTTGGAACCTTCTATTTGCCTAAGAAATGAATGACCCTTGTGTTGATTGCTTATTCTTCTTCACCAGCTGCTCAATGTCTTGAATTAGCAGCGTTGTGTTGAGATTGGACGATCCACCTTCTTCAACTGATCTCTTTGCCAATTTTTTGGCTCTTTTGCTTTTTCCCTTCTTTCACATCCCTTTTTTCCCTTATCCATTACCATGTCAATGGCAGCCTTAACCTCGTCCTTCATCACTTTCATCCCGGTCCTTTCTTGCTATATCAAATCTACAACAGCTTTAGCTCCAACTCTTACACCTGTGCCCAAAATCTGTACTACTAATTTTTCATTAAAAAATTGCTCGACAAACAACGTCCATGTGATCATTGGCACCCCTGAACACATACCTTCCAGAGTTGAATTCCAACCGCAGTGTGTTAAGAATCCTCCTATTGAAGAGTGGGATAAAATTAGTACTTGTGGTGCCCAACCTTGGATCAAAATGCCTCTTTCTTTTGTTCTTTCCTCAAATCCATCTTCCAAAATCCATCTCTATTTCTTCTGTTATTTCTCCTCCTTTTATCACTAGAATAAACGGATAGTTTGAGGCTTCTAGGCGTAATGCTAGCTCTATGAATTGTGAAGGTTTTAGACGACTGAGGCTTCCAAGACACGCATAGATTACAGAATCAGGCTTGTTTGAGTCGAGCCACCTCAAGCACTGGTTCGTATCAATGGAGGCCTTGTTCCCTCTTTGAGCTTTGTCTAAATTCTCCCTATTGAAAAGTGATAGTGGACCGATGCACCAAACATGGAGTTGCACGTCACATCCCCAACGTTTACAATCCGTTGCATGACACATCCCCAACCTTTGGCACGTTTGGTCCCCAACCTTTGAGCTTCTTCCATATTTGTAAGGTGAAGGGAAATCAGCAAACTAAATTAAAGGGATAAGTTACATTGATAATGCAAGCTTCGAAATACTGAAATTACATATATCTTATACTAAAACAAGAATATCCATATGAGGAACAACCCAAATACAAATAACCAAAGCCTAACGCGACTCCACTTGTATTTTTCATTACTGGTTTCCACATTCTCAATCCTTGCTAACAATATTTCGTTCTCTACTTGTAGACCTTAAATCTCTAACTTTTGCTTGTTAATCTCTTTTTCAAGTGTCTACAGATGAGCTTCTAATTCTTTTATCTGTCCTTCATATCTTGGCTTTGAATTCAACAACCCTGGAATCACTTGTTTCGCCCGGTCACAAATTGGTGGGTCAAACCATGCAAAACAACCACATCGATTTTCCTAGGGCACAAAAATTAAAGTGTCAAAATTTTCATTATTGCAGTGAACAAGATCATCTTCCTTCTTAATGAACTCACCTCACAAACATAGAATCTCTTAGCTGGGTTCGCTTCAGTCCATGAAGTTTTTAAATCCATGTAATTTCCACAACGGCATACTCTCTCTGCCATGTTTGCAGTAGAATATGAGAATATGAGAGGAGATGAGGATAAGAGAGAGCTAATTGCGGTGAAGACAAAGTACATGTCAGAACAAAAGTAATAAATAAGAATGAGGAAAGAAAAATGGAGGGAAGTTGAAAGTAGATTTACCTTTTTGCCCTTCCATTCCCAATCGCCTTTTTTGGAATAAAATTGCGCGTGCAGTCCACACTTCTGTTTTAAAGGCAAAATTTAACGGAAAATGTGAAGAGGGACCTCTCATGCCTATTTCTTAAAACGTTGGGGATGTTTGGTGCAATTATTTTAGGTTAGGGGCATATCCCCAATGTTTTTGAAACGTTGGGGGACCTTTGATGCAATTATCCCTTTTAAAAATTGAAATCATAAATAAACCGTGTATTAATTTTCTTAAAGCTAAATTATAAATGGTTAAGTCCACTAGTCATTTTCTAGCTCTATATAAAGTTTTCATACTCCCTCACATATTGTCATATTTAAAAAAAATAAATTCACTGGAGTTATTGGCCTATTTAATTAGAAATACACGTAGGCCAACTGACTATATATATTAAATAAAATTTGGAGGGAATCAAGTAGAATACATAGAAAGTTTTTAATGTTTTGTAGATATTAACCACGTATTTTGTATACTGAATTATGAATAATAATAAATTTGAACTTGTCATGGGTATATATATATATATATATATTTTGTCTATTAGTCTAGTATACTAAATATATAAAGTAATTAATAAATAAAAAATACAACTTCAATCTATAACAAATTACACAAAAATAACTTGTTTAGACATGAAAATTAAACAAATTAACGAAGTTATCCACATATATATATATACTAAAAAGTGAATTATTGGATATCCTCGTAGGCTCGTACGTTAGACTACTAGTTAAGACTGGTCTCCTATCCTAATTCAAAGTAATTCGAGTTGTAATTCACAGGTAATTAGGACATATTACCTGCTTTCCCCTTTCTATAAATACTGGGCAAACTCTCTACTCTCTCAGCACAAACAACCTGCCAACTTCTCTCTCTATAATCAGTTCTTGAAAATCAGCTTTAAACAGTTGATTTTAGAGAGAGAAATCTACAAAATATTACGGATAATACCCTGTAAAAACTTCAGGTCTCTCTCTCTCTCTCTCTCTCTCTCTCTCTCTCTCTCTCCGTCTTTTAGTCTTTACATGCATTATACAATAAAATCATAATCATATATATGTAATTCGTAAAAGATGCTTTTGTTCTTGAAAGAATTCGTTTTGTTTGTTTGTTGAGTTAACTTTCTTTAAGGACTCACCCAGAAGAAAGTATTAGCTGAAGGACTTACTAGGAAAACCCGTATTTTCATGACCACGTGGTTTTTTGTGAATTTAACAAAAATTCAAGGGCATGCCGTTAATTTCTATAGGATATCTTTTATCTTGAAATTCAGAACCCAAAATTTGACATTAATGAAGTCTTGTCATTTTTTCACAAAAGAACAACGGTTTGTCAAATATAGTAAGCTACGAAGACAACACGTTTCTTGTATTTGATGTCAGAAATGATTTCTTTATAGTGTGTTTCTTCATTATATAACATGGTTTCTAATATTGCATTGAATAAGAAACATATTTCTTATATGTTATGAACTTATAATCTGATAAGTACTTATTGATCAAACTGTGCAGGCCAGGCATTAAAGTGATAATAAGCTGTTTCTGGCTTATTTTGGGCTTATTGTCCACGACATGGATTCTAATACAACAATCAAATGTCCCTCACCCATGAAGGCTACATCAAATGGGGTATTCCAAGGAGACAATCCTCTCGATTATGCACTTCCTCTCTTGATTTTACAGATATGTTTAGTGGTTGTACTCACGCGGTTGCTCGCATATATTCTTAGGCCATTGAGACAGCCACGCGTTATTGCTGAGATTATCGTAAGTCTCTACTATCTCATATCAAAATCACTTTGTTTTTATTGTTTCTTTCACCTTTTCGAATATTTAGTTATTGATTTAGGTGGTTGATGTTAATTTTACATGAGAATTTTAATATTTCTATGGTGACCTTTTTTAGTTTATAGACAGTTAAGTTCGAGGTTTAGACATATAATTGTGTCTGATTTAATCGAACACATGATTTCATTGATAAGTGTAGTTTTACACTTATTTGGACCATCAAAAGTAGATGATTGTAAGTACTTTTAAGTGATTTTCTATTTAATTGTGTGTTGATTTAATTGTTTTAGGTCAAAACTCGAGTTCGAATGGAATTGGAGAAATATAAAGCAAAATAGACAAAAAAATGGACTGAAGTCGTAGACTTGGATATGTGGATCAACTTGTAAATATTTAAAAGTTGAAGGACTTGGATTGAAAATAAAAGAGGACAAAGAAGAAATTAGAGGACTAAAGAAGACAAAATCCAAAGTTCAAGGACTTGGACTGCAAATAAGATGGCTAAAGAGGCGAAAAAGGACAAATTATGAACAAGGGACCAAACAAAATACATGTCAAACCTTGGAGGACCAAGTGTGCAAATATATGGACCAATTTGTTCATGATGATGAACAAATTGGCGTTCTGTTGGGATAAGTAGAAAAAAAGCTAAAATGTTGTAAATTATGTCGTACTCAATTTGCACTTTTGAGTGTAAGAACTGATTAATCTTTGACGAAATTATCATAAGAGTTTGGTTGATTTTACTATTTTGGCAGGGAGGAGTTCTACTCGGTCCATCTGCTTTAGGCCGGAACCATAAATTTCTTGATGCTGTTTTTCCGCCAAGGAGCCTACCAGTTCTGGATACCATCGCGAACCTTGGTCTGCTCTTCTTTCTGTTCCTCGTTGGCCTCGAGCTTGATCCAAGATCCCTTAAACGGACAGGGAAAAAAGCATTAAGCATTGCCTTTGCAGGAATCAGTCTTCCGTTTGCTCTAGGAATTGGGACATCATTTGTACTCCGGGGAACTATATCTCAGGGCGTAAGTCAGGCCCCATTTTTAGTCTTCATGGGAGTGGCCCTTTCTATTACTGCATTTCCTGTCTTGGCTCGAATTCTGGCTGAACTCAAGCTTTTAACGACTGATGTTGGTCAAATGGCCATGTCCGCTGCTGCAGTCAACGACGTGGCTGCTTGGATTCTTCTTGCTCTGGCTATTGCTTTATCAGGCACGGGCCGTTCGCCACTTGTTTCATTGTGGGTCTTTCTGTGTGGTTCTGGTTTCGTAATTGTATGCATACTCATTGCACCTCCGATTTTCAAATGGATGTCACGACGTTGCCCTGAGGGCGAGCCAGTCGACGAAATATATATATGTGCCACATTGGTTTGTGTTTTGGCTGCTGGATTTGTAACTGATTCTATTGGAATTCATGCACTGTTTGGGGCTTTTGTGCTTGGAGTACTTGTTCCAAAGGAGGGACCATTTGCCGGTGCCCTCGTTGAAAAAGTTGAAGATCTTGTGTCCGGCCTTTTTCTTCCTTTGTATTTCGTCTCGAGTGGATTGAAGACGAATGTAGCCACCATTCAAGGGGCGCAGTCGTGGGGTCTTCTTGGGTTGGTCATATTTACAGCGTGTTTTGGGAAGATTGTTGGCACTATTGTCGTCTCACTCTGGTGCAAGGTGCCTTTTAAAGAAGCAGTGACTCTCGGTTTGCTTATGAACACTAAAGGTTTAGTCGAGCTCATTGTCCTCAACATTGGGAAGGACCGCGGAGTAAGTTCATGTTTTATGGCATGTTTAGTTCTGCACACTACTGAAGAGCCACCTATTTGCATTTGGACTTGTTCGTTTCTCATTTAATAATTTTCCTTATCGACTATGCAGGTTCTGAATGATCAAACATTTGCAATCATGGTTTTAATGGCTTTAGTCACGACGTTTATAACGACGCCTACTGTTATAGCCGTATACAAGCCAGCTCAAATGGCTAAATCAGACTACAAGCACAGAACTATCCGAAGGAAGGAGTCTAGTTCTCAACTGAGATTATTGACTTGTTTCCACAGTACAAGAAACATTCCAACTTTGATAAATCTCATGGAGGTTTCACGCGGTACTGGAAAGAAGGAAGGACTTCGTGTCTATGCAATGCATCTAATGGAGCTTTCTGAAAGGTCGTCTGCAATATTGATGGTCCACAAGGTAAGAAAAAACGGGATGCCATTTTGGAACAAGGCGCGAGATTCTGATCCGAATCAAATTATTGTTGCTTTTGATGCTTTTGAGCATCTTAGTCGAGTATCCATTCGACCAACAACTGCTATCTCACCGATGTCTAGCATGCACGAGGACATTTGCTCGAGTGCAGGAAGGAAGAGGGTAGCAATGATAATCCTCCCTTTCCATAAGCACATGAGGCTCGATGGACATTTGGAGACAACACGAGCCGATTTGAGGTACGTGAACCGGAGGGTTCTTGAGCATGCACCGTGTTCGGTTGGAATTTTGGTCGACCGGGGCCTTGGTGGAACATCTCATGTATCAGCAAGCAATGTTAACTATACTGTCACCGTATTTTTTTTCGGTGGCCATGATGATAGGGAAGCTCTATCATACGGTGCACTTATGGCCGAGCATCCGGGCATCAATTTGAACGTTGTTCGTTTCATGGTTGACCCTAAAGTAGTCGGGGAGTTTGCCCGAGTAGATATAAACGATAGTTATAGTCCTGAAGCCAGATCAGAGGAGGAAGAATTTCTTGCTGAATTCAAGGAGAATATATCAAACAACGGTTCAATCAAATACGAAGAGCTAATGGTGAACAACGCTACCGAAACAGTCGATATGATTCGTGCACATAATCGTTGCAATCTGTTTCTTGTTGGAAGAATGCCCGAGGGACAATTGGTTGCAGCTCTTAACAAGAACAGTGAATGCCCGGAATTGGGGCCAGTCGGGAACTTATTGATTTCCCCTGATTTCTCGACCACGGCATCCGTTCTGGTGGTGCAGCAGTATCAGAGCCAGCTATCCAGGGATTCGCTAAATTCCCTCAAGGAAGAAGAGTCGACAGAAGGCGAGTATGATTCACATTGATTGGATTTTCGTTTACTCGATTCAAATAAGATGTATACTTGTAGCATATATATGTTTGGTACAAATAGATTTTCTCCTCTGTTTCTAATACTGTATAGTCGAGTCGCGTGCAACAATAGGTTCCAATCCATTGTCATTACTGCTCTTCCTGCTGTGTGTGTAATTGTAAATATGGATGTCAGTGAAGTAACACAGTGTGAATACTTCATAGTCTGCATTCTGAGACCTGTTAGAGTTTTCTTAATTAACTGCAAAATTTATCAATTTATGCTTACTATTGAAAATTTGGGTAAATAGCACTAGGAGTCCCTAACTTTTGAACGTTGTAACGATCGGGTCCCTAACCTTTGTTCACTAGCAGCCGGAGTCTCTAACCTTTCAAACGTACGTACCAGAGGTCCTTTTTTGACAGAAAATGTCAAAAATTTTATTAACTCACCACATGCTCAATTTTTAAAAGGCAAAAATATCTTAAAACTATTCAAAGGTTAGGGATTAAAGAAAATATCAGTCAGCCAGCTTGACTAAATGCATTTCTGGTTTTGGGCATGGCGACTGTCGGCGGAGCCGCCACGCGTCACTTTCGTTTTTTTTCTTGGTGGTGGGTGGTGGTTGGAGGCGGAAGAGAGAGGAGGCGGAGAAGCTCTAACGGTCGTGCGCGGTGAATTGTGAAGGATTTTACAATGAATTGGCTGCTAAATCTGAATCTCTTCATTTCCAAACAAGGTTTGATGACAGTGCCGCTCCAGCGGCTACGGGTGCCAGTGAAGAATCTGTCAGAGCTTTTGAAAGAGATGGACCGTGAAAAAATAATAATATTTGAATAGTGTTAAGTCATTTTTGCCCTTCAAAAATTTAGGACATCTGGTTACGTACGTTTGAAAAGTTAGGGACTCCTACTGTTAGTGAACAGAGGTAAGGGACCCGATCGTTACAAAGTTCAAAGGTTAGGGACCCCTAGTGCTATTTATCCTATTTTTGCCATTCAAAAATTGAGTGCGTGGTGAGTTAACAGAATTTTTGACGTTTTTCGTCAAAAAAGGACCTTTGGTACATACGTTTGAAAGGTTAGGGACTCTGGCTGCTAGTGAACAAAGGTTGGAGATCCGATCGTTACAACGTTCAAAGGTTAGGGGCCCCTAGTGCTATTTACCCTAAAAATTTTAATTACTTCTTATGTTGACACTAATTATGATATACAAATCTAATATTTGGTTTGACATGGTACAATAATTTCAAAAAAATGCTTTGTTAGTTGTGGGAGGTATAATGATGGGTTAATTTTACAAACGGTCACTCAAATTTGAGCAAAATTTCAAAAAAGTCACTAAAGTTCAAGGTCAATAATATTTGCAGCGCTTACTATATTGGTCATCCATTTAACGATATTCACCTTTTCTGCTGATGTGGCATCGTTTAATGCACACTTGACACTAACCCCGTCAAATTTAACGTCACGCTGAATAAATTGGCGCTACAAACATTAGTGACCAATGCTGTAAATTTTGAATTTTAGTGACATTTTTGAAATTTCGTTCAAACTTGAGTGACCGTTTGTGAAATTAACCCTTATAATGATACTTATTGATAATTAATAAAAATAAATGTTGACTCTTTAATATTTTAAATTATAAATGAGTTGATTAATATGGTATTAAATATTAAAAATAATATGGCTCGCAAAATCCAAGCGAAAAAGTAAAAACTTTCAACAACAAAGAATATCCTAAGATATGTAATATATAAAGCATTAAAAAATATAATCAAATTTGTTGTACCATGTTTAGAGCCATGTACAAATTAAAGATTTTAATTTGAGCATAATTAAAATTTTTATTTGTGACAAATTTATTTTTCTTTTTATGTTGTAATGATAAAATTAAAGTTTGAATTTTAAATAATATGATTACTTAATAATAAAAAAAATTAATTATCACATTTGTTAATAAATTATGAGCTTAAATTTTAGTTATTTATAATAGTTCATAAAATATACAAAATAATTTAGTATATTATCAATTTGTTATTTTCCTTCAATTTTTAATAAAAAATTAAAGTATCGGACCAATTTTCAATTTTTTTAAAGGTTAGGAATCCAATTGCAAATTTCTTTAATTAAAACTAGGGATATTTTTGTCTTTTTATCAAATTAGGACCAATTGTGCACCAAAATATATAGATTAGGGACTGTTACACCAAAAAATAAAGGTTATGGACCATTTACACACTAAGATAAAGGTTAGAGACCATTTGTGCAAATTGAAAGAAAAAATGTAACTTAACAATTTTATCCCAGACAAAAAAAAATGAGAGGTTCCATTTGCACACATAAATGGAAATGTTTTTAACGGAATCCGTAAAAAAGGACCAATTGCGTACCTAAATAGATAGGTTAAGGATTATTCTATTAAAAGAAAAATGTTAAAAATCATCTACGTACTAATATCATACGTTACGGACCATTTGCGCAAATTCTCCTTTTTTATTTGATCAATGAATGTAATACAAAAACCAAGTCATGTGCTTTGGTGGATGTTGAGGGTTCTCTATTTGGGCGCAGTTGGATTGTTTGACATGGGCTTGATGGATATAGAAAGTAATTGCATAAAACAAGGCGCCACAGGTATTGCACGATAAATTCAGTCACCAACTATGATGGTAGTGAGGTTCCGCTACTCAGTCAGCTTAAACTCGTACAAACTCACACGGTTTGCACTATACCATTACAAGCAGAAACCCACAAATTTTACTGATTATTGGTAAGTATGATTTTACACTTATTTGGACCATCAAAAGTAGACGATTGTAAGTACTATTAAGTAATTTTCTACTTAATTGTTTGTTAATTTTATTGTTTTAGGTCAAAATCCGATATTGGATGGAATTGGAGAAAAATAAAGTAAAATAGGCGAAAAAGAACTGAAGGCGTACATAGACTTGGATATGGAGATCAACTTGCACACATTCAAAAGTTGAAGGACTTGGATTGTAAATAAAAGAGGACTAAATTGAAATGAAAGAAGAAATTAGAAGACTAAAGAGGACAAAATTTAAAATTGAAGGACTTGGACTGCAAATAAGAGGACTAAAGATGTCAAAAGGACAAATTATGAAAAAATATAAAGAGGGACCAAATAAAATACACATCAAAACTTGGAGGACTCTGCAATTTGGGGATTGGAACCAATTTTGGAATTTCTCACTATTGACCGCGGCAATGCGTTGTTTGCGCGTCTGGACCTTTTTTAGTATATTTTTAACTTTAGTCATGACTTTTTTCGTCTTTTCACGTACATGAGTTTCAAAATTAATAAAAAACTATATAAAGACCTAACCTAAGTCAAAAGAAGGTTGTTGAATCTTTGAGAACAAAAGAGAAAAGAGAAGAAATAACAGCGAAGAATACGAAGAACGACCAAGATCTTAAATATTGGAACGTGAAGATAAAGAATTCTTGGTGCAAGATATTCAACGTTTTCTCCCCTTTTATTCAAAATTCGGTTATGTATTCAAATATCTTCATCTTTTCTTTCTCTAGAATTATGAGTAAATTTAAAGTTTAGATGAACGATGTAACTAATTTTAATTCTTTAATTTCAATACTCAATTTTTGAATTATAAATTAATTAAGTATTGATTTTACTTTTTCTCTTAATACTTGAAATAATTGGCCATTATTTGTCATTGATTTGTGGATTGTAACAAACCGAGAGGTAAGTTATTAATTTAGACCACGTAGTAAAATCCGGCAATTGAATAAAAAGTAGAGATACGTTTTTATTATTGTCGTGGTCTTGAATTGAATTCTTAGGAGAATTAATGCATTTAAGTAAGGATCATTTTGACTTCATAAGTTGATTTAATTAGAAATGACTAATTTGAAATTCGTGAATTTGACCGAATACAACTTTAGGAATAAATCTTGAGATGAGAAATTAGAGACGACAACTATGGTGAACTCGTGAATCCAAACACTTTAATAACCATATTTTCTAAATTTTTGAAATTTGATTTCACATAAGTTATTACATTGTTTTCTAAATTTCATAGTTATAATTTAAAATCTTCAAATCAATTTATTTTAATGTATTTTAAACAGATTAGCATTAGGTTTAATTTAACTATTATATAAATAAAATAGTTTTCGTGGAAACGATAATCCGGACTCAATAGGTCCACTTTATTACTTGTGTGCGATATTGTTCACTTGCAATTACATATATCTCACAGCAAGTTTTTGGCGCCTTTGCTGGTGACTATTCTTATTTGATATTAGTTTAGATTAATTGTTAGTGTTAGTTTAATTTTTATTTTATTTTATTTTGTTATTTAATTGTTATTTTTTATTATTATACTTTTTTTTCCTTCTTAGTTTGCTTACTACAGAAAGGTGTTTGTTGCATGCTCCGTACACAATGCGATAATCTTGAGAATTTCGACCCTGAGATTGAACGTACTTTCAGACGAAGACACAAAAAACACAACCAAAAATAGAAAGATCAGCAACAAATTAAAATGGCAGATGCACATGTAAAAAGAGAAGCTGAACAAGGGTTGCAACAGCAGCCACTGTAGAAGCAGCTCGATTGGCAGCTTGGCAAATTCAACAACATGAAGAAGAAGATGACAATGGAAACATGACAATGGCTCAGTTCTTAACTCCAGCAACAGCTCCTGATTGTTCAAGCATAGTCTATCTAGCTTTTGGTCGAAACGACTTTCAATTAAGGGCCGATCTGATTAATCTCTTCAGCAATAACCTATAGTTCTATGGAAAGGTAAATGAAAACCTGAATACTCATTTCTCCAGATTCCTACGGATGTGTTGTAACTTTCAATTTCAAGGAATGAATGAAGATGCCATCAGACTTCAGTTAATTCCCTATACATTGAGAGATGGGGCTCTAGAATGGTTAGACTCAGAACCACATGCTAGTATCACCACCTGGGATGACTTGGCTAGAAAATTCCGCAACAAGTATTATTCACCAGCTAAAGTAGCAAAAATGAAGCTAGAAATTTCTAATTTTCAGCAACTGGATGGAGAAATGTATCATGAAGCTTGGGACAGATTTAAGGAGTTACTTAGAAAATGTCTAAACCATGGTATTAAAAATGGCCAACAAGCTCAATATTTTTACTTTGGTTATCTCCTCAATCCAAATCAACAATGAACTCCTCTGCAAACGGGTCCATTGTGAATAAAAATGTCAACGAAGCATTGGATCTATATGAGTTGATTGCAAATGCACACACCATGTTTTAATCTGGTCGTACCATTCCAAGAAAAGTAGCAGGTATTCATGAGATTGATAGTCAATCGGCTACTAGTGCACAACTTGCTGCATTGACAAAGCAGATGGAGCTCTTGGTTAGAACACAAACGCAATGAGTGAATTCAATCCAAGCAACCATCATATGTGAAAATTATTGGGCTGACCATTCAACGTCAGATTGTATGTTATTGGCTTCTCTAGAACATGTTAATTTTGTGCAGTATAATCCATATAAACATACAATCTGGGTTGGAAACAATACTCAAATTTTAGGTGGTCTGATAATCAACAAAGTGGCAATACCTATAATGCTTAGCAAGAAAGATGACCAAGTTTGGAAGAGATGGTTCAACAGTATATGCAGAAAACTGATAAAGTATCAGAGCCGCTCGACACAAATTGTCAAAATCAACATGCGTCTATCAGAAAATTAGATACTCATATTGGCCAGTTAGCCCTGCAACTGTCAAATAGGAAATCAGACACTTTACCCAGCAATACAGTGACAAATCCAAAAGAACAGGTAAATGCAATCACTATACACCTGCAAAAAATTCACATAAAAAGATCAGAGAAAAATGACAAACAGTTGGTAGTTGAGAAAGAAACAACTGGACAACAACATGCAAAATCAAGAGAAGAAGTTTCAAAAGAATCTGCTGTATCATCAAAAGTGAGAACGCCAATTCCTATCAATGCTTATGTGCCACAAATTCTATTTCCTTAGAGGTTGCAGAAGCACAAGCTCGACAAACAGTTTGAAAAATTTCTTAAAGTTTTCAAAAAACTGCACATCAACATTCATTTCGTCAAAACGTTAGCCCAGATGCCATTATATATAAAATTTATGAATGAAATATTGTCCAATAAGAGAAAACTAGATAAAAATGAGACAATAGCTTTAACTGGGGAGTGTAGCACTATTCTGCTAAATAAGTTGCCTCCGGAGTTAAAAGATTCAGAAAGTTTTAAATTACCTTGCAAAATTGGAAATTTTTATAATTTTAATACTTTATGTGATTTAGGTGCAAGTGTAAATTTGATGCATTTTTCTGTCTACAGAAGATTAGGTTTGGGAGAGATTAAAGCAACAACTATATCTCTACAGCTTGCTGATAGATCAATCAAGCACCCACAAGGTGTGGTTGAGGACGTGCTCATCAAGGTGGATAAGTTTTTCTTTCCGATTGACTTCTTTGCCCTTGATATCGAAGAAGATCGGAATATGCCAGTCATATTGGGTCGACCATTCTTAGCGACGAGTTGAGCCCTTATTGATGGTGAAAAATGTGAGCTAATATTGACAATACAAGATGACGAATGACCAGTATTCAGTATGCACACCGTACTCGAGCAACCAGTCGACCTCGAAGAGTATTTTAGAGTTGATAAATGGGTGAAAATTGACCAAGAAAACTGCAAACTGGATACAGGTGGACTAGTTGCAGCAATTAAAGATAAAAATTGACGATTTAAATTATGGAGAGCAAATGATAAATCTTGCAAAGCTGGTAATTGCAAGCAATGCAAGACTTCCAAACCCCAATTCATGCCTACATGAATGATACTTGCAAAAAGTCGAGCTCTAGACTATAAATCAAGCGCTTAATGAGAGATAACCTATTTTTCTATCTCTTATATATTTTTATTGTATTGCATGTAAAATTTTAAGACTACATTAGGAAGTAGAGCACGTTTCCCTATTTTTAGTAATTAAGTATATTTAATTGTTTTTATATTTCAGGCTGTATATCGTCATTTTAATCCCAATGCATATTGATAAGCTGAAAGTTCAATGTTGTCTCCACGCCTTTTGATTCGAGTTATCTATTTCTTTTTTTATTTCTTTTACTTTTTTTTTGTCACATTGAGGACAATGTGGATTTTAAGCTTAGGGTGACTTTATTATTTTCATTATTGTAGTGTGTGTTGTGGATGCTTAAAAAAATTATTATTATTTGTGCTTGTATGTTGGATAGCCTTGTCGGCTTATGATGATATTTATTTGAAACTATTATCAATTCATGAATTATGAGTAGGTGATGCTGCTTAAGCTATTTTTATATACTATACTTATCCATGTGAGATATGATTAAGTGTGAGCACAATAATCATGAATTACACTACCTTTGGTTGGTATATTAAATAAAATACAATGAAAAAAATAGTGAACCTATGTTGTGAAAACAAAGACCACGAATTGACAACTCAATTTTCAAACCAGTTGAAAGGATAATTTGAGGATGGTTGAACTATTACATAAACTATTTAAATAGGTGTTGATTCTGTGCATGAGTAATATTTGTGTGGAGTGTATTTGGCTACCAAGTAGAATCTAGGTATTGACCGAATGCTACGAATCTAATCCCCGCTTATTTATCTTATACAAAAAATGAAAGGCATTGCACTCGCATTATTTTATACCTCTCTTCGTAGCCTAGTTGACTGGAGTGATAAAGCTCGTAGGGGTTCTCAAAACTCGGTACCCTAAGGTCTATCAGTCTTGGGAGCCATCAGCCTAAAGCTCACTACAAGGGTCATCTAAAAAGCTTAAGAGAGTGAGGTCTTACACATAAGATAAATTTAAAAAAAAAAACAAAAGCAAGATTGAGTCTTTGATGGTTTGACTTACCTGGTGGAAGCTAGATGGTCGAAGCATTCAATAAAGGGAGAATCTTTACAAATATAGATAGT
Source organism: Forsythia viridissima (assembly GCA_030279155.1). NCBI lineage: Eukaryota > Viridiplantae > Streptophyta > Magnoliopsida > Lamiales > Oleaceae > Forsythia > Forsythia viridissima. The sequence goes on along the minus strand of CM059041.1, from coordinate 577,978 downwards.
AACTGTATTGGCTAGACCTAACCAAAGTTTGAGCTGTAAAAGAATAAGTATTTTGAGGGCAACTTTAGAGTTAACACACAAGGTGAGATGAGAGTGCGTATTCTTACGAGAGAGAAATGAAATATTTGACCATTTGGGGTGGAATAGTACCAACCTAAATGTTTATGTTGATTGGATTGACTATGCGAACACACATATATCAATCGAGCATTGGATAAATAAAAATTAATTTTGGTAGCATAATTTAGAAGTTTTTGTTATGAATTGATTGAGTTGTTTCAAAAACAAGAAGCAATATGGCAAGCTATCTATTTTAATATTATTTGTTTGATTGTTTAAGTAAATAGTCATGTTCGAGGACAAACAAATGTGATTTTACACTTATCTGGACTATAAAAAATGGACGATTGTAAGTACTCTTAAGTGATTTTCTACTTTAATTGTGTGTTGATTTAATTGTTTTAGGTCAAAATTCGAGATCGGATGGAATTGGAGAAAAACAAAGCAAAATAGGTGAAAAATGACTGAAGGCGTACGAAGACTTAGATATAGAGATCAACTTGCACACATTCAAAAGTTGAAAGATTTGAGTTGCAAATAAAAGATAACTAAATTGAAATGAAAGAAGAAATTAGAGGACTAAAGAGGACAAAATCTAAAATTGAAGGACTTGAACTGCAAATAAGAGGACTAAAGAGGTCAAAAGAACAATTTGAAATCTTTAATAACCATATTTTCTAATGCTACAGTGGACACAGAAGATGTCAATAGATCGCATGCCATAGTTAATGATTTCAAATATTGGCATCCATTAAATCCCCACGAGAAGATCAAAATTTTTTATTTTTGATTTGTTTAGCTAACTCCACATGAATTTCAAATTGCCTAATAGTATTACAACTGGAAGGAAAATGAAAAAGAAGAATAAGTACCTTTGACTGAACTTAAGTATCTTTAGTATCATGTAAGTTAATATGAGGGTCCATCACTGCATCTAAGGAGAACAACATGGACAAGTTTTCCCAATATTTTCAAAATTTTGTCTCCATGGCAATAATTATGTCATATACTTCTTATAAGCTGCTAATTCTAGAAAAATTAATTTCCAATTGTCATGACAATGAGCGACATACTCAAATTTATCGTATTATCAAGATTTATTGACACATAGTTGAATCAAGTATAGTCGTTTAATTCTTAGATGCTATTGCACATTAATATCATTAATATCATGTCTTAGCCGAATTCTTGAAACTTTATTAACATCTGGACAGGGCCTTGGAGCTGCGCCGCCGGTGGAGTCGAGGCGATAGCAACCATTAAAGCAATCACCACTGGCTGGTAACATCCAACAATCAACCAATATGTACACTAAAAAAAACTCATTTTATTTTTTATTTTTTTATGTATTATTTATGTTCAATTGTTTTTAAATGTGAGACTATTATCATTACTTGTCCCAATCATTCGTCCAATTTATCAAGGACATGATGGAAGTATATTCATTCTCTATCATTGAATAAGATTGTTAAAACATTTGACATTTTCTTGTCTGAATGCATTAAGTTGTGGCAGGACAAGCTTTTAAGTTACTTTTAAGCTTAAAATATATTTTGTCGAGCTTGCAAATTACTTTCAAATATTTTTAATTTTTTTAAATCTTAGCCAAACATGCTTGTAATCTAGGATTTTTGGACGAAAGCAAAACATTGCTTTATTTATGAACGAAAAGCTATTAAAGTATGAATATGAAATTCCATAGTTCAATATGTCACCTTATTCGTCATCATCAATTTCTTGCAGAGTGACAATATGCTAGTTATTTATTTTTATATACATTTTCCATAGATAGGTAGGTGCAATTATCATGGATTAATTAAAATATTGTGCAACTTGCCAAAGCCCTAAAACTACATTGGTTTGGCTTATCAAAGTTAGTCCACAAACTAGTTTAAATTAATTTTTTGCTTGCTTTTGCTTCAAGTTGGAGCTTATGCTACTATCTATATGTAGTAGCTTCTGTAGCATCATAGTTGGCTCGTTTGGCATAGTGAAATCTACAGAAGTATTAAAAAAGTCAAAATCTTGTATATTATACTCTCTGATCTAGTTTAAAATTGTTTCTCAAACATAACTTATTAGCTTGTTTGGTAAAGTAGAATGTACAGTGTGGAACAATATTAAAAAAAAAAAAAAAATCAATTTTACTTTTGAGTCAAGCTAATACTGTGTCCGAACATGCTTTACTTGGAGTTGAGAACAAACTTTGTGAACCACTAAACCTAAGGTAGTTGTAGATTACTTAAATTGAACAATAAAAGGACATGGCTAATGGGAAAATTAGTGCAAAATGTCTGTAACATGTGTTCATCGTACACAAATGGTCTATACCTTTTAATTTTTAGTAGAAAGATTCTTAATTTATGTCTTTAAGTGCCCAAATAAATCTTTAGTACAGAATCTGTCCAAAATATCCGTTAATTTTGCGGGTGATTTACACTCTCCTTTGATAGCAAGAATAAATTTATCAAATCTAAAATAAATAATTAAAAACAAAATTAAAAACAAAAACTGACAAATGAAAAGCATCATCATCTTTAACCCACCCCACCATTAACATACCACCCACTCCCTAAATATGTAAAAATAGTTCATTCTTCTAATCATATGATTACCCCAACTTTTGTTCTGTTTATGTATAGTGGGGTGGCTGGTTGTACCCCTATAACAAGGGAGTTAGGTATTGGAATGGGGATTGTAGGTTGAGCTCCCAACAATTTGAGGTTGCAAGTGTAGACGTGTTTGTATGATTAGGCGAATAAATGTATATATTGAGCTTATTGAATATTTTGGTTTGGGTTGACACCCAACTTGATATGTCTATTTGAGTTCGATTTTAAGTTAAAGGTGAATTGTCAAATCAAATTAAAAAACTAAAAGCAATCGAAACTTAAAATCGAGTGGAGAATATTATTAGGCAAAACCATGTTAATTTCTATAGCTTATTTGTCTCTGAGTCCAAATATTTTGAGGCATTTGCAGCAAAGATTCCATTACCTTTTAGTAGAAAATTACTAACACGTTAGAATATTTTTTGTTTAATTTATTTTGGTCAAACTCAATATTCTTCATCCTTTTTTTTTTAAGTTAAAAAATGAAAGGAGAATGGTACAGATAGTTGAATAGTGGATTTAGGAGTATATATTTGTTGTGTTGTGTTATTTGAGTGTAGGTGAAAGTCTTGTATGATGATTTACTTGTATTTTTCGAAGGTCTCAAAACTAGAATTTTTTTTAAAATTAGATTTATCGAGAATGGTGATAAATCTTATCTCACTGCCTATGTTGATTGAGTTGATTTTCTTATTGAATTGGATATCTAATGGTGTCTCTTACTTCAGAGTTGATGAGTGTTACTTCAGTTTTTGAAAGTAGAGTAGTGACGAATGATTTTATAATTTTTTTTATTAAATTATTTACAATTGAATATTCGTGACTTGACGCATCACCTTGGTTCTATTAAGTACAAACTTCTTGTTGAACCTCTTGAAATTTACGAGAATTAGAATCTGTTTGATAAAGATTTTTGTAGATTATAAGTAGTGAGTCTTACAAAATATGTATATAAAAGTAGGTAAAAGTTGTGGATCATACACAGAAAAAAAAAAATTGATCAGTTTATAAGTACTTATGTTCATTGTCAAACATACTCTTAAAGTTGTTTGGTGCTTTGGTGGGTTAGTCGAACGACTTGCATGTTTTCTATAAAAAAGAACATGGCACCTCATGTATGAATGTAATTAGCTAAACTTTTGTTGCAACAATGTATGTAGATATTGTGGTCTGTCCAATTGCAAAGGATGGGGGACCAAATTTCCACTTTCATTCCCTTTTCGTAATATGTTTAAATTAATTTCTTATAACAAAATTTAAGGAATGGAACCCAATTACCATTTAATAATTCCTTTTTACCCCATGATTGCCATCACATGGATCCAACCCAAAATGCTTTTATTATATTGGCACGATACAATTAAAATATATTAATGGAATAATAGTACCAAGCTTAAATAAATTAATTTGAATTGCTTTTTACTTTTAATTAAAAAATCATTTTGTTTTTGTTTTTTTTGTTTTTATTGGGGACATCCCACGTCAGCTTCCTAAAAACCTAGGTGGGAATATAAAAGGGATAAAATGTTATGTCAACCCACTCGTGCATCCAGTGGCACCTCAAGTCAAGTGCTACCAAAAGTTAGGAAAATTTGTATTGTAAGTCCTCATTCTATTGTTTCAATAGTAAGTCGATTTTTAATCTTAAAAATGAGCAAGTTAGACACGAACATTTCATTATTATTGTATAATTATTCTCCAATTACGAAAATCTTTTAAATCTTCATTAAGTTATCACATACACTAAAACATGTCTTTCAATGAAATTTTTGGATACTGTGACAAATTGTGAGGCAAATCTCAGTTAATCACGTGACGACTTTAATGTAGATGTAAATAATATTTGTCATTAAGGACTGATTGTATAATATACCAAAATGTTGATGATCAACTTGCTATTTAAAGATTGGGACTAATTTATTACAAGATTAATTAGTTGGAGGAACTAAAATGTTGATGATCAACTTCCTATTTAAACTACACATTTCATCATTTTTTTATCAAAATTTCTTAAAAAATTACTTTTAAACTCTACCAAACAGATACTGAACTCAAAAAACTACTTTTAGTTTTTTTTTTTTTGGATTCTTTAGTACGTCCCATAAGCTACAATTATTTTATGATTAAATTGGCATCGGTAAAGTGATGCATAATAAATCTTGCTTTTTGCATAATTATGTAGAGGACACACACAGACATACACATTAGCTTAATACAGTTGGCTTGTGCTTACTCTTTGGTTTGTTCTCTATTTAAAGGCACAATTGTTTAAACGCATTATTTAGGACTTTAATCCACAAGATTAAGATGTTAATTTTTAGAATATAACTTGTTTATGTTCCTAGTATTAATAAAATATATAATTCTGCTTATTAAATACAGACTTTCTTGGTTGATTGGGAGTTGGGACCTTACTAAAGTTGGGTTTGACTCTTAAAGATAAAATCTAAGAATTTATTAATTTGTATGCTCTTTAATAACTTTAATTATTGGATGAAATCATTAATAAAGAACCACAAGAGACAAATTTTTTGACATCAATTCTTTTAGAAAAATAAATCAGATTTGTACTTGAGAATAAACGTCTAGAAAACTATAAAAATATTTGTTTCTTATCTAGCGATTGATTTATTTATACCAAATTTATTTAATATTGACCATGAATTGTATTTGAATGCATGTTAATAATTTAATTTTTTAGATAAAATGATTAATATAAATTAAAAGACACAAAAAATATAAGATCAATTTTCTCTGTCACGTGTTTGTGAAAAATACATATATATTAAGCTTTTGATAGAAATAATAAATTCTATTTTCACGTGAAAAAGTATTTATAAGTCAAAATAAATATATTTGTTTTCTAACAATTTAAATTATAATGTAGTCATTTAAAAAAATTATTATTGATAATACTCATTAAAATATAATGTACGCCCCACGTATTGAGTAAAAGAAATAGAACTATGACATGTTCAATATTATTCTTGTAAAGATCAATGTCGTTAAATTAGATTCTGATCATTCTATGTGACTAAAATAAATTAAAAACCAATTCGCAATCAAACCCGGTTATTTAAGGTAAAAAAAAATAATCAGAAATTGATTACAATTTAATCGCGATTCAATATTTTACCATTAATTTTTTTTTCCTATTTTTCAAGTCAATGTCATTTCAAATATGTTGTCAAAATTAACGGGAATAATCGAAAAAAACAAAAACACGGAAATATAGAAATGAGATAAATCAAAATATGCTATAACAAATCTCCTTAAGATAGATTTTGTCTCATATAAAGGTGCAAACAAGATCAAATGATACATGTTTCTCAAGATACAACGTTTCTTCCAAAGTCGGTACTGTACTTATACCGATCTTACCGGTTGAATCAAAGAATGATTGTACTCTTCTTGAAAAGAATGAACTGCGATCTTTTGAAAAACTTTAGAAATTATTTAAGCAGAATTTTGGAGAGAAATAGAGAATTTAAAATAAATTAATTCAGAATTGATTTTGTGTGAAACAATTGAATTTAAGGGTCCCTTTTTATAGGTTTTGAAATGTCATTTTGAATGGGTGCGTACCTTTTCATAAATAGGTGCACCATTTGGTCTAATTAATCTGAGTCCTTAAATCGCACAATTTCATATTTTTATATGATGTGATTATTCGGATTAAATCTTGAATAAATGTGTTCATTAATTATATATATTTATCAATTATGTACTTTTTATTGAAGACCTTTTTAATTCATTCAAAATTAATTGTAATTGTACACATTATTAAAATATATTTAATAATTCATTTTGATAAAATTCAATTAATTCTAACAAAATATTATTAAAAACTGAAGTGAAGTAAACTACACGGAAGTTATATTAACGTTACACAACGTAGGACCATCGATGATTTGTACTGGCTGAGGATCGCAAGTTCGCAACACTAATATTAGACAAAGTTTCCACGTGTGAAGGTGGCGCACCACATAATTGGATGATGTTTTGGTAATTTAGGTAAAATGAGCAGGTCAAATACGAGATTTGTGAAAATTAATTTGCCGGCCGAGGAACAGACAACCAATTAGAAGCCGACAAGAAATATTGACGGCGACAACACACTCCCTTACATTCATTGTATTTGTCTTTATTTTACATTTACATTTATGTACCTCAAATTTATAATATATTTATGCTAATTGCTACTTAGACTAATGATATAGCACCGATAATGAATAATAATTATGGTATCCACTTGATACGTGGCAATCAACACATTAGTCACTTTTTAAAAAATTTAAAAAGTTATAAACAGCTTTTTAAAAAATAATCAATATGGTGATCCCACGTGTCAAGTGGGTACCATAATTATTACCCACTATAAGTGTTATATCATCTTTCTTGCTACTTATTAATTTCAAGTTTTTCTATATAAAATTATGAAAAACGAAAATGCTTCGATTGATCTTTAATTTTGTTGATATAATTTATAATTATGGTATTATCAACTTGCATAGTTATTGCGAGACGACTAAAAAGTTGAATAACGACATCTAACAAATTTCAAACATATTTACATGGTTCTCACGTCAATTTTTTTTTTTTTCCTTTCATTTTGTTGATTGAATTATTTAAAAAGTCAAAATCCACCAAACAAGACATTGAATAGTAAATTTTAATTTTATTTCTACAAAATTAACTTTTAAATATAATCATTATATATATGATTGTCAATTACAATAATCCAAAATTATTAAACACCTCAGAAAAGTTCGACCAAAACTACATGTGCAAGTTTCTCGGTACGTAGTTTATCTATGATAACTTCTTTGAATTTGGATGAGCTAGCAGATCGATCACCAAGTGGGGAATGGATTTGGATAAATCTCTCCTTCTAGTCTAGGTTATCATCAACCCTTCGCCGGATTTCAATTTTCCTTCAAAATTTCAAATCATTTCCAGTTGAACAGTAACCATAGTTTAGGTAGGTTGGCTGCTAACCCACGCACACATTCTGCACAGAAAAAGGAGACAACCCAACCACGTGCTGTAAAAGCTATGCACACAATATAGAAAGAGAAACTGGAGAGAGAGAGAGAGAGAGAGAGAGAGAGAGAGAGAGAGAGAGAGAGCGGGGAGAGCACTAAATTAAGGGGTATATTAAGCTGTTTCTTGTGGGAAGTTGGGTTTTCTGCAGTGCCCTTTCTCTCACTTTCCCCACTGATTTTTCGTATTCTGTAGAGAGAGAACAAAAAAAACAAAAAAAACTCACCATCTTCACATTTTTTGTGTATGTTTATTGGGCTTTTTAATTTCTACACAGTTATTAGCATTATGAACAAGTAAATAAGTGTTTAATTAAGTGAATTTAGTTACAGTACACAAAGTTTATATACTGGATTTCATTGTGGATTTAAAGGTTTTAACAATGGCAAATAGAAGGTCATTTTCACAGCAGCAGCAAATGGGTTTATCTGCAGAAGGTGAAATCTAAAAGACATGTCTTTTCATTAATCTTTCTTTGGGAAATGATTTCTTTTTCCCTATGATTTACTTGTGAATTTTCAGGGTGTGGTGGAGAGGATGTTCTGTATACAGAGCTATGGAAGGCTTGTGCTGGTCCATTAGTGGATGTTCCAAAAATTGGGGAGAGAGTTTACTACTTTCCACAAGGTCACATGGAACAAGTAATTTTCTTTAAGTTTATTGAAAATTTGTTGTGGTTGCTTAAAGTTCAGATCTTTGTTTGGAAACTTAAGCTTGAATTTAGATAGGTGCTGATGTTTTATTTCTTTTCTTGTGGGATTTCTTAGCTTTCTTGTGTAATTTCTTCTCTTATGTTTTTGTTTTTTGGGTTTGATTAGTTGGAGGCATCAACAAATGAGGAATTGAATCAAAGGATAACAATGTTCAGTCTGCCCTCAAAGATCCTTTGTAGTGTTTTTAACATTCAGCTACTGGTATGGTCCTTCTTTACCTTTTCAATGTTATATTTTGATTTGTGAAATATGTTTGCTGTTTAATTGCTTGTTAAACTGTGTGGAGCTTAATCATACTATATATTGGGTAGTACATGTATTAGGTTACTAACATTTCTACCTTATAAAGGATTTCAGAGCGAGGCCGGTATTTTTACGATAAGAGAGGCGTGAGATCGTTTGTACTACATATCTTCTTTAATATAGTAACTGAACATGGTTCTCACGTTGAATCTGTGTGTGAATTTTTGATGTTTTGTTTTACTTATAATTGCTCCCGTAAATGAGATTAGGCTTAATTCATAACATTTCTCTGATAAGGTGCTGGGAATTTGGGCTATTATGGCTTTTTATCTTTGTTTGTTAGGGCAAACCTAGCAGTCATCTTGCTTGGATCATTATTCTCCACGAGAGGCATATGTTATTATTTCCTAAACTAGCAACTAAAAATAGTTCAATAGTCAATTAAGTTAGAGAATCTTTTGTCATTGATGAATTATTTGGCTCTGTAGGCTGAAAAAGACACTGATGAAGTTTATGCACAAATTACCTTGATGCCAGAAACAGATGTAAGTATTTTAGTCTTCCTTCTTTTTATTTGATAAAATTTTTACTTTTGCTTGCTCTTGTATTCTTTCCGATATTTATTTTAGATTAAAGTTTTATGATTAAATAAAACTAATTGTAGCAAACTGAGCCAAGAAGTCCCGATTGGTGTAATCCTGAGCCTCCTAGGCCTACAGTTCACTCATTCTGCAAGGTTTTGACAGCCTCCGATACGAGCACCCATGGTGGATTTTCTGTTCTTCGTAAACATGCTAACGAATGCCTTCCTCCCTTGGTAATAACTAATAACTCAATGTTTTCTCTTTTCTGGGCCACCGTTCGTAATCAATTGCAATCTATATGCCTGCCTGCCCATTGTTAGTTCTATTTTATTTGCAGTTTGTTTGGACTAAAATTGATCTTTGATCAGGATATGAGCCAGCAGACACCAACCCAGGAATTGGTAGCCAAGGATCTGCTTCAGACTGAATGGCACTTTAAGCATATATTTAGAGGTAATATTTCATTTCACATTTCTGACGCTCCTTTGGCTAGAAATCCATGTAGAACTGACAATTATTGAACAGGCCAACCCCGAAGGCATTTGCTGACAACAGGATGGAGTACATTTGTTACTTCTAAGAGATTAATTGCCGGGGATTCTTTTGTATTTCTGAGGTATTTGTTTCTTGTTGATAATCTCTTGGGACAAGTTATGACCACTAATGTTTTTGAACAAATCTTGTTTTCACTTTTCTGATTTTTTACTTTGTAAACTTTGATTCTAGGGGAGAGAACGGAGAATTACGTGTTGGGGTTAGACGCCATACTCATTATCAGAGCTCCATGCCATCTTCCGTGATTTCAAGTCAGAGCATGCACCTAGGAGTGCTTGCAACTGCATCTCATGCCGTTTCTACCACGACCCTGTTTGTTGTTTATTACAAGCCAAGGTCTTATACATGTGCTCTTTTTACTACAATACTTGTGTATAAGAAGTCCTTTTTGGACATGCATGTTCTTATATGTGTCTTCGTGGAAAAACTTCTTAGAACAAGTCAATTCATCATAGGCCTGAACAAATATCTAGACGCTGTAAATCATGGTTTTGAAGTTGGCTCGAGATTCAAGATGCGATTTGAGGGGGAGGACTCTCCTGAGAGAAGGTTGTTGAACATACACAATCTGATTATAAAGTGTGTAGTGTGAGTTTCTAAAAAAATTATCTTCTTCCTCCCACGACACTCAGGTTTTCAGGAACAATCATTGGGGTTGAAGATTTCTCTCCTCATTGGGAAGATTCTATATGGCGATCATTGAAGGTTAGTTTTATTTTGTTGATCTTTTCAATTCAATTTATTATTATGAAAAAACTGAAATTTAACTCTGCTTTTCTCATATTTCCAGGTTCAATGGGATGAACCTGCATCCATTCGAAGACCTGAAAGGGTTTCTCCATGGGAGATAGAACCATTTGTTGCATCAGTGCCCACGAGCCTGGTTCAATCGTTGGCAACGAAGAATAAAAGGTCTCGATCACATGTGGGAATCCCAGTTCCAGGTTAGATTAGCTTTTTATCACTTGAATGGTAAGGCAGATTGTACTGCACTGGATAGTATGAAGGAAGAAAAAGAAGCTTTAAATCATGTCCATCTGTGGTACTGTCTAGTCATGTCCACATAACGTGCTCTTAAACTCTTTTTCCTTTTTTCCTTGTGTGTTTGTCTACATTGTGACCTAGTTTATTTGCTTTTGTACTATCTGTAGAAACTCCGACCTCAACAGCATCAGATGTCTGGAATCAGTCCCATGATTCACATGAAGTTAATCATGCTCTCGAAGAACAGAGGAGTGTACATATAAAAAACTGCGGCAATCGTAATGTAAACACTTCTCAAAATGTGTTTGCTGAAGAAACAGAAAAAAGTAAAAGCACCTCAGCTTGGTCGGCTTTTTCCAACAATTTAGCCACACATTCAGGAAAACAAAGTAATGGTCCTGTGCCTTACCTGAATGACAGGAGGGAATCACATAATATTGCGACGTGCAGATTGTTTGGGGTCAATTTGATCAGTCCTTCGATAGGTGTCCTTGATGAGACTTCTACGATAAAACCAGTCAATATACCAAGTGATGCTTGCGATGGATATGTTTCAAGTAAACTGTCTTCGGGAGATTCAGAACAGAAATCTTGTCTTTCAAAGGATTCCAAAGTGTCAAAGCAGGAGCAGTTGCAAGTTCTAACAAAAGAGGTTCAAAGAAGTGGAAATCAGGCCACCAGAAGTTGCACCAAGGTATGTGTTGATCGGAAGATTGATGAGCATGTTTGGCAATGCTTAAAACTTAAAAGAAGTAAAAGTTACTTTTAAGTAAATTTTTATTTCCAAGCATGTTTGGATAAGTTAATTTTTTCTTACTTCAAGTAAAAAAAAGTTACTTATTTTGAAAGTAATTCTTCACTTACCATCAAAATAAGTAACTTGCTCATTTCCACCTTTGACCAAGAAAAAAATTATTTATTTTAGGACTTGTTTACTTGCAAGTAAATTTTTTAAGTTTTGCCAAACATGCTTTAAACAACCTTTCTTAACAATAATGTCTTAGTGATTGAGCACTAATTGCCTTGAAAAAGTACTTGATCCGTAGTTTGTGTTTGTTCCTTTGAGAAGGCTCACATGCAAGGGGTCCCATTATGTTTTGCGGTGGACTTGACTGCTTTGAAAGGATATGGTGAGCTCATAAGTGAACTGGAAGAGATGTTTGGAATCAAGGGGGAGCTGTGGCCACAAAAAAAATGGGAAATTACTTTTAAGGACGACGAAGGTGATGTGATGCTCATGGGAGACGATCCATGGCCGTAAGTATTCTGTCTATCTCAACCATGTCAAAATGATGCTGTTCAAATTGGACATGTCAAGGAACATTATGCATGTTTACTAAGGTCGATTAGATACCACCGGATAGTATTTAGAAAAACAAAAATAACTAAAACCCGCATATCAAACATACACTTATTTGTTTGTTCATATAATTGATATAATGCTATTTTCTTGTAGGGAATTCTGTAGTATGGCGCGGAGGATTTTCATTTGTTCTTGCCAAGACGTAAAGAAAATGCGAAGTGGAAGCAAGCTTCCTTTATGCTGTGCCGACAATTGATGGAGGCTAACTTAATCTTGGAATTGATTAGTCATTCTTTTTTCCTTTGTTGGATCGGCTTCTGGTATTATCATTGAGGATGCGAATCTTTCTGTCAACGTAACACATCTGATCCAATTCCTAGCATAGCAAGACTCGACTGTATTCGTGTGAACTGATTTGAGTAGAATTAGAATGTGTGTGTATAGTAGGGTTGTGTTTTCAGTGAATATGGATGAGAAGAAGTTTTCTATCCCTATACTTTGTAAATATATGTTTGGTATCAACCTTTTCTTTGGTTCTGGCTATATTCAATGGTGGTGGTACCTTTCTTGATGCAACATTTTTCTGGCTCACCTCGCAACAGATTTTAAGAAATAGTAAAATAGTTGTTTTTCAGATTCTATTTTTAGCGTTTTCATTTATATATTATTAAAATACTCATTTTACTCATAATTAATTAAATTAATTTCTTTAATATCCTAGGTTTATTTTTAAATACATTTCAATGATTTCAGTGATTTGATATTTTTTATTATATGAAAATAGAGAAATTGAGAACCTCGATTTCTGCAAGTCATTAATTAATGATAATTTAAAATTATTTGACATTTTTTCTATTACATGAAAATGGAGAAATTGAGAAACTGAATTGATGTAATTTTGATGCATAAAAAATAATTTAAATTTAATTATTTTTTGCACTATATGACTTTATTTTTATTTTGTAGTTTTTATAAAATTTGAAATTTATTAAGTGTATATTATTTTTATTTTAAAATAATAATAGGGAATGCATTGTTTTGTTAAAAAATATTTGACAATATTATATATTACTTTAAAAAAAAAATTACCACTCATGATGATAATAATAATACAAAATAACATTATTATAATCAATGTCATTTTTTGTAATTTAATACTGTTACTGCAATAAATTATTTTTGTTTACTAAACACTCAAATGTTTTTTTTGAAACATACAATAATTTTAAAGCAAGAGTTTGCCAAATATTTATTTGATTCTTTTCACAGTTGATTTTTTTTGCAGCACAACAGAAGCTAATTCTCTTAAAAGCAAAACAATACCAAACAAAGCCTAAACTTAAGTACAAGTCAAAATTCTAACCTCGTGCTCTTTGGAACCAACAATTCATACTGCCGTAACTAACCAGCAACCAAGTCCACGACAAAAGATGCTCAAGTAGGATCACACAAATCATTAATTAACACAACTACTCGATTGTAAATGTTTATAATTTATTGGTGGGATTTCTCAATCATGCAATATTGAATCCCATGTCAATACGGATTTAAGGAGATCCAGGCAAGTTGCCTTTTGTGAAAATCAAGGCCTAGAGTCGAACCAATCACTCGTAGCATTGTAACTCTCTTAGATAATCCACTCTGTCACTTCAAAGCCCAAGACAAACATCACTTCAATTTCTTGGATTATTCAAAGAAAATTTTCCTTCTTGCCGTCTTAGAATTATTAATTAAAATAAAACGAATGTAAGGTTACTCACGTTCAGTTTCTCTCTCGATCGAGGAAGAGACAAAAATTATTGAAACATAAAATAAAAACTATTTGGCACAAAGTTTAAGGTGTCAAAATCGCCTACAATGGCATGGTTTATAAATCGTTTTTAGTTTATTTCAGCCGTCATTTTTGACCTTTCAACTCACTTTTAACATGAAAAGTCAACAATTTCAACTCAAATAAATTAATATTGATTTATAAACTAGTTTATAATCTCTGTCAATCGGACCCTAATTAAAGTTGGTTGAACTATTTTTATTTATTTAAATTTTATTTTCAACACATTATTCTTTTACTTTTAGAAATTAAAAAGATGCTATTTATTAAAATTTTGTTCTAAGCACACTCCCTCAAACCATGTTTGTCATAGCTCATAAGATGTTTTTTTTGCATCTTATTTTAACAACAAAACAAGTAACAAGTTGTTGAACAAGTTTGAGCAAGTTGGGGGAGGCCCTCCTCGTCCCCACCTTATCTCGTTAGGGATTTTCTTGCTCTGGCCTTGGCTCTACCTCGATTCCCGCTTAAAGTGAGGTAAGGCAAGGGCAGAACGGGGAGCGGGTAACCCCGTTGCCCTGTTTATTTCCTGTTTAAGTTTTTTTTTAAAAAAAAAATTTAACATATTAAATATTAGATATTTAAATTTATTTATATTAAATTATTTTTAAAAAAAACACTTGAATTACTAAGTCTCTAAAAAAATAAAATAAAATTACATTTATAGATCTTCATTCTCTAATGTCAAGTATATAGTTTTCCGATGTAAGACAAAATAAAATTCTTTAGTAATTTTTTATATTAAACAATAAATTCACGAAAGGGATCTCACATCAGATTCATTAGTACATTTTCTATATTTCAATTTTATAAATATAATTATAAAAAAATTTATTGTAACACCAATCGGGGTGGGACCATGTTCCCCGCCCCCAACTGGAGAGAGGGACTCTAGCCTCGCTCTGTTCACGGCAGGTTCCCACAGGAATAGGACAATTGGGAATTATTGCCATTCCTAGTTGCTGTCCAAAATAAGATGCAAAAGCTTAGCCAAAACTGCCTTGATTGTATTATTAAAGATACAATTTTTTTATAAATAACTAATTAGAAAACCTAATTTCAAATTTTTGTATAATTTTTAGACGGTTCTACAAAGTCTTATCATGGCATCATGAGGGACGGTGTTTGAGAGGCCTATAAATATAACTAAAAACTAACTTCTATCCCGTGACTATAGAGGTAGCCAAGAAATGGCGTCTGGCACCACCAAACCCCGTCTACACTCGCTCAGACGTCAGCGACGCCGGCTTCTAAACCGCGTGTTCGCGGCGGCTTATACCTCTGTTATATTGGCCTTACTCTACCACCATGCACTGACACTCCTCCACTCCACCACCTTCACATCTTTCTGCATATCCTCCGCTATTTTTCTTTCTGATATTGTTCTAGCTTACATGTGGTCGACAACCCAATCATTTCGCATGAATCCCGTGACCCGACAAGAATACCCGGAAAATCTGGAAAAATTATTGGGCAGAAAAGATTTTCCGGCCGTGGATATATTTATATGCACTGCAGATCCATATAAAGAGCCACCTATTAACGTTGTTAACACAGCTTTATCAGTTTTGGCTTATGATTTTCCGACAGAAAAGCTGTCGGTTTATGTGTCGGATGATGGAGGATCAGAGCTTACTCTCTTTGCTTTCATGGAGGCTGCTGAATTTGCAAAAATTTGGTTGCCTTTTTGTAGGGAAAATAATATTATAGAAAGATGTCCGGATGCTTATTTCAGTTCAAATTATGCTCAAAACCTTAAGACTCTGCAAATTAAGGTAAAACATTTTACTTCTCATAATTTCTAATTTTAGTCATGCATTATAACTATGAAACAATCTACTTATGGTTAGTCCGTCCATTTTTTGTTGTACTGACCCCGGATTGCGGTTTTTCGTTATTGTTTTCATATTTAAGCGACGTGTGGTTTTACCCTATTAATATCATTTTCCGACAAGATTGTAGTTTGTTTGAGAATACTAATCTTAGAATCTTACTACTCATTTGAGATTTAGACGAATTGCTCGTTTAAAAAATTTCGACTCTAATACCATATTAAATTTTGAAAGCCTTTCTTAAAAGGTTAATATGTTTTTAAGAGGAGAAGCATGGGTTATCTTAGAAAACAAGAACCACAAGTACATATTAGAATATTTTATTTATTCCAATCTAATATTATCTATCAAGCATGACTTGAACATGTCTTCATATTAATTTATGGAATCTATTACTTTATTAGAAAAGTTCCACATAATTGAGGTACAATAATGTCCAACCAATTCCTATGCCACACCTTATCGTGTGGAAATTACAACACTGTTTGTCATATTCTATTTTTCTGACGTACAATTTTTTTTTCTATGAATAGTATGTTATGTGTCATATGGTCCATACAAATTTATATAGACTTTGAAATACTGACAAATATTTTTTGGATTTTTAATTAAAATTGATATATTATTTTTTGCCTAAATCAAGGTTTGGTATATTGTTCTTTCCATTGATTTCCTATAATGTTATTGTATTATCATGTCAATATCAATGTTTGGAAATGTTTGTCATAAAATCCATTTCACCAATTCATAATTATATAAAATCCAAAATACTTTTTATGAGCACGTGCTTACGTAACGTTTATGTTCGATTCACGATTGTTTTATATTGACTTATTTGAAAGAATCAATACAAAAAATATAAGTGGACAAATACAACATATCAAATATTAAAACTCCCAACTCAAACGATAAGAGAGACGGTTAGGTAATTTGTTTATTAGAATTTTATGGACACACCGCATGCTTAATTCTAATATTTTAACTATGAACATAGCTAGTAGAGTACTTGACCCTTGAGAGATAGATTTTTTTTTTTTTTTTTTTACATTGTTTGTTAATAATAAATAAATATAGTACAAACTTTGGAAGGTTCAATCTCCAGTTAAAGGTACAAAAGATAACATCTTATCTCGTCTAATGTAAAAGTTCAAAAAATTGCACTTCATTTGACCTAGCCATATATATGCTCCTTGTAATCATACACTGAATATAGTGTCGTTCTGATTTCTAATCCTTTTCGTACTCATGAATAACCTAATTTTATAGTCGCAACAAGGTGCGGTCTTGTTCAATTGTTCAAAGCATCAAGGCCATTTAGATTCCCTCTCCCACAACCTTTGACTGGTTCATTTGGAGTCGAAAAACACAGTGTAGACTTATGTAGTCATGGCTGAGGATTCGAATCGATTCTAGATCTACTTTCTCAAATATATGTCTTTTTAATTGTCTATCCAATAAAAAATTTACACATTATCAAATAAATACAAGTCAATCTTAACAGCAAGTGAACACATCAAATAAATACAAATTATATTTATTTAATGATGTGTAAATTTTTTATTGGTAGAACAATTCTTTTGGAAGTAAATCTGAAATCAAATCATAGAGAGTTTGATTTTGGTAGTGAGGATTCTTAACATGTGGACACGTGGCATGCAACTATTGTGTCTTCAATCAGACTTCAATCCAGCCTGTCCATTTGGTACCCTATTTGGACGCTTCTGAACCAATTTGGTCAAATTCACTCCATCATTAAAGTGCCAAATAAGGGAAATTGGCGCAAATGGTCCCTAACCTTTTTCATCAGTGCATAAATGGTCCCTAATATTTATTTTTAGCACAAAAATCCATAATTTATGTATTTTAGTCAAGGTTCTAAAATGCGTAATGCGCGGTGAGGCGGTGAGGTCACGCATTGAGCCGTGGAAATGCACAGCCGATGCGCAAAAATGAGCGATGCGGGGTGAGACGGCAAAGTCAGGCATCAAGCCTAAGCGCGACCAGGTGCACGCCTATGCGAGCATTTTAGAACACTGATTTTATTGTGCAATTGATCCTTATTTGATAAAAAAGATAAAATTATCCTTTGTTTTAATTAAAAAATTACAATTAAATTTCTAACATTTGTAAAATATGTAAATATGTGTGATATATTTATTAAATAATATTTAATTTAGCTTATTAAATATATCACTATAGTTGTGTCAATTAAATTTTTCATAAGAAAAAAATATAAATTATTTCAATTTAGGCATATGTAATTACTATGTAATGTGAAAAAGTTGAATAAAATTAAGTTAAATAAATAACAAAACGGTGTATATAATTTTATGACATTGAACCAATCTTATTATATTTTTTTTAACATAAAACAACTAATAAAAATTAATTTACACATTAAGTGTTCTTTATTTTTGAACGATAATAAAACGATAAATTAGAATATGAATAATACAATTTGAGCTCTAATATTTCTAGGTAATAAACGAATAGCTCAATTAAATAAAAATACTTGAGTATCAAGTTTGTGACAAAGTTATTTTTCTTTTTATGTTATAACAATAAAATTAAAGTTTAAATTTTAAATAATATGATTACTTAATAATAATAAAATAATTTAATTAACATGTTTGTTAATAATTATGAGCTTAAATTTTAGTTATTTTATAATAGTTTGTAAAATATACAAAATAATTTAGTATATTATTAATTTGTTAATTTTTTATAAAAAATAAAAGTATTGAACACATTTGTACAGTTTCCAAATGTTAGAAATTCAATTGAAAATTTCTCTAATTAAAAATAAGGGTATTATTTGTCTTTTTCATCAAATAAGGACCAATTATGCACCAAAACACATGTTAGGGACTTTTGTGCCAAAAATAAAGATTAGAGACCATTTGCACACTAAAGACAAATGTTATGGACCATTTGCGCCAATTTCCCTACCAAATAATTAATTTACATAAGAGCATACTTGTTAGTACTTATAAGCTTATCAAACATCACATGATCTACAATTTTTACTCACTTTTTATCCACACATTTCGTAGGATCCATTGCTTATAATCTACAAAAATCTTTACCAAATATACTTTAAGTGTAAAAATATTACCACAACTTATTGAATCATTCATAAAGATATATGCACCATAAATACATTTTGTTGTTTTGAGTTTCACTCGAGCTAGCTACATGATAAGAAAAGTGGATGTAATTTTCACTTTCAGAGTGAACAATTTTAGATCGTATCATTGTATGCACTTTAATTGCTTTTGATTTTTTATTTCGTTTTTTATTTAAACTTAGTTTTCACATACAAGTCACATTCATTTGTTTGGTAAAATCCCCGATACACTATATTCACATAACCAAGCCATAATGAAACTTGAAAAAAAAAAAAAATTTATTGCAGATGAAGTACGATGACATGAAGACAAGGGTAGAAAGCGTGGTTGAGAAAGGGAAGGTTAGTGATGCATACATCTCAAATGAAAAGCAGCTTCAAGTTTTGAGTCAATATTGGACTCAAGATTTCACTCGTCAAAATCATCCCTCTATCATTCAGGTCTGTCTCTAATTTCGATTATATTATTTATTAATTCAAATTCAAATGTATAATTTGACAACGCATCACTTTATCAACTAAGTTCGTAATTTATAATACTTTTAACAGGTTCTATTAGACACCAACAAAGATAGAGATATTACCGGTTATCCAATGTCAAATCTCGTATATGTCTCTAGAGAAAAAAGCAAGGCTACCCCACATAATTTCAAGGCCGGTGCCCTCAATGCCTTGGTGAGTAATACACCTTCGGCCATATGCGATATTGCATACAACTTAATTAATACTATTTAATCCTTACTACTAAACGTACTATTAATTTATAGTTTTATAACATTTATCATAAAAAGAATACAAACAGTCGAAATGTCATATTCAAATTGTCAATTACTTTTCAGTATGCACAAAAATAAAGTTATTTATCACTGATCAATATGACAACTGTGTTTGTGCTAATGTTACAAATATTTTGTGTTGTGTTGTGTTGTGTAGCTTCGTGTTTCAAGCATCATGACCAATGCACCAATTGTCTTAACTCTAGATTGCGATATGTATTCCAACGACCCTTTGACGATTCAAAGAGTTCTTTGCTACACTTCGGATGAGTCAATTAGGCCCAACTTAGCGTACATTCAAATCCCACAGCGTTATCATGGGCTTAACAAGGCCGATATCTACGCGTCTGAGCATAAACGTTTGTTTCAAATAAATCCAATCGGCTTGGATGGGCTTGACGGCCCAAATTATGTTGGGACTGGATGCTTTTTTTGTCGACGCTCATTTTTTGGTGGCCCATCATCACCTGTTGAGCCAGAAATTCCAGAACTGGGGCCCAATTACATTGTGAACAAACCCATTATGGATCAAGAAATTTTAGATCAAGCCCACCGTGTTTCTCGATGCAATTATGAGAATTTAACCAACTGGGGATCCAAGGTATACAAATTTATTATGTTGAACAATCGACTAGAACTTTTTATGCATTTTGATTGATCTCGCTTTTTTTCACACGTCTAGATAGGGTTCCGGTATGGCTCCTTGGTCGAGGATTATTACACGGGCTATCGGCTACAATGTGAAGGATGGAAGTCCATATTCTGTGACCCAAACAGGCCTGCATTTTTGGGTGATGTGCCAATATCTCTAATTGATGTTTTGAACCAGAACAAGAGATGGGCCGTTGGGCTGTTAGAGGTGGCCTTCTCAAAGTATAGCCCATTAACTTTTGGCATCCAGGCCATGGGGATTTTGATGGGCCAGGGTTATGCACACTATGCATTCTGGCCCATTTGGGGTGTTCCCATCGCAGTCTATGCTTTCCTCCCTTCATTGACTCTTCTCAATGGAATTCCCATCTTTCCTAAGGTACATTTACCTATATTCCAAATATTTCATATTTACACATTAATTAAAAGCCCATATTGAATAATCAATTACTATAAAGATGCCTAGTAAAACTCTAAAGTTGTAGATTATATTTAACGAACAATTTATCACACGTCTCTCTTCTCTAATCTTGTTCAATCCAATACAATCTGATACAAATATATCGCATGTCTCTCTCTCTTTAATATTGTCTAACCCAATAACTTTCATGCAAAATCAGAGCAACTTAAAAAACCCTTCATTATCTAAACAAGGGACATCATATTTTTCTTAGTTTTTTTTTTTTTTTTTTTTTTTAGATAATTTGCATTTTGTTGCAGGTATCTGATCCTTGGTTTCTTGCATACACTTTCCTATTTCTTGGAGCCTATATACAAGATTGCTTAGATTTCATATTAGCCAAAGGAACATTCCTAAGGTGGTGGAATGATCAAAGAATTTGGCTTATAAGGGGACTCTCGTCGTTTCTGTTTGGATCAATAGAATACATAGCGAAACATTTAGGTATGGCCACACATGGATTCAATGTGACAAGCAAAGTAATGGACGATGAACAAAGTAAAAGATATGATCAAGGAATATTTGAATTTGGAGTAGAATCCCCTATGTTTTTGCCATTAGCAATGGCTGCAATTTTGAATTTAATGGCCTTCTTCTTTGGTGGGATAGTACAGATTTTCAAGGAGAGAAACTTGGATGGATTTTTTGTACAAGTGTTTATTGCAGGTTTTGGGGTATTGAATTGCTTGCCAATTTATGAAGCCATGGTTTTGAGAAGTGACAAAGGAAGGATGCCAACAAGAACTACCATCATTTCTACTCTTCTTGTAGGGGGGCTTTATGCAGCAGCCTCTTATGTACTCAAGATGTGATATCTTTATGTGAAAAGATTTAGCTTATTTTAGGATATGTTTAGTAAACATAATTAAAAATAAAGTTTAGTTGTATTTAGTATTTTTAATATCGTTTATTGTTTTATAGTCGAACTTTCCAAACATGCATTTGATTTATTAGTCTTACTCGATAATAATAAATAAACAACAACAACATCATAATACAAGTATTGTTCATAATGAACAAACCAATTACAAAAACTACCCATACTCCTATCTCTGTATAGAATATTTGGTACAAATCATATTTTTACTAACAAACTATAGTCGAAATTGAGAACTTTAAAAGGGGAGAGATAGATGGTCGTCTTTACAATTTAATCTATTTGAAAAATCTTTTCATTTTTCATTATTTCTTCGTATCCTGGGCAAGCTATTCTTATTATTCTAATCATTATACATAATCGAAACATTCATGATTTAATTTGCACAAATAATTCCCGACAACGTAATGTATTATTGTAACTAGTTAGAGTCGTTTGTAAAATTATACTATTTTCATTCAAAATCAAATAAATCTTTTATAAATTTGAATTATAAATATCCAAAACATTTTATAAAATTCAATTATAAATAACCAAAACAATTTGTAAAAGTATGCTAGTGTTGTATATTGAATTGAATTATAATGCTTAAACATATTTTATTAGAATTAGATGCCAACAAAGACAAAGATATTACGAAATTATTCAACACGAAAACACACATACTGCATGCGAGCTCAAAAAATGGATAAATTGCTTTTCTTAAAACTATTCGTTCTCAAACTGATTTTTCAATTTTTTGCGAATTGTACTGAATCTTCTTTTTGGTTATCTGAAACACAAAGCTGTTAAGATGAGGTCAACGTCGGTTGCATTGCTTTTTCAAGAGAAGGAATGAATGAGGGTTTGGCAAAATATGAGAATAATAAGAAGAAACCTTGTTGTACGTGTTAGACATTATTTTCTGCTTTGTTTATCTTACTTACGATGTAGTTAAACGTAACAATGTGGCCGTCGAACACCTCCACGTGCATGCTGCTGCTGTCATCAATAATCAACTGCGATCCTCCGGTCACAAATAAAGAAAAACGAAGAAATTGTGACAATTAACAATTAATGGGAAATAAACTAACACTCTAAAGAAGAAAGTGAAGAATTCTCATCTACCCCTAATTGTAATTCCTTGTGTGATATTATGTACATGGTATTTTTAGAACTGAAAAATACTTAAAATTTTAACAATTTTTAATACGTTAAATACTATTCCACTAAATTGCTAATTAAGCAGACCACTAGTTTCCGTAGTTGTGTTGCCCTTTTCAATTATATCATCCAGTTAGGGATGGAAATTGGGCCTAGACGTTTGTGACCCAGCATTTCGGCCCAAAAATGCTCGATCCATTATGGTCTCGGGCCAAACAATCCTTTTGAAATGGACCTTGATAAATACAGGCCGGCCCATGAGCCTGGCCCATGGGCCACACTGGCTCTTTTTTAAAGTGAAAGAACCCCAACGAATAACGATTACGAAAGTGATCGTTTTACTCTTTGTAGAAAAAAAAATATTGTATTTAAAAAAAAAAAAATTTAACTAGCTGAACTCTTGGGTCGGGTCGGGTTGGGGTCGACTTTTGGAGATGTGCTGAGCCCAAGCTCGATTTGTCCTCATAAGGGCCGAGCTTGACCCTTGTTGGCATGGGCTGAGCCGGCCTCGATTTGACCCATTGCGATCCCTACATGCAGAATATGCATTGTATTTAAAGTCAATTCCTCTCTGCGTGCGCTTGTACTGATGTTAATCTACATAAGTGCATATTTGGCAAAGTTTTTCAATTTTAATTTACTCTTTATCTACACATTTTGTTGGACTAACTACTTAGAGCATTTTCAATGCACTTCATCTATTACTTTTTAGACGTGCCACATAAGCACAAATAGACGAATTTATAAAAAAATCATCTCCAATGCATTTTGACGAGGACTCCGTCTAGTTGATGTGTCACACAAAAAAATAGAACTTCTAGACGGAGTGACTCAGCAAATTTAAATCAAACTCAACATTTTATTAAAAATAAAAGTCAGACGAGAGAAATAAAAATTGAAGACATGCTGATTTTTAAAAAATTAATGCAATAGAAGCGATAATATTAGCTTTACATGAAACTCATTGAAGATGAATTTTTAATTTGATCGTATATTCAATAGACATAGTATCACATAGACTGAAAGTCCGTTTATTTTACCATCCATGTAGATTTCAATAGATGAAGTGCATTGGAGATACTCTTAATATCCACTTTATTATTTACATATTACATAAGAGTCACAACTTATAATTACTTAAAAATAAATTAAGCATACCCAATAAAAAGTGTTCATTTGGTTATTAATCAATCTCTTGAATAATAGCAAATTAACGAAGTGTTACTAAGTAATGTGGTTTGGCTCGCTAGGGTAAGTCCGTGTCCGTGTCGGGCTTAGATTTTATTAATTGTATTTATTAGTCGATTTTTAATTTATAAAGTATAAGATTCATTCAAATGTATTGTTATTCATTTGGGATTTTGGCACAAATGGTTCCTAACGTATGTTCTTAGTTTGTTTTTGGTCCTTAACTTTTTATTTTTGGCTAAGAGGTCCCTAACTTATGCTATTAGGTGCAAAAGTGGTGCCTATGAACGGATTTCGTCCAAATGTACTGTTAATTGGGTGAGTGTAGTGCAATCTCCTTTATTTATTTTTTTACCTACAGGGGCGAAATCGTCAAATCATATTTTTTTCTTTTTTGTCCCCTTTTACTCTTTATATTACCCACTTCCATTCCATGTTTTGAAAAAAGAAAAAAAACATCAACGCACAGAAGGCTTCCACTTCCATTCATAATTTTTGAAGTTTGTTTTGCTAAAGAAGATGGGTGATTATTGGAAGATTTGATTTTTGAGTTTTATGTGCGGAGTTGGAAGATTTGGTTTTTGAGTTTTTGGGTTCTTGGAAGATTTGGCTTTTGGGTTTTATGTGCGGAGTTGGAAGATTTGGTTTTTGGATTCTTGAGTTCTTGGAAAATTTGGTTTTTGAGTTTTATGTGCAGAGTTGGAAGATTTGGTTTTGGAGTTTTTATATGGGGAGTTGTAAGATTTAGTTTTTGGGTTTTTGGGTTTTCTGGTAACATGTTGTAATGTGTATTGTAGTTGTTGGATGAATGAATGAAAATTGTTGGAAATGAAAGTTGTTGGAAATGGTACATAGATAGTCCCTGACCTTTTCAGTAAGGGTAATTTGTACTTTTGGTCCCCAACCTTTCAAATCTGTAACAAATCTACCATAACCAATTTTTTTAGCACCAAGCATCCCCAACCTTTGAATTAATTGCAAATCAAGTCCTCAATCACATCTGTTAAAATCTGCCGTTATGTCACTAGTGTGAATCCCACGCGCTTTTATCCATCAACCAATGCGTCTGACTTTAATACACACACATTTAATTCCTCACAAATTTACTCTTGTGCTTACCCAACATCTCTAAACCATTCTCTCTCTCTCTCTCTCTCTTAATCTTTTAATCGCCATAGCCATGGAGCAGAGTACAATAACTGGAAGTCCAAAGGCCATGGAAGAGTTCAGTTCGACACCCCAGAAGCCAAGAATCAAGCTTTATTACTCTCCCAACAAAAGAAACTCTTTTTCAGAGGGTCCCACCTCTCGTTTTTTTTTCTTTTGATGACATCATCAGCAGACCATTAGAGTCAAGAAATAAGGTTGGAGATGGTACGGAGGTTGTTCTTTTGGCTGGGATGATGATCAAATGGGATTGTTTTGGGATTTTGTAGTCTTGGGATGGTGTGTAGTTGGTTTGCAAATCTAGTAAAAATGTTTTGAATGTAATGAATGATTATAATGATATTGTCATGTTTTGAATGAATGTGATGAATGTCTTCATTGCTTCCATTTATTTGAAAATGTTGAATCAAAATCTGATTGAAAATCTGATTTAGTGAGAAGTGTTGAATCAAAATGCTTCCATTTGTTTTGCAAATTTGATGTAGTGAGAAGAGGAGTATATACACATAATTCGTGAAACAAACGTTTGGCAAATCAGATCCCCAACCTTTACATATTGTTGCATGATACGTCCCCAACCTTTACGAATAGTTGCATTCTTCATCCTCAACATTAAAGAATTTTTGCAATTGACGCCCTCAACATTTAAAATGTTGTTGCAAAACAGGTCATCAACGTTCACTAGTAGTAGCATACCACGTACCATACATGTTTAGGTTGGATGTTAAAGAAAAATATTGACGAAATAACTTGATTTGCAAAAACCAACATAATAAACCAACAATCTTGAAAACATTCCACTAAACACAATAATTACAATAGGTTTACAAATTTGGCCACAACTCTACCATGAAATCCAAGTTAGAATAATCTCAATATATTACAACTAAGTAAATCTAAGAATAACTCATTTGAGATTTTATTTCTTCAACCAACACCTTACAATTTGTTATTGCTTCTTGTTCTTTCTTTTCTCCTTCCAAGCACTTGATATGTGTTTCTAGATTCTTCATCTCTACTTCTAGTCTCTTAATACGTGCTTCTAACTAATTTATTTTTGTTTCATCTCTTCGTCTAGAATTCAACAACCCAGGTAACACTTGTTTTGCCCGATCACAAATATGAGGGTCATACCACGCAAATCAACCACAATAATTTTTCTACACAAAAAAATTTAGAATTTCAAGTACTTAAATCATGAGAAATTCAAGGTATGAATCACTATTCCCTTCACAGACAAAAAATCTTATACCTGAGTTTGCATCCGTCTATAATGTCTTCAGATCCATGCGATTTCCACATATACATACCCTTTATTCCATATTTGAGAGTTGAAGAAGAATAAGAAGAACACATAAGTAAATTTAGGATGAATTAAAGTCCACACAAGCTAAGAATGTGTGTGTGTGTGTGTGTGTGTGTGTGAGGGATGATTTTTGTGAATGGACCAATTTGCCCTTAAGTTCTCAGACGCTTTGGTTGATGGATAAAAGCGCGTGGGATACACGCTAGTGATATAACGGCAGATTTTAACAAAAACTGTGATTGGGGACCTGATTTACAATTAATTCAAATGTTGGGATGCCTGGTACTAAAAAAATTAGTTAGTGGTAGATTTGTTATAGATTTGAAATGTTGGGGACCAAAAGTGCAAATTACCCTTTCAGTAAAGGTGTGTGAATGATCCTAACGTTTCAGATGCATATGTGGTCCCTAACGTTTTTAGTAAATGTACCCAAGTGGTCCTTAACCTTTTCAGTAAAGGTACACAACTGGTCCCTAACGTATTTAAAATGATGCAATATTAGTTCTAAACCTATTGAAAAAGTTGCACGGACATTCCCTCAAACAACATTTGTAGAGAATTTTTCAATTAACTGGTGTCATTTACACATTTGCAAAACCAGAGAAATTTCCTAAAAAAAAAAAAAACATAAGAACCACATTTGAGACCTACAAATTATTAGTGTTATTTACACATTTGCAAAACCAGAAACATTCTATCTACACACGAGTCCTCATCCAACGCAATCTATTTTTATACTCCTTGGGTTCAATTTAAGGTTTTACAATGTTTGAATGAAGATTTTCTCGCGTTTCAGTGCGATAAGAGTTTTTTTTTCTTCAAAATTCTCAAATCATTGTTGGGTAATATGAAGAGTATAAGGGGGAAAAATGATTTGATGATTTTGCCCCAACGGGTAAAGACAAAATAAAGGAGATTGCACTACACTCACCCAACTAACGGTACAATTGGACGGAATCCGTCCATAAGGACTAGTTTTGCAACCAAATGCATAAGTTAAGGACCTTCTAGCCAAAAATAAAAGGTTAGGGATAAAAATATACTAAGGACATACGTTAGGGATCATTGCGCCAAAATCCCTATTCAATTTTGCAAACCTTTTTGGGTCAAGAGGGTCCATGTCAAATGTTTGGAATATTGTTCATGTCAAATGTTTGGAATATTGTTCAAAATGTTAGATTTAAACGATATCGTTTTGACCATTTTAAACACTTTTCACACATTTACGAAGTTTTACATACGTAGGGTAACATGGCAATTAATTTTCCCGTATTTCTGAATTAGTACTGGCCGGAGTCAACCTTTTCTCCGTCCGGCAACCGGCAAAAGTTGAAGAAGATTAGGAATCACTGCATCAGTATCTGTTAAACTTTATCTATATATACATATAATAGAGATATATCATTTAGAATAACAGGAAAAATGATGAAGAAAGAAAGTGAAGTGGCAAAAAACCTACCCATAAAACCCACGGTGCAGAAGAATTTTGGAACAAACCAAATCAGTGAAGACGATGCTTCACGCCTAGTTGGCGGCATAGTCGAAAAGGGTTTTTCAGATAATCCTCAATTCAGGCCAATAGGACCATCAAACGCGCCTCATCCCACCGTTCTTCCTTTTCCGGTGGCCCGCCACCGCTCTCACGGCCCAGTAATCTCCTTCTTCATACCTTTTTATTGCTTTCATACTTCCTCATTATATTTTAATATAGTCTGCGTTGCTGCTTGAAATAGGACTTAGTTTTCTATTGCCCACAACAATTACCTGAAGTGAAAAAAAACGTTAAGGTTTTGGCCCTGTTGTTGGGGGGTCTTAATAGAGAAACAAGTTAACTTTATGGCCAAGTGTTTTATGTCATTATCATGGCATTTGTTTCTTTCCTCTACATTGGAGAGGTAGATTAAGGGGGTTGCTCATGCAATTACTGGCTATAGAGAAAATATGTTATGATTTTTAAATTATCCCTACGTGCATTCTGCAATCAATGCTGAAAGTTTCTAACTTTTGGGTTTAACATTACTTGGCGTGTTATCACATAATTGTGTATGTATAGTTATATCTAGAAGTAGTGAGATACTTTGAAAACCTTCAAGTAAACAATGGTGACACAGTGATGTTATGACATTTGTTTATTTTTTACAGCATTGGGCTGCAAAAGTTGGGGGTTATAATGGTAGTGATGATGAAGATAAGGAAGAAGAGGAAGATTTTACTGGGATCAACATGGCTGCCACTTTTGCCAATCCAGTACAAAGGAAAGAGAAGAAAGGTTTGAATTTTCGCTGGGAGACAATGAGCAAAAATGGTGATTCTGTCCCTCGTGAGAAGAAAAAACAAGGGCATTTAATTGTATCAAAAGAGTGGAAAGGAGGCAAAGAAGCGAATAAAACAAATTCTGATGGCTCAGGTAGGCGAACCCTTGCTCAGGATGCTGCCCTGTTAAATAGAGCTTCCCCTGACTTTGATGCAAAAGAGAAGGATGTGACTATGGAGGACGAGGTTTCCATAATCCCAGAAGAGGTCAAAGAGAAAAAGCGAGACATATTAGCTATGGCCATAGATGATGAACAAAGTAACTTTAAACGTAGCACTGCTGACAATTTTATCCAAACAAAGGAAACTCCAAGGAGTGGGATCGCTGAAGCTCAAGAAGGTATTACGGGGAAGATGGAGACTCAATTGCAGAATAGGTCAATTAAAGATATGGAAGTGGATACAGATATGCAATTCAGGCCAACAACACATTTTGATTCTAGTTTTGGTTATGATAAATTGGTAGATGAACGATTGGTCACAAGTCTTGAGAGTCAAATTGATCTTGAGAATCGTGCTCGATTAGAGAAAATGTCTGCTAATGAGATAGCAGAGGCGCAGAGTGAGATAATAACAAAGATGAGTCCACAATTAATAAATGCATTAAGAAAACGGGGCCAAGACAAGTTGAAGAACAATAAGATTTCTGGCTCAGATAGGGCTACTAATGGCTCATCAGGCACTGAGCAAAGTAAGAAAAATCTGATTAATGCACCTGCAATCTCTGGTGCTAGTAGTAGCTCCCACGAGGTTATGAAAGCGTCCTCATCCTCTGAGGGCTTACAGATAGATAAAGATAATGAGGTCATTCCAAATTTGAGTTCAAAAAGTAGCAGCTTGTGGGATGCTTGGAGCAAAAGAGTCGAGCGTGTCAGAGACCTAAGATTTAACTTGGATGGGGATGTTGTTAAACCTGATTTTCCTCAGGTATCAGATACTGGTAAGGCTAGAGGACTAGCTTATTTCAGTTTTGTTATTGTTTATGCTGTGAAATTATCATTATTTATAGTTACTGCTGCTTCCATGATTCATTAGAGCATTACATCTGTTCCCCTGTGTGTTCTACTACAAGGTCTTTGATGGATATATTATTTATTAAGAATGGGGAAAAAAATTAACTGGGACATCTCCCTGATTCTTTAGCAGCTCTATATTAATAAATGATGTTTTGTCTGGTTGCTAATTTTGAGGATGTACTTTCTTAGTTCTTCAACACAGATGCTATCCTTTTCACTAATTTCGTTCAGGTGGAACTAATTCGTCGTATAAAGCTATTCCTTTCAGCATAATCATCACTGTTCTATTAACTTGGCTTTTTAATTTTGAAAAAAATTTACTTGCAAATATACTGTATTGAGTTGCTCTTTTATGAATTTCCAATCTCCTATTGAGAGCCTTCAAATGTCGTTTGGAATGTACTTTCAAGATCTAGAACACATTCATATGTTTGAAGTAGTTTGGTTGATATTGAAGTCTTCCTCTCACAGTTACTCTCCAAGCTTGACTGGACTTCATGTAGGATCTCCTCTCTGGATCTATGTCTCCTACGTTAAGTTCATGGTCATCTCCAGCTTCGTATTTATGATCGATCTATGGGATGCACAAATTTCTAGTCCTCTGTACACAATTTCAATTTCCTTCAACTTTGGATGTACAAGGTGTAGTATTGAATGCCTGAAGTTCTTTCAGCTTAGTTTGACTTTGAATCACAACCAGATTTGGACATATGAAGTTGAAACATTGGACGTCTTAAGTGCAGTAGATTTCCAGAAACATTCTAATATCTATAATGCTCAATCTTTATAAACTCATTAGTAACTTGTGCGTTTCTTACCATCAGAATTTGATCAAGATTTCTGTTGCATTCCATTCAGATTTCCTTAAGGTTAGGTCGGAGTTTGATTAAAGTACAAGTGCAAAATGGTAAAGAACTCCCCATGGTTTGATAATTGGCACCCCTTGGGACCTTTAACTCTTATCTTCTTTTCTAGATTGACGTAAAATATTTGATCGTGTATTTTCTGTTACTTTGCAAAAGTATTTCATTTTGGTTTCTTTTCTAGCTTGACATAAATCCATTTGAAGTGCGAATTGGTTATCTCCCATTCTGTGTACCTACTTTTTCTCTGTCATTATTTTTTTCCCCTCACATTGGGTTCTTCTGAATCTATGTATTTTGGATCTATATACTTTCCGGTTTCTTTTAGATGAAGAGTCTGCCTTAAGATCTTGATGCTTTTTCCTGTCATCTCACTGTAGGGAAGATGAGTGCTCATAGTGGATATAGTGCAGATAACGTCTCTGAACGTGATTTTCTTCGAACTGAAGGTGACCCTGGTGCTGCTGGTTACACCATCAAAGAAGCAGTGGCTCTAACTAGAAGTGTGGTCAGTTACAATTGTTTTTGGCACCTCAGTACTACTTATCTTTCTTTCGCTCCATGAAATCTATCATATGCTTCCAGAGTAATATGTTGGACTTCTTTACGGAAATTATTTCAGGTTCCAGGGCAAAGAGCTCTTGCTTTACATCTGATTGCATCTATCCTTGATAAGGCAAATTGCAATATCTACCAACATGAAGTTGGTTGTAACATTAAATTTGCTGAGGCTGATGGGTCTATTGACTGGGAGGCTCTATGGGCTTTTTCCCTTGGTCCAGAACCCGAGCTTGCTTTATCGCTAAGGTAATTTTTGAAGGCATCCTATTTCTGGTTTCATTTCTAGTCATATTGGATTATCCATCTAACTAATCTTTATTCTGATCTGTCTGTGTTAGTTTCAAATAATCTCCAACTTATGGTTTCAATCATTCTAAATCTGATGTAGAAGTCGCTTCTTGAAGTCTTTGTCAAATATTTATGTTTACAACTCCCTTATAACTGAATAGAATATTGCCAATTTGATTTCTTGCATGTGAAAACTCGAGTTCTCTGGCCTCGCATTGCCTGTGTGCATCTCGTGATCTTCTGCTTCTATACATGGTGTTTATCAAACTCTGCTTAGAAGGGTTGAGTGGGTGTAGGATAACCTTTTCAAAGGTTTATGGTGCCATAAGGCTCACTAAACTTTGTTTATGTTCAAACAAGAATGTGGTTTTAACCCTAACCTTCTCAATATACTAGCTGCACCAGAGGTTACGCTGTACGATGAAAAGTCAATGTTTCATTATGTATGGATAATGCACCTTTGCGTCTTTTTGTATGCCAATATGTGTGCATAATCTCCCTCCCTCCCTCCCTCCCTCTGTCTGAAATTATTTTTGTTCTTAATAATATATAAGTGACAATGTTCTGCCTTACAGCCTTAAACTTTGATTTGGTCTAGAATGTTTCCTGATATTCTTATGTATTGTAGAATATCTCTTGATGATAATCATAATTCTGTGGTCCTGGCTTGTGCCAAAGCCATTCAGTCTGTGCTAAGCTGTGATATAAACGAAAGCTTCTTCAATATCTCAGAGGTAGAGTTACATTTTTGAAGTATCTTCTCTTATATAATTCTTGTATTACATTCTTAAACTCACTATTGGTCTCTTCTCTTTTCAGAAAATACCGACTTATTCGCAGGATTTTTTTACTGCACCTGTATTTAGAAGTAAACCGGATATTGATGATGGTTTTCTTCGTGGTGGCTTTTGGAAGTATAACACGAAACCTTCTAATATTCTACATTTTGACGAGGATCCCATAGATGATAAATCTGAAGGTGAACACACCATTCAGGATGATGTTACTGTTGCTGGGCAGGATATTGCTGCAGGCTTGGTTAGGATGGGAATTCTTCCAAGGATATGCTATCTCTTGGAGGTAAGCATTTTGATGCTAATGGGCAGTTTTCTGCTCCAGCTTGAGAAAAATGCCAAAACTTTTATACCATTTAGAATTAAGAAGATCTACTGTATCTTACGCCTTTCAACTTGTGTGGTGCCAGACAGGCCCTTCAGCACCGTTGGAAGAATGTTTAATATCCATTCTCATTGCAATAGCAAGGCATTCCCCAACATGTGCAGCTGCAATTATGAACTGTGATAGGCTTGTTCAGACAGTTGCCAACAGATTTGCCGTGAACGAACAGATTGAAATCTATTCTTGCAAGATAAAATCTGTTAAACTCTTGAAAGTAAGCTATGTTTGTCCATAATTCAAACCATTTTGTTCTACATTGATGATTAATTTTTTTTCTATAAGATATTCTCCTTTTGCACTTGTTCGAGGAAAACTCTTTGTTATGTATTTTCTTGATGTTTAAAAGGTGTTGGCTCGGGTTGAGAAAAAGTACTGCACAATGTTTATCAAGAATGGGATTTTCCACAAGGTGACATGGCATTTGTATCGATATCCATTCTCTCTTGACCAATGGGTAAAATCTGGAAGAGACGCCTGTAAACTTTCATCGGCTTTGCTTGTTGAACAGTTACGTTTCTGGAAGGTTTGCGTTCGGTTTGGATATGGCATTTCTCAATTTCCCGATTTGTTTCCTTCATTGTCTATTTGGCTGAATGTACCTACGTTTCCCAAACTAATTGAGAATAATGTCACAAGTGAATTTGCTGCCATCACAAAGGAAGCCTACCTTCTTCTGGATGCTTTAGCTAGCAGGCTTCCAAATTTCTATTTACAGATGCATCAAGGAACGGAGGTTACTGCTGAAGATACAGAGGTTTGGTCATGGAGTCAAGTGGGTCCTATCATCGATTTAGCCCTTGAGTGGACAAAATTAAAAAGCCTCCCATATATATCCAGTTTCCTAGACTGGGATGAAGGTGGCGGATATTGTATTTTGAAGGACTCAGAAGTAAATTGCTTGTTATGGATTATTTCTTCTGTTATGCATATGTTTTCCAGTCTGCTCAAAGCTACCATCCCAGATGATGCCACGTGTTTGAGCGATGGGCATGTGCCATGGCTGCCGGAGTTTGTACCTAAGATTGGACTTGAAATTATTAGAAATGGATTTATGAGCTTTTCAGGGGTAAATGGTACGATGTCTGACGATAACACTGCAGGAAATGGCTCATTCCTTGGGTATCTGTGTCATCTGAGACTAAAAAGTGGACAGGAAACATCAATATCTTCTACATGTTGCCTTCAAGGATTGGTACAGGTAGTTGCTTCTGTGGACAAGTTGATCCACCTTGCTAAACACGAGTTTCATAATGCACCAGCTGAATATCAAAATTTTTCAAGGGATGATAAAATTCTTGCAGATGGGATACTCCAGTCCTCTGTGGTTGAACTGGGTGATTTGCTGTCCACTTTTATGAAGTTAGTTACCAATGATTGGCAATGTATGCGGTCCATTGAGATGTTTGGAAGAGGTGGCCCATCACCAGGGGTTGGTGTGGGCTGGGGTTCCCCTGGTGGAGGGTATTGGTCTACAACAACTTTATTGGCTCAACAAGATGCAAGATTGGTTGTGTACTTGCTTGAAAATACTCAGAATGCCTCTGCCAAAGATCCATTAACAGATGAAGAGATGTGCTTTACATTGCAGAGGATAAATTCTGCCCTCGAAGCATGTATGGTTGCAGGGCCGAGGGATAGAGCTGTTATTGATAAGCTGCTGGATGTCTTGTTACAAGTTCCTGTTCTGAAGTATATTGATTTTGGTATCCGCCGATTTCTTTCTCATAGAGAAGGATTCAAACCCTTTGGGTGGAAATATGAAGAAGAGGAGTACCTGCTGTTTGCCAATGTTTTGGCTACACATTTCAGAAACAGATGGCTCAGTGTAAAGAAGAAATTAAAAGCCACGGGCAACCACAAAACCCCCAAGAAAGGTAGTCTTCCTCTAGAAACTATTCACGAGGATACAGATGCACCAGTCATGGTTGATCAAGGGCCAACTTCCTTGATACTGGAGTGGGCTCATCAGAGATTGCATCTTCCTACACATTGGTTTCTCAGTGCAATATCAACAATTCAGTATGGGAAAAACACCGATATTCCTTTAGACTTTCTTGAAGTTACTAGAGGTGGACTTTTTTTCCTCCTAGGTATTGAAGCAATGTCTACTTTTGTTCCGGCTGAGTTCCATTCTCCTGTTGATAGTATACCAATTGTCTGGAAATTGCATGCTTTGTCTGTCACCTTACTTGGTGGAATGGGTGTTCTTGAAGAAGAAAAGAGTAGGGATGTGTATGAAACTTTGCAAGATGTCTATGGGCAAGCCCTAGATAAAATGGATGTGGAGTCCCTTCATTTCCAGTCGGAGATACACGAGAGTTACTCTACATTCGTAGAAACTCTTGTGGAGCAATTTGCTGCTGAGTCTTATGGTGACGTGGTATTTGGTCGGCAAGTTGCAATCTATT
Organism: Forsythia viridissima; assembly: GCA_030279155.1. Classification (NCBI taxonomy): domain Eukaryota; kingdom Viridiplantae; phylum Streptophyta; class Magnoliopsida; order Lamiales; family Oleaceae; genus Forsythia; species Forsythia viridissima. Next base: position 542,895 of record CM059041.1, on the reverse strand, counting down.
TGCACAGACTCGTTGAAGCTCCTGTAAGGCTGGCTGCATGGAATGCTTTATCTAATGCACGAGTTCTTGAACTTATACCACCTCTGGAGAAGTGCATTGCTAAGGGTGATGGTTATCTTGAACCTGTTGAGGTATTTCATTGATATGCTAATTATTTTGTTATCTATGGAAATACTTGTTGCATTATCCACACCTATTGTCTAACAAATAAAAATTGAAGCTTCAGTTAGTTTCAACTGACTTAAGTTTCCAAACAAAGGATTTTGGAAATTAACATATGGGTATTACGGAATTTAATTGGATTAAGAAAAAAATCAGGTGCTTAATTCTGCATCAATGACCCAAAGAATTTTAATCTTCTAGAGGGTTATATAGTTTCTTCTCTTTCGAGTATCAAAGGGAATCCATGAAAACTTGAAGATGTGATTATTCTTTGGTTAAAGTATTCTATATTAATATTATCAAGAAAAGTGCACGGCTGTTGGTTAATTTTGTATGTATGGAGTACTTGACAATATAACGGACAAAATTATAGCTTCTTTTTCTTCATTAATACTATCCATTCCTCCGTGCCAAAACATGCTAACATCCAACTTTTTGTCAATTAAAATTCACGTGTTATTGATTTCCATGCAGGATGATGAGAAAATCTTGGAAGCTTATGTCAAATCATGGGTTTCTGGTGCTCTTGACAGAGCGGCAACCCGAAGATCAGCAGCATTCACATTGGTTCTGCACCATCTTTCGTCTTTCCTCTTTGGGAACGACGGTGATAATACACGCTCACTGCGCTATAAGTTAGCAAAATCTTTGCTGCGTGACTGTCCTCGTAAAGAGCAACGTCAGGTATGAAATTCTATTGGCAAGTAGTGAACTTTATAGGTGACAGATCAAGTGTGAGAATGTTTATGCCATGATGTTTGCGTCATAGACAAGCTTCTAGATAAAGTTTGTTTGGGTAAAGCTAAAAAAGTTCCTTTATAAGTAAATTTTAAAATAAATTATTTTTTTATTGGTCAAAGTTGCAAATAAGTTATTTATTTTGACACTAAGGTAAGAGTTACTTAAAAAATAAGTAACTTTCTTTACTTAAAAGTAAGAAAAAGTTGTGTGCAAATGTGTTTTAAAATAAGTTACTTTTAAGCTTGCCAACCATGCTCGTTTTTCTGGGAAAGATGAAATCGTCCACTGGAAAAGTCACTGAAAAACAAGAGAACAAATGATCTTCTTTGGTTGGTTATTGTTTGAGTACGTGCTTATCCAGTTTGATGCAATTTTTCGACAGAACATGTTGATGGAATTGATACAGTGCAAGAAGTGGGTCCCTCGTACAGAGCCCATATCAGATGTAGCTTCATCTCTACAAATTTGTGATATTGGAAAGAGGTTTCAATTATTGAAAGAAGCTTGTCAAGGAAACTCCTTGCTTATAAGTGCAGTGGAAAAGCTGGAGTCCTCAACCACAAGAGACTTTCCTGAGAGGACCTAAAATTTATATATACATATATATGAATTGTGTGCCATACACTTGTATATAGAGGGCATGAGAGTATCATAGAGCTTTTGGGGTGGTTAGAACGACACCACAGTTTTTGTTTATTGTACCGAATTTTAATTAACCTAAGGTCTACAATCTTTGCCTATTATCGCACTTGTTTTCCCGACATTTTTTGGTCGTGTTTTTATTTTTAATCTTTTATTAATTAGTGGATTTTGTCCATGACTACGGTTTTCCTTAGAATTAAGGTATCCGATCACATTGTAAGGAAGAAGTTAAAAAGATGTTACAAAGTTTAAATTTGCATATAATTCATTTAACAAAAAACGAGTCCATCTTGTAGAGTTGGTGGAATTTTCTTAGTGAATGAATATGGATTCCTTAAATGTATTGTCTAAATATTTTATTAGCATGTCTTTAAATGAGAGGCAAATAATTTGTCGAACTTCTATGTATGATTTTTTTTTTTTTTGTTTATTTAAAAATATAAAGGACAAATAAGTTTTTTTACACCATCTTCACAGATTTTTTGGACGAATTTTTATTACAATCAAAATTTAGTGCAATAAATAAAAGCTATGGTCTCTTTATATTCCACCTAGAGTTTTTCTTTACTTAGAACATATGTTTGTTTATTTCTAAATTTTAAACAGGTATAATAGATTTTGTGAGAGCATCTCCAATGCATTCTATGGATTACTATATAGGTGGTACGAATGTTGAAATTTTTTTAATCTACGTGACATTAATGTTTAATGAATAGACATATTGTTGTTGTATCACAATAGAATGTTGATCTACGAATGTTGAAAAACTTTTGATCTACGTGACATTAATGTTTAATGAATAGACATTTTATTGTCGTTGTATCCCAACCAAAGTATTGTGTGTTGGTTGGTGGTAAGCTTGCTGGTCATATGGAGGGATGGCTGGCTCAGGGGTGACCGGCCCTGGCTATGGTAAGTGGTATGAATTTATATTCCAATTTCCAACAATTGATGATAAAATTGTGTGTTTGAGTGAAAAAATTAAGCAATACAGTCAACATTTGATCTATATCTAAATGCTAAGTAGCCAAGGGCCCAAGTGTTGAGAATTTGAGTTTATCTATCAAACCGAACACAACGATATCTAACGAATTGGATGTAGTAGTAACTAGTTGAAAACTTAAAAAGTCTTTACTCAGATATAGGGCGTGTTATCTGTAATTCTACTAATAATAATTTGTTCGAGAAGTGATCCGTTCTGCCATAAATAACTCTATATTCAGAAGAGTACTAGAGTTTTAATAAGTGGTTGGAAAAATTTTATTCCCGAAAAGAGACCCTAAATTTCTAGTGGTATGAACTTAGGCAGGAATTGTTCCGAAGAGGCTAACGATGCAACGGCTCTATTCTCTTTACATACTCTCTATTTTCTTTACATACTCTGAAAAAGGGAACAGTCAAGGGTGAATTGGGAGCTACGAGTGGTGAACCAGTCCTATGAATAGTTGAAATGGCCAATGAGTTTTGACCAAAAAAAACTAAACAACTCTCTGTTGGCAGTAATAGACGGGCTATTAGTAGCTAGTTTTTTTCCCCCTTATAATGGGTTTATTTAAATTCAGAAGATACAAAGATGGGTTGACACTCAACAGTTATGGTCATGTTGGAGTGGGTAGCACTCCTTCGACAAGCCCGAAAGAAAAATAAGAATTTGATGGCCTGATTCTGGAGGAGAATACAAGTCCACAGAATTTTCTCAATATCTTATATCTAGAAGAATTGTTCGTTAGGGATCTTATGTATATACTCCATACTATTAAGCTGCCCTGCCAAATTTCCTCCTTTTGAAATTAATAACTTAGATGTAGAGCAACATTTTACCAACTCTATAACTACAGCCGACATTGATGTTCTAACTATGTTTCCAACTCATTTCATTTGACAAATGAGTCCAATAGAAAAAGGACATTATACAACTGCTCGAGATTAGAATCAGCCGACACTAAACTACTAGATTTTTTACTTAAATAATGGGGGGTTCAAATCTGCTGATTAGTCCCGACAACTATTTGTTAATTCAACTTGTATGATAACGAATTCTCAGCTACCAAAATGATTGCAATTCCCCCAATTGACATTTTATTTGTCCTTATACACATCCACTAGTTTCTATATTCTAATCAGGTTCGATAAAGCACTGTTCGATTTTATCCTTATATAACACCAATCTTAGAATCTGAATGTTTATTGAGCTCTTTAAGCTCTAATACATATTGAGGCTAATTATTGCTCTCGTTATTCGATTTTACCCTTAAGACATTGTCAACGAATCTCCAGTCTTCTGCCCCCCAACAACCTAAATCAAGATTGTTTCACAAAGGGTAAACTTAAGCAACCAAGGGGAAACAGGGGAAAAAACGAATTAATTTACCAAAATGTAATCTGGGCAAAAGGAAGAATAATAAGGCAATTCATTGTCAAACAAGTAGCATAAATCTGAATAATCATTAAACGCCCTATAATCACATGAATTAAAAACAACAATAAACGTGAAATTGGTAATGAGACTGGGATTTCCGATCCTATTCCCTCGTACCAAAACCGTATTCCCGTAATTTCAATAGATTAACTCATGTTCGATGCCTACCTTTCAGCTTTTGGATTGGTTGAATCCACGGCATCCACGGAATTGGGTTTTTCATCGGCATCAATTATCTTTCCATCCATGGGAACAAGAAGAGGAATCCCATCAACAATCGGATACGAAACGCCGATGGCATCGCTAATTAGGACATTCGTTTTCTCACACAGCCTAAGGGGTTGTTTGGAGAGTGGACAGACCAGTATTTCTGCGAGAGTGTTGCTTATTCCAACACCGGTCCCTTTCAGTAGCAATTTGCTTCCCCTCACCATTTTTAGTCCTCGGTTTAAGATTTTTTTTTAACCTCCCCGCGCCTGAGCTCTCGCTAAGTATACAGAGCATGTTAGCTAACAAAATTATTTTGACAGAAATTGTCAAAATAAGTCAATTACTCCAGGATTAACATAAATTATTTATTTTAAAACTTATTTATTTACTTATACTAGTATACCACTTCCCGCGGTGAGATTCGACCGTAAGATCTACAAGAATAAATCACTGAGATACCCATTTGTTCTTGATAGAGTCTTGATGAATGACAATGATGATATGAGGGTTGAGGCATTGAGTAGAGAAAGAAGGAGGGGGATTGAAGACGTAGAGACACACGGACGTATATATATATATATATTTCCAGTAGCAGAGAAAACTCTCTACGATCGTGATAAGTAAATTTATGTAGTGTCACTATCTCGTCCTACATGAATACCATGTGCAAGCCACGTAATACACAAGCTAACCAAAGGTTCTATGAACAACGATACGCCTCACGTTGGAGGCAAAGCTGATAATACAGTTTGCTAATGAGAAAATGTTCGTCAAGGGGGTTCACGTTAGAGCGAGCCTCGTGGTTATGTGAGAGAAGACGGATTTTATCCTCGCTATCCTCCTCATAGGCGAGTTCAATGATCGATGAGCCTATTCGCCTCGAAGAAATCTTAAAAGTGTCATACAAAGCGAAAGGAGACTAGCAAAGCATAGATCATGCAACTTTATATTTTATGTTCCAAATAATAGAACAATGGAATATTCTTTCGAATAATGTTATTTATTACAACTGGTGATTATCACCAGTCTATGTGACAACTATATTAGCATTAAATGATAGTCCTAATAAAATATGGGAATATGAAACTCATTTTATTGGACATATCGTTTGACGTCAAATAGACTGTGATTATCACCAGTTGTGATAAATAGCATTACTTTATTCTTTCTACCGTGTGGTAAGAGGCTCACTACCACGTGGGTTGAAACCGTTAAAAAAGTGCAAAACAGAATCAAACAAGAATTAATTGTTAATAACAACCTCACAAATTAGAGAGCAATACATGTCCAAATAAGTTCAAAGGTTCGATATACTCATTGATCTTAGTTTTCCTATAAATATTTCATGCATTGTTGCATTGAAGAAAAATGTACAAAATTAAACCCATAGTCAAATCTCTGTTTATTTTGTTTCTTTTAAATACTTATTCTTATTTTTAGACAACTAACTTTACCATCGGAGTGCAAACTACTGCATGACCATGGATGGTTGTGTTTGCAAGTTGCTAAGTATGCATGTTTCTTAACAGGTAGATAGGGAGGTGGCAAGGATGTGTTGACATCTTGACCACACTAGATTTTGATGTCAATGGATTAAAGTCGTCTATGGAAATTAGAGACGATAAACCACGAGTGTAGGTATAAAAAAAACCTGTAAAAATCACTAGAAACGAAGTGAGCTTGAGTGAGAACTGTGAGGATAGTGAAGTGAATCCAAACAGTCATTGTAATGAGCAAAAAGTCCTAGAAAACTAGCAGCGAAGGGTTCGCTACTGCAGGTACAAGCAGAACGAGCCTCTCTGATGCAGACTGTGTCAGATATAACTGTGAATATGAGACGGCTTTTTTTGATGAAAATGCCACCATGGGAGTAATGCTAGAGAATCAAGTAACCAACAAGTCCCGCATGAAGGTACAAACTGGGCTAGGCAGAGCAACACTCCCCGTACGAAATTTGAAAGAAATCATCACGGAGCAGAGACAAGTCGTTCCCATTCTCATAAGAGTCACCAACATTCCAGAAGTCATACTGCGACCCTATGAATGACCTGTTGTACGATGTGAGAAATAATTACCAGCACGAGCAAGAGCAGATATCTATTAGATCCACTAGTGTCTTTGACAAGGTTGGCGAAGAAGTCAATTCACAAGAGCAGTGAACCACCACTGGAGCCAGACGAACTATCATCAAAAGCAAGCAAACTGAAGCAACCCCAAGAGCATCCATGACATCTAAGGAAGAGTCTCGGAACTATCAGGACCAAACTTACGATAACGAACCTCCTCCAATTCATTTTTGATATAGTTTAAAAGTAGTTTTTTTTTTTAGTTTTTTATAAAAGTAGATAAAAATTGTAGTTGAAAAGTTGCTAAAAGTTATAGGTCTCATAAAAATATGTGATTGGAAATGATTTTGAAAAAAAAAAAAATTTTAAAAAACTTAACCAAACATAATTTGATCCTATGAACTTGATGGTGATAAATGAAGATCTCCCATTCTCAAAGAAAATAAAAAATGGGTCTAATCAAATGGATTTGTCCAGTCCAAAATGACTCCATCTATAGGTCGTGGAGATCCAGAGGAACACTTGAAGGATTACACACAGGGGGTGATCTCCTGCCCCCTTCATTGGCGGGATTACACATTTAAGATGAAACTTAAAGGGGCCCCACGCTAAAGTGTCTGTCCAACTTTCAATCTAACCCCTCCCCCCTGCTAGGGCAAAAGATAGTACAAAAAATTAAAGTCTTGCAATATAAGAAGCTAGCCCAAACTAAAGAAATAGTTTGTAAGTTCGTTTGTTAAAACCGACTCGAAGAGACCCGCATCCATGATATGAGGCAAGAAGAGGAAAATCTTCGAAGAGTTGTCTAAATCGTTTCTAGTAGGAATTGATTGCCAACTCTTCTAATCCTAGCATCTAAGTCCAAAATCTTTGAATAAATGTGCAACTCTAGGACCTCTGGATGGATTCCGTACAAATGGCCATTAGTTGACCAAAATTTCAACATTAGACCTAAATTTGACTAATTTTAGTAAGGATAAAATAATTTTTTTACATTTAATTATTTAAAACAATTAACAAAAATAAAACAAAAATAAATTTAAAAAAAGGGTTGGAAACCAGTGGAGAAATCCCCTCCCGTTGGTGATAGTGAGGTGGCGCCTTCATAGGGTAGGGTAGGATAGGGTAGGGTAGGGTGGAGTGGGGTGGGGTGGGGTGGGGTGATTGGGAAGGAAAAGATATTTTCCTTTTTTCTCCTATCACATACGCTTGTACTGACATTAATTTATAGAATAGTGCTATTTATTATTAGTAGAGACCATCACCAATCTAAGTGATAGTAAAGCCCTTCATTTATTCTCCAATGCATTAAAATAAATCAAAAAATTATTATACAATGAATCAAGGGACTCATTGTCACATGAATTGATAATGATCTATATTAATAATATATATCATTAGAACATCACCAATACAACAATGTGAATTGTTGTACATGTGGTAGGTAAATGAAGACGGGGAGAAAAGCATCTCTAATGGAGTTGTGGATTGAGAAAATTATGGTCTCCAATTGTAAAAGAGAGAGGATGTAGATAAATTATAAAAATTAAATAAAAGATTGTTATCATACACATTTCGATAGAGATAAATTATAAAAAAATTAAATAAAAAGAAACTTAACACATATTTTAATTGATATAAATTATAAGAAAACAAATAGAGGATGTCCAGCACACTTCCACCTTTTTTCTTATCATATAAGCATTTTGAGATGATGTAGCATATTTTTTAGTACAATCTACAGTTATATTGGAAATTTGCTCTTACTTTAATTTATACGATAATCGGAGAGTAAAATGTGGTCATTTTGATGTGGGCCACTTATTAATCAATCTCTTCAATAATAGAACCTTATTTTGTTCAATGCCACTAACACATAGCCATCCCTCATTAAACTTTTCCTTTTTGTACTACTCGAATGAAGTGTTATTAATATGGTTAATTTCAGTAACAATCATTAAAGATTAAAGATTGTTAAAAATTTTAAAATAATCATTGAAGTAATTTCTTTAAAGAAATAGTTGCTCAAATTTTTAATTGTTACACTAATAATTACTTGGCTAGAAACATTAACCTAAAATCTTAAGTAGCATTATTAAATTTCAACATGAACGTAAACAGCGTTAACTAATACGTCACGTCAGACAAAATCGTATTAATTGTAGCTAAATGTATTATTATCAAATTCATATTTGTTCAATTCTAATAAGCAGTTAATTGGTGAAACTTCACATTTTTGTTGATGAATTTTTAAAGGTGGAGTATTTTTGTCTAAAGTTGCGTACTAGTTAATGTTATTTGTGTCCATGTTAGAATTTAACAGTGATACACATGATTTTAGGTTAACATCTCCAATTGAGTGACTATTAATGTAATTGTTATAAATTTGAGTGACTATTAATATAAAAAAATTATTTTAAACTTTTTAACAAACTTGAGTGATAGTTGTCGAAATCAACTCGTTATTAGTACGGTATGGCGTATTGCAGTAAGTCCGTATCGGTGTGGGGTCAGGAAGGTCCGACTCATTTTATGTCCTCTGATTTATTTAATTGTAATCACAAGTAAAGTCAGTCAAATGTTACATTTGTTTCTTCGCTTTCATCCAGGTAATGCAGACAAAACATGCATACATATGCACAAAATATTTCCCTGCCTACACGGCGACCTATCAGCTAAATAACGGACAAATGTTAAGGAACCATCAGTGGGTAGGATGCCGATGGATCGACATGTGAAATCAAATTAGATTAAATTACTTATTATTTTTATTAATCGTGTGATGCCACATCAGTGTGAGTATTATAAGTGGACAACATAAGTGAGTAGGACATCAACACCCCCTTGTCATGGTGGATATTATAAGAAATTTGTATTTTACAAAAATCTATTATCAAACTTAAACTCGTTTCATAACAAATGCTTTTAGTTTCTTGCAACCCCACAAGGTGTCTCATCCACGTCCATGCCACCACCATTTCTATTATTGATTGATATCGTGTCCCTTGTTTTCTCAGCACTCACTTTCTACACTATTTCATTCATGTCTTCATTCACCACCCATAATCTTGAACATCACTTTCTGCTTTCATTATACCCCTTTTTCAAGTTTTGCTCTTTGGAGTTTGTTGAATGATTATTTTGAGTTCATAATCCAAAACCCAGGTCTGTGCTCTTTTCCCACTTCATTTTAAGTTTTAAACTTTCTCTTTCCTTGCATCTTTCTTTTAATTAGGAAATATATGTCTTCTAGGTCTAAAAATGGTGGAAAACTTTGAATTTTGTCCATTTTTGGTAAGGTAGATTAAATAGAAATTATTATATAAAAAGGAACATGAAGTTCTTTTGAGTGAATTGATCTTTGGAAATGAGTTTACATTCTTTTATTTGATTCCCCCCCCCCCCCCCCCCCTCCCCCTCCCCTCAAATTTCCTGGATTTCAGCCAATTAATTTTGGGCTACTGCTAAAAGTTTATTTGGTATCAATTATTAATTCAAACAGAGAAAAGGAGGAAATTGTTTGCGAATCATGGGAAATGAAACTCCAGCATCATGTTCAATGAATCCTCCTCAAAGAGCTTCCAACTATGATGAAATTTTCATGCAGCAAAGATTGCACTTTGCTGATAGGTTGAAGGTATTTATGTTACTTTTCACAGGTTTAGCTAGGATTTCCAGAAGAAGATGCCATTCGTTAAAAGTCGTTAAAAGTTACTTTAAAAAGTATAAAATTTACTTATTTTGAAAGTAACTCTTGTCTAGTTGTGTTTGTGCTAAGTTTAAAAGGTGCTTGAAAGCACCTTTTTGGGTCGAGTAACTTGCTTGTTTCTAATTTTGCTAAAGATTGACCAATAAAGTAATTACCCATTTTTTGTTTTACTTATAAATAAACTTTATAACCTTAGCCAAGCATACTCGGAATCTCTGAATTGAAAATATATGATTTGATATTGGATTGTCAGTTGTAGCAATTGTAAATATGTTTTGATGTATTAATTTTTAGGATTTGAAGAACCTGAGGAAACAATTATACTCTGCTGCAGAGTATTTTGAGGTCTCCTATGACAAAGATGATCACAAGCAATTGTAAGTCATCATGATTTTCCAATTTTAGGTGTCAATTTTAATGTCGAAATCGTGTTTTTCTTATATTTTTCTATGATTATATTTATAGCGTTGTGGAGACCTCGAAAGACTATGTTACCAAAGCTCTTATTAGTACTGTGGATCACTTGGGCTCTGTGGCTGATAAACTCGGGCAATTCTTGGATGAAAAGACTAATGAATTTTCTGAAACAAAGCTTCGATTTTCTTGCATTGAACAGGTAGAAATATTTCCACTTGTTTATATAGTGTCCTCCTGAAATACAAACAACTTAATTTGTCATTCTAAGGAAAATGAATTAAGGCCTAAAGAAACTGATATTAGAGCATGTTTGACTAAGCTTAAGAGATACTTTTAAGTAACTTTTATCACGAGACATACTTGAGCTTTTTTAAAGGTTACCTTCTTTTTGGGTTTTTAGTTTGAGAACTCACTGAAGTACTTTTACTTTTTTCAAGCTTTACCAAGCATGATCTTAGTTTTGTAGTCAATACACAAGTCTGCAAAACTTATTTTCGTCATTTCGAATCCGACTGGTGCCAACAGTGAGTTTTCATCAATCATTTCTTGTACATGGTTAGTTAATATAACAGGCCGCTAGTCAAAGGTTCAAAGTCGAGAATTCTGCTAACACTACACAAGAACTCGTGGAATTTAATTAGAAAGCTCTTAACAGAAAATTTCATAGTTTGTTCCAAATTATGACCTTCCATATTGTCGGAAAACTTGGATCATAATGAATTTTCCTCTATAAATGGCCTGTGTAGAGATTAAAAACATATCAAGGATTCATCAACTTGAGTGGCCTTTCCCAACAATCATTGATCATAGAAACGCCAAAGCATCATAAGCAGTACATTATTCCAGGTAATCATGTTCTTCTGTGCTCGCGTTACTCAAGGTTTTCAACATGCCTCGGGACAAACATGCTTGGCTAAGCTTAAAAGTTTCTTTTCCCAACATGTTTGAGGTTTTCAAAAGTTAACTTTTTTTGAAGTTTAAGTTCAAAATCTTACTTCTTTACTTAATGTCAAATAACGGAAGTTTATTCTTTTTAAGCTCAGCAAAACATGCTGTAACATTGCCTTCAATATTATCCTCAATGACAAACTAAAAGATTATCCGACTTCAGCTGCTTGCTGGCATATTTTTTTTCCCTCATTCAGCAGGGGCCATTTTGCATAGTGGCAAATCAAAGTCCACGTACAGAAATTGCATCTCAGGGCCCGGGGATGATCTGCACCAACCCAAGCAAGGTAACTAGTTAAGAAATACCTGTGTTTCAAATGCAGCAACGTAATTAATTTTTCGAAAAAACAGAAGTTCGTATTGCCATTCTTCATCACCTTATTTTGTTTATTTTCTTTTTTGTGATATCTATTTCATTTTTTTTGGGAATCCCATTTGCTAATTTATCTATCCAAGGTGATTTGGATAGCATGATTTCATTTTTTAATAGGGAAAACATTCTTGAGGTTCTCCATTCATTCCCGGGCTCCCTTTCCCTCTCAATTATTTTGTCCCACAGGCCACCGCTACCGACTTACTATGATTTCAAGATGAGTAAATGAGATTGCAAATTTTATTTGCATTCTACTTAATAAGAAACAGCAGATTTAGGCTTCACCATTCCTCAAATTTGCCTCACGACACTAAAACACTATCTAGTTGACGGTATTTAGCAGATCAATTTATTGACAGTAAGCTAATTTTAATTTTTTTGGCAGATAATTCTTTTGCTAAAGCGTTTCAAGCTTCAAAACTAAAATCGCATCCACCATTCTCGAGGTACATGTCGATATCAAGAATATTAGGTTAAATCAATCTTTGCATACACATCTATCTGAATATCCAATTTTTTGATGCAGAAAAGGGCACTCCAGGCAACCTTCAAGTGAATTTTCTCCAAGTTCTCTCACCTTTTCATTCACAAGGAATTTATCTATCAAAACAGGTTTGTATCTGTAGACTGACTTTTACGTCAAGAATATTTGGTAAAACATAACTTGTCACTTTTACTGGTTTCCTTTAATTTAATTCAGGGAAACGCTCGATTTCACCACTTCGTTTCTCCATTAAGCGTTCTGGATCCATTACTAATAGATCAAGTTCTCCGAGTTCTATGAGTAATAAACAGCAGGTAAGCACAGATGCGTGAAATTTGCTGAATTAAGTCATTGATAATTTTGTACCATTATGGTATGTTTGGCGAGGAGAGATTTAATAACACTACATAGTATTAGGGAAGAAAACAAAGCTAAAATCTTGTTCATTATACTGTCATGTCGTCCAGTTCTGCGTACCAAACACATTCTAATAGTAACTGCTGGAATTCTCCTTTTGCAATTACAGTGTCCATCAGAGCCCCGAAGAGCGATTTCAATGTCCACAAAACCCGAGATTAACAGAGGAAGAGAAATTGATCAGTACAAGAAAAAAAGTAAGCATCTCTTCAAAGCCCTGCTTAGCATTCACCGGTCGAGAAAAGAAACCGTACCAAACAAATGCAGCGACGAAAGATTATAAACGACAGTTTTGCCAAAGTTTATAGCAGAAGGCTGAGAATATATATGCTTCTGATTCTGCTTTTGTTTTACAAACAATGGACTGTATGCTGTTGTTTTTCTTTACATGCCAGGATCATGTATATTTCCATTAGGCTCGAGCAGTATGAAAGTAACTCCCTTAGATTCAGGTCATGTTGTTTAAGGCTTAAAAATACAGGCGTTTGCAATTTATGAAGAATGAAACTTAGCTTTTTCTCTTTGCTTGTATGTGTCAAGTTTATGTAGTACTGATGCAATGAAGCGTAATAATACCAGTGTCCACCCTCTAGAGATTCACTTGGACGTCCTACACGGCCATTAACTTGTAACGATGTGCATGTTTGGTAAAAAAATTCAAGTTTATAAATTGGTTAAACATTGATTTTATCCACATATTATGTAAGATTTATTGCTTTATTTACTTTTTATTTTTGCATTTTATAAGATTTACAGTTTATAATCTACAAATTTTTTTATCAAATATACGAGTCATGCTGGTGCAGAAGTTCATGGCTGGGATTGATAATCTGTAAAACAAGACTGGGTTAGTGTTGGGATATGGACACACGTGTTTATTTGAATTCTGTTTATTCAATAAATTAAATATTTATTTGTCTTGTTTAAATAATTGTAAAATGAATCATGATTGCGGTTGTTATTATAAATTGAGCACTTAAAATATTGAGTACTGAAAGTTTCAATTTATAAAATGATCAAAACTAATTGTCCGCACTTTATTTGTTAAGGTTACATTATCTATCACTATTAAAGTCTATGTTGATATTGGTAATAGAAATAATAAGAACTCAACATGCATTAGACATAAACACATAATGTATAATCTATCGTAACGACTACACGTGATTAAATCTTATTCGACTAACGAGTACTTTTTTAATCTTGAGCAAGTTATGAACGTTAATTATTAGTCCAAACTTTTTGTGGTAACAAAGATAAAAAAAATCAATACCTAGTTGTTTTGAGAATTTGAACAAACTAGTTAATGAACATAAACTAGTAACACGGAATTCGTCTCCTATTTAATAGGGATGATCGTCATCACAAGTATTTTTCTAACGGGCAATTTAATCTAATCTCAGAATTTTGACGATAAGATTGTTGAACTTTTATTTATGATTCGATTACAATAAATTGCAAAGTAAAAAATCGATTACAATAAATTGCAAAGTAAAAAAGGGGACCGGTGGAATTTCATAATAATTGGAATTACATAAATAATCTATCAAATGAGTCACTTATAATTATTTAACGATCGATGGGGCAACTTGTTAGAATGAGTGTTGGATGATTTATTTATCGATAAGAAATTAAGCTTTGATAATTGCAATTGATTAAGAAATGCAGTCTCAAAGCAATAATGAAAAAAAGTTAGGATGGACAAAATTATCCAATCGAATCGAAACCAAACCAAACCAAATCGAACATTTCAATCCGATTCGTCTTAACCTAAATCCAGGTCATGTATATTAGAAGCGAGAACCATCCGATTATAGTTCAGTTATTGGTTATAGACCAAAAATCGAAGAATCAAATTGACCATCTTCTTTTTTTCTTCCCCTGAAAATTTAGCCCATGAGTAAAATAGTTTATTTTTATGTTTGTTATTTTGAATTGAAATGGAACATTGTATTCAAAACTTGATATGATGTTCTTTTTGAATGGATTAAGTTGAAACTTATGATTTTTTAGATAGTTATATTGTTTCAAACAAAAAAAAATTAAAACCGTTATTAGAAATATGGTAATTTTGAAAATTTCGGTTCTGGTTTGATTCCATAATTCAAGTTAGAACTATGATAAATTTATTTACAAGATAACTAGTTGTTCTCAATTTGATCTGGTTCTCTTCAGAACTAGACTACGTCCATCCCTAGAAAAAGTCGAGACTAATTAATTAGACTTGAACTACATAATGAATATATTTAAAGAAATTTATGATATAGGCCTACTCAAAGGACAAAGTCACTCAAGGCCTGTACATTTTTAAAGTGTAAAAAGTCTCTTATATTTTAAAATATGTAAAGTACCCTCCTTTTTCGTAGTGTTCAATTGTTTGTTTAACAGACTTCAAATTAAAGTGTGTTAAACATATTGCAATTTGGAGTCTGTTACCAAGCAGGATGATCTCCTGCCTCTCTGTGGGCAGGATATCGTGCCCACATGCTGACAGTATGTGAACAGTTGATGTAAAAAACAGTTTTTACATCAACTGCCCACATACTGTCAGCATGTGGGCATGATATGCTGCCCACAGAGGGGCAGGAGATCAGGGTTGCTGTTACCAAACTTCAAACACAATGTAGTATGTTACAGGAGTCTATTTAACAGATCATAGTATATTAGCCATAGATTGTTCAGAACGATCAAAATGAAGTTGAAACAAAACAAAATAAAATAAAATGAGAAAAAGAAAAAGGAAGACTTCTAACGTCGTAAAATGCAAATTTCAAAATTTTCTTTGAACATCAATGATTTTGTAGTGTTTTTGAATGACTTTCAAATGGCGAGGAGATTTGTGTGGAATTTAATTTTAAATTTCTAATGAGTAGAATTGTGGAGTTCTTATTTTAAAATTCAAATTCCCGTCCAATATTTCAACAATGAAGATATAAATTTTTATATTTGTTTTGTCCGGAATTTAAAAGTATTTTAGACAAAATTGATCAATGGCCTTCTGCATTGGCCATTTATTCATATTTCCTCCTATATTTAGCAATTGTAAAGGTGTACCATATAATTATATGGTAGCATACGTTCTGGTGTGGTTATTGGAGAGTGAGAGAAAATTGGGACTCGCATGATAGGCTATTAGCTCAGTAATATAGTGATCTCCTGATAATTATATTGTTGTATTTGGACTATGAGAACTTTGTCACATGAATAGTTCAATGTGCTCTTTAGTGCCTGAACCTAAGATGTGAATCATCCAAAGTTATAGAAGTTAATTTTTCCATCAATTAAAAAAATCACATATGTGCCTTATGTGTTTTTTTTATTAAGTGCTCACAAGTTAGTACAATTGGTTCTTGGAAAAACATTAAAGAAGATTTGGAGATTGAGACTTTCGATTGCATTGAAGATCAAATATATTTGTTAAAGCACACTTTGAGGATGATGTACTAAAATCCCAATGTCCATAATATGAGACTTTTTGCACAAATGGTCTCCATCCTTTGCACTTACTGCGAGTTGAGGACATATTCTTGCATTTTTGATGGCGTCTCTATCTCAACCTATTATAGAGAAAATGGTCCTTTTCATCCATATCCGTTCCATTTTTTCGTTAGTGGCTCCCGTGTATTCCACAGCCTTTATTTCATAAGGGCATTTTCGATATTCCACTGTTCTGACTCTCTAGACATGACATGAAGAGACATCTGAAGAAAACTGATGCTCCATTTTGTTTCAAAAAAAATTCTCCAAATTGTATTAAAAAAATCCCAAAATTTTGTCCAAAAACCCTACACATTTAGGAAACCCTTTTTATGTCCGGTGAAATTCTAGCAATTGACGAAGAACAAGTAAGTAGTATAGCCCAAATTGTTTGGTATTAGTGTGTATTGTAGATAGTTTGAGAGATATTTGATCAACCAACTGTTCTACGGTGTAATAATGTTTGCAAATTTTTTGTTGTTGCAGTGATTAGTGCTTCAGACACGGTCGCAAATGAAATCAAAAGTGCAAGATTCAGACTATATCATGAAGAAGCACCCGTATACGGTTAGTTTTTTTAAGTTACATAAAAATATGTTACTACTTGAGGATGGTAGTCGTTTGCCCAATAATTTTAAAATTTTCCGATTGTTTAATTTTGTAATTTCTGTTAGTTTTGTAAGAAATTTCTTCTCAAATGATTTTGTTTTGTTTGCATGCAAGTAAGGACTCTGTTAATATTCATCATAGACGTATCATGTTGACCAAGACCAATAACTTGGTTTATGGACATGGGAAGGTAGACTATATGGACTATGTTGATTCAGGGGTTTTCAATAGACAGTTTTGGACTAACTTGTAGAGAGTGTAGGACTTGATCTGTTAATGAGATTTCTTTATAAGAAACAAAAGATGTCAATGCTGGAAGGGCTTGTTGTTGCCATGTTGTTGAAGGATAGAAATAGAGTAACTCATGTTGACATTTACCTCGTGCCTCATGCACCAACTCATAAATTGGAATCAATTTCAATACCACCTTGACCACCATCACTAGACAATAGCAACGTGATGAATGGACTTGTCATCACAGATCTTGAAGCTTCTGAAGAACTACCTAGGTTGGATCCCTCCAAATTGTAATATAAATTTTAAAAAAAAAAGAGAAGAGAAAGTGTAAACAAGAGGAAGATCACATGAGAAGGAAAATGAGAAGCAAGAGGCATAGAAGAAATAGCACTGTGAAGTTGGTTGAAATTGTGGAACTTTCAATTGGAAAGATGGATTTGGGATGAACAACAAAGAAGAGTCGAGGCCAACACAAGAACCTCAACCTATAGCGAGTCTGAAGAGTATGAAGTGCAGACTGAGGGATTTGAAGAAGATATTGTGGACTCAGACTTCGAATATGAAGAAGAGCCCATACCAACACTAGATCCTCAACCTTCAGCTCTAAATGTAGATCTGGGACTAGATGATATTGCTGAGCAGCAAGGCAATTGTGATGACACTGACTATGGTGATTCAGATGAGTTTGGAAGTCTTGTAATTGAAGACGAAGGCAATGCTGCTACCACAATGAGGCAATATATATTCAACCCAAATACTGATATGGAAAATTGAAGCTTCAAAGTTGGTAAGGCAATTTACATTTCATTTTTCTTATAATACATATATGTTTTTCTTTGGTGTGTGTGTGTTATATGCATTGAAATTCTTCTGCAAGTCAAGTGTTTAAGAGTAAAAAGATATTGAAACAAGCAGTTACTAAGCATGCTATGAGGACACATAGGGATATTAGATTCAAGATAAATGACAAAGACAGATTGAGAGCTAAGTGTGAATAGCCTTGTCCATTGGTACTGTGTGGAAAAAAGCAAGAAGACAACATGGGCTTCAAAATCAAAACATACAAATTAGAACATACTTGCAGTATGGTCTTCAAGAACAACATAGTAAATTCAAGTTATTTGTTAAATAGATACTCATGAGTGTTCAAACCTGAACCAAATTGGTCATTGAGTAGACTTATTGATAAGGTGAAACAAGATTGCTTGGGAGATGTTTCCATTTGGCACTTTCATAGAACTATGAATAAGTGTTTTGAAAATTTGGTGTAGAAGGGTGATTGGACTTGATGGATGTTTTTTGAAGATTGGAGTTGGTAGGCAGTTGCTTTGTGTAGTAGGAGTTGATGGAAATAATGGGATGTATCCAATTGCTTATGCAATTCTAGAGAAAGAAAATAGAGACAACTAGATATGATTTCTGAAGTTATTGACTAGTGATGTAGGGATTGGTAATTCACATGGATGGACCTTCATTTCTAATAAGCAGAAAGGATTAATTCAGGCCATTGAAAGGTTGTTTGAACATTTAGAATACAGAACATGTGTAAAACATAACTACAATAACTTCAATGTGAACCATAATTGATTGGCCCTTAAAAACTATTTATGGAATGCAGCAAGGGCTACGACAGTAGCTCAATGACAAATTGAGATAAATAGGATGATGGAGTTGGATTGGGGAGCATATGATTGACTCGTTTGTGTTCCAGCCAGTCAATAGAGTAGGGTCCATTTTAAAGAATGGAGTGATTGTGACATGTTGCTAAACAATCTTTGCGAGGCTTTCAACCGTTCCATTCTTGTTGTTAGAGAAAAGCCAATATTGACTATGTTGGAGCAAATCATGGTTTATTTAATGAGTAGAATAGTGGCCAGAATGGAATCTTGTGAAACATGGATCCACCAGGTAGGACCTAGGATAATGAAGATTCTAGAAAAGAATGGAAAATTGAGTGGCAATCATATTGCCACTTATTGTGGAAACATGAAGTTTGAGGTAAGAGATATGTATGAAGGTGTATATATAGTTGCCTTATCCTCAATGACCTGCTCTTGCAGAAGCTGGCAACTAAATGGACTACCTTCAAAGAGAATGCAATCAAATCTAATGGATTATGTGGCTAGCTGTTACAAGAAGGAAGCCTATTATAAGACATATTCATCTCCAATTTCTCCACTGCCAGGACCTCAATTATGGCACAATGCAGGTCAGCACCCATTGACACTTCATTTCCATACACAGAAGAAGGTTGGGAGGCTTAAGAAAGCAAGAAGAAAAGAGTCTAAAGAAGTGCAACAATCAAGACAGGGAGTTCTAGCAGGATTAGTTTGAAAATAAGGTGCAAAAAATGTAGGCAGCAAGGTCACAACAAAAAAACATACAAAGGTGCAGAACCACCAGTTGCAATATCTTGACTGCATTTGAAGAATAATAAATAAAGAACCTCTTTGTGAACTACAAGTTACATTAGAATTTTGTTTTTGCATCTCTCATCTTGTTTTCTTTATTGTCTATGGAAAAGTTGTGCAATGCAATTGAGAATGAATTTTTTACTGTTGTGGTTTTTTTTTTTAATTGCTGGCAATGATGTAATTTGTAGATGTAATTCTGTCCATTTTAGTGTAATTTGCAGATTTCTGATGTAATTGCATTGTGTTCCTTTGGGTTTTGAGAATTGATATGTCGACACTTCCAATATTTGTGGCTAAATTGTTTTGTTTTGCTTCAACTTTAGGGACCAATCATGCCAAAACATATCAAACGATAGGGACCAAAGTTGCCAAACAATCCAAAGGATAATGATTATATGCCAAATAATCCAAATGATAGAGACCAAATATGCCAAGAACTTACTAACATTTTTGAATTGGAGATCTTCCACCATTATCTCTTCAATTAGCTTAAATTACACGATTGAACTCAAAATACAACACATACACAAAGGCTTTTTCCTTACCAACTACACAGTTTATGACCCAAACTACATTAAGAACATTGTGATCACGCCACATAAAAAACCAAACACCCAAATTTTTCATGCAAATCCCTTTTCATTCTTTAGGATCTTAATTGCTTCTTCATACTCATTCTTGGACCCAAGCAAGCCAGAGATTATCTGTGTTGATCGAATGCACATGGGTGGGTCGCACCAAGTGAACAATCCACGACGTCTTGAACTCAATGGCAAGCCACAATTACAAAATCTAGGATCCATATGTGCAAAGAAAGAAAATTTATTTGAGATGTAGGTCTCCAAGTATTAAAGACATATGTATATACACATACAATTATATAGACAAGGAAGAGAGAGAAAGTTTGCCTTCAACATTGAGGCGGGAAAGATCCAAAATAGTGGAATGTCAAAAATGCCCTTATGAAATGAAGATTGTAGAATACACGCGAGCCACTAACGAAACATGGGACGGATATGGACAGAAATGACCATTTTCGCCATCAAACGTTGAAATAGGGACCCCACTAAAAAAATGAAAAGAACTCACTGTAATTGTAAATGATATGGACCATTTGTACAACAAAAGCCCTTAATATGATTAAATACGTATATTATAAAAATTCAGTTGCTTTCAATTTGCAATTTAAAGTTTTTTCGGTTCCAACATCCCATGTCGTTATATGGCCGTGAGTAGAATATGATTCCAACAATTAGATTCTCATTTTGCTTGAATTTACAAACAAAATCTCACATTAATTAGGCACGAGTAGTACTAGAATTGGCAAACGGGTCGGGTACTTGGCCAAAGTGTAAATGATACCATCTGTCTCTTCTATATATATCTAGTTGGGCCACTTGCTGCATATTATCAAGTACCTTTGTTGTCACATCTTCCCCTCATGCGCTCTGCCCTCAACACCATGTGTCAACATGGATTAGCTTTAGATGCCGGTGCTATCTTTTGCATGCTATTTCATCACATTAAACTATGCCATTATGTCTTTTGCATTAAATTTTCTGTTTCACTCTTAGAAAATTTTAATTAGCTGGTTAGTTGCTGTAAGAATTAGTACTAACCGAGTGCCTTTGATTGCCAAGACAGTTTGTACGTGGTAGTAAACATTGCAACGTCAGTGCCCCTTCTCGGATTCTCCCTATGTATATAACTTATGGGTGCTTGAAAGAAAACAATGCCCACACTTCTCCATTGTCCACTTCAGGTTTCGCTGCACGTAGTTATATTCATGGAGGCCTGAAAGAAAACAATGCCAAAATTGTTTCTCTTCAAAACTTTGAAGATCTACTCATGTGAGTAATTTAACAAAGATGTCAATTCTTTAATCTCTTAGTATTATACCTTTCGTTTTCATTTTTCTCTCAATTTTTTTGGGGATTTGGTGGGGTTTTTATTTTCTTTTGAAGATAATAATCCCTCAATACACAAATATTGTTTGGCATTGGTATCTATTAGCTAGGTTTTTTGCATTTGTAACTTTCACCGTAATATTTCCTTGACCATGTTTGAATAGTTAGATTTCTATTTAATATGTTATATTGATATTGTTCAGAATTACTCGTCTACCTAATATAATTTCGATATGGATTTGCAGGCTTACTACATTTTGTTTACATTTTTCTTTTGTATTTTTCTTTTTTCTCCTTTTCTTGATAATAATATTGACTAAAAATACTTCAATTATTTTATACCATTCATCTTATCATGGATTTTTCGTTCTACTAAATACAAGTAAATGATTGACAAGCACACTTGTTTCATCTGTTTTAGTTTGAGTAGATTCTTTATTTTCAATAAATTCTTATTTAGGTCTTGTTTGGATTATTTGATATAGATATACTTTTTAATTTTTATTATGGCTGCATTTGAATTATGTATTTTGAGGGAATAATAGTTTTCTTGTGTCTTTTGTGTCTTTTTTTATTCATTTAGTTTTTTTTTTTTTGAGCTTGTGTGTTAGTTGGATAGTCTTGCCGGTTAATGATGATGTTACTTTGAACTACTTCTGATTCATAAACTGTGATTAGGTTGTGCTACTTATGTTTATTTTGTAACTATGCTTATCTATATGAGACTACTAATTTTGAGCATAATAGTCATGACAATTACTCCCTCTGTCCCACAAAGATAGACCCACTTTTTTTTTTCACACAAATTAAGAAAACTCATTTAATGTAATTGAAATTATAAAAATTTCACACAATTCTCCCATTATACCCCTATTTAAGTTAGATAGAAATAAAAAAGATAGATATATATATATATATATATATATATATATATATATATATATATATATAAATAAATAAATAAAGAGAGAGAGAGAGAGAGTGTGTGTGTGTGTGTGTGTGTGTGTGTGTGTTAGAGTTAGAGTTACACGGAAAAAGAAACATTAATGAAGGTCTAGAGAGAGAAAGTTATATAGATAGAGAGAGAATTATATTGGAAAGAAGGAAAAAGTAAATGAAAGTTTAGAGAGAGATATTTTAGTTGATAACAATGTAAATTAAATAGGGGTATATTAGGAAAAATAAAAATTTAATATATCCTGTATAAAGTAAGTAGCCTTTAATTTGAGACAGATAAATAAGGAAAACGGGTCTATCTTTGTGGGACGGAGGGAGTATTAGTTTTGGTTGGTTACATGGATAGAATAGGTTGATAGAATTGTGGACCTAAGTTGTTAAAACCAATACCACCAATTGAAAACTTGATCACTTAACCAATTGACAAGATAGTTTGGGGGTAATTGAGCCAGTGTGGGGAGCTATTCAGATAGGTGGTGATTCCATGCATGTTTAAAATATTTGTGTAGAGTGTCTTTGGCTACCAGGTGGAATCTAAGCATTGATCGATGCTAGGGGTCTGATCCCAACTACTCGTCCAAATAAAAAGCATTGCACCAGTCATAGCAAATAGGGAAAAAGCTGTCATGTTGTCATGAGCGAAAGCTACCATATAAAAGATCCCTATGAGGACATTGGAGAGAAGAAACAGTAGGAAAAAGCAGCCTGGCATTGGTATAATCGATGTCTGAGCGAAATAGCTATCTACAAGTGATAATGAGGACATTGAGAGAAGAAACAGTAGTAAGAAGCAACCTGACATTGGTATCACTAATGTCTGAGCGAAATAGCTACTTACAAGTGAGAATGTCGATGTCTGAGTGAAATAGCTACATACAAGTGAGAATGAGGACATTGAGAGAAGAAACAGTAGGAAGAAGCGGCCTGGCATTGGTATCATCGATGTCTGAGCGAAATAGCTACCTACAAGTGAGAAAAAGAGAGAAAAAAAGTGAATAAAAGCAGTTGCATGAAACAGAAGACGCACTGCAAGCCTGACTAAGCTTTGGACGTTAAATTAGGAGATCTAGACAACTAATGGGTTTGACTTGCGTAGTGAAAACTTGAAGGTTGGGATACTCAAGTTTAGTGAGAATTATCACAGATCTAGATAGTTGCTTCATTTGGTTAGACCCAACCAAATTTGAGAGAGAGGAATAAGTATTTTGAGAGCAAGCTTTAACACTCTAGGAGATATTGAATATCAAGATGGGGGTGTGCATTTCATGAAAGAGAGAGAATTTTTTACCATTGAGGGCAGGAATATAACCAACCCAAAGGCTTGTGGTAATTGAATTGACTATACACACATATCGGTTGAACATCGGATAAGTAAAACTTGATTTTGGTAGCATTAGTTAAAAGCATTTTATGAATTACTTGACTAGTTTCAAAAAACTTGAGGCAAATACGGCAAACTATCTAATGAAATGAATTTTATTGTTATTTGCTTGTCTTTGAGTAGTTAATCTTGCTCGGCGCTGGGGGGTGGGGGGGTGGGGGGGGATGGACAAGGTTTGGGGGTAATCTCTATGTTATTATTTTTTAAATTTCTTGTGATAGTTTTTTGTTTTTATGATGTTTTTGACTATTTAGGTAATGGAGATTGTGATGTTGTACCATGGGATAGGCCTGGTGGGATCTTTCCACCATCATAGTCTCTTTTCTTTATGATTTTTTACCAAAATAAATATTAAATTACCATAAAGCTAAATATAACATAAATTATTCAAACAATGTTAAATACAGTATTATAAATGCATTACGTGCATCGCACGTGCCAAAAACTAATATATACTTATATACTATAATATAACCATTCTTGTTCAAATTTTCGTCCAAAATGATGCGATTTGGATTTTTTTTAATGCGGTACAAAGCACCGAGAGCTTATTTATTTCTCCTAAAAACCCTAGGCGTTGTTTCTTCTCAGCTGGTCCGCTGCTGCTAGTGGTAGTTGATGTTTGTTGCCTTTTTGTTGTTCATTTCTTATTTCTTCGAAACAAAGACCCAGAATTATTAATCCTATATGTTTTTCGAAAGTTTAATCCTTACATTTGGTCTTTGTTTGTTTCATTTGAAATAACCCAAAAGAATTCATAGATCCATCAAATCTATCTCATTTTTGGTGTCAGTTTGTCGACTCTATGGCGTTTGTGGAGGTTGCGGTTCAATTTTTGTCCATTGTCTTCCACTGCTTGGATCATTTTCTTATGTTTGTATATAATCTACTGATTTTTTAAAGTTGTTTGTTTGTAGTTATGGTATTTTTGATTTTACAGTTTTAAATGGTTTTTAGTTGGACATATACACTCATTTCCATATGTGAATTCTTATCCAATGCTTGTTCGTTTTGATATAAATCAAAAACTTTTCATGGACAGATATTAAACATACTGTATGATTTAAACAAATAAAGAAATCAGATGTTAACCAAAAATTCATATGATGAGGGCATATAAAACCAACCCGCAAAAGTGTTAACAAAAAAAATTCAGCTATTCCTCAGGAATTGTCACTAACAGGACCACAAGCATCAATTGCCAATCCAGTGACAATTGTGCTCAGGATTCCAAGGGCAGCCGCTGCAATGCCATACATGATAACAAAGTTGAAGCTTAAAAAAATGCTAATTGCAATGGAAAAAAATAGGAATAATGAGTATGTCAAGTCAAGGTAAAATATGATGTTAGAATAACATCATGCCTAGCTCCGAAGTTCATCATTTCAAAGAAAATAAGTTTTCAATTCCATACAAAAAGGAAATGGAAAAATGAACACTATCAAAGAGACCGGCTATATTTCAAAGAGACCGACTATATTACACGAGTTCCTGAATTGCAATTTCATTAGCTTTAGCAACCATAACGGCTGGGCCTAACCAAATTGTAAACTTCAAAACAAAGTATAAATATAAGGATTTTGCTAAACCAAACTAACCTACAACATATCACGGTGCAGAAAACCAACAATGTATAGACTGCTGTACAAGAAGCACTACCCATAACTCTAATCTAATCGAACTTCAATACCCAGCTTTAGTGTCAACATAAAATGAAAATGTAAAGCATATAGAAGGAAAATTACAACCCCAACTACAATATCAACAAAACCTAAATAAGGGTTAAGGAAGACCTCTAAAATCTCTTCTTCACGGAAATAATACTCTTCTACTTGAAAATTTGCAGTCAAATAAAGAATAAAACACTAAGAAATTTGAAAAAAAAAATTTCCAAAACAAAGGGAAAATGTTGGAACTAAAACATACCTCAGATTCACTTCAATCCAACCAATTACCACATAAATGAACGAAGGTAACAGTACATAACAAAATGAAAGAAAGAAGAAAATTACAAATCCAATTAGCCTTTGAATTCCAAAACAAGTAAAAAAACATTGAAGTATGGCAATGGTTTGGGCTGAGGCGTTCCAAGGTTCTCAATCGAGAGGAGCGAAAATAGTGATGGATTAAGAAGAACGTAGAGAGGGAAAAATGAAAATGAAATAAAAAATATATTGTTCTTTTATATAGAATGAGAAATGACATCGTTTTATCACAAAAAAAAAAAAAATAAATAAATAAATAAATATATATATATATATATATATAAAGTATATATATATATATATATATATATATATATATATATATATATATATATATATATATATATATATATATATAAAGTTGTCATAATGATGTCACCAAAACGACATTGCTTTGGGTGAAATTGTAAATAGTACGTTTTCAACTTACTCTAATAGTAGGATAGGATTATAGTATATTATAGTAAGTACAAAAAGGGTAACATAGGAAATGTAATAAGCTCTTAAAATGTAAACATTATAGTCAAAGGATGCTACATATACTAAAATTATTACAGCAAATGAAGTATATATTTGGTAGTGCTGTAGTTAATTTTTAAGTATCTATAAGTTGTGAGTCTTATGGAATGTGTTGATAAAAAGTGGGTTAAGTTGTGGATACTACAAAATGTGTTGATAAAAAGTATGTTTGACCAGCTAAAATTATAATTCAAGCATTCTCAAACAAGCACAAATGCTATCTAAAAGATTTTTTATAGCACTTAATAATAACATTCAAAAAAATGCTATAATAGAAGTAGGACTTTTAATAACACTGACTATAATAATATTCAATAAAATATTTAAAAAGATTACAAATAGTATTCTTGGCATGCTATACGAGAGCTCTAGTGTAGAGTAGGGGTGTAAAAGTGAGTTGTGGTCAAGCACTCCAAGTTTACTACTTGAGGAAGTTGTTTAGGGTGTGTTTGATGTACGCTTTAAGCTATTGCGCAAAGATATGAATTTTGGCATCAAGATTTTTGTGCGCCTTTCCACAGTGCAATTGATAAAATTCAAGTAAATTAAACATTCCTAATTAATAATGATGAATTGGTTAATCATAATCAAGAAACCAAGTCAAGAAAAGAAAGGCAAATTAATTACAAGACTGATGAAGAAGTAATAATAAATTTAAATTTATAAAATGGGAGATAGATTTAAAGAATTCTGTAATTACACATAAAACAAGAATGGAATAAACATATTAACAATTCAACAAATTAAATTAATAAAATTGAAAATTTCTTCTTCTTTTCTTTTTATTAATGAGAGTTTAATGTAAAATGCCACTCCTTTAAATAATTTCCTTTTATCAACCACACATTTCAAGAAATCTTCAAACCAGAGAACTTATCAAAAATAATAATGCAAACGGGCTTACCTCATAAATTAGCTTTGCTTCAAAACAAACCTCTTCGCCAAATACTGGAAGAAGACAACGCAGCACGAACAACGATTGTAAGCAAATAATAATAAAAAGAGAAATAGGAAAAAAAAAGTGGAAAATGAATTCGTGCACAAATGAACGACATTCCACAAAAATTAAGAGGGAACACAGGAGACCAACTTACCCTTCAAAGCCCACAAGAAATTCCGGAGAGAAGATGTTCAAATACAACCAAACACCTAATTGTGGCGAGCCCTAGGTTTTCAAGGTCTTATGAAACAAGTAGAAACACATTATAGTTGTGGAAAACTAAGAAAAAACAACTCTCAAGATTATACTTTCAAGAACTCAACAAATAAAATAAAAGAAAAACTCAAATCATAAGTTAATTAACCCCCACCCAAGAAGAAAATAATATGAAATAAACGTGGAAACAATTCATAATTATTCTTATATTAAAGCAATGGCTAGAAAAATGAATGCATTAAAGTGGAGACAAAAAGAAGATCACTCAAATCCAATTCCATCAATATTATCATACTAACTCATATATATAAACTGATTGTCTCTTTATAATCAATAATATCAAATTAATCCATCAATATTGTTAGATTATATTTAAACTTATTACGTATACGTAAGATTCTCTTCATTATTTCACCTTGATTTCTGTACGCAGAGATTTGATCATAAAGATGGCATCTGTACGTACACATATAGTTTGAAAACACTGTAGGATGGGGGTTTAAAGGAGTGACTATATCAAACAAAAAGAAGTTGAACACCAAAATAAACGTTCCTTTTACTGTTATTTGCAATTGTTTATTCTCCCACAGGGCATAGACTAATAACAGCATAACAAATTTCTTCATTAATAGTCAAGACATCAAGTAGAAGAACCTCATGATAGTCAATATGGGTCCTCACTACCCTTCAATGCATGGTTTTCTTCAACTTATCGTTACTCTCAATGTTGAAGATGTTATTGACTGTGAACCAATATTGGGTTATTTACACAGGAATGGAGAAAATTATGAAAAACCGAACAATTATACAATATTTGCCTTATGTAACACGTTGGGATTATTTAGCTACTATGTCTACAGAAGCAATAACCGTAAATGGACCCGAACAACTAGGCAATATTCAAGTACCTAAAAGGGCTAGCTATATCAGAGCAATTATATTGGAGTTAAGTCGTATAGCTTCCCATTTGTTATGGCTTGGCCCTTTTATGGCAGATAACGGAGCACATACCCCTTTCTTCTATATTTTTCGAGAACGATAATTGATATATGACCTATTCAAAGCTGCCATCGGTGTGCTAATGTTGCATAATTATTTTCGTAACGGACGAATAGATGCTAATCTACCTCATGGATGGATAGATAAATGTATGGATTTTTGCGATTATTTTTGAACAGTGGTTGCTGAATATCAAAAGTTTATTACATAGAATCTTATTTTTTTTAGAACGAGTTGAGGGTGTATTAGAGGAGAAGAAGCACTACTAGAACCAATGCTACGAGCTTCTGGAATACAATGGGACCTTCTAAAAGTAGATTATTATGAGTATTACGACGAATTTGATTGGGAAGTTCAATGGCAAAAAGAAGGGGATTCATTAGCTCGTTATTTAGTACGAATTAGTGAAATGATAGAATCCATAAAAATTATCCAACAGGCTGTGGACGAAATTCTAGGGGGCCCTTTGAGAATTTAGAATTCCGATGCTTTGATAGAATAAAAGATACTGAATGGAGTGATTTTAAATATCGATTTATTTTTTGAATTGTCCAAACAAGAACTTTATGTGAGATTTGAAGCACCAAAAGGAGAATTGGGGGTTTTTTTAAGTGTTTTTCCTTGGAGATGAAAAATTTGCCCATCGGGTTTTATCAACTTGCAAATTCTTCCTCAGTTAGTTAAAAGAATGTAATTGGACGATATAGATATCACTGTGGGAGAAGTTGATCATTGAAATGATAATTGATAATACAACAAAACTACAAACTATCCATTTATTTTCTAGATTGGAAATCTTAAAAGAAATCTATAGGATCATATGGTTGCTTGTCCCTATTTTGACTCTTGTATTAGGAATCACACTAGGCGTACTAGTAATTGTTTGGTTAGAAAGAGAAATATATGCAGGGATACAACAACGTATTGGACCTTAATACGTCAGCCCCTTGAGAATTCTGCAAGCTCTAGCACATGGCACAAAACTACTTTTCAAAGAGAATCTTTTTCCATCTAGAGAGGATACTCGTTTATTCAATATCGGACCATCCATAGCAATCATATTCATTTTACTAAGTTATTCAGTAATTCCTTTTGGTTATCGCCTTATTTTAGTCGATCTTAGTATTGATGTTTTTTTATGGGTCGCTGTTTCAAGTCTTGTTTCCACTGGACTTCTTATGTCGGGATATGGATCAAATATTAATTATTTCTTTTTAGGTGGTTTAAGAATTGCTGCTCAATCAATTAGTTATGAAATACCATTAACTCTATGTGTATTATCAATCTCTCTACGCGTGATTCGGTGAGACATAAAATTTCCCCTATTTCTTTTCTTTCTAGTAAGAAAGTTAAATGAGTTGAATATATAATATATATTTTTTCTTTTTTTTATTCATCATTCGAGTTGATAAACTAAATCAAAGAGTTATATGAGTAAAATAAAACGACTTATTAATTTACAGTTAAATGGATTGAATCTCATTTCCTATGTACAAGAATGAAATGAAAGTAAATATAAGCAATCGAAATTGTTTATCCCAAGATTGGTTGATTAGTCATCATGGCTTGAAGCGGGTTCAAAAGATCAACTGTATGGAGTTTTCACTATCTATTAACATAGATGTATTATCATAATGGAAGGTTGAGTAGATGGTTAGGAAGACTAGATACACAAAGGATTAGTAATGGAGATTCTGTAAATTATCAAATAGGAAATTTTTGTACCTAAAAAGAATTCAATTTGGGGGCTTTAAGTTGGTAGAAACAATTAAGAAGTAATCCCCATGATTTCGATCCAGAGTATGTTTCTATCCATTGGTTAAGTAAATAACTATCAAGAACGAAGCAATCTTTTACTTTGGTAATGTCCCCCTTTTCTGAGAAAGGAGAATAGGAACGAAAAAAACTCGAAAAAATAGAATTGCAAAAAAGAGATCTTTTTTTATTCTTTCTTTCCTATATACCTATTTTATTTAGAGAGATAGAATTCTTGTCATAATGTATGAACTAATACAATGTCTAATTCTTTTTCGTAATGGAAAATGATAGGTTGAAATAGCAATGTGATATTCCTAAAAAAAAAAAAGTCTTTTTTTAATTCAAGAATAAAGTTATTAATCAACAAAGAAAAATGAAAATTCCTAGAAGATAGATCAATTCAGAAGCACTTTTTTTTATTACGAATATATATTTCTAATAAATAGCAGACAGAATTCCATTGGTCTAATTCAAAGCCTTAGAATAAGAGTTTGAATCTCTATCTATCCTATAAACATATCAAGATAAATAATGTCGAAAGGTACTTAAATTTATCTGTGACCTCTGAGGAGCCGTATGAGGCGAATATCTCATATACGGTTCTGTAATAGCGATGGGAACAGTGATGTTATCATCGACTATGGTTATCTAACAGTTTAAGTACAGTTGATATAGTTGAAGCGCAATCAAAATATGGTTTTTGGGGGTGGAATTTGTGGCGTCAACCTATAGGGTTTATCGTTTTTCTAATTTCTTCTCTAGTCGAGTGTGAGAGATTACCTTTTGATTTAACAGAAGCAGAAGAAGAATTAGTAGTAGGTTTTCAAACCGAATATTCAGGTATCAAATTTGGTTTATTTTATGTTGCTTCGTATCTGAATCTACTAGTTTCTTCATTATTTGTAACAGTTCTTTACTTGGGGGGTTGGAATCTTACTATTCTGTACATAATCGTTCCTGAACTTTGTGAAAGAGGTAAAGTTTTTGGAACAATAATCGGTATTTTTATTACATTAGCTAAAACTTATTTGTTCTTGTTCATTTCTATTGCAACAAAATGGACTTTACCGAGACTCAGAATGGACCAACTATTAAATATTGGATGGAAATTTCTTTTACCTATTTCTCTCTCTAAGACAAAGTGTAGATCTTAGGACGAAGTTGAGGAAAAGAAAGCTTTGGTCCAGAAAATGTTAACGGACTGGCCATTGAAAATATTAGAGCCACATTAAAGACATCACAAGATCGACATCAAAGTTACACTGACAATAGAAGAAAAGACTTGAAATTTCAAGTAGATGATAAGATTTTTCTAAATGTGGCACCGATAAAGGGTCTTTGCGTTTCAGTATTTTAGTCAGTGTTGTTAACTCCATAGTAAAGACCAGCAACCTGTGCATCGTAAAGCTTAAATATGCCAGAAAAGTGAAAAGGACTTCTTTAAGAACTTGTACGAGGGAAAAATGTCAAGGTGAGATAATGAATGTAGACAAACGCAGCAACTATATCTATAATAGTACTGAATCACTAAAAAACTCTTCCATCAAGCATAATGATTAATCAACACTTCATTAGTCATGGAGTATATTTTTCACATCACTCTCAGAGACTTAGCATATTCATTTAAGTAGTCCACCAACAACCGCATAAAAATTTCAGTAAGAACTTCAGATTCAGGTGAACTTCCAGTAAAGGGACAATTGAAATCTATCTTAACATATGCCTTGGGATTAGAAAATGCCATATCTGGCTTGTACCACAACCTTGAATAAGGTGATTTTCTCAACAATTGTGGAAGTGTCATCTGGTCCAAGGATAAAAAAAAATATTACATAGCTAAAGCATTCATCCTACGTAGGTGAAAACAATTGAATTCAAAACTGCATTTAAGGACAATATAACGTTGATATACTTTCTCTGAAACATTCTTTAGAGACATGTCGGTAGGAATGAACACATTAGGGGGCAGGCACATGCAGATGTTCATTAAATGCTCTCTCCATCCATTGCTGTAAGCCAGGAAACATTTTAGCAATCGATTAAGTGAATCATCTGACATGTAATCCATGAGAGAAGAACATGTCATCTCACAGAATAAACAAGGAACAAACCTCAATTGTGTTTCTCTACAGAATATGTAGTTCCATACCAGGGTTCTGTCGAGTCCGTTAGTTCTCCGAACTTTGTCGACTCCCAAAATATTCTGTTGAAAATAAATATTATGTAAAGCTAATGCAAAAATCTTCAAATAGAGAGTTCAATCAGGGCGTGATATTCAAACTTAATTACTGTAAGAACTCTAAAAACAAACGTAAGGTACCGTGGAAGAATTTATGTGACTTGCATTGGCAACCAACTTATGTTTCTAATATAACTCCATTCAAGCTTATATTCTATAATATACATAAAGAATTGTATTCAGAGATACACAAAATAACCTAAGATAAGACTAAATTAAAGATCCATATACATATACAGGTGTGCGGTTCTAATCTTAAAAGTTCATTGCAAGATATAAAAATCTGCAAAGGAAATTATCAATTAGTCACAGACCTACTGTTGATGTTAGCATGGTTTTAAGCTGCAAATGAACTGAGCCATTTGTGATCAAGTGGGTGTTAGGATCGTTCACCTCGATGTACTCACGAAGTAGTAATTATGTTACGCACATTTAATACAATTGTCAATTCTGTAAATTTTTTACATTTTTCGTGGTATTTTATCCGTTACCATACAAGACGTGACATGTCATAACCCACAATATAAGTACTACTTTGCGGTGGGTAAAATACGGGTTCAATTCAATCAAATAGCTTTAGCTTTCAGGAGTCTCGAGTGACTTTTCCGGTTTCAGGACAAGAGTGGGTATTCAAATTTCTAGAACCGTCAACTTCCAAAATTGACTTTTCTTAGAAATCCTGATTAGCTCCCACTTTTAGGAAAATAACATAAAATTAATTTGAATCCAAATATCTGCAAATTGATCTTCCGTTCAAAGACAAATTATTTAAGTTACCTGCATATTCAGCGCAACATTAACCACATAATTCATAGGGCGTGTCTTGTCTTGATAATGGAAGGCAGTCTCACAAATGGCTGGAAGCTTCATGGACAAATTGAAAAAGGAAATAGATAATAAACTTTCAGGAAACGATCCAAAGAGAACTCTTAATGAAAATAATGGATTATAAAGCATTGATTAAAAATACACTCTAGAATGCCTTTAAATCGAATTTCATTTTGCATAACATGCTACTATTCTATGACCAAGTGTTAAATAGCAATAATGGCATTCCTGCAGACAGTGAACAAATTTATATATAACAACTTGGATGCTTATCTAAGAAAATGAGAACCTGACTAAGATGCTCATACCATTCAATGAAAAGTAAAAATCTTCGACTATTAGCCTCAGTAAATTATTTTTCCATCATGTGTAGGATTAACACTAGTTAATACCACCACTTTAAACTTTCATTATCAGGATTAGTCTAGGAAATTTTCTAGATTTGTGCAAAAGAATGATGCTTAATTTTGATTCCAGCAGAGTCTCTAACTCCAATAAAATATGTTACCTGAGTAAATCGAAACACTAAATGACATTTAAGTGCATACATGGTATTTACGAAAGCCAAAGATCATACTAAGAGAGTCCATTGTGACATCTTAAAACTATAATAGGCCATGTAAATATTTAGTAAATTCAAAAGAAGGTATTTGGCCCCTTAAGTTGACTAAACTTCTATTCAAAGATAAGTCCATTATTATCTTTGAAGGGTAACAAAATTGATTTTGAACAACCGCATTCTAAGGTGAAAAAAGACACTTGTCAATGAGATTGTCCATGCATAAAAAAAAAAAAAAAAGGCAGTTGTCTATAGGATGGTCCATACATAAACAAACATTAGGTTTTAAAGCTATTTCTTTTCATATTGAGTGCTTGTTTGCTTTAGTTTAAATTATAATTTCTACTTTTTATCCACACATTTCATAGACCCCACAACTTACTACTCACTTATTATCCACAAGACCCACAATTTTGTTGAAAATTGGTTTAAATATGTCGAGAAATTAACTAAGTGTTAAAAACAACGAAAGTGACTTCGTGTCAACTTGGCCAAATATACAAGACCCAACCCAATCCGTTTAGGCAAATTAGTTTGCCACTTCGACGCTTCGGAAAAACGGGGATCGCATGGGTATTTCCACCTGCGATCGCAATCTGCCTAAATTTTAAACAGAACGTTTTTGGGTCCTTCCATGCGATCGCAGGAAACAAAGCCTTGTGATCGCATTGTTAAATTGGATCAAGTTCTGTTCTGATTTTTGTACCATACGATCGCAGCTTGGTTAAACCATGCGATCGCATATGTTTGCGTGAACAGACATGTTTTTTTGAAGTGTTGCACGATTTGGTTCAATACTTTTTCGTTTTCAACTGATCTTCAGCGTTAAATAGGACCTTTGGACGTCCATATTGACAGAGAATTGATACAGAAACTATATGTAAACACTCATATTTCATCATTCTTTAACCAAAATTATTGCATTTTAGTTACATAAAATTCTGGTTTTCATTTCATTTCATCCGTTGGAGTACAAAACCAATTTTGGTTCGCTGTACTTGAGTTTTTGAAGTGTTACAAAACTCAAGCGAAGTCGTTGTATCTTAGGAGTCAATTGCCAAAGACCGAAGGCACCTTTGCGGGGCAATATTGACTTAAGGACAAAGAGTTCAACTCTTGCCTCGACTTAATTTTCATCCATCGTTCGGTTTGATTGCTTTGGAGTCATTTCTACAGAAATCCACCAACAAATTTATAAGTACTTAAAAAATAATTTCAACACCACCAAACATGCGTGTAGTATTCTATATTACCAAACTGAGAATAGGCATCTAATACCTTCAACAACTAGATGATCCACATTTTTAACAGGTCTAGAGCATCTCAACAAGGGCAAACATATATAGATGAAATGCAAGGATAGGAAATAACATCTTGAAGAGCCAAAATCAGAAAAAGTCAAATCCATTATTTTCAGACTTCAGCTCAATTATGTGTTCGATGTTGGATCCATCAACTTGATGGAATTGAAGAAAACAAGCAGTGACTACCATGGATTTGTTCTTCAATTTTCCAAGCACCCATTTTCTATATGCCACAATGCAATCTATGGTATCCCAATTTTCTTCCAACAGAATTAGACAATATAATTAAAGATATAAACAAACACTATTTGATTAATACCTACACATGTCAATCCAACCTAAACCCACCTCTACGGAAATTGTCGGTGGTAAGAAGCAGCCTAGAGTATTCTGGAGAGAGAGAAATTTTGTGACTTATATATCATAGCGGGGGAGAAAAATCCAAGTTTTGGACGAAGAATTGAACAGTAAAGGCCATTAAGGCTCTTATATTATTGTTCTAGTGATAGTGAAGTGATGTAGTGATATATAAGTATATATGGTATATGTATAGGATCTATATAAGAGCTTATTGTAATGTTTACATTTTAACAGCATTTTACATTTCTATATTACCATTTTTCCTACTATACTATATATAACTGTTAAAATGTAAACATTACAATCAGGCTCTTATATTATTGTTGTAGTGACAGTGAAGTAATGTAGTGATATATATATATATATATATATATATATATATATATATATATATATATATATATATATATATATATATATATATATATATATATATATATTCTTGGTAGAGTAGAGGTGTAAAGGTGGCCGGTGGCCAGGCTCTCCAAGTTTGCTACTTGAGAAAGTTGTTTGATACGATCCCTTATTTATTTTTTTCAAAACATAAATTTAAAAAAATATAGATGAAAAAGGTGTTTAAAGTGAAACTAATGCAATCCAATCCACTTTAAATTTATAAGAAGAGCAAGATATACGCTTTAAGTTATTGTGCACAAATATGAATCTTGGTATCAAGATTTTTGTATGGCTCTCTACGGTGTACTTGATACTATTCAAGTAAATTAAATATTCCTAATCAGTGGTGATGAATTGGCTAATCATAATCAAGAAACCAAGTTGAGAAATGAAAGGCAAATTAATTACAAGATTCATGAAAAAGGAATAAATTTAAATTTATAAAAATGGGCGACAGATTTAAAGAATTCCAATCCATAATTACACATAAAACAATAATGGAACAATCATAAACAATTCACCAAATTAAATTAAAAACAAAATTTGGAAATTTCTACTTCTTTTCTTTTTATTAATTATTAATAATTGGTTTAATTTAAAATGCCACAATTTTAAATAATTCCCCTTTATCATCATCCTACAGTTTGTACCTTGCGACTCCACTGCAGATTCATCCCTTACACTTCTATCATTTTTGCCCTTATATTTACATATAACCAATATACAAACCTGAATATCAAGATCGTGGAAGAGGGAAAAAAGTATAAAAGACCAAAAGAATTAGAGTGACTACATAATA
The DNA here is from genome assembly GCA_030279155.1 of Forsythia viridissima. Classification (NCBI taxonomy): domain Eukaryota; kingdom Viridiplantae; phylum Streptophyta; class Magnoliopsida; order Lamiales; family Oleaceae; genus Forsythia; species Forsythia viridissima. The sequence continues at coordinate 506,423 of CM059041.1, read as the reverse complement.
GAGCCTAACGACATCAGGAGGAAGGAGCTAAAAACACACTATTATCATGAAAATTTAAGTCAAACAGGGCAACAACTACAAGAACAAAGGTTAGACATGGGGGGATGTAGCATTTGTTATAGAAATCAGAATTATCTAAGAACACGTATTAATGGAGAGAAGAGACCATGATTGTTGAAAAATTCCACCAGGCTCATCCCATGATAGACAACCACAATCTCCATTACATAATAACATTGAGGAATACCCCCAAAATTAAATCCTCATTCGTTCCGGGCAAAATTATCTGCTTAAACACAAGCAAATAACAATAAAATTCATTTTGTTAGATAATTTGCCGTATTTACCTCAAGTTTTTTGAAACTTCTCAAATAATTCATAAAATGCTTCTAACATGCTACCAAAATCAATTTTTGCTTTTTCGATCCTCGACTGATGTGTGCATAGTCAATCCAATCACCATAAGCCTTTCGGTTGGTTATATTACTACCCTCAATGGTCAAATATTTTCTCTCTCGAGATGCACCTCCCATTTTGATGTTCAATCTCTCTCCTTAGGGTGTTAATTCTAATGTTGCTCTCAAAATACTTAATTTTTTTCTCTCCAAGTTTGGTTGGGTCTGACCAAATAAAGCAACTATCTAAATTTGTGATGATTCACCCTAAACTTGAGTGTCCCCAGCTTCAAACTTTCACTACGCAAGTCAAACCCACTAGTTGTATAGATCCCCAAATTTAGTTTCCAATGCTTAGTCAGGCTTACACTCATGCACCTGCTTTTATTCACTTTTTTTTTCGCTTTTTTCTCACTTGTAGGTATCTATTTCCCTTAGACATCAGTCATACCAATGCCAGTGTGCTTCTTCCTACTATTTCTTCTCTCTAATGTACTCATGGGGATCTTTTATAAGTAGCTTTCGCTCATGAAGCAATGAAAACTTTTTCTTTTTGTCACTTTTTTTTTTCTCTTTTTTCTCACTTGTAGGTAGCTATTTTGCTCAAACATCAGTTTTACCAAGGTCGGGCCACTTCTTCCTATTGTTTCTTCTCTACATTGTCCTCAATGGGATATTTTATTGGGTAGCTTTTGCTCATAACGACATGACAACTTTTTTCCTTTTTGCCATGACTGGTGCAATGCATTTTATTTGGATGAGTAGTTAGGATCAAACCCCTAGCATACGGTCAATGCCTAGATTCTACTTGGTAGCCAAAGACACTTCACACAAATATTAAACATACACGGAATAACCACCTATCTAAATAGCTCTCATCACCGACTCAACCACCCCCAAAATATCCTTTCAATTGGTTATTCGATCGAGTTTTTAATCAGTGGTCTTGGCTTTAACAACTTAGGTTCACAATTCTATCAACCTATTCTACCATGTAACCAACAAAAACTAATGATCGTCATGACTATTGTGCTCAAAATTAGTAGTCTCGCATGGATAAGCATAGTAGCAAAATAAACACAAGTAGCACCACCTAATCACATTTCATGAATGAATCAGAAGTAGTTCAAAGTAACATCATCATTAGCCGGCTAGGCTATCCAACTAACACACACACACAAAACTAAAAAAAAAAAAAACCTCCATATCAAACAATCAAACATAACCAAAAATAATATAAATAAAAAAAAAAAATCATATACCACACCCCCAATCTTAGAATAAACATTGTCCTTGATGTTGTTTTATACAAAACAAACGGAAAGAAGAGAATATGATAACGAAATCAATCATCAAAATGGACAACCAACCAAATTAAATCCATGGGCAAAAAAAGACACAAGAAAACTATTATCCCCTCAAAAGAAAAAACTATCAAGAAATTCACCAAAGGAATTGATTAGCAAAGATAGAGATGTGAAGATTGCACTGAACCTTAGCAATATGAAAGCATCCCCTACAACAAGCCCCTTTTAACTCACAAAGTCTACCAAACATATTATTATAGTATAATGTCATTGCATTCCTAATTATTGAATAAATACATTTATGAACTTGGAAACAATAATGTGCAATTTCTCACTTGCTTTCAGTTCTATCTCCTTAGCGGTCATTCTTTTGGTATAATGGACTAGGGTTGGAGAACGTGAATGTGGGTAGATTAAACAAAGACTAAATACTGGAAATGGTGTATAGGAGATTCTATTGGGGATATTCATAAAAATGATCAACGTATTGATTTTTCAAGCACATCGAATGATATTTTAAACCCTTTTTTGCTGCATAAAGTGACCTAGCTTTTCGCAGTGTCACGTACAGGAATTAAGTGCATCAATGGAAGGTAAACAACAAATGAAACTACTTTGATGTGCTTCTTAAAATTAAATCCATATCAAGTACCCTCGTCTTAGTGCTAGTGCCTAGCCTAACATGGGATCTCCAACATAGTTTTTTCAACGCTGCTCAAAATGATTGCCAATTTAAATAAATTTACCATGCAACATTAATACACTACGAAATAACAATAACCAAGACAACCATCATAGGGGGATTGATCTATCCACACCTTACCCTTTTCTACATCCAGGAAACAACTAATTCAATCCCACTCTTGTTCATGCAATGACCATAATCGACAGTAGATGCATTATAAATTTCAATCTAATCGTGCAAATTCAATTAAATTTCTTCTTGAATCTGAGAAAAGTAAGATGATTTTGTTATGGCAGGATTATATACAATTTTGTTGATGAACGAGGCACATAGTTTTGACTTGTTTCTAGTTTTTTGACAAATTATGTCAAACATACCAACTCCAGCCTAGCTCATTCAATATGCAAAAAAGCTTCTTACTTCAGAGTTTCCCAGATCTACCATGAAAAAGGCACGAAATGCAAAGTAATCGTGACAGTTACTTTTTGAGTTATTATTTATCATCGTGTTTATTGTTGTTATTATTAGCATTGAGGATCATTTATAACCACTGCGATTATTGTTGTTGATTTGAATAGTTGGGCATTATTATCTTCACTGCTATAATCATAATTGTTATTAACATTTGCTAAACCTTAATACACACAGAAAATAGACCTGTAAATGAGATAAGAAATAGATTTACCTGAAGATTTATAGACAAAACCAATTAAACATACGCCAAGTTGCACTGTGGAGAAGTTTTTAGGTTATTTCGTGCTGAGGGACATTTATAGCTAAGGAGTTCTTTTCCTCCTTTCCAAGAAAGAAAGAAAGTAGGGAAATTTGAAAAGCATGGTTACTAAAAATGAGTGATATATCCAAGTGGCAGAACATGGCATTTTACCATTCTGCGGGAGACTCTTTCGACATGCAAATCCAGAAACAATGTTGTTGACCTGTGACAGCACAATGGAAATCAAATTCTCCACCAATCAAATTAATTAGATGATAAAGCAGCACACGCTATGTTAACTAAATAATGCTTCATACTAGAAAAATAGGCAAAGGGACCAAACTCTAGTTCTTGTCCATTTATTGGTTCTCAACATAGTATCAACATTTTTTACAAAGAAGAGATAGCCTCCAATTCGAACACCAACAAGATACATACCCCAATACCCTGAGGCAAGAAAATATCAATGAAAGATTACAATGAAGCATTAAAAGCACCGTTTAAGGATACACATAAATTTAACTAATCATTGTTGTGGGTGGATTAAATGATGAACTACTTGGATAATTTTTATTGATTAAATCAAGGTGGCACCATTCTAATTTTGTTACAAGGTTGTAAGTTAACATTTTGACTCGGGGAAACAAAATGTTGAGCTAATATTTTCCTTTCCATGGTAGCTTATCATGTCTTGCAATGTCTAATAAGTCAATGGCATGCTTTTAGTTGTATCTTGCTTAGTCTACAAGTGAGGCATATTCTGACAATCTGTAATATCTGATATAAAATTAGAGTAAACTACTATATGATTTCTAAAAAACCAACGACGTTATGTGGGGTCGAGAGTTGGCTAGTAAAGGAAGAAATTTACATGTACCAAGTGCATCTAAAATGAGAATTATTTGACAAATTTGTGGTAAAACAAGATGATATAGAATAAGAAATGAGAATATAGTGAGGTGGTCAAAGTCGGGTCCATTGAGGATAATGTAACTAAAAATGGATTGAGCATATTCAGCTAAAACCACTAATTTGAAAAGCGACGCAACAAACATTAATTGTAAACTTGGACAAATAGATAGACCTAAAATCATACGGAATGAGGCAATTAGAAAATTGAGCAAACACGATTTTAACTTTGAAGAGAGACTTGGACAGTGTGGAGTGCAAGAGGATCAATGTAGCTGCCCTTGGATAATGACATAATACTAGATTCAGTTCTCTTCCTTGAAACTTCTATTCCAAATAGCAACTAAAGAGTTTGCATTTGGTTGTAGTGATAAACAAGTCATTCCTCTACAACGGCAAAAATACTAAGTAACAAAAACTCAAAGAGATACAGTGCTACATCTGTAAAGGACTTGATCATAGTGTTCGTAAGTGCTCTTCTTACTACATGACGTTTAAATATTCACCACTTAGATCCGCCACAACGTAAACTATTTATTTCCTAATGGAGTAGTGGCTTTTGGTGATAAAGATGCTTTATTAGCCTCAGCCAACACTAAACAAAAGCAGCATGAAATAATAATGTTGGAAGCTAATGATGAGAGCTATTACAATTTGTCTTGTCTTCCTAATGCAGACAGAAACATGTTACAAGAATCTTAGTGGATTTATAAATAATTTTGTTTTTGTGCTTTCCTAATTGGTTTCTCCAAATTGGTTTCTGAGTTACTTAATAATTCTTTTACTTGTTCTCAGATTTGCTTTATTAATCAACTCATTTTCTTGTATTAGGTATCAGAGCTAACTTGGTTAGATTTAGGAATACATAGTTCTAGAGCTTGTAATCATCTTTTTAATACAATTTTTTCTAGCACTTCCCCCAAAATATGGATATTCCAAAAAGCGTCACAACATTAAAATAATAATAAAAAGTAGTTTTCCTTAAAAAAAATCACAAGAAACTTGACTTTCAGAATCACAATATTAGTAATGGGTTCTAGCAAACTGTATTTCCGTGAGTGCTTTAGACAAGCCCGAGCATTATTAATACTTAAGCAAATGTACAATGAAGTACATCAGCTAAAAAAGGAACTGTTTTCTAGTTTAACATCCCTAACCCAACCTCCCACACTCATCATCAAGAGGAGGAAAAAAAAGGAAACAATAAAGACCGAATTAAGTAAAAAGGATAATAAGAACGATCATTTTCATTCATTTTATTACATGGAGATCCTCACCGAATATGCTAAATATTCCTTCCTTATTCTGGCTCATCACGTCTGTTCTTCTTTTCTCATAAAGCAGATACTCATTCAACCCACACGACAGAAACTGATAATCTAATTTATGACAAGAGTTCAAACATGTAAACTAAGAAATTCAAACAATATCTGCAGTTATGAACTGAAAAAGAAAAATTGTACAGCTTACCTATGAGGATAAAGGAACCTAGAATCCCACATTGATTTGGAGGAACGTTAACTATGGATGTCAGAATAGACACAGCAGCAAGAGTGAAGAAGAAATTCCAATGGTCTCCATATTCACCCACATGAACCTATGGGAAAAAATGATAAGTACCTAACTATTCGAAGGACGAGAATAACGGGGTGATATAATCCCTTGCAGAAACATGAGATGAAAAGCAAAGATCATGACCAACAATATAAAAAGATGAAAATAGATGACATGAAAATGCAGAATGGAGCAAATTCTTAAGAAACACCTTTTTTCCCATGAAACTAGTAAAGCATAGAAGGAAAAAAAGTAAGTGCTATTAATCTCTTCACACAATATTAGAAATCATTTTATTTTACTAAGTTTTTAGCTAGGATTTATATTAGGGAAGACTCAAAAATGTAGATTTACATCACCACAATTTGAGCTCAAATTCGTTAGTGCATCACGTTCAAGAACAATTTTATAGATGGATAACCAAGTTTCATTCAATAAGTCCAGTAGCAATATTTCCCCCTTCATTAGATATTAATTAATTTTCCAGTGATTTTAGAGACTAATCATTATGTTCTCCATTCCCAAATCACTTATAACGCAAAATATTTCAAATCTCAAAAATGAAAATGGAAATCACTCTAAGAAACCATCAACTTTTAAGCACAGTTAGCAATAAAATGCGGCAACCAAATAAAAGAGCCTCTTGCATTAAGTTGAGCAACCTTTTATGTAGGAAGAATAGATTATCAAAAACAAATAAAACTATAAGACAGTGAATAATGTTGATGAATTTTAATGAAAACCATAATACAGCTTTATCCTTCTTTGTAGATTCATTAGGATTCTTAACAGTGTCCAAGAAAACAAAGAAATTATGTCAAAAATATTATGTTACAAATATAAAACTCACCTTGTGAAGTGTGTATTAATCTAAGTATTATATAGAAACTCCCACCCAACTTTGGAGGACAGATTTCTCTGTATTTGTTCAATAGCTTGACCAATATGTTTCTCTACCTAACTTGATCAGAAAAACAACTACAAATTTCAACGCACAAATAGATAAATAGGTAGAATGATATCCCAGTGAATGAGTTAAATAAAAATACTAAAAATTCGTTATTTCGAAACCCAAAACATCACAACCCAAATCGAAAACCAAAGAGATATATCAAAACACGCCCCAAATTTCAAAAAATAACCTAAACCAAATTAACCCAAATCAAACAAAAATCGAACTCACTCAAATCAAATTGACCCTAAATTCGAGAAATCAACCGCAATCAAATAATGATATCTTTAGTTTGCGATATAGAAACTCCAACAACAGTAGACCAAATTGAAGCACACAACAGCCAAATAGTGAATACATAAGCCCAAATCATACGCAAGTATATATAAGCTTAAACAAGCATCTTCACTGAATTCAAATATATCTTATCTCCAAGTAACTAGGTGTATGTTTGGTAGTGCTGAAATTATTTTTTAAGTGCTTATAATATAAGTTGTTGGTGAATGTGCAGATAAAAAATGGGTTGTAAGTTGTGGATCCTATGAAATGTGTGGATAAAAAATATGTTTGACAAGTTTGACGAGCTCAAATTATAATTTAAGCATGCTCAAACATGTGCTAAACAAACTGATAATTATGCTTCCTACCCTTTGGTTTAAGCCAGCTACTTCATCTACTGGCAAACTAATGGGCATTCCGTACGATAAAAGCTAGTTCCTATGGAATTCCAAGTGACAATGGAGTTTGTTTCGATATAAAAACGAGATGCACATAAGATGCTCAAATTTACCCAAGTAAATAGCAGCACATGGCCTCTATTTAAAAATCAAGGTGATGAGAATCTGTCTGAAAAACAAGGCGATTAGTCTCTGTCTTAAAATTTAGAGATGAGCAGGTGCGGTAGATTATTTCTACTTCCTACTCACGACAGTATATGAAAAGTATAGGGGCTTATGATAATAGAAATAATAACAGCTGATATATGTTACGATGACAGCTGCTATGATAATAGAAATAATGACAACTGCTATATGTTACGATGACAGCTGCTATGATAAATAGAAATAATGACAGTTGCTATGATGATAGAAATAAGGACATCTGCTATATAGATTTGGTGCATGATAGTTGCACTACTTGGGACGCCTTCCTGAATAGTTTGCTCGCCTCATTGGTTCGCCCGTCTTATTGGTCTCATAAGCTTGCCTTCTACAGATAGACATCAATAACCCAACGACAACCCAACTGTCGTTAGATTAGCCAAACAGGCGACCTAAAGTCTGACAGTCACCACTGGCGATTGGTAAGATGTAACATCCCTCATTAACTTCTAATAATAAGGGAAATGAATGGACACATGCCATTAAGGGTCATAACTGTAGGCTACCCATATAAATAGAGGCCAACCCCTCAGGTAAAAAGACAACTCTCATACAATCCATATTGTTATTCTGCATATCTGGTTTTAATTATATACTGATTATCATACCAGAATGAACACGAGAAAAAGAAGCCCCGCCACCTTTTGCAGGTCTCCACCACTGTCGCCGTCGTGTTCGGAGGAAGAGAAAAATATTTATCATCATAAATAAAGTTCCAATGATTACTTATGATAATATAAGTTGGGTGCTTGCGTTTAGAAGCATAGTATGACACAATTTAAATTTTCATCATGAATAAAATTGTTCACAACTAATGTATGAGGGTTGGCGCCTTATCTTGGAAGGTTGTAGTGTTGACTATTTAATCATTCGGATATGTGTTTTGTACTTATCGCAGAAATGATTTAATGGTGACACTAGTACAATTGGAGTGTATTGAATGGACCACGTGTCAAATTTAATTACATAACATGATTGTGCAAATAATTAAATTCCACTTGATCACCGAGTATTTCATCTAAATTCCTTGACATGATTATATAAATCTTTTCGTTAGTTTGATAGTTCTTTGGGGTGAGATCAATTTAGTTGATCAAATATCTCGGTGAGTTGGGAGTTTGAGAATGAGTGAAGTAGAGAACTCGAATTCGTATCGGGAGCTGTCACCATGAAAAATAGGTCGAGTGATAACTTAATTATTTTCTGTTGAACGGTTATAAATTTGAGTTCAGTGTTTAGCGACTACTAAACTTCGACATATGTGAATTAGTTAACATGACTGTTGAAGAAAATATAATTTAAATTTAGTGAGAATAATTAAAAGGGCAAAACGGTTATTTAAGCTTATACCTAATTATCGGATCTCAGACATGGATGAAATATATATATATATATATATATATATATATATATATATATATATATATATATATATATATATATATATATATATATATATATATATACGGTATGTCAGAGGAAAGTATTATAGCTTCTGTAATCTTATATATTCCGATAGTGTAGTCTCTTGTTTTTAGTGGAAAAAGCAAAAGATTAATAATTAGATCAAGGAGTCTAGGCTCAACTAGACATAATCTAGTTATTGGAGCTTGGAAAATATATGTCCGGACACGTCTGTGGTAGCTCTATAAAGTTTTGAGTTTAATCACAATTACTATGAAAGTTTTGGACTTGATTATAATTATGATATAAGTTCGGAGATTACATGTGTAATTAAATCAATTCTACGTAGAGATGGCAATGAGCCGAGTCAGGCCGGCTTGGCCCGTGAAGAGACGGCTTGCCCATCTCAAAAAGTTGGGTTCGAATTGGCCCGTGGTCCGCGGGCCACTGGCCGGTCCATGGACCCACGTGAAATTCATTTTTTTTTTGTAAAGTTAAAAAAAGAAAAAAAGAAAAAATGAAATATGGAAATATAATTGCTAATTGCAACTTTTGGTCCCCAGCTCAATTAGGTCCCATTTGGACCACGGACCAGTCCACGAGCTGGATCCACGGGCCAGCTCGTGGACCCGTGTTTGATTTCTTGATCTCGACTTCAGACAGGGATGAAGTATATATATATATATCGGTAGGTCAGAGAAAAGTATTACAGCTTTTATAATCTTATATATTCCGAGAGTGCAGTCTCTTACTTTTAGTGGAAAAAGCAAAAGATTAATAATTAGATCGAGGGGTCTAGGGTCGACTAGATATAATCTAATTATTGTAACTTGGAAAATATATGTCCGGACAGGTCCTATGGTAGCTCTATAAAGTTTTGGACTTATTCGCTATTAAGGACCATAACTGCAGGCCACCCATATAAATAGAGGCCAACCATTATTGTTACTTTATAAAAAGAACACTTCGTAAGTAAGGAAGAAGCTACTACTGAAATTAAGAAAGAAGAAACACCACAAATGAGAATGGAAAATTGATATTTTATGCATTCACAGTGAGCCTATTTATAGACAATGGCTGCTTGTTTTTACAAGAAATCAGTAACGTTAACATGAAAATCGGACATATACTCAAGATTAGACATAATTACTTGCCATCCTAATCATTAGGTAAAAGTTATTGACAAAGCACTACACGTGCATGTTAATTAAAACAATAAGTAATAATAAATTTCTAACATTCTACCCTAAACTCAAAATAATGAATTTTAGTTTAAATGTCTTTAAAAAACACATCATCCTTCAAATTGGATCCTTTGAATTGTAAATGCCAAGTAATTTCCTCTCAAAAGAAGTTTAGTGGCGTTTTACATGAAACACAAAAGAAGTTTGATAAATAAAGTTAGAAAGAATCATGTATTACCTACAAACGGCACATTATTACAATTATTAGTCAATCATTGACCAAGACACCAAATTAGCATTATCTCATAAAAAAATATTTATTTATTGAAAGAAGATGAAACCATATGGAATTTACACAATTATAAATTAAGTCTTTTTTGTTGTAAAATTTTAAGTCAACAAAATAAATCATTTTTTATGTAGTTTCACTAAGTTTACGTATCAAATAACTTCGATATAGTTTATAATGATTGAAATATAGTGCATCCAGATGGAAGACCCCAATAATGTAGGTTTCAAACACTAAGGATATATATTGTTTTTGCCAATAGAAACACCCATAATTATTTTTATTTTTTTATTTTTATTTTTTTTGGCATTGTGAGATTGGTTTTCTGTGGTGGTTTTTGACAGTTTTTATGGTGATGTAGCTATGGCAGTGCAAATTGGCGTCAATGGCAGTGGTGCTGGTGGAAACAAGCGGCGGCGGCGACGATAGTGATTGTTTCTTTCATTCTCTCCTCTCTTATGCATTATACAAGTTGATATGCTATCGTCTCATTACATTTTTGACACTTCAATACACTATTCATTTTTGACACTTCAATACAGGGTCTTGTCCAAGTTACATGGGCCGAAACCGACACCCAAAATACAACAAGCAAGACACCAACCTTCAAAATGAGTATGACTAAGGAAGAGCCAACCTTAGTACATTTGATTCCAACTAAGGATCATATTAAAGGCATATTGGAGGCTAGTGAAAGATTGGAGTGCTAAAATGAGCATGATTCAAAATTTGGAGACCAAAACGCGGGAGATTGGCACGTCCAGGCAAAATGTGAGGCGATCGCCCCCACATCATATTCCAAAGGTAGAGGCTAAATAATTAGCCTGGGCGATCTCAGGAAATCCAGATTTTTTCGGATTTTGTTTCCTTTTCCAATTAGAACTCTAAATTTGTTGAGTTTTTTTAATTATTTTTGAATTAGATTAGGATTTCATTGATTTATGCTATATAAACACTTCTTATGGTAGACAAAAGACAACTTTGATTATTGAGAGATTAGATTAAAGTGATATTCACTTTTCTTCCTTGTTCTTAATTGAACTAACCAAACTTATCAAAGACTTCGCAAATCTTTGTGGCATTCAAATTTGATTCTTTGATTCAAGAAATAATCGGGTTAAGGTCTTGCGGCTTGATTTTAGCTTTCTTGGGGCTCATTATCAATCTTTGTTGTGGGTTTCGAGATTCAATATTCGCGGGTTCACATCATCACTCACATACATATCAAACACATAATTTGTCTTTACTACCATAATTTCGTCACAATGTGATTGCCAATTTTCTTAATAAGGTAATATTTTCTTTCTATATATTTACCTTTTTATAATTTCTCGATTTCGTCGCTATTATCATAATAAATTGTTATGCTCTACCCCGTTGTCATCCATACCGAGATATAGGAATTCATTTCATATGCTCTACCACGTCTAAACTGCTAGAGGTCTACTCTTTTGTGGGGATGGATAGTGCGAAAAGCAATGAGCATCCTTCTTAAAATCCTGCATAGCAAATATAACCAAAACCTTATTTATCTATGGAGCTTATCAAAAAAGCTATTTGTTTGTTCTTTATATCATGCAAGAGTTAGGTCCCAAGAACTTAACCAGCTTTGCCCAATCCTTAGCATCAAATTGTTGGTCAACCATTACTTCAGTGAGGCTAATATCCTTACAACATTTTCAATGAGTAGAATATATTCAACTCGATGTACAAGAAAAAATACCTTGTGACGTCCTCCTGTAGGCACAAGGCACGTCTGTATTTTGATCAAAACTAGTCTTGATCTCCTTATCAAACCATATGTTCCCTGATATAGAGGCTTGCTTCTATAAATGGACCTTTGTAATGTCTAGATTTTATTTTTTTCCTACAAACTCATCTGGTTGCTTCTTTCACATCCTTTCCACTCCCCACTACGAACGGAGGAAAACGAGAATATATAAGACCTATGTATGAGTTCAAATGCACTAACTTGATATAAGCCGCAAGTTAGGAAAAAAATGTCTTGGGCCCTCAACTTTTTCTTCTAATAAAATATTCTCAAACGCCCCCAATGGAAAATGGGCTTCAAAACTGATAGAGCTGTTAAATCTCTTTGATGTTTTGAAAATCATCAAGCTTCAATCTTTTGTTTCTTGATAAGATTTGGAAATTTTCCGCAACCTTTGAATGACTGTTAGTATTTGGTTAGATACACCCGTATAAAGACATCTTTGTGCTGCCTCGTCCATTCCACAGGGGTTCGGCCACCCGACAAGAATAAATGATAGATCATTAGACATGTCTACATCTATCTTCTTCAATTTGGGAATGTCAAATTCCATTGGTTCACCAATCAATATTCTAATATCCCTATTACGCAACGGTAAAAGTGGCATTCTACAAACATATATTTCTCAGGCATAACCTGCAAATAGTTAAATTATGACCTAAGTGTCAAATACAAAATGCATAACCGAATTAAAATGTGAGAAGAGTAAAGAAAGCTTTCAAATTTGAAGTACTATTTTTCTTGAAATAGGGTGGTACTAAGAGAATGGAAGTAAACCTAGTCATACTTTTATTAGCATTTGTTTGCAAGTCAACCTCTTTTTTAAATAGTTACAAAAACTATTAATACCATACATGTAAAAATCTCTATAAGTGTGCCAATTAAGAACTACCAAACACAACTACAACACATATTCAGCAATTGATATCTTGTGAGAGCATGTCTAGAAAGATCCTATCATATGATAGCTAACTAATGTTTTGTCCAAGTTCTATTCCAATAATACTTGGGATGTGCTCGTGTAAAGCAACTATATGGCATTCTCATTGGCAACAGAGTTTCCCAAAGGGAATATCCTTCATAACACAATTTTTTCACAAAACATTTCTTATTTGTCAATCCATGGTTTTCTTCACTTCGAGACAAATGAACTCTCATTTTATACTCCAAAAAGTCCTAGTTATTTAAATTATTCTAAAAGATGTAGTGCTAGTTTATCTAAGAATTTTACTTAGAACGTTGTAAATAACTCCAGGGCTATAGAATAAAGGATTATCATGGACGTACACCGAGGTATTGACATTGACTTCTGAATGTGACAGAACATAATGTGATACGATGAGATACAAACAAAGAAAATCAACGCGTTACCTATGCCGAAATCTCTCAATAAAACAGCTAAGCTGTTTTCCTACTTGGGATCTTCAATAGCTAGATTTCTAGGGAATCTTTGTGTAACTATTCTCTAGATTACCAGCCACTGGTTATTTCAATTTATTTTACAAGCTATCCTAGGCCAGAGTACTCTAGAAAATCCATAGATTTATAGTAATCAGATTTTAGGCTTGTCATTTTGCATGCCATTATGTCTTTATTAATATTGGGAGTTTTAGCACAGTCAAGGTAGAATAAAATGAAGCGGTGATCAGGGTTAAAGTTCTAGTTGGAGTAGGAGACCAATTGAAATCTCTCAAATTAATAGTGCTCAATTTTAAGAGAATATTGAAAGCTTTTGAAGCTTCTGCCATGCTGAGTAATGCAGCCCAAACTATATGAGTAGAGCAATGCCTAACATCTTACTTATTTACTCTCTATTTCTCAAATTTCAGTCTTTAAATTCCAAATCACAAATAGTCAAACTACAAATTACAATAAAAAAAAGAAGATTATGACTGGATCTTACCTTCTTCAAACACAAATCAATAATTCCCGTTTCTATAACCATAGAAAACTGAAAAACTAAGGCCCAAAATCCCAAATGGAAAAGCTCTCAAGTAAATCTTCACTAGCTTCAAGAACAGTCTCGTGTTTGATCTTTTTCTTGGACTCTTGGTGCTCCAAAAGTTATCCATTCTCTTACTATCTTAAATAATTTTTGAAGCCCACATTTCATCTATTTTCCAAGCTTTCAGCCAAAGAAGTGGAAGAACACATTCTTAAGATCCTAATTCCTTCATAAATCAATATTGTGGTTTATGTTAATTCTATTAATTGGAACCTTGACTCCTAGATCAGGTAGCTTCATTTGGTAAGCATCCAAGCACAGGTTTGCTTAAGCCGGGATCTAGTCAAACTCATATAAACTGGGTAAATTTACCATTTTGCTTAACTAGGAAGTTTTGATTGGATAAGAACATGGCTGTTACCAGAAAATCAGGTATAATATCTTTCTTTGTGCTTTAGAAAAGCTGATGAATCAAAGGCATTAACAACTAATTAAAACTTCATTAACTGATGAATTTAAAAGAAGCTAAAAAAGAAAAAAACCAAGAACAACACGTCCCAAAATGTAATGGATTATCACGATTCAATTTCGAACATGGGAGGTGACATTGCTTCGTGTAGCAAAGTAGATGATGTCATCAACAATTTTACCATAAGATTAGTAAAAATTAGTTCCAAAATTTTGGTGTTATTAACTCCATCTTAACTTTGACCTGATTATGACAAACTTAATCTATGATTCGAGAATAACAACATTATTAAAGCTTTAAGTGATAATGAATGTGTCATAAACATGAACTATACCAAGAAACTGTACAATGATTCTTCTTTCTTTATCCACAAAACGCAATACAACAGTCATTTGTTTTTGCTCTTTGATTGACAAATCATGAGGCTCATCAAATAAAATACAAAAAATAAATTATTCCAATATCATTAATTATTGCATTAGTAGTTTCACTTGCTGTTGCATACACAATTTTTTTTTGGATATCATAAATTGTTATTTTAAGATTTTTCGGTGTATTTTTAATACAATATTGATATTATCATTGTGATCAACAATATAAATATAAGCTCAAATTGTTTGCTTGAAAGCTAAGTTAGCGTCGTCAATGACATGCTGGTGACCAAATGGTGTTCTTTATCTTGAACATTATTGAGCTAGTCGGAGTGTTGATGACACTCAAACCAATAATCTATATACTAAAAAATATATCTACAAAATAATCTATATATTTACTCAATGTTTCAATAAATTTATTTGCTCGATTTTCTCTTAAAATATCTCTATGCTTGGAAAATCCTCCAACATCATTATCATTCACCAAATTATTAAGAATATCCAAAAGAATAACTATTTGATTGACTTCTTGTAACCGTTACAAGAGCTCACTAAACTTAATGAGCAATACGATTAATATAGAAAGTAAATTGATTTTTATTTAAAATAAGATATTAAGACAATTGAATTATTCATTAATGTTATTAGCTCTTTCTTAACTCGAATTTGACAAACTTAATCCATACTTCGAGAATAACGACTTTCATAAAGCTTTAAGTGATAATGAGCGTATCATAAACATGACTTGTACCTAGAAATTGTACACTTATGCTTCTCTCTTTATTCACATAACGCAATACAACAGTCATTTATGTTATATTGTATTTAAAGTTTACGAAAGAAATAAATGAATTTATACAACTTTGAGTTGTATTTGGGAGGTCATTGGTTCAAGGAAAAAGGTTAATTTCAGCAACAGTCACTAAAATTTGTTAAAATTTTTAAAATGTTTATTGAAGTAATTTTCTTACACAAGTAGTCACTCAAGTTTGTAAAAGTTACACTATTGATCACTTAGCCAGAAACGTGAATCTAAAATCCTATTTGTCACTTTAAATTCAAATATGGACACAGATATAGTTAATTAGTGTATGTTTGGTCGAATTTAAAAGTAATTTTTTAGTAGATTTTGAAAAAAATTGGTAAAATGTGTGGTTGAAAAGTTGATAAAAGTAGTAGGTCTCATGAAATATGTAGTTGAAAATGAGTTCGAGAAATTTTTTTTTTTTTAAACTACCAAACATGCACTTAGTACACCATGTGAGAAAAAAATGTCCCACTTTCAAATTCCGCCAACAAAAATGCGAAGTTTAACTATTAACTGCTTATTAAAATTTAAAAAAAAAAATCAAATGGATATGGAGAAAACGTGTTTGATAATTACGCATTTAGCTGCAATTAATATAAACCGATCGTGAACAATTTTTTTTTTTTACCCACATTATAAAATGTGCCTTTCTATACTTAGTACAACTTAAGTATATAATTTATAACTCCAAACGTGATAAATATGCAAAATGCGAAAAAGAAAATCATGTTACTAATCAAAATGCCGCTTATTACAAAATAGTATTTTAAATTTTAACAACTTCAGAAATGTGCCACAAAAATTATAAAATAAAAGAGAAGGGAGGTAGTTTTATGTAGAAGAAAGAAATAGATAAAAACAGAAAAATGAGAAAGGAAAAAGAAAAACCTGGAGTCTGCAAACAAAGGAAGTGGCTTTGTAACTTTGCTTGGAATTTTTCCTCTTTTGTTCTTCTTTTGTTTGTCAATAATATTCAATTTTTCAAATACTATTTCAATACAAACGGACCACTTTAGTGGTGGGTTTGTTGAATTCTTAAATATTTAACTTGTACATTGCATTATAACCAGTATTTTAAAAAGTGCATTTAAGTAATTAAGTTATTTAAAGAAGATCAAGTATTTAACAAATCAAGTGAAGTCATGAAGTCCAAGAATCAAGCCACGTGACTTCTCATCTTCAAATGGCGAATGGTTAATGATAGGATTGTGTAAATACAGTGTGGATAAAAATTATATTTAACCAGTTTGATCAGCTTAAATTATAATTTAAGCTGGTTAAATTGATCAAATATATTTTTTATCCATACATTTTGTAGGACCAACAATTTACAATTCACTTTTTATCTACACATTCTATAGGACACACAAATTATAAAAACTTAAAAAATAATTCCAACATTACTAAATATACATTAAAGTTAATTTCATGAATGTTAACTCAAGTTCGTAATCGATTAACATTGTCAACATGCCACATCAGAATTTCACTTGTCACGTGGGACGTCCTGTTAAGAATTGCAGAGTGTTAGACGTCGGGTGATGGATGTGTAACATATTGAAAAGATGAGTCGGTAAAGTTGGGTGGTGAATAGTTAATTTTACCCTTTTGCCTAAGACAACGAGAGTTGATACCTTTATCACTATGAAATTCTTTTTAGCCAATACGCTTCATTTTCAGCTTTCAGATCACAAGTTTCCAGTCTTTTGTTCACAAATTCTGTTGTTTTTCTTCGTCAATCCACCGGATGAACAAGAGAAAAACCCCTCAACGCCTCGAAAAATTAACAAATCCCACAAAAACCGTCGAAAAATCCATTAAAGTCAAACACGGTCTAAAACGGAAGAACAATTCAAATATTAAAGATAATGGTGCAATGATACCTTCAGCATCACAATCACCATCGTCTATTTGCTACGAAAAATGGGCAATCTTGGCTCCTGATTTCTACCAAATTGATGCCCTTGACCTTGCCCCACGTTTGCTGGGCAAGTTTCTCAAGAAAGATGATGTTGTTCTTCAGATAACCGAGGTGCTATTTCTATGTTTTATTTTTCCTTTTTTTAGATGCGTTGTTCGATTAAACTATTTTTGTATATATGTGCGTATATTTGGGTTTTGAATTGATTTGGGATTAATGTGATTGTGTATATATGTATGGGTTAATGTACATAATAGGTTGAAGCTTATAGGCCTAATGATTCAGCTTGCCACGCCCGATTTGGCATTACATCAAGAACTGCCCCTGTTGTAAGACGCTATTCCTCTTATTTCCATTCTGCTTTACTTTTGTTTTTCTTCATTTACTTTGACATTTTATAATTAGGGGAGACAATTTTGGGCTAATTTTGGAAATGGCATACTGCATTATTATTTTTTATTGATATTTGCAGAAATATAATGTAAATTTTCCATAAATGGAAAAAAAAATCATTTTGATTTAATGAGCTAGGAGATATAAGGTTGATAGAAGCAAATTGATGGCTACTGATGGTGTGATCCTAGGACTGGATGCTACAGTGATTGACTACAAATGCCTCCTTGATGAGACCTAAATGCTTTAGTTATATGTAAGAAAACGAAGTTAAAAAAGATCCCATGAAATCCATGAATTGGGATCCTGATGCATATAGATACAAATGGTCCAATGGGAACAAGAATTTTCAGGAACATTTGGGAGATGCGCGGCACAGAAAACATTGTAAATATATAAATCCACTAGTGTCCTTGCCTTTTGTGTTTATTTTTCCTCTTTGGTAATAATGGTGGCAGAAACAGAGAAATTCAATCGCAATAAAATATCACAAGCTTTCGTTTAGGGCCTTAAAGGTCACACTTCATTGCGGTGTGCATACGCTGCATTGATAATTCAAGACATGGCCAGGAGAGTATCAGCGCTGAGAAGTATTTGATACAACAATATTACAAATGACTTATATTCTTTGACGTACAAGAGGTTGATTATTGCAAATTTGCAATGCATGTTGAAGCATATGTGGTAAATTTTTTAAATACCTCGTAATTCGTTACCATAATAGTTTGGACCAGGAGGACACGCGTATGTTTATCTTTGCTATGGTCTCCATACCATGCTTAATGTTGTGGCAGACAAGGAAGGAGTAGGAGCTGCTGTCCTCATCCGTTCATGTGCTCCTGTTAGTGGTAATTTTAGATAAGCAATTCGGTCAATTCTATCAATTTTTTTAATATTTTCATCCTTTTGCCTATGCTGCTTCATCTTTGTACCTAATTTGACGCATTATGGCAATCAATGCCATGAACATCCTATATTCGACGACTTCGGGAGTAATGTGGGCAACTATTTCCATGAATCTCAATTCTGGGAAGTATCAATAATTTAGTGTTGTATAAAAAAATCTTAATTAATGTCGTCTCTCTACTTGAAAAAAGTTCCTAGTCTGCAACTGCAAGTTTTCATTCTTTCTAGAGTTTATTTTGATACAATTGCATGGTTAATATTTCACTAATGTATTTCTTTTTATTTAAGGATTGGAAATAATTCAACAGCGTCGTGGTTTAAAAACTGAAAAGCCAATTCTCCTTACAGGGCCTGGAAAGGTGAATTATGCTTTATCTCCATGTGTATTGTTTGTATCTTGATACGGCCACCTATTTTTGTCTTCAACCAAGCATCAAATTGGATGAACTGATTTGCTATTCTTTATTAATAATTTTTTTCCTCGAGTCATTTCATGCTGCATCTTTTCAGTAATCATGTCATGGTACGTTCTTTCTGGCATATTACTCGTCTCCAGTTTCAAAAAATAGTAACAAAGTCTCTAATCACCATGTCTGACGGCTCATGTGGGATTAAAAGAGGTGTGAATCTGCGATGTTTTGCATAACTGTCCTCATAATCTCTTGGTCCTCATGGAAAAGAGCGAAGAAAATGCTTACTCCAATTGAGTACCGTATTTCTGATATTGGGACCCTCAAATGTATTTAATATTGATGAAATCCCTCCATGTAAGAAAGCTAACTAAGTCCCCAATCAAAATGAAATAGTTGTGGAAGTTGCTGGTTTTCATCCTGTTTGAGTTTTGCCCAGAACTTGTAAACCAGCTAAGAGACTCTTTCATTATGATTACACTTGTGATTAAAAAAGTCGTTGAATCATTTGTAAGAGCTAATCAAGAAGCCATTCTTGATGTATATACAACTGAATTTATACCTCCTTGTAACTTATTTATATTAAGGATAATTTTCTCCCTTTACATCTTGTTCTGGAGAAGGCAATATAACTTATCTTTGATTTACGCAAGCCAATAAAAGTTGATGTAATGATTGATTTGTTAAAGTATTGAAATGGGAGAAAATTGAGTAAACTTATTTTGTTTGTTATCTATAGAATAAACATATTCCTTGTATCTGAAGTGAGAGTTACTGAGTTAACCATTATCATTGATTGGATTCACATTCTTCCCGACAGTTCTTTAGTGCTCGATATGTATTAGTTGCTTCTATTTGAGAACTCTCATCAGCTGTATATCACTAGGAGGCACTAATTGCAGTGTTCATATCCCTTGAGTTAATACGTTATTGTTTTATTTTATTAGAAAACATTCCACAAATGCCTTTGGTATTGTTAACATGTGTTTATTTGACTATTTCACTTCCTTTCCTAGGTCGGTCAAGCATTAGGAATTTCGACCGAGTGGTCTACCCATCCTCTTTTTAATCCTGGTAAGCTATTTCTGAACTAATACTGTGTTAAGGAATTCTCTGACTTAACTGAAAGAGATTTGGCTTTAGGTGGTTTGGAACTCTTAGATGGACCAGAGCCAGAAAAGATACTTGTTGGTCCACGAGTTGGAATAGAGTATGCATCACCCGAGCATGTCACTGCATTGTGGAGATTCGCAATTGCTGGTACTCCATGGATAAGTGCACCTAAAACCACTCTCAGAGCTCCCTAACTTTTAGGGCTTTTATGAATAAAATGATGAAGGAACAAGGTAAAAGAAATTAGATAATGTAATTTACTAGAATGATGCACGTACCTATGCTTTAAATTAATTTGTGAAAATGACGTGTGATTGTTCCCTTGGCCAATCCTTCATTTGATAAATGGCAATTCTGTGTAAAATATTCGATACAGCTTCTTTTAATATATAACTTGGTACATTTTTATAAATCTATCGAACTTTTGGCCTGTAAACATTTTCAAAGTTGTAAAGGTCACAATGTTCAAAGAATACTTACTAGGCAAAAGAAACTATTTTAATATCTAAAACGTCACTTTTGAGGTTGTTAAAAGATAATACAGACAAACATTATAATAACCAAACAAATTTCACCCATCTCTTATAAGCAAAAGCCAATACAAGAATATACTGGAAACAACAAGGCAACAAACAAAGCAATCATCAGTCAGTATTTCACTAATACAGAACTATGTTGCAGATCTACAAGCTCAAGCTGGACAAAAAATTGACCCACTAATAGACAACCCAATACAACACATGTAAACTAATTAATAGTGCGACTAGCAACAGCATACCTTCAGTTACAGGTGAACAAGAATGAAAGATTTTCAACCACATTCTGCCTTGGGGAGTTAAAACTTTATACTACATTAAGAGTGTCTTGGGATATTTTTCTTTTGATAATGCCCAATTTTATATGCTGCCGGTTTTTTGTCCAATTGAAAGCAAAATCTTGGTATTTTATGTTACTTAGATCCAAACCCCGACTGATTATGTTTGAGACTAGAGTCGTGGGATCTTATCACACTTAATGGAGATGACACGATAATAAAATAAAGATTGAAATCTAATGGCTGTAAAAAACTGTAGAATTGTTTAGGTAACGAAACAACCAAATATTTTGTTTGAACATGTGATTTTACTAGCAACTACCTTTTAATTCATTTGTTTTTCTTCTTCAGATACTAATTTTATTGAACATTCCGGAGTTTCGGGTTTTAGTCAGTTTGAATCGGTGCGTCTTTTTCACTGTTGCGGCTCTTCCCTCATTTTACCAGAATGTTCCTTGCATTTTTCCGCTTCTAGACTACAATACAGCAGCTTTGAAAGGGTTGGAGTGTGTGGTTTTATTGTTAAACTTAAATGTGTGCTCTTGTAGAACTATGGTTTTAAATAACACAAAAAATATCCATTGTGCAAGAAGGCAAGAATTATTGTAGACCCATAAAGCAATACGTCATAGGTTTATGTGTCCTCCATGCTTTTGGTGGTTCCTGACTTCCACATATGCTACCATATATTAGGCTTGCAAATGATGTGTCTCTTCAGCTATGTTTGTTTCTCTATGTAGGGTAGGGCTGAAAATTTCTTCTCTGTGATGTGAAGTTGGCCTCTCGCAAGCTGGAAGTTGCAGATATATTGTTCATTATTTTGTTTCTTGGGGAAAGACTCATTAACTTCTATGGAACATGTATCGAAACATCATTCCATATTCTAACTGACTGGTGTCTTTCAACTTATATTATTATTGTTTCTATTTTGTTCGAAAGCAGCATTTATGGATGTTATTAGTTATTACTTTTTCATTTCACAGTTTACTCATCCAATGTATTTTGCGGATAGTCAAGTTTCATAAAAGTATCATGGTCATCATGTCACTCTTTGTGGATAAAGGCGTTGGAACATACTTGTGTGAGGGAATCTGTGGAAATATTGATTCTTGAGCTAATATGTTATTAGCTGGCATGAGGTGCTTTTGTAGAATGGAAATCAGATTAGGTCATTTTATTGCCTCTTTGTATTTCTTCTTTTGTTCTGTGGTTGTGTGGTTTCTCATTGCTTTATTGTTCTTCTTCAATTTTGCACCTGGCTTTTGAGGAAAGATTTCCAGTTCTTAAAAGGGTGAGTAAAACTGAAAAAAATTCAGGGTCTCCATCAATAAATGGAATTGTTTGATTAGAATTTGGAATCTTGGATAGCAAAGATTTGGAGCCAGCTAAAGCAAGGGTCTGATTAGAATTGTTTGATTTTTTTTGAATAGAAAATAATTCCTATTTTTGACCCATAATAAGTTATTTCTAACCATTAAATGATCATGGACATCTTTTATACACGTTAGATACTTCTAGGCATATGTCACCAGTCATCAATTTTGAGTGCAAGTTTCTGATCTTGTGCGACTGTTGTATAACAATCTTGGTGTTAGAAGAAAACTTTGTAGTCATTGTTATGATGTAATATATTTTCAATAGATACAAATGTCTGCCAGTCTATCAGATGAATGACCATTTCTGGTGCCCCTTTAATTTTGATCAGGTATGACTATTCTGGGCATGGACAGTCATTTGGAAAGGTACATAGTTTTTTCTTTTGAATGTGTGTTCTGTGGTTTGACCTATTGTGCCTGGTAAGACCCAGTGAGCAACATACATATGCTGATATTGAAGTTGCATATAAGTGTCTTGAGGAGAATTATGGTACTATGCAGGACGGTCAATCTGTTGGAAGTGGACCGACTTTGGATCTTGCATGTCATTTGCCTTGATTAAGAAATGTTGTCCTGCACAGTCCTATATTGTCTGGCTTAAGAGTCATGTATCCTGTAAAACGCACATATTGGTTTGATATCTACAAGGTCGCTTACCATTCATCTTCTTATAAACGTAGAATATAGAGCTTCCTGCATTTGTTTGTTTAGTTAATCTTTGTTACACCATTGTGTTGCAGAACATCGATAAATCCCGCTGGTCAAATGTCCCGCTCTCGTCATTCATGTAAGCATTTTGAAGAATAACTATGTTTTAGTTGTCTTTTGCATTTTGCATGTAAGCATGATTTGGTTCAATACATTCTTCTCTTCTTCTCTTTATTTCCCTCAAATATGGTCGTAATCCAAAAATATGAAACATTTCATTTGCTGTTAGATTTCATGTCAATTCCTTGGAAAAGAACACGATTGATTTTTTCGATTCTTGGTTACATTTGAAGGATTGGTTACTCACCTAAAGAAAAACTAAATTTTGTGGAGGAATAATGAGAGTCTCAATCACTATTGACCTTCAGCTCGAAAGAGGTCGGAAGAGTGTTGACTGGTTGGAAAGAATACGGATGGGGTAAATTTTTTTCCAAACCAATTGTAAAATTTATGCATGAATATGGTGATATTGGGTATAAGAAATTAATTGGGTTTATTTTTTGTTTATGGTAATAAGGTTTACAGCCTGCTTGTGGGAATTCTGTAATAACTTGTGAATGAAATCAAAGAGAAATGTGGTTACAATGCCATTTTGAGATTGTAGGTTGTTTTCTTATGCCCCTTAGGTGTGACAAAACGCAGGATCCCAGGACCACGGTGACCCCTTGCTTGATCATGTCTACTATAGAAGAGCTACATGCAGCAAATAATAATTGAAGATATTTTAATTTACACACTAATTGAAAAAATATTACAATTATATCTTTAAAAATTAAATATTGAAATTAACTTGTGTATTTTTTACTTGTCTAATGCACGATAAATTGCATTTCGGAGTACATTCATTCCTTATCAAATGCAATAACTACATCAGATGAAGTTTAACTTTATGTAATCATTTTATCAATAGTAATATGTATTGCAAATATAAAATATTATTTAGTGTTTATTAAATTTGTTAATGTATTTCTCCGTGCTAATATAGCGAGTTTTTATATTTTCACATGAATTTTTACCAAAATAAATATTAAATTACAAGATGATTCTTTCCAAGCATGCATAAATTCTGAGCTGTATGAGTTTTTATCTCTTAATAAAATGGGATTGATCTGTACAAGATATGAAGTGTAATGAATCTTTTCCTCCTACCTTCAGGTCATTCGTTCAGATAACTTATTGGTTTTCATCGTTCTTGATCCTGACAACTTTTTCATCAAAAATATTATTAAATTATCATATGATATTACAAAATGATACATTTATTAAAAATATTTTTAATTATATTTTGATTTTAGCTATCTGTAAATGCTTAATGCTTGTACCCTAACTTGATTATTCAAGTTTTGATGATTGGAATGGCTACATTGCATTATACAAAATATTCGTCGTGTTCTTTCCCATCTTTCTACTAAATATTATAAATCTCAACATGGATGATAATGTCTTGGGAGACATTTTCTTATTTAAACCTTAGTGCCTTGTCACAATTGTTTCACTTATCAATAAGATTAAAGCTTCATTAATTTTATCATCGACCGTGTGAGAGTTTTCTCTACAACGGACAGAAAAAAGGACTTCTTTGTCATTATATCACTACGTCTTCATTCTTTTCAAACAAAACACTCTCTCTCAATCTTCTCTGGTCTCTCTCTCTCTCAATGTAAAAATTTTGCACTAGACTCTGCGATTGGATTCTACCGTGGAGAAAAGCGGTATACTAGTTAAACCACAGTTTAATTTATAATTAAATAGGATATGTGATGTTAAATCATATTGAAAGTCCATCTTGATAACATAAATACTACTATTTTGTGTTTGCTAAAGTGTAAAAAGGTCCATGAACATTTGACAAATGTTGCTACTCTCCATAGAATTCTCATAAAAAATGTTATGTTATCCTGCAAGCAAGAGCATATATTGAAATAAGGCTTTCTATTTTGGTATATGATTTAAGACGCTTTGCCAATTCATTCACACTACCAACTTATTCGGCAGGTTGTTGAGGCCTCCAACACTATTAATATTATGTATACACAAAATTTATGCTGCTGTCTATTTTATAGCAATCCAAAACATCTAATCCACCAATACTTTTCACTTTACTAAAAGGATGCATGCTTAAATATTTAGAAGAATGTACTTTGAGTTCATAGTTGGAGTTTCTTCTTGAATGGGGGAAAAAAATCTCCAATTGTTTTTTGCTAGTTTTATGTTTACTACCCAGCTTGCAGGACTGATGAAAATGCTGGTTTTGCTCAATATTTATTCCAAGTACTCTTTTTTTTTTTTTTAAATAGAGTCTACAAAATTAGTGCATCTTTTAGTTGTTTGAATTTTCTTTTGGATTTATGGTACTTTCTTTAACCCAAATTTCTCGATTTTCTTCTCTTCAGACATTTCCAAGGTACCAATAAATCGGGATGTGGTGATGTCCAAGATAATAAAGTAAATGCACACATGATCGCCTCAACAGTGAAAGGGAGACTCGAGAATTTTTTTAAAATGAATTAGAATTTTGTATTACAGTTTTCGAAATAATTAATGATTTGATCACATATACAAGTATTTTGGTCTGGACTGTCAGAGCTGGGCCACACTTGAAATTGGCCCAAGTCGGCCCAGCCCAATTTTGTACGGGCCAGGATAGTCCAGTCTATCGGACCAAAGGGCCAACTCGGCCCTAATTTTATTTATTTTTAAAATAATTTTATATTTGAAGGATATTTTTTTTGATATTTTTTTAATGTCCAAAAATCCGATCAAATATATCATCTTTTATAGTGTCGATCTTCAACAAAGAGAATTGCAGTGAGAGAGTTCAGCAAAGAGATACATAAAGAGAATGGCAATGATAGGGTTCAGCAAAGAGTGAAAGAAATTTATTTTAGAGTTTTATACGCTAAAGTTTTATTACGACGCACAACAATTACTCGGATGACTTGGATTGAATAGGTCGTGGCCCAATAGGAAGGATCAGTGACCAGCATTTCAAGGCCCACATCCAGTAGGATGGATCATTTCAAATTTTGAATTGGATTAATTTGAGTTTTGTGCTTAGGGTGCGCTTGATTGCAAGCATTGAATTTGGATGGGAAGACAACGAATTTCAGAAAGAAAAAAAATTAGGTAGAAAAAAAATGAATCTGGGTGCAAATTTTATCTAGAAAATAAAATTTCATCCCCTCCTTAGAAAACATTTTCTGGCTTTTCAAGGAAAATACGATCATTTATGTAGAAATGAGAAAATATTTTACCTGGAAAAAAAATGACCATCAAACACCATTTTAGTTGGAAAATTTCCACGGAAAATTGTGGCTATCAAATTTATTAGTTGGAAAATAGGTGGAAAAAAAGCTTTTCCATGAAAAATGCTTGCAATCAAACGCAGCCTTAGTGAGAATTATTTCTTGCTTCAACTTCTGTAAAAAATTTCTTTTGCTTTTTGGCATCTTTAGCAACTTTTCCCTGCCACGTATTTTCTTAATTTTGACATTTTTGATCGAGATAAATTTTGTTCAAGAGTGAAAACACATAATGTCAAAGGAAAAAAAAAAATTACGGGTTAGTCCGGGCCAGGCCATATGGGCCAGGTTTGTTCGAGCCAGTATTTTAACGGGCTAGCCCAACCCAAAATCTGGGTTATACAGGCTGGTCAATGTTGGACCGGACTTGTTTTATAAGAAAGTGAAAATTTGATACATACCAATATTTAACTTTGTATTTTGATAAATAACAAAACTATCAAAAAATTAGAACAATCAGTGTCAGATTGTAAAAATCAAGTGTACCGTGTGTTTCATTTATCTTCCATATATTATTTAACAATAATAATTAAAACAATATTGTTTAGATAAAAGATAAGATTTTGTAACCGACATCTGAAGATGACTCAAGATAAACATGTGATATAACTATATAACTATATTATCTCACATCAAATTCTATCGATAAAATTTAGGATTAGTTACTATCATATTTTACAATTAAAAAAATTTGGTTCGTAGAAAGAAAAAGAGAAAAATTATTTTGTCGGTGACTGAAGAAAGGTGTTGTGACTCGAATATGAAACATTGTGACCAACATCTTTGAATGGACAACCACAAAAAATGAGTCACACAATTAATAATCAAATACTAAACCATTACAACATGTCACAACAGTTACAAATTATAACCAGAGAAAAATACACCAGATTAAGGTCACAAACTATCACCAGAACAACATTTTTCAAATACTTAACATGAAATTAAA
The DNA here is from genome assembly GCA_030279155.1 of Forsythia viridissima. Taxonomy (NCBI): domain Eukaryota; kingdom Viridiplantae; phylum Streptophyta; class Magnoliopsida; order Lamiales; family Oleaceae; genus Forsythia; species Forsythia viridissima. The sequence goes on along the minus strand of CM059041.1, from coordinate 478,889 downwards.
GTCACAGCCATAGAAAAGGGGTCACACAATTAATCATCAAATATTAAACCATAACAGCATGTCACAACAATAAAAAACTATTACCAGAGAAAAGGGGTCACACAATTAATCATCAAATATTAAACCATAACAGCATGTCACAACAGTCAAAAACTATTACCAGATAACTAATGACAAACATAAACCAGATTATCAAGTCACAAACTATATCACCAGATTATCAAGTCACAAACTATCACCAGATAATCAGTTACATGCTATCTCACCAGATAATCATGATAAATGACACACAAAAATCAGTATTACCATTGAAGATTTGGAGTTAGGGTTTTTGAAATTTGGGGTTGAACAGAAATTGAAATCAATTTTTGGATTTTGCCTAAGCCTAATTTTGAAAGAATTTTCTAAAATACTTTCTTGAATCAGGCAGATGATGAAGGTTTGGGCAAAATAGATTATCTCTCTGTTTCGATTTTGAAACTTTCCTCGCGGATGATGAAGGTCAATCAGTTTGTTCGGGGTAGTGTTTGACAGTGACAGAGTTTTGAATATTAAAATCTTTTTTTCTTTAACCCGATATCAGTTCTTAATTATTAAGAAAGATAAATACAAATAGTGATAATAAATCATTTTATTATTAATTAAATATTTAATTAATTAGTTTGATTTTAATTTATTAATTAAAATAATACTTGATTTTTCAAAAAATAAATTGTTAACCTAATTTGTCAAAATAAATATATAAAAGTAGTGTTAAGCCTAATTATATCCATAAGAAAATTAGATTACTTCACATTATAGATTATCTTTTTAGAATAAAATTTCAATTTTCTACACATTCCAGCACTCAACTATTGACATAAAAATTACAGGCACAAAATGAAAATATGCTCTATTGCTCTAAATAAATTGGTGTTTGAAGAGAGTACATTTTTGTAGATAACAACAGTGAGGAATAAGAAAATGGCCATAGAATTGCTTGTCCAGAATCGAGTGTTGGTTTCTTTGAAATAAATAAGAAACTAATTTAATTTAAATCTACTCTTGAATTAATCTTTTGGAAGAAAGTTGGATACTTCTGTTTGTTAAATTTATTTTAAAATATATCCAAAAACTTTAAACGCATGAATGTAAAGATGTTAAATTATTTTCATATTTTATATTTAATCGATGTTATCAAACATATTATAAATTCATATAATCAATAAAAAGTATTAAATTAAAGAATTACTTAAATGATAATAAATTTTAAAACTAAATAAAATAAAATAGAGTAAGACCATCTCCAATGTACTCCATATATTATTTTTTAAACGTGTCACATAAGCATATATAGATGGAATTATAAAAAACTCTTTCCAATGCATGCTGATAAGAACTCTGTCTAGTTGATTTGGCACACAAAAAACAGATTTCGTCTAAACTTAGACGGACTTTTAGACGGAGTAATTCAGCAAATTTAAATCAATATCAGCATTATATTAAAAAAAAAAGTCAGACAAAAAAAATATAAATTGAAGACCTGTCAATTTTTTTTTAAAAAAAAAAATTAATGTCACATAAGCATAAATATTAACTTTAGACAGAACTCATTAGAGGCGAATTTATAATTTGACAATCTATTCAATAGACGTAGTGCCACATGGATTAAAAGTCCATCTATTTTACCTGCCACATAAACTACAATAGACGGAGTGCATTGGAATGCTCTAATAATCTTAGTTTTTAAAACAATTAAAAACGTATGTGTCATCTAGTTGGCTTCATTTAAATTGACATGATTTTTTGAAATGCTTCTACCTACAAATATAAGAGGAAAGTGTTCTTATAACCAATAAATTTGACAAATAAATTTAAAAAATAATTATAATTCTTAAATTAAGTTAATCACGACCGTATGAAGTTTTCTCCACTACTCAAAGAAAAAAATACTTAAACGTCCGTGTGTCACTACGTTTTCAATTTTTCCCCTCACAAAATTAACTCATCCAAAATTTGTTGACAGCTTCAATTCATCTCTCTGATTCGATCATCTCTAAAATCTGCTCACCTCCTTAATCCATCTCCTTTCACCGATCATCTCTAAAATTTGTTCACTTCTTCAATCCATTATCATAATAGAATCTGCGATCAGATCCTACTACAAGGAAGTGGTATATTAGTCTAACCATTTAAATGTATTAAAACTTTTATTGTGGCGTGTTTGGACGTGGGTATATATATTTAAAAGGTTTTAATTAATTTAAACGGTTAGATTATTTTAAATTAAGTACTGCGATTATTTGTCAAATTTATTGGTACGAGGAATGGTTATGTAAAGAATATTTTGGAGATGAGCACCTCACTTTAACCAAATAAATTTAAAGAGGTCAAAACATTATTTCCTTAAATTTGGGGTGGGCTAGTGCAGTTTACCCAAAGTTCCATTCCTCTTTTTATACGTCGTCGTTCCCAAGCCTGCCACCGTCTCTATACACTAGAACCAAAAAAATCCCAATTTTCCCACCGTTATTGCGGCTCAGCACAAGACCCCATAATTCTCAACCTTCGAAGATGACGGAGGTGGCGAGCTCGGTGGTGCACGAGGTCATAGGGCGGCGCATTCAGGACGTGGACCAGCCAATTGTTGACTATATCATCAATGTCCTCGCCGATGAGGACTTCGACTTCGGTGTCGAAGGCGAGGGCGCCTTTGAAGCCCTAGGCGAACTCCTTGTTGACTCTGGCTGCGTCACCGATGACTCTGAATGCCGTTCGGTATGTATTGATGAAAGAAATCTTCCAATAGTTCAATGGCACTCCTACTTGCATTTTAATTAGACTTCTTTCGTTTCCGAATTTACCGGCGATTGGAATTTATCCATCAATTTGCTGGTTTTAGGGTTATGAAGGGCGTTTATTTGTGAAATTAAAACTTATGTAGAACCTTAATTCTAACTGAAAGCTTTATTGAGTAAAAGATTGTTGAACTATTAACTTTCTTCTTATTTTTCAGTTTTTCCGCTATCATTGTGAACCTTAGCAAACTCTTTATTTCAGAAGCATAATGTGTAGCGAAACAAAGTAAAAAGAAAGAATAAAACAAGTCCTAACATCAGAAAACATATTATTTCTTTTTATAATAGTATTACTGGTGAAATATTTATTTCGATATTATTGTTTTTAATATCCGAGTTTATAATTTGTATATATACTCGTGTATATATGTAAAATTTGCTCAGGTGAATATTGCAGAAAGATTAACACAGTTGAATAAAAGAGGTGGTGGCTTAATTATATCTTGTGTTCTGCGAAATTTAATGACAGGTATGTAGTAAAATCTCTGAGAAATTTGGGAAGCATGGGTTGGTGAAAGCAAAACCAACAGTAAGAAGCCTTTTGGCACCATTGAGAATGTATGATGGAATGGATGAAGAGGAAGCTCCAAAGAAGAAGCCAGAGCCTGTGGACGGTCCTTTATTGACTGAGCGGGACAAGATGAAGCTTGAAAGGAGGAAGAGGAAAGATGAGCGCCAGAGAGAGGTAAGAGAAAAAAATAATCTTTTTTTTATTATAATAATGTGATATTAATAGTAATTAAACGTCAAATGATTATGTGTGTGAATATGGCTGCAACATTTACATGCTTTCCTAGTGATAGTTTTCATGTTAAATACGGTGTATAGGTAATACGATAAAGGGAAATGGTCTCCTCCCCATAGATATAAAGGCCACAGGACACGTGTCCTGTGGCCATTGGATGAGAGATGTCAATCACTTTTCTCTCATCCAATGTCCAATGGCCACAGGACATGTGCCCCCACCCCTCCCCCCTCCCCCCTCCCCCCTCCCCCCTCCCCCCTCCCTATAGGGAGAGATCATTTCCCATACGATAAATGGTATTCAGAGTAGGAGTTGACCTATACGTTCTTTTATTTATATACACCTTTTTTAATGTCATAACTCGTACTATGCAAAGCCTATGCAAGTCCCTCTCGTTGTTAGAAGAAGGTGTCTTAGGTAGAAATTAGAATCTTTTTACAAATAGGTATATTGTACATTTATAGATATAGTCGCTCTGTTAATGCCTTTTACCTTCTTTATTTTGTTGCATTTCTTTATCTTTTGTGTGTGTGTGTGTGTGTGTGTGTTGGCGAGGGATGTTTTGGTTCTGCTGGGGAAAGAGAGGGGGGGGGGGGGGGGGGGGGGGTTGGGATTGGAGGAAATGGTTGCAGTGAGGATTGGTTCTGATTTTGTATGGTTTCATATTAGTTCTTGTATGATTGTACAGGCACAATACCAAAATCACTTACAGGAGATGGAAGCAGTCAAAGCTGGAATGCCTGCTGTACGTGTAACTCATGACAATAGTGATGGACGGGCTGTTAGAGATATTCACATGGAGAATTTTAACATATCCGTTGGGGGGCGTGATCTTATTGCTGATGGTTGTGTGACTCTATCTTATGGAAGGCACTACGGTTGGTTTGATTTTTATTTTAACAATGATCTAAAAGTTCACCTAGTGTGTGTGTGCGTGTTGACACACATTGAAACAAAAAAGTTTTTTCCTTCTTTGAAGCCTTTATCTTGTCCATCCGTTTATGTTGTGTGTTTTTAGTTATGGAGAGGAATCCTTGATAATTCATATAGATGTGATGCATATTTGCTTTTATTGTAGCAAGATATTTATATTTATATTTACATTAGACAGACTTCACGTAATTCACATAGCACTTGACTTGCAAATTTTTAAGCAAGTACTTGTTGTGGAGGCAAGTTTAATGGTTAAAATATGCTTAACTGTATTTGCCCAACAACAAGAAGCTAAATTTGGGGTCAAATATAATGAAAATAAAAAGTTTGCAACCATGTGACACCAATGAAATATTAGTTGAAGTACAATGTTCTGGGGTAGTACAATTAAAATTCTGAGTCATTGACTGTTCTCTGCTTGTAGGCCTTGTTGGAAGGAATGGTACAGGTAAAACAACCTTCCTCAGGTACATGGCTTTGCATGCCATTGAGGGCATCCCGAAGAATTGCCAAATATTACATGTGGAGCAAGAAGTGGTTGGTGATGATATATCAGCTTTGCAATGTGTTCTAAATTCTGATTTTGAAAGAACCCAGCTTTTGGAAGAAGAAGTTCGCCTGCTTGCGTTACAGGTTGAATACATCCTCTTTCAAATTATGAGTTTAATCCGTTGCAATACTTGTTATTCCATTTGCCTTTACTTTCTTTCTGCAATGAGTCCATACACATGTAAAACCTTGTATGAAATGTAAATTATTCTTTAGAGAGAAATGGACCTAGAGGGGGAAGCTGGAAAGAGCAGTGGGGATCTGAATGGAGGGGTTGAAAAAAATGCCACTGCACAGAGGCTCGAAGAGATATACAAAAGACTGGAGTTTATTGATGCTTACACTGCAGAGGCACGTGCAGCTTCTATTCTTGCGGTTAGTTTCTCCAACCTCTTCATAAGCATGGCTACCGAATTATTTATAAGCTTCAGTGTCATACTTGCTTTCTTTAGTCACAAGCTGCAAACAAATTCTGCTCATTTCTCAAAGTGAAGCCGGGTTTGAGTCTGCAGAAATAACCCAATGGGAAATAATGTTAAATAGAGGAAGAAAAAGGTACACCAAGCAAGAAGGTATGATAATTATCTATATATATATAAAAACAGAAGTGCCGTCAAAAATTTCACGCACATATTTTCCCGCCATTTTTTCTTTCCAGATTTGGTGAGTACCACCATAAATGCTGCATAAAAATTTGTTTTCTTTAATTGGTTTTACACACTGATTTGGTAAGTTCTGTCATAAATGCTGCATAGGAGTTTGTTTTCTTTAATTGGTTTTACACATTGATTACTTATTTTATATATTTTATTTTTTTTGCAAAAAACGAAGTGTAACATTTAATATTATATATGATAAATGCAAAAATTTTTCAGATTCTTTAATAGATTTTATACATTGATTGTTTATTTATTTATTTTTTCTATTTTCTTGCAAAAAACGAATTGTAATATTTAATATTATATATGATAAATGTAACAACTTTTCAGATTTTATAATTTATACCGGTTGAGGAATTTAAATAAATTATGTTTTCAAAAAAAATGAAACATCAATGCACGAGAACTATTGGCAATAATGTAATAGATTTATTTTTCCTACAAATTTTTTATATTTCCCATAGTGGGTTTAAATATGTTGCAGTTTCAAAAAAAAAAAATTAATACATGGAAAATATATAATTGTGTTATATTATCAAATGATCTGATTTATTAATTAAAAATAATAAGTCGATTAAACTAATAAACTATATATGATAATTTCAAAATTAAATTTATACGATTCAAAGTCCGCTTCAGTTCGACCACAAATGTGAGTTTCAAAGAGGTGTTTCAAAATCTGGATTAGCTATATTGTTTTTTTTTTCAATATCACTGAGTAATCAAATGTTATTTATATGATTTTTTTTATTTGAATGTAATAAATAAATAATATACTCTTAGAATATTTTAAAATCACTATCATGAAAGTACCGTGCATCGCACGGGTGATATACTAGTTTGACATAAAAACGAGTGAAGGTAGAAAAATTTTATTCATCACCCGTCTCTAATTTGTTAACAAAAAGTAATGTTACCCATTGGATCTCACCTTTGGGGCTGTTTCAAATTGGTCTTGCTCTGATTTCTTTTAAATGTTTATTCGCCACATCATGCAGACTTGAGCCATTTTTTACTTTATAATGATGCATGTTGAGAGGTGATGTATTCGTTCTCTTTACAAGTGGTTGGTCTAATAGGCAATTTTGCTTGGATTTATATGCCATTATGTGTTCTAACTGCTTAAAAATTAGGACCCTATTACATACTTTTCGGAAAAGGCTTGATAGGTTGACGACTATCTGTCAACTGGTGAGCTCAAACCTCTCTTTATCTGACGGTGTACTGATTATCTTTTCTTTCTTCCTCCCATCCATCCTTGTCCCCAAGTGACCAGTTATCAGACCTTTTAAATAGACTTTAATTCGTTAGCTAATCATTCAAATAGTTCTCTTTGATTTTACTTCTTTGCTGATGGCTCATGATTCACCACCATACGTCCAATGCCACCGACGTGGTGTACTTGGCCCTTGTTACATATTATCAATAATTTCCATAATGACGTTTTTATAATTCATCTCTTCACTTGTCGCAATATTTTGCAGGGTCTGAGTTTCTCGCCAGAAATGCAGAAGAAGCCGACGAAAGCTTTTTCTGGAGGATGGAGAATGAGAATAGCTCTTGCTCGTGCTTTGTTTATCGAGCCTGATCTATTACTGCTTGATGAACCCACGGTATGCTATTCATATTGCTGTCTGTTAGTTCATTCGTGTATAATTTTAACTCAATTACACTTTTATTCCGCTTTCATGGCAGAATCATCTTGATCTTCATGCTGTCTTGTGGTTGGAGACGTACCTTGTGAAATGGCCGAAGACGTTTATTGTTGTTTCGCACGCTAGAGAGTTCTTAAACACTGTATGCCTTTCTTCTCTTGGCTGTCTTTTCATATAAATTAGCTGACAATCAGTGTGTACATATTTCTTTGGTCACCTGCTGATGCATTCTTTGGCTTATCATTTGCTAAATCACTTTTAACAGGTGGTCACAGACATTCTCCATCTTCAAGGACAAAAACTGATTGCTTTCAGAGGAAATTATGATGTATTCGAGAGAACAAGAGAGGAACAGCTCAAGAACAAACAGAAAGCATTCGAGTCAAATGAACGCTCAAGGGCCCACATGCAGGTTCAATTTTGGTTTCTTATCTACATCTTCCATATTTTGTGTCTGCATAAATACGCATTTTTTATTCTATGTGAAATTTTAACCATGCCTTTTCTTTTGAAAAAATTGTTATTGCAGACATTTATTGACAAATTTCGCTACAATGCCAAGCGTGCATCTCTTGTTCAGTCAAGAATCAAGGTACATTTCTATGCGTTATTACTGGCTGCTCGAGACTTTCTTGGTTAGTATGTTTAGGTTCCATATGTTTGAGCAATCAATTGAGTGATCTCACTTTTGAAAGATGACCTAGTGACTAGTTCCATTTGCAACTTCCAATCAATTGTATCATGATGCTGTGCTAATGGAATTGTGGCACAAATACTTTTCCATTTTGTTCTATTAATAAATGAGTTACATTCTCACTCTTCCTTATATTTACCAGGCACTGGATCGGTTGGGTCATGTGGATGAAGTTATAAATGACCCCGAGTATGCATTTTTTCTGACAATATTGATGCCTATATTTTTATTAGTAATTATTTTGTAGATTATTTATTGATTTCAACTCATTCTTGACATGTTAACATCTAGAAAAGATTGATTTTGATGTCAATTTTGATCTGTATTCCATTTTGTGGTGGGCAGTTACAAGTTCGAATTCCCATCTCCTGATGATAGACCAGGACCACCAATTATAAGCTTCAGGTTTGACATCTGATGCTTAATAACACTAAAGTGTTACGTGCTTTGTGCTTTACAATTTAAAAGCAACAATCTCCCTGGTTCCTCTGTTTGTTTAATGAAGCATGAACACTTATGGTTAATTGTCTTTGAATCTGCCTCATTTAAGTTCTTGTTCAACTACTTTATTTTTCTTTTCTTTTTGAAGATAATTACTCGCCTTTGTTAATCTTTGTAATAACTGCAGTGATGCATCCTTTGCATATCCTGGAGGCCCAACACTGTTTAAGAATTTGAATTTTGGAATCGATCTTGATAGCCGAATAGCAAGTAAGGCTTTTTCTGAATCTGTTAACTGCTCTACCTTTCTGAATAATTCTGTTAAACTTCAGGATACATCTAGCTATTAGTCTGTTTTCTGCACTGTCAACACTAGAATGCTGTATGATTATGGAAAAAACCTTAGGGAGTGAGTGCGAGTCTGTACTGTTGCTCACATATGGTCATGGAAACTCCTATTATTTATATAATGTATAATGAATTGTTTCAAGGTGCTCTGTTTCACAATATGATTTATTACAGTGGTTGGTCCAAATGGCATCGGAAAGTCAACTATACTCAAACTTATTTCTGGGGAGCTTCAGCCAAGCTCAGGAACAGTTTTTCGTTCAGCTAAGGTATTACTTATGTTTGCCCAATAGTGATCTTTTGGAAGAAGTCTTGGCTTCCCTGTTTCCTTGCTTCTCTATTCTTTTGATCTTGTCAATTCATCAAAAGGTCCAAATATTCAAATTATTGTTCTGCATTGGCATATTCGGTGCTTGTTGTTTCCTCAGGCAATGGTCTCAGATACCTTAAGCGGCTTCATCAATCTATTTCATTCTTCTATAGCATTAATCTCTCGAATGTTTCAAAATATGTTGCTTTTATGGTTGAGCAAAGGCTTGGCAGTTACTTTTAGCTGACGAATGAGTGCACGTTGGTTATTCTCTTACATACAATTTTTCCATCCATTCCCTTGGTGATATCTTCTTGTTTCGTTTACAGGTTCGCATTGCTGTGTTCAGTCAGCACCATGTTGATGGCTTAGACCTCTCTTCAAATCCGCTTCTGTATATGATGCGCTGCTTCCCAGTATGTTTTGTCCTAATATATACGTTGACATGCAACGCATGGGGATTTGATAGCTTGCAATTTTCTGCAATGAACTTTCATCGGATGCCTGTTTATCCAATCACATAAAAAAGAAAGAGGAATTGTTTGATACAGGGACCTCATACTTCAAACTGTGATGTCAAGTACAGTGAATAAAAATCCTTACAACGATAAATTGAGTATATTTGAAGTTGTATGCTTAAACTCACTTGAGAAGAGTGTTTGTGCTCATTTTAAAAACCTCCCCTTTAGAGTTCAGCATGCTAAGTAATGAAGATTCCATGAATGTTGATTGTTGAGGAATTCATATTTCTGGCTTGTGTATACATATTTTGAAATGCATCGCATGCTGATATAGTTTTGTGCTGTGCAGGGAGTGCCTGAACAGAAGCTAAGAGGTCATTTAGGTTCATTTGGAATAACTGGAAATCTTGCCCTACAGCCGATGTACACGTTGTCCGGTACTTTTTCATCTATTGCATTTTATGTTGAGGGCCAATAGTGTTATGCTGGGATGGACATGTATTTTGAGCTGCTCTTAACGATATGGCAGGTGGTCAGAAAAGCAGAGTTGCATTTGCAAAGATAACTTTCAAAAAGCCTCACATTTTACTGCTTGATGAGCCATCAAACCATCTTGTAAGTTGTATAGTTTTGTCTTCCTCATCTGTTGTGCATCTTTTTCCTTTTTGAACAAATTGTGTGATGCGAACTTCATCATAATGGGGTTGTGTCATTAAGCATGCTGTGAATCAGATGGTCACAGTTATTTTACGTTGAATTTTGGTGTAAATAATTTTCTCGTGTAGCTAGGTTCTGACTAATTTTCTTATTTGAATATTCTTTCCGTTTTGGTTATGCAAACCCAATGATCCGGGCAGTTCAGTTTTTAACTTCTCTTAGCTAATACTCAAGCTCCCTGGTCGATTTCAAATATTTGAATAATCAATTACAAAACTGATTAAGTGCTTGTTTGGTTCAGATTTTAATCTGCTAAAAAGTTGTAGTCAAAAGTCAACAATTAATTTTTATCGCCCATTTTCATGGGATCCACAACTTTTATTATTAACTTTTTAACCTCACGTTTCGTCAACTTTTTATCAAAATTTGCTAAAAAGCTGTGTCTAACAAGCTCTAAATGTAACCATTTGATTAGTTTTGATTGCCTTATCCAAATATATCGCTAAATTTTGCAAGTGATCAAATCATTCGTTTGAATCCACCAGCATAAACAATGCAGACTATATGGGCCTAACATTTTTCTTGTCATGTGTCTGCAATATGTAATTTTGATTACTATTTCTTCCTTTGGAAGTCCTATAGAATGGGGCAGCTTTATTTTTTATTCCAGTCAAGTGATACTTGAAATTTTTGTCAAATTGCAGGATTTGGATGCAGTGGAAGCATTGATCCAAGGTCTCGTCTTGTTCCAAGGAGGGGTGTTAATGGTACGGTGAACCTTGCTGTAATTCTTTTACCTACGAAGTGACAACAATAGATGTGTGGGCGTTGGTTTTAGTTTGTTTAATAAATGGTGCGATCGTATGTCATCGTCTGCAGGTCAGTCACGACGAGCATTTGATTTCTGGAAGTGTAGATCAGCTGTGGGTTGTCTCAGAAGGCAAGGCGAATCCTTTTGACGGAACATTCCATGATTACAAGACGATACTACAATCTTCTTAGAAAAATGTGACTTTTATTTACTGTGCGATTGAAATTTTGGGATATTTGGTAACTAGGAGATTTGGGATTGCTGAAATGGTATCGATAAATTAGGAATAGTGCATTAGCGTGACCGCAGTTTTCCTGTTTTGGTTCATTGAGAATATATTATGGTCTCATGTTTGAAGTGCCTAATATTTTGGTTAATTTGTAATCGTTTATTGAAAAGCAAGTTTGATCCATAATTGATTGGACACGACGGGAAAACTTGTGTATAATGTCTCTCATGTTTAATGATGTTAAGTGGAACATGTTGAACGTGCGCTCAATAAGGTAATGCTCTGTTCGGTAATATAGAAGTGACGTCAAACTAGAACTTTCTAAAATTCAAAGTTAAAGTATATCAATCTCAAAGTTGAATCTCCATTACCGTGTGGCCCTGGAAATTTGTAATTCGGTATAAAATTGAAAATCAAATGAGATCAACCCTATTGCTATTCAGCAGGCTCAATTCTATATTGTGAAGCCAAACCAATTTGTACTGAAGCTTCTGTCCGGTTACTATTTCGTGTCACCACTGATAATGCCATTGATCTTGACTGTGGGATTCAGTTGGTAGTGTCAAAATTTGTAGCTTAGGTTTGATTGGCCAGGCATGGTTGCTTGGCTGATCCTATAGCTGGGTTGTATCTAGCTCGGCTCTAGGGGCTCGTGGCTTGTATGAGCAGAAGGAACAATGGACGGAAAGGCTTCTCGGCACTTTAGGTAGATATTAGCGAAGCTTACAATCGTTTCTAATGGCTTTTGTCGACTTGATTTTAAATGAGATGGGTTTCTCAATTAAGTGGGTGCAACTTATTCTGAATTGTTTATCAACAGTGACTTTTGCATTTAGCATAAATGGAACCCGAAGGGCCATGTTATACTTCGCCGTGGTTAGAGACAGGGATACTCGTTGTCTCCTTATTTATTTTTATTATGCACAGACTCTCTGGTCACTGATTCATCGGTCAGAAAGTGAAGGCAAGCTCATGGGAATGCAATGTTCAAGAGGCAGGCCAAGGGTCTATCGCTTATTCTTCGCCGATGACTCTATTTTATTTGTTCGAGCTAATGAAAATGATTGCATGGTTATTCGGGATCTGCTGCATACACATGCCAAAGCGTCTGGACAGCAGATTAATCTGGAGCAATTCCTTGTGTGTTATGAGTATTTTTCAAGATGTCGGACTCCCTTTGTAATGGCTCGCGTGGAGAATTCTTCAAAATAGTAATTCTCTGGTTGTCCGTATTCTCTCAAACATAAATATTTCAGAAATCATGATTTCATATCAGCTATAAACATCAATTCCTATCAATTTACTTAGAGCAGACAAGTTAATTTGGGACTTTGATAGAAGTGGCAATTATACAGTTCGAAGTGGCTGCAAAGTAGCTTAATAACTTACGAATCATGGTTGGGCCGAGCGGGGTCACATTCAATCTTGGTGGAGGGCTGTCTGGAACTTAAAGAGTGCCACCAAAAATCTGTATTTTTGTTTGGCAAACATTCTTTGAAGCACTTCCCTCCAAATTCAATGTACAAAGAAGATAGGTCTCAATTGATTCTAGTTTTCAACATTGATTGTTGGAAGAAGATATTCTAATCTTGTAAAAAGAAGTCTATTGTGATTGTTGTTTTTTTCCTCATAACATAACGGGAATAAAGTAGTCATTAACTTGGTTTCTTTTGCTACTATTCTTCAATACTGAGTTGATTGTATTTCTCATTTTATTATACCGTTTGTGCGCGGTGATTTTTATTAGTAATATGACTTATGTTTTTTTTTAAAAAAAATAAAAATAAAAAAATTGTACGAGCCCTTAAATTTTGGTCGGCCAGATACGGGCCATGCTGGGCCAGCTAATTTTGGGCATGTTTCGGCTACCAGATTCCAGTGGGAATAGTGGTGAATGGCCGGGTGACCCGACCAATTTTCCAAAATGGCCGTTGACCAATTTTGGTGTGTAAATTACCAAATATATCCTTGTCTTCTACTCTTCTTCCCCGCTTATAACCATTTCAAACGATTTCAAATTCATTTGAAATGGTTATAATCCAACCCATTTCAAATTCATTTGTCTGTGAAGAAGAGAAGATTTCAAGGTTAGAATCCAACTCATTTCAATGTTAAAATCCAACACATTTCATTTATGTAAGAAGTTTCATCATTTTCCATCTTTTTCTTTTAATTCAAGGTAAAAATTGTGGATTTTGTAGTATAAATCATGAAAAAATGTATAAACCTGAGTATGGATCATGATTTTTACTTTAAATTCTTGCAAATCTGAGTTGATTTGGATGGATTAATTGAAAAAATCAGAAATCTGCGTTAACAGACTATAAGTCTGTTAACACACCTGTTAGTTAACCATGGGTCTGTTAACAGGCCCCAAGGCCTGTTAAGGCCAAAATTGGCCTTAACAGACCCAAGGTCTGTTAACAGACTTCTGTTAACAGACCTTGGGTCTGTTAAGGCCAGTTTTGGCCTTAACAGGCCCCAATGCCTGTTAACAGACCCATGGTCTGTTAACAGACTTGAGGTCTGTTAATGGTCGGTTAACAGACCATATGTTAACCGACCTGTTAACAGATGGTCTGTTAACCGATGGTCTGTTAACCGACCTGTTAACAGATGGTCTGTTAACCGATGATCTGTTAACTGATATTATAAAGTAAGGGTATTTTAGTCTATTATATTTAAAAGAGGCCTTTAAAACTTATTTGATATAAGTTAGGCTCTTACGCGACTCCAAGCTTTTGACGCGGCCATTTCAAAAATTCACCCCCAGATTCCATTGTCGCAAGATTTTGTCGCAAGATTTATATATACATGCGACAATCCCTGCTGATCCTTCAAACCCTAACTAATTAAAGAGTTTTACTATCCATCGGCTCCCCACAACCCCCCGGTAATTTTCTCTCCTCCTTTCAGTCTAATCTATATCTGTTTCTTCTGTACTAATTTCACAAGAATCTAGATATTTGTAGTCCAAGTTCTTTCAGTGAACTCTTTCTTCGCTTGAAAAAAGCGTTCCCGAAACTTTTTTTTTTTTTTTTTTCGAATTAAGATTTAAGATCCTCGCCACATATCAATCTAGGAACTGAGACTACTTCTCGTTAGCTGTTGAAACCATTTGTGAAAGTTGTCTTGCAGTTCTTTGATTTCTTCTGTGCAAATTTGTATTAATTTTGTCTGGCATCTGGAACAGATCTTTTGTATACATAGTCCCTATGGAAACTAAGTTTTGTTCTTATGAATTATGATGCCCAAATGTTCGGAAAAATAATTACATTGCATAGGCAAAGAGGTACTGGTAGTTTACTGCATTGACAAGGATATGATAAATTTATGCTGGTGTTGGTTTGAAGTGGTGTTTGAGAAAATGCATCTGTTGGCTAATTCACATTCGAAATATCTTAGATTTAGATAAAATACAGCAAATTTTAGTCAGTATCTTTGTTGTCAATTTCCTGCACGAACTCAGAGATTTATGTATATGCACGAACTCAGAAATTTATGTATATGCATGGATTACCTGAGTTAGAGCTTGTTTGATTGGGTTTAAAAACCCATTTTGGTTTTTTTCAGCCGTAATTTTTGACTTTTCAACCCGTTTTTAACATGAAAAGTCAACAATTTCAACTCAAAAAAACCAATATTGGTCAAATAAACCAAAAATTGGTTTATAAACTAGTTTATAATCTCTGTCAAACGGGCCCTAATTAGTTGAAGAATATTTCTTCTTCAGTCTTGGTTGCAAAATGTCACTACTCAAAATTAATCAATATGTGACTGATTAGTATTACCATTTGTCATTGGTTCTATATACCAGTTGGTGAATCCTCAACTGTTGTTTTTTGTACATACATTATATAGTAATGTAAATAATTTCCTAATTACAATTTTGCGTTACACGCATTTGAAAAACTACATTGATTGCAAATAATAGCTGTCTTTCTATCAACTTTTGTGCTACTAAATGATATGACTCCTATCAATCTTAACTTACAAAGAAGCCGAGAAGGAGGGTGGTTATTATTGGTGTTTTCTAATCTTCATGTTCCCTCCAGCAGAGTAGCAAGTAGAGGCATTGCCGAATTATGAACAGCCTTGCTCTTTTCTCCTTCAAAATCTTACATCTTGGTACCCAAAGTCTTCCCTTCCTATGCTGGGATGAAACAGAGGCATCCATCGGTATAAATTTGTTTTCTGCTTTTATTTCCGCTGCCAGATTAAATTTGTTTTGTGAGGAAACTGTAAGAGTTCTTATTTCAGAACTTCTTGGGTAATTTACTTCTCGGTTTCAGTTTCAGTTTCAGTTTCTTTGAAATTGATATTTATTCTGTTGAAATCTGAGGACTGCTGGGTTCTGCACTTTTTGCAGTGAACCAGGAGCCCCGTTTCCTGCTAGAAGTCCACTCACCCTGTTTTCCTGGCAAATTGTCTTTTTGGCTTTAGGGTTGCCATAATTGCCTGCTTATGTCAAAAGCACTTTGCATATATCAGAGGCCAACAATGATACACTAAGAAAACAAGTCAGCAAACATACTTCCAAATCATTCCCGCAGGAGATCTGAGTCCCTTTTTTTTTTCTGATCTCTTGAGAAAAAGTTTCGCATTTGACATTTCCTATTTTTTATTCCGATTGAGGGGATGGGTTCCATTGATTTCATCATGGCGGATTGGGACAGGGTCCATTCTTTCATGGTAGGAATACGCGCTCAGTTATTGCATTCCTCCTCTTTTCGGTGCTTGCGGATTGAATTGAATTCAATAATAAACGGATGTTGGCATTTAAGCCTTACTTCTCATTTGAATGCCCATCTCATAGTGAATTCATACTTCTTTAAAATGAACATTTTGACCTATTTTGTAATATGCTTGCAAGCTCCGATGATGACGTTTGCTTCTAATATCGTTCCAATTTCTGAAGCTCTACAATATGTAGAGCCATAGGAGGAGTTGAAGGGACAACTGAGGAGCTTATGTCTTTTTGTGTAGTTTTATTTATTTAATTGTTTGTTTTCACGCCTCTCTTGTCTACAGTCTTACGATAAGGAAAATATGTGCTCCACTCTCCAATATTACATCACCAGTATTGTGTTTATTTATTTTTACTATTTTGCGAGGTGTGTGCTTTAATATATTTTGATAGTTGCGACCCATTATTTAGGAGACATTCTCTCTCTACAATTTCTCTCTTTTCTTTCTCTTTAATAAATGGAAGTTTATAAGAGAAGGTGGCGATATGAGTGTAAAGTCCTGTGTAGTTAAAGCAAGCATCGTTTGCATGGCTTTGCATCTTTGGATCCTATTTTTACAATAGCACTCATAATCCAATTGAATGTCAATCTTCTTAGTATTTGGTATACCCTAAAATGCATGAAGGTTGTTATAAAATGAGGTGGGTTCGCACATACGAAAGGGCAAACTAGACCATTGTCACAAGATTGGAGATAAGACTAAGCCCTGGTCAACATGGACTCACCTACATTCAAAATAAGAAGTTGTACATTTTGTGCTTATTTTTAAAAACTAGCTTTGCAATAATTTTGTTAATTTTTAATATTGTCAAAATTCTTATTTTTTAATTGTTAAAAAGTTAAAATGTTAAAGTAACAATTACAATAAGATTAAAAAAAAAAAAAAAAACATCTTGATAACATGATGTATTGTATTGTTTGATATTATAATGAATAATGTTGATATTTTATTTACATTCATAGAAATATAATTGCAATTAGAAATGAATTTTATATTATGGTAATACCAACAATAATTTGAATTTAATGAATACATTTTAATGATTTTGAACTTTAATGGTTAACGAACTATTGATATCAAAATCTTATAGAATTGATACTATTGAGAATAAGAATTTGACAAATTTTTAATAATGGTGAGATTCTTAGATTTTCAATTCAATTTTTTTTTTCAACAGAAGTTGAATTAAGTCTCGACAATAGCAAAATTAACTATTTTTTAATTAATAAATTCATTCGACAATAGTAAAACTAACTATTTTTTAATTAATAAAAAGAGAGATAACTAAAAAAATTAGAAAAAATGAAATGAATTACATTATCATGCGTAGTTCAAGATCAATTATGTTGTAGATTCTTCTTTGGTCGTATTCATTATTAACATTAATGTATTATCTCAAAAACTTCAACATATAAAACGCTTATCAAATACTCAATATTTCACTAATGTTTTAAAATTGCAATTGAGTTTTTTTTCTTAAATCTTACTAAATTTACAAAGACATAATTATATCAACAATGCTTATACAATATTTTTCACAGAATGTATTTTCTCCTATTTAACGAACTTTGTATAAGCTACTTCAATTGATAATACTCTAATCAATCTACATCCTCATTTCTCTATGAACATAGTTCACTTTGATAGAAAATGTATGAAGATCATTTACTATTTATACGAAGGATACTTACAAATATTTTTAGGAACTAATAGAAAAATGACGATTCATTTTTTGTCTACTTCATATCTCAAAAAATGAATTTGTAATTTGAATGCTTCTCTTTCACAGCTAGTCTGAGAATCGAACCCTTGTTATACATATGTGTGCTATAATTTCTATCCATAAGAACTAAAAAAGATAATAAAATGTAGTGACACTTAAGAAAAAGAATAGAACTAGTAGATGTAACGAAAATGAAAAAAAACATGTTTTACATAGAAAAAGTCAGAAATTTCCTTAATCAACTGACCGTATGGAGGTTTTTCACTCCTACGGACACAATTTGCTCGCATACGTCTGTCTTGAGAAGAACCCAATCATCCCAAAAAAATTCCAATCCTCACATGCCGAAAATCCAGAGTCCAATATCCACGCTCTAGAAATCAAAAATCCCCATCCAAAATCATCATCCGTGCTCAACGATATCTGGGATACAAAAATTTTTGTCCGTTTCTCGGTTTCTATCTCTCTCTAGACAATAATCGTCCATTTATTGTTTTCAGATCTGCTACATTTTTTGTAGTGGAGGCTCAATTTTCATCAGGTTTGAATTGATATTTTTTACCATTTATTTGTTCAAACTGATTAATATCTACAATTATGATTTTTTTCTGATTTTTCAATTTTAATGGGTACTATCGTCAGAGCTTAACATCATTTTCCTCATTCGTGGAAAAATACGGTTCGAATCTGCCAGGAGGGTAACTTTCAAATCCATAATTGATTTTTATTCTTCTTTTCTTGCCTGGGTAACTTTCAATTCCATAATTACTCTACCATTGCTTTTTCTGGATCCACTCATACTAATTTATTGTAACTTCGTTACAGCATTGTTTTATGGTTCTCCTAATGGAGGTTTAATCTGTAAATATTTCTTGTTATAGTTGTAATAGTTTTAGTTTCTTTGAATTATTACTAAAGGTTAACAATTATAACTGCATTGCATTTGATGTTATCCAAGTTTTGAAGATTTTTTGTCAATTTAATGGATTATTCTTCATATGGCAGATATCAACCAAATACTGTATTGAATTTGTTCTTGAAGTGTTAGTGGTTACCATTTTGTTTAATCAGAAAATTATATCATATGGGTTCATAATCAAGAGGGTGGTTGTGTTAACATTGTGAGGAATGTATATGACTTTTGGTGATTAGCACTCAATTTTTAGAGCATTATCAACTAAACTCAGGAGCCGATAGAGCTGTTTTTGGTTCAAAGAAACTAGAATGCTGAAACATCTTAGTTTACATGTAATTTAAGTTTGCTAATTGAGTAACATATCAAATAGGTACTTCGATTAATGCAAGAATTGTCGCCCCAATTTGATTAATGCAAGAATTGTGGGACAAATGGGTACTTATAACTATTTTGTTATTCTTTTACAGCTCAACTTTGTGATATTGATTTGTCATTAAAGTTGAAACGTAACTCTGCGGTCGGATCCCACCTCGAGTTAGCGGTATATACTAGTTTAAATTGTAGGCAATTAAATAATGGTGAAAAAAATATAAACTGGGATATTTAATAATGTCATACATGTTACTTTTGTGTTAATTATGTTGGTTATTATTTAAACTGAGATAGAATTTTGTTCCTTTTTCATTCTTGAAATTCTATTTTGTTTACATTAAAACTGGTTCTTGTATGTTCTTTTTTTCCTATCTTTTTTCTCCTTTGGACACATGCTTCTACCGATTTCAAACTAATACCAAGGAGTTGTGACCATTTTCAATTTCAGTTGACTTAGACTATAGGGCATTTTTGCTACACTTAGCTTGACTGAGCAATAAACAAATATTTCGCATGTCATTGTTTTTTAATCTTATCAATTATCTCTAGTAGTGAACATGACATTCATCCCTCTAAATTTCATATAAAGTTCTATACAATTCATACCATATTTCATAGTGAGCAACCAAGAAAGGAAATACTTTTTACATTTTTTCATTACATTTCATAGTGAAAAGACCGAATCATATTGAATGAAAAGTTCTATACATTTCTTTATAACATTTCACAAGTGACCAAATGGAACCATATCAAATGGAATGGTATATTAGCATATCGTGTAAGATTATGAAAAATATTATATCAAGTTGAAATAACCACTTGCACATTCTTGAATATGAAAACTGATTGAAAATCTGAAACTTTTTGTGTATTCTTCAACAACTTTGAATTATCACTTCTTTCATTTTTCTTTCTTTTATAAAAATTTGAAGAAAAATGAGTTTTGTGTGTGTAATATGTTGTGAAAGAAAAAGACAAAATGAGAGAATTTTGAGAGAAACTTTCTAATTCTAACCTGTAAAATTTATATATAAAATCTGAAAAGTTAATGCCAAAGTAAAGAGAAGAAGGAGTAGATCATCACAAGGCTTTTCTAGAAAAACAATGATAAATTTTGATGTCAATATTGACAAATAATATATCTTTTAACTCCCCAATTCATAAATCCCATTTTGATATATACATATTTAAGAATTACATAATCATGATATGACATTTGTATTCGGCAATAAAAAAAAAAAATCGGAGATAAGTTGCCTAAAGACAGCCCCTTACTTTGTTAAATAATGGAGGGAAATGAAAGATTTTTGGATTTTTTTAATTTAATATGAGAGGATAAAATTGTCCAAAAATGTAATAAGGGAGGGTAAAATAGTCTCAATATTGTTTTCCCTTTTACAACCTTTTAGAAGTTGTAAAAACTTGAAGAGGAAAAATGAGTATTCTGTATGTAATATGTTGTGACAAGTAAAGACAAAATGAGAAAACTTTGAGAAAACTTTCTAATTCTAATTCGTAAATTTACACATAAAAGCTGAAAAATTAATGCTACAGCAAAGAGGAGAAAAAGTGTACTGAAAAATGATAAATTTTGATGTTAATATTGACAAATGAAAGGTCTTTTAACTCCTAAATTCGTATATCCTATTTTTATGATCATAAATACATATTTAGAAATTTTATAATTATGACCATTTGTATTCTGCAGTAAAAAATAATAAAAATAAGTTGCCAAAAAGTCTCAAACAACTCCTTATTTTGTTCAATAATAGTAAAAGAGTAACTGTTTTTGGATTTTTTAATTTAAAATAGGAGAGTAAAATAGTCCAAAGATGTAATATGAGAGGGTAAATAGTCCAAAATTGTTTATCTCTTTTAGGACCTTTTAGAAATAATATAGATAAGCAATCTAAATTCTCAAATCTACTGTATCTAAGCTAGAGGCCTAGGATATAGATAGGGGCATGCTGAGGTAGTAACACAAATTATTTATAATTTCCTATTTTCCTTAATATTGACGTATCGTCCAAATACAAAATCAGTTTTACCCAAGTCACAATTTACATGATTAGCAAGTAAATTTCTAAAAACAAATAGAAAAACACTAACTTGTTTTAAGACAATAGATAATTAGTATAGAAGGCTGCAAACCATATGCATGCTATTTCCTTCAGGAATCAGGAGGGCTTGTAAATGGACTAATAATGTTGGATATGTGGCCAAAAGTATTAGAAGTATAGTAATTGTTAAACACTTTGAATGATGTTAGAGAAATATTGTTTTATCTATTTTTTTTTTAACTAATTGTTGCATTCTTACTGAGAATGCAATTAAATGCCTTCAATTGTTTTGTAATATTATAAGTTACGTGCTTTGCTTGCGTAGATAAACACATACACCATTTGTATTTTGATCGAGAATTGTGTGATAGCCCAAGAATAACTAACCAAGAGGGGGGTGAATTGGTTTTCTCAAACTTTTTCGAAAAATATTCTTAAAAATGAAATTTAAGAAATAAAAATTGATTCACTCAAATATAAGCACAATATAAGTAAATAAAAGAGAAGAGAGAGTGCAAACGATTTTTATGGAGGTTCGATCCAACCAATGATCTACGTCCTCCGTTACCAAGCTCTCCAACACGAGCACGGCCTTTCCACTATTTTGATTGACTTATGGTGCAATCTAAACCCTTACAATGTATCCGGTGACTTACAAACAAGGAGCACCGATCCTTATACAATATTGAGCTTTTCACGAGACCTCAATATGACCCAAATATATGAAGAAATTGATTTGAGTATTTCTCTCTAGATGAATGATAGATACAAGTTTAGTTCTAAGAGAGACTAACACTTTAATGAATAGCAATGAATAAGGAAAACTCAAGTGTTAGAAGAAAACTTTGTTGAGAAAGATGAATCAAAGGTTTGATTTAATCAAACAAAGTTTTTCAATATGAGATATTGAAGATATAAATACGATGAAGCTTTGGATGAAGTTTTTTTCAATATGATTCTCTCTATAAATGCTCTTATAAGTGTTGTTGAATGATAATAAATGAAGTGGTATTTATAGAGATGAATTTTTGTCACTTTCTGACCAAACGGATGACCAAACGGTCGACCGGTCAGATTGGTCAGAACTAGCCGTTGAGCTGCAAAAAGTCAGAACGGACACTTTTTGGACAGTGACAGTCAAACGATCGACCGGTTCATTTCAAACGGATGACCGGTTCAAACGGATGATCCAAACGGATGACCGTTTCCACAGTTTTGAAAAATGATTTTTTTTTGCTTTGATACAAATATTTTATGCAAGTAATAATGACATGTGTTTTGTGCATAAAAATATTTTGAGCTTTCATTCATTTAATTGCTAAGGATTAAAGAGTTAATACCTTTACAATTTTATCTAAAAAATCTATTCTTCAATCTTGATCTTCGAATCTTGAATTTCGGCGGATCTTGAGATGCTTGAACTCTTGAATTGATTTTGACCTTGAACTTGTCATTGCATGAGAGTTCGATTTGTAGCACTTTGAATTTTGCTTGAAAATAAAATGTTAGAAAACATAACCAATTTGTTTGTAATAATCAAAACATTAAGGTTTAAAGTTAACCATAGGTCAACAATTTCCCCCTTTTTGATTATGACAAACAATGTGAGAATATATGATAATAATATACAATAAAGCATATATATTCCCCCCTTTCTTTTTCAAGTAAACATGATTTGATGAATTTGATAAATTTGTATCACATTATATCGTTTTCATTTGATTTGCCAAATTTATCATATATGTCATTACATGATATCAATTCCATTTGATCACAAATTATCATATATGTCATTACATGATATCAATTCCATTTGATCACAAATCCATCACATCACACATTTCATCACATAGTTATTTTCCCCCTTTTGGCATAAACAAAAAGGCAAAAAGATAAAACATTAAGGTTTAAAAATAATTTCTCCCTAAATGAAACAAAATATGCCGTTCATTGATAAACTTAAAAAAAGGCATAGAACATAGACTTCGTTTCCAAAACATAGCGACAAAAACAAAAGTAATAAATAGACTAAGGCTCCGGTGGCGGAGGCGGAGGAAATCCGGTGCCGAGACGGGAGTGAAGAGCATGAAGCAAGGATGTGATGCCGTCTACCGAAGTTTGCAGTCCACCAACCGTAGTTTGAATGCTAGCCGTCGTTTGTTTGAGGTCACTCACGGCATGTTGTAGGCCATCGACGGTAGATGCAAGAGAATCGATCCGGCCATTAAGAAGATTAAACTGGTCCTCGTTGAAGCCGGAGGTGGAGGATGACGGCCTTTGAGATGATCGGGGTCGACGCGGAGGCGGAGCATCTTCGGCATTGCCACCTTCGTCCATTTCTTCCTCATCCTCAAATGGCAAAGTCGAGGGGCCGGACTCATCGTCAAATCCCTTGGATTTTGCTACCCATTGCCCATTTTCTTTGACAATTTTCATACGGCGAAGGGTAAGAATATTTATGGTGTCGGTGGGTTTGGGAAGAGTGGCAACCGAGTTACGGAAGGAAACTTCAAAATGTTGAAAAATCTTAGTGAGAAACATTCCGTAGGGAAGCCCTTTAGTCCTTGTGCCGTTAAGGACGGATGACATGTGTTGGATCATTATGTATGGAAAATCAAGTTTACGCCCACGAAGGATAGAGTCGAGAAGAAATACATCATAGTGATTAACCTCATCTAAGTGACCTTTACGAGGAACAATTATATGTGCGATGATGTTATGGAGGACTCGACAAGGAAGAGTAAGTTGGTTCGTGCGAAGACGGACGGCAGCCTCAAATTGCTTGCCGGTGACATGACAACAAGCCTCGATTGGGTCGTATGCTTCAGTATGAGGAATGGTTTTTGTGGTGTACATGCGAATACCGCCTTCCTCAAGATGAAGAAGTGATCGAATAAGATCTTGAGTGATCTTAATTCGTTTGTCCCGAACTAGACAAGAAATTTCGGACCTTGGAGAGGAAGACATATTTTTATAGAAATCTTTGACAAGGGAAGGGTAAACTTTGTCATTTAATGTGAGAATACTAACCCAACCCATACCTACGAAAAGATCCTCTATATGAAAGGAAGGGGCTTCAAAAGTAAAAGAGGCAAGGTCCACGTTCTTACCGATGAGGACGGGACATTTGGCAATCCGAATTTCCGAGGGAGAATCCTCTTCTTCAGATGATGGAGTAGGTTGCCTATCCCTCCTAGGTCGTTTGGCTGCCATTTTCACTCGAGGCATGATTTTGAAGACGGATTTGGAGCCTAGGGTTTAGAGATCGTCCGTTTGGGTGGAAAGGGTAAAATTGATGGATAAAAATTGGGGAATTTTCGGTTTTTGGTGTAAAAAAGATATGGGTTTTGTGATTTTGAGTGTAAAATGGAAAGATTTTAGGATGATTGGTGAATGGGAAGAGATTGGGAGTGAAAAACGTAAGTTCGCGCGAAGTTGGAATGAAGAAATTTGAAAAATATCCAACTTAAAACCCTGATTTCCGCTGATACGGACGACCGGAACACTAAAACGGTCGACCGTTTTGACTGAAATTTTGAAGTTCAAATTCTCTGTTCAGACGGATGAGCAGACGGATGACATACGGTCGTCCGTTTTAAATTAGACGGACGTCCGTTTAAATTAAACGATTGACCGTTTAAACTTTTTAATTTTTTTTGCAAAAATCTCTGGTCAGACGGATGATTAGACGGATGACATACGGTCGTCCGTTTGAGATAATACGGACGTCCGTTAAAATTAAACGGTTGACCGTTAAAACTTTTTAATTTTCTGCAGAAATCTCTGGTTAGACGGATGATCAAACGAATTTGAACAATTGTTCATCCGTTTGACATGAAACGGACGTCCGGTTTATAAAACGGTCGTCCGTTTGGGCAAGTTTTGCAAAAATTTATAAAAATCATGGATTTGATCTTTTGTCAAATAATTTTGAAACATATTTATCACATAAAATGCAATCAATTGTAGAAAATATAAGGAGTTAGCCACATATTTCACATTCATCAATTATACCTAAATTTCGTCGAATGTAAGAAAATCGTTCAAGAGCTAATGGTTTTGTGAGAATATCGGCCAATTGTTTTTCAGTGTTTACAAACTCCAAAGTTATATCTCTCTTTTGTGCATGGTCTCGTAAAAAGTGATGTCTAATTTCAATGTGTTTTGTACGAGAATGCAAGACGGGATTTTTAGATAAATTGATGGCACTTGTATTATCACACATAATAGAAACTTTTTCAAATGAAATGTGATAATCATTTAGAGTTTGCTTCATCCATAGGATTTGAGCACAACAACTAGCAGCGGAGATATATTCGGCTTCGGCGGTTGACAAGGCAACGGAATTTTGTTTCTTACTAAACCATGAAACTAAGGCAAAGCCTAGAAAATGGCACGTTCCACTAGTACTTTTACGATCAATTGTGCAACCGGCCCAATCGGCATCCGAAAAGCTAAGTAAATCAAAATGAGTTTCTTTGGGATACCAAAGACCTAAAGATCTAGTTCCACTAAGATAACGAAAAATGCGTTTTACGGCACTAAGATGGGAATTCTTAGGATTAGATTGATATCTAGCACATAAGCATACACAATACATAATATCGGGTCTACTAGCGGTTAAATAAAGAAGGGATCCAATCATACCTCGATATTTTGTTACATCAACGGAAGTACCTTGCTCGTCTTTATCTAGTTTGATTGATGAGCTCATTGGAGTATTCATTGGCTTCAACTCTTCCATTTCAAACTTTTTGAGCATATCCAAGATATACTTAGTTTGACTAATGAATATTCCATCATTGGTTTGTTTGATTTGGAGACCAAGAAAGAACTTGAGTTCTCCCATCATACTCATCTCAAATTCCCTACTCATGCACTTAGAAAATTCTTCACATAGGGAAATGTTAGTAGCACCAAAAATAATATCATCAACATAAATTTGAACAACTATCATATCATTCTTTTTGGTTTTTATAAATAATGTTGTATCCGCTTTACCCATTAAAAAATCATTTGATAAGAGAAATTTACTCAATCTCTCATACCATGCTCTAGGAGCTTGTTTTAAACCATAAAGGGCTTTTCTAAGTTTGAAAACTTTGTCCGGATACTTATGATTTTTAAAACCGGGTGATTGCTCAACAAAAACTTCTTCTTGAATGACTCCATTCAAAAATGCACTTTTGACATCCATTTGAAAGAGAGTAAAATTCTTATGACATGCAAAAGCAAGAAGCATACGAATTGACTCTAATCTAGCAACCGGGGCAAAAGTTTCTTCGAAATCGATACCTTCTTCTTGATTGTAACCTTGAGCCACTAATCTAGCTTTGTTACGCACAATTATACCATTTTCATCTCTTTTGTTTCGAAAAACCTATTTTGTGCCAATTACGGTTTGTGAATTTGGTCTAGCAACTAAATCCCAAACATGATTTCTTTCAAATTGATTTAGTTCTTCTTGCATAGCTAGAATCCAAAATTCATCAAACTCGGCTTCTTTAAAATTCTTTGGCTCGATTTGTGAAAGAAATGCACAATTGTTATGAAAATTTCTAAAAGTATTTCTTGTACTTACCCCTTTTGATGGATCACCAATGATGAGATCTTTTGGATGAGAAGGGACAAACCTCCATTCTTTTGGTAATGAAGTGTTGAGATCTTCATGAGGTTCTTCTTCATTTTGTTGCATAGTTGTTTCCTCCTCATGTTGAATTTCAATGTTGTTTGGATTCCCTTTGTCTTGATTTTGAACGCTTAGTTGTTCAAATGGGATTTCCAAATCTTCATCATCAATGACTTTTTCTTGCCCAATTGAGTTAGTTTCATCAAAAACAACATGCATGGATTCTTCAACTACTAAAGTTCTTTTGTTGAAGACTCTAAAAGCTTTGCTAGTAGATGAATATCCAAGAAAAATTCCAATATCGGATTTTGGATCAAATTTTCCCAAGTTTTCTTTTGTGTTTAAAATGAAGCACTTGCAACCAAAAACTTTAAAATATCCAATATTGGGAATTCTATTTTTCCAAAGCTCATATGGAGTTTTGGTTTTCTTTCGACTCACCAAAACTCGATTTAAGATATAACAAGAAGTGTTTACGGCTTCGGCCCAAAAGTACTTTGGTAAATTGTTTTCATTCAACATGGTCCGAGCCATTTCTTGCAATGTTCGATTCTTTCTTTCTACTACACCATTTTGTTGAGGAGTTCTAGGAGCCGAGAAATTATGTTCATATCCATTGGATTTGCAAAAATCATCAAAGGCTATATTTTCAAATTCTCCACCATGATCACTCCTAATTGTGGTAATGGTGTATCCCTTTTCATTTTGGACTCTTTTGCAAAAATGTTTAAATGCATTTAAGGCTTCATCTTTTAAATTCAAGAAAATGACCCAAGTATATCTTGAAAAATCATCAACAATAACAAATGCATAATGTTTTCCACTTAAACTAGCGGTTCTAGAAGGTCCAAATAGGTCCATGTGGAGAAGTTGTAAAGGTCTTGAAGTAGAAGAATGTTGTTTAAGTTTGAAAGAACTTTTTACTTGTTTTCCAAATTGACAAGCATCACAAATTTTATCTTTTTCAAACTTTATACTTGGCAACCCTTTCACAAAGTTATTTTTGGAGATTTTTGAAAGTAAGTCCATGCTAACATGACCTAATCTCCTATGCCATAACCAAGAATCATTCTTTATACTTGAAAAACATTTTATTTCCTTTTCAAGTTCAAATTCAATAGATATGATGTAAACATCTTTGCTTCGGCTCCCCATGAACAATACCTCTTTAGATATAGCATCCTCAATGAGGCAATTAGAAGAATCAAATTTAATGAGATAACCTTTATCACACAATTGACTTATACTAAGTAGGTTATGTTTGAGGTTATCAACTAATAAAACATTTTCAATAGAGGGAGAAGAACGATTACCAATATTTCCAATGCCTATGATTTTTCCTTTGGCATTGTCTCCAAAAGTCACATGACCTCCATCTTTTCTTTTGAAATTTGATAGCAAGGATCGATCTCCCGTCATATGTTTCGAACACCCACTATCCAAGAACCAATTGCTCTTGACTTTTTGTGGTACCTATAAAAATAATTTTAATTTTTGATTTTTGGTACCCACATAAGTTTGGGTCCTTGATAGTTAGAGCTTGTGGATTCTTTTATCCACTTGTGTTTCCTTTCAAAGAATAATTTCTTTTTAGTTAAGCAATTATAAGCAACATGACCATCTTTCTTGCAAAAACTACATGTGATGTTTTGTTGAGAAAACTTGGATGATTTTACAAAAATGGTTTCAAGGGATTTTTGTTTCAAGAGAGGTTTATATCCAATCCCTCCTTTGTTAAACACACATTTTTGCTCACCAAGCATTAATTCAAAATTTTTCTTTCCTTGGGTAAATTTGTGAACAATGCTTGTTAAATCAACCACTTTTTCTTTCAATAAAACATTTTCTTTAATTAAGGACTTATGATCATCTTTCTCTTTTTCAAAGTCCTTTTGAGCAATAAAAAGTTTTTTGACTACATTTTTCAACAAAGAGTGTTTATTGTTGAGAATAGAGTATTTTGACATAAGTTTCTCAAACTCTTCAAGAATTTCATCATAAGAAGAAGATAAGTCAATGTAAGAGTTATTGTTATTTGTACTTACCTCATCCTCAATAGCCATGAAGCACATATTAGCGATTTCTTCTTGAATTTCATCTTCTTCTTGATCATCTTCATCACTATCATCCCATGTAGCTTGAAGTGCTTTCTTTTTGATGAACTTCTTCTTGTTTGGGCATTCGGTCCTCTTGTGACCGGGTTTGTCACAATCGTAACATATGATCTTTTTATTCTTTTCTTCACTTTTGTCTTCTTTCTTTTGAAATCGCCTATTATTTCGAAATCATCTCCATTTCTTGACAAGAAGAACTAAGTCATCAAGTTCTTCATCACTCATGTTTGTATTGGAGGATCCTTCATCATTTGTTGATTTCAAAGCAATTTGCTTCTTGGGAAGCTCCTTCATCTCTTCTTTGCTTCTCCTCGTTTTCTCCTTTGTTTCGGCATTGTTGAGCTCATACGTCATCAATGTTCCATATAGCTCCTCCAATGGATAAGTGTTGATATCTTTTGTATTCTCTATCAACATCCTCAAAGAGTTCCAATCTTCCGATAAAGACCTAAGCATTTTGCTCACAAGTTCACCGTTAGTAAACTTTCGATCAAAGCCCTTAAGGCCATTAATAATATCGGTGAAACGAGTAATCATATCAACAATAGGTTCATCTTGTTTCATAAAGAAATTTTCAAAATCTTTTGTCAAAAGATTTATTTTGGTTTCTTTAACCTTGTTGGTACCTAAGTGAGTTATCTCTAATGCACGCCAAATATCATATGCGGAATCACATGTGCTAATACGATTAAACTCATTTTTGTCTAAAGCACAATAAAGTAAATTTTTGGCTCTAGCATTCAAAGACAACTTTCTTTTATCCTCTTCATCATATTCCTCTCTAGGCTTAGAAGTAGTTTGGTCCGGTTTATCATCAATTTTGATAATTTTTGTAGGCACATATGGACCAAACTCAATGACTTCCCAAATGTTATGATCAATTGATTGAATATAGATCATCATTCTAGTTTTTCAATAATTGTAGTGGGAGCCATTAAAGAAGGGAGGACGATTTGTAGAATGACCC
Source organism: Forsythia viridissima (assembly GCA_030279155.1). Classification (NCBI taxonomy): domain Eukaryota; kingdom Viridiplantae; phylum Streptophyta; class Magnoliopsida; order Lamiales; family Oleaceae; genus Forsythia; species Forsythia viridissima. Next base: position 449,030 of record CM059041.1, on the reverse strand, counting down.
TCAAGGTTTTGAAAATTTTGGTTAGCCATTACTCAAGATTGTGAAATCAAAAAAAATGAGCACCTCGCTCTCATACCAATTGATAGCCCAAGAATAACTAACCAAGAGGGGGGTGAATTGGTTTTCTCAAACTTTTTCGAAAAATATTCTTAAAAATGAAATTTAAGAAATAAAAATTGATTCACTCAAATATAAGCACAATATAAGTAAATAAAAGAGAAGAGAGAGTGCAAACGATTTTTATGGAGGTTCGATCCAACCAATGATCTACGTCCCCCGTTGCCAAGCTCTCCAACACGAGCACGGCCTTTCCACTATTTTGATTAACTTATGGTGCAATCCAAATCCTTACAATGTATCTGGTGACTTACAAACAAGGAGCACCGATCCTTATACAATATTGAGCTTTTCACGGGACCTCAATATGACCCAAATATATGAAGAAATTGATTTGAATATTTCTCTCTAGATGAATGATAGATACAAGTTTAGTTCTAAGAGAGACTAACACTTTAATGAATAGCAATGAATAAGGAAAACTCAAGTGTTAGAAGAAAACTTTGTTGAGAAAGATGAATCAAAGGTTTGATTTAATCAAACAAAGTTTTTCAATATGAGATATTGAAGATATAAATACGATGAAGCTTTGGATGAAGTTTTTTTCAATATGATTCTCTCTATAAATGCTCTTATAAGTGTTGTTGAATGATAATAAATGAAGTGGTATTTATAGAGATGAATTTTTGTCACTTTCTGACCAAACGGATGACCAAACGGTCGACCGGTCAGATTGGTCAGAACTAGCCGTTGAGCTGCAAAAAGTCAGAACGGACACTTTTTGGACAGTGACAGTCAAACGATCGACCGGTTCATTTCAAACGGATGACCGGTTCAAACGGATGATCCAAACGGATGACCGTTTCCACAGTTTTGAAAAATGATTTTTTTTTGCTTTGATACAAATATTTTATGCAAGTAATAATGACATGTGTTTTGTGCATAAAAATATTTTGAGCTTTCATTCATTTAATTGCTAAGGATTAAAGAGTTAATACCTTTACAATTTTATCTAAAAAATCTATTCTTCAATCTTGATCTTCGAATCTTGAATTTCGGCGGATCTTGAGATGCTTGAACTCTTGAATTGATTTTGACCTTGAACTTGTCATTGCATGAGAGTTCGATTTGTAGCACTTTGAATTTTGCTTGAAAATAAAATGTTAGAAAACATAACCAATTTGTTTGTAATAATCAAAACATTAAGGTTTAAAGTTAACCATAGGTCAACATTGTGCATCTGAGACTGAGGAGCAAAGGTTGAAACTTTGTTCTAATAAAGTCATAGATTTGACTACATTACCAATTGGGGATGTGCGGTCTATCTCGACTATGTCGAATGGATCTTTGAAGTAGTGGTTCTAGTATATTTGGAAGTGCATTAAACACAAAAAGTATGTATAGAATGTTGAGTTGTGGTGCCTAATTAGTCTCCAAGTATTTTAGAGATTTTTCGTTTCTAATGAAGTTGTTCTAGAGTTTCATTATAATTAGGAACCTTCATTAGGTTGTCTTAGAGTTTAATTATTAATAAACCTTCATTGGGTTGTCTTAGAGTTTTATTATAATTAGAGAACATTAATTGGATTGTTATATATAGGATTGGTCACTTGTAAATAAAAATTGTATAAATCTTCGTGTTCTTTATTTTTTCGTCTTTTATTTATTGCTCTAATCTTAACAACTAGTATCAGAGCGAGGTTTTGGAGATTAGAATCCATGTGTGAGTGCATATGCAATCATATACATATTAACATCTATTCATTATTCTATCTACCATATATATGCAAAAGAGTATTAAAAATATATATTCATACATTAAATTATATGAATGATTTAAACTAATCACACAATCATATATGCGTATACACATTCACATACACATTAACGTCTAATCAACTCATTTATTTACTATATATATACAATAGGATATCAAATTACATGTAGGATTTAAGATAATAATATAATCATATATGTGTATATACAAGCATATACACATTAACAGATAATCAACTATTTAATCAATCATATATGTGTATATACAAGCATATACACATTAACAGATAATCAACTATTTTATCTATCATATATATACAATATGACATTAAACATATCTGTCTATAGCAAATCATTGGCAGGCAAGATTACTGTTCACGAGACAATTATCTGCATTTTTTCGATAATTGTAGTTAGGTCCTCAATTATGAGCAAACTTGTAATTTGGTCTCTAGACTTCCGTGTTTGTACAATTAAGTAAAAAAAATTAATTTAACAGCTAGTAACGAAATCTTAGGGTGTTACAAGATGGTTTGGTAGAGTGTAACCTAGTAAAACTAGATGTCATGTGATCGGTTGCACTAGTGTCAATAATCCATGATCTATTACGAGTAAGTGAATATGTGCACATGAGGTTGTCAAGGCCTTGGAACCAGATGTACCTAATAAAGGTTCTGGTATAGTTTCTTCAAAGGATTCAGCGAATATACTTTAGGCTCTGCTGGAATCCCTCTTTTGCTCTTTGTGAACCCATCCTTCTGGATAACCAATGATCTCATAACAATCCTTAACTGTATGGTTGTCTAGACCACAGTTGGTACACTTCATTGGGGGCTAATTATGAGTGGAGTTAGATTGCTTCAACCTTGCTTTAACCAATGTTGTTACTTCAAATGTGATGTCAGCTTCAGACATGACTCCCTGTCAGTTACTTTCTCTTTTAATTTGTGCATATGTTGCCTCAAGTTCAGGATTAGGCTCCATCCTCAAAATTTCTCATCGGATTTGATCAAAATTGTTGTCCAATCCTGCAAGAAAAATATAAACTCGGAGGCGGTCTATCTCTTTGCGTCTAGTTTCAATGTCTGATGGGTGTTGCATGTTGCTTGGATTTAATTGGTCAAGTTATTGGAAGATCTTAGTAGTTCGTTGTAGTAGTTGGCAATGAGTGCTCCATTCTGTTTCATTTTGAATGATCTTTTATATAGATCATAAATCTTTGCCTTATTGGAACCATGAGAATATGTTCTCTTGATTGCATCCCAAACTTGCTTAGCTGTGTCATTACAGATAAACCGTTTCATCTTATTAGGTTGGCGTTAAATAGCCAACTCTTGACTTGGCAATCCAATGCACGCCATTTATTGTATGTCGGGCATGTGGTTCCAGGTTGGGTTTTATCACCAATCGAGTAACCATGTTTCTCTCGTCCAGCAATATTCATCTCTATAACTTGATGTCATATATAATAATTATATATGGCATGTTGACAATCTGGGTGGATGAATTAGATTCACCGGTACATGAGTTTAGAGGTGATATAGATTCATCTTCACCAACTATGATGTTGATTGCACAGAAAATTTTGGAAAATTGAATATCAAATATAAACCGGATAAAATCAACAATAGGTGCTGGAAACATATTCAAATAATGGCTTGAGAAATTGGCAATAAGTGCTACAGAAACAAGGTTGATCCAAAGTTGGAAAAGAGCTTCAAAAAAATCAAAGTCAATTCCAACGAAGAAGAACCTTGCTCTGATATCATCTCAATGTGGGTGTAAAAATCATATATTTTTGTATATTGGAAGTTATATATAAAGCTTATAATGCCTAATCTAATAAATACAATATTGCAGGGAATGATTAAGAGAATATTTAGGAAATAATTAGAATCGTGTAATCTTGCTTAATAAAGAATTGATTTTGTTTCCATAATTATGAAATACAGCTAATTTGACAATTCGAACCCAAAAGTAAATAAATTCATCACTCCTTGAAGAATAAAAGCGAGGCAAATTCTTGAATCAATAAATAAGTTTGAAATTAGTCAAATAAGGAAAAGAAAATGCTTAAAACTGTGAAGTTTTTGATCGGCTCCGCCGGTCCCAGTGGCTTTGGCTCCAAGTCCACAACGGAACAGTCACCGAAACTTGCCATGATCTTCGCTCCATCACTGCCATCATCACAGGTATTTGTTCAAAAATATTTAAAGAAGCAAAAATGTGGTAGAACAAATTGCAGAAAATTAAATTATTTATTTGGGTAATTTCTTAAACAGGTGCTACATCTAGAATCGGAGCCGAGACGGCTAGAGTTCTGGCGAAACGCGGAGCGCGACTCGTATTGCCTGCTCGGAGCCTGAAAGCCGCCGAGGATATGAAAGCTCGTATCCTTTCGGAGTTTCCGGAGTCGGAAATTATAGTTATGGTTCTTGATCTCAGCTCTCTGGATTCTGTCCGAAAATTTGTAGCTGAGTTTGAGTCTCTCAATTTGCCTCTAAATCTTCTTATGTAACCCTCCATCTTTCTTTAAAATATCCTCCATTAATTTATAATTTCTATTAATAAACTAGAGTTAAAGGGTTTGAAACTGTATATCCTTACATACAATACTATAAGAGCCTTAATTTTTTTACTGTAGTTTTTTTGGTCCAACGCGACATCCTTTTGACAATAAAATAGCCGCAATTTTTGACCTTTGTATTTTTTTTTTAAATTGGTGCTTTGGCTTTGGTTTGTCGAGTTACTCAACAAACCAAAAATCAGTATTGGCCATTTTTAGATATGCATTTTGGGGCCAAAAGCACAGAACACCATCACTCGACAACCATCATTTGAGTTAATTAGTTTTATTTACATTGCTTAATAATTCATGGCAATGTCTTAGACTGTGCCACATGATTTAGAGAATGGTTAATGAAGATTATTACAAGAAAATTGCAAATTAGAGTGGCATCAATTTGCAATACAAAGTTTTTCCAGAAAGTTGTTTCAGCTCAATAGCCAATTACACAGTAATTATACAATGAGGTTAACTTTGGAATTGGAAGTTGTGCAATTAAAAACAAATGCACATATGTTGTGTATGCCTGCAAATTAACTATTTTTTAAATCTCATGGACATTGAAACTGTTGTCGTATGTAAGTGAGATTCATTTGCCAACACCAATATACAAAATGAGCGGCATTCACGTAGGGAATACTTCATCTGACTACAATTTATCTACATCAATTATAGTTTATATTATTGTTGCTTTTAGTAAGAGAAAAACGGGAAAAAAAAAAGTAACCAATTCTCGGCAACCAACTTGGTTGCCGAGTAATATATCTATATATATATATATATATATATATATATATATATATACATTCTGATTTAGGAAATACACATGCTGAAGATTTGTTTTTCGAGAGATCTTGTGATAAAAAGATCCAACTACAACATAAGACATATGGATGTATGCTTAAAGCATTATCCAAGAAAGGCAGAGGGAAGGATGCAATTGGACTGTATGACATTATGCAGGGAAGGTAAATTTCGGTAAATGAGAGTTATTATAATGCATTTATGAATATTCTTTGCAAAGAAAGTCTGTAGGAGGAAATTAGCAAATTGTTAGTTGATATGGTAAGAAGAGGTTTCAGTCCTGTTGCAGAACTTTCTGAATATATTAATAGACAGTGTGCTGAAGATCAATGAGGAGAAGCAGAAGAGCTCGTGAATGTAATGCTTGATAAAGAGCGTTCTCAGGATTTATTTTCATGTGATTCTTTGGAAACGTTCAAATATTAGTTTTTAATATAGTTAAAATGCTAACCTTGGAAGTTAACATTTTTTTCTAAAGTTTGGACAAGAAAAAAAATCTTGTTGAGTGAAAAAAATTGGAAAAAGACAAAGGAAATGTGTTAAAAAAAAAAAAAAAAATATTCTGTGAACAGTAAAAATCTCGGCAATGAACATTTCATTGCCGAGATTCTCGGCAATGACAAAACCCATATTAAAAAAAAAAAAAAAAATTGAATTCATTGCCGAGATTCTGTTCACAACAATTTTTTTTTTTTTTTAATATGGATTTTTTCATTAAAAAAAAAAAAAATCTTTGAACAGTGTTCATTGCCGAGGAATCTCGGCAATGAATTTTTGAACAATGTTCATTGCTGAGGATCCTCGGCAATGAACACTGTTCACAACAATTTTTTTTTTTAAAAATATGGGTTTTTTCATTAAAAAAAAAAGAAAAAATTTTCTTTGAACAGTGTTCAAACACTGTTCAGAAATTTTTTTTTTTTTTTAAATATGGGTTTTTTCATTAAATAATAATAAAAAAAATTTCTTTGAACAGTGTTCATTGCCGAGGAATCGGCAATGAACACTGTTCACAACATTTTTTTTTTTTTTAATATGGGTTTTTTCATTGCCGAAAATCTCGGCAATGAACAACAGTGTTCTGCTGTTCATTAGAATTTTAAAAAAAAAAATTTCTTTAATTTATTCTTAACAATAAACATTGAACATTGATCTATTTTTAATTTTTATTTTATTTTAGGAATAATTGTATAAAAGGTTCGTATCGTTTCAACCTAAAACTTTTCACTACATTTTTCACAAACGTGCAACGCACGTGGCCAAAACTAGTATATATATACACATCATACATGCAGCAATTGTGTATATCGAGATATTTTATTACGATCATATAAAAGTTTGGTTCGATTTGTTAATTTTTTTGATAACAGAAACAATGCTGGGAAAATCTCGTACAATCATTCTATTTCCGAGGATGGAATTGAACTGACTTTTGCCACTAATTATCTCGGTAATTTTTCGGTACACACAATATAATTAACAAGATTTTAGTTTTTTTTATTAATTATTATTTTATAGTACTGTTTAATTAAATCAACATGCTCAAATATGTACTAATTTGTTTGTATGGACATTGATTAATTAATTAGGTCGTTTTTTGTTGACCGAGCTACTTCTAAAAGGTATGATTGACACGGCCAAAACATCGGGTGTTCAAGGAAGAATAGTGAACGTTTCGTCTAGCTTTCATAGCTGGTTTTCTGGCGATGTAATTTGTTATCTCGATTTGATCACTAATAACAAGAGGTGAATATTAATTTGAGTTTTCGAGTTCGTACTAGTTGAAGAGTATTTTCAAAATATTCTTTTTTCGACTAATATTTGTTAGAATTGTTGAAGATTTTAGATGATCTTATATCATTTTCACGGTATTTATGAAGATTTTTGCAATCATTTTCACAATTAATTAATTGTATGGTTACAATTGAATATTGTTTTCATATATAACTGTACCTAATTCTATAAATAAAAGTGCTTTATGGGTTCGATTTTATCATGAAATATTTATTCGTTGTATCTTAATTACTTTATTTATTTTGACAGTGAATATAGTGCGGGTCGCGCATATGCTTTATCAAAACTCGCTAACGTTTTGCACACCAAGGAACTTGCACGCGGACTCGAGGCAAAGTTTTATCAATTTACATTTTTGTTTTTTCATATTGGAAACTGATCAAGAAAAAACTAGTTTTTTGTTTTTTTGTTTTTTTTTGAAGCTATAACTTCTTTTTGAAAATTAATTATAATTCATGTGTTCATATATATATTTATTAGTGCAAGAGATGGAGGCAAATGTGACAGTGAACTTTTCAATTTTAATAATTTTATACAATCATATCAATAAATCATTTTTATTACCAAATACTTAAATACTGATTTTGAAACATACAGCAATTATGAAATAATGGTTTATCAAACACTTATCTAATTTTTTTCACAATTGATTCTCTTAAAAGCACAGCAATACCAAACCAAACCAAACCTAAAGATTAGTGAAACCTGTTATTTATATATAGAGTTACAAATGACTATGAGCATGTTTGGCTGAGGTTATAAACTAGTCAAATTAGCTTATAAGTTCAAATTTCACCCAAGCATGCTTCTTAAATTGTAAAATTATTTAATTTTTAGCTCAAATAAAAATAAGTCGTAAGCTAGGTTCATCCAACTTATGTTATGGTTGACCAAGTGACTTATCAATTCATCCGATTTCGTAATTAATACACGGAAATGCACCAAAAAATCATGAAAAAAAATACGTTTTTAAAAAATGATTTAGCAATTCTAATTTTTCATTTCACAAAGAATTATGCTACAGTTATAATTTTTTTTCATGGAAGAATATCTAACCAACATTGGCTTTGTTTAAAAATATTTAATTAATTACGATGAGAACATTTTTTTAATTTGACAAAGGTCAAAAACTTATAAGCAAAGTTGAACCATCTAAACATACATGCTTATTACACTTATAAACACATGTGAACTTTTCAATTATGTACATATTTTACTTGCTATATATGTAAATAGAAACAATCTATATATATATAGTATACCGCTGATAGGTGAAAATCTACCGCTATAAAGTAAATGAAGATCAACAGGAACAAGTTTGAGAAGAAAGGTGAAGATTTGGAGAAGAAGTGAATTGGAATGGAGAAAAATGAGAAAATTGGAAGAAAAAAATTGAGAATGAAGACAGACGTATGTATTTGTTTTTGGGTGTGTGGGGGTAAAAAAATCTTCCTAACAATCGATTTTGCTAATAGTATATTGTAGTAACAAAATTATTGAACTAACCAAAAAGCATTCGAAGTTCATGAAAATCTTTACATGTTTATTACGACTCCATATCTCTTAATCTAATTTTCTTGAAACAAAAGATATAATTCATGTGCAAATATATGGATATATACACGTAAATATTTACATGTGTTTTAGTATTATGATAACAATTTTTTTTATCGACGTGATTTTTGTTCAGGCAGCAGCTACGACTTGTTACGTTGCTACACATCCGAGGCTGGTGAATATAAGTGGAAAATACTTTTCAGATTGTAATGAAGCTTCAACGTCAAATTTGGGGTCCAATTTAGCAGAAGCTGCAAGGTTATGGTCTGCCTCTGAAAATTGTGGTTTAGACCACATTATCCTTTTGAACTAGTAACCCATGCAAAGTCAAAAGAAATTTTCAAAGAAAAATAATATTATATATATAGTCGACTCAATTACTAGACAAATGAAGATGTTGCCTAAAATTCCACATTTTGTTAAGGTCCTTAAATTTTGTAAAACGACGCAATATTCCGTCAATAACTTTTTGAAAAAAATAAAATAAAGAATCAACTTATGTCAATTTCTCCATCAGCGATCATCAATTGCACTACTAAAAATCGCCTTTTCACCAACGAAAATTTACCAACGGATTATTTCCGTTGGTAATCAGCAACGGATTATCCGTTGGTAAAAGTGATGACCTTTCAACTACGGTAATTAGCGACGGCTTTTCTGTTGGTAAAAATAATAGTTTTTTACCAACGAATTTTCACCTTTGGTGAAGAGTGAATCTTTTTGTATACGGATGCTACGTAGGTGATATAAATCAATTTTGAAAACCAAAAAATAATTCGACATTTCACTAACGGAATTTTCATTGGTGAAGAGTGAATCTTATCACCAACGAAAATTCCGTTGGTGATATAAATTGATATAAATCAATTTTGAAAATTTAAAAACACAATTCAACTATTCACCTACCAGAAATTTAGTAATTTATAAGTCGAAAAAATCTTTCGATTTATCACTTACAGATAGTCCATATGTGATATTAATATTTCAACCATTGAGCTACGAAGAGTTGAAGAGTAGATCTTGTTACCCGCATGTTTTCCATGAGTAATGTAAATCAAAATTTGAAAATGAAAAAAGATTCAGTTATATGGAGTTGAAGGTTAATCACTTAAAGAATAGCCATAAATTATGTTTCATTCATTTAACATTCGAATTTCCTACAACGAAGTTATGCAATTACAAAAAGGATAATTATATTCTCACCACATTATTTGTTAACCACACCACATTTTAAGTGCAATAAAAATCTCCAACCATTGCTCATTTTTGCATTTATATTCTTAATTTTTTTTATCACATTCTTATCATCATCCTATTAATTTGCATGTCTTATCTTTATTTTTGATAATAATTTCTGTCCAAAACGTTAATTAGAATGGCTTAAAAAGATTTGTCTGCCTCTCGTATTTTCAAATTAGCAAAATAAATAACAAATACAAAAGTTTGACAAAATATATTTTCTTTATTTCAATGCACATTAGTATAATTTATTTATTGTTGTTTTGAAAATAGTTTACCGTTTCGAAACGAAGATTGACCTTCCCGATCAGGTTGCAAGGGTCGAGGGGACAGCGCCCCTCGTGGGGGTTGCCCCCGAAAGAGAATTTTGATTTCCTATAAAAATTTTCTAACATATTTGATGTTCATAATTGATTTTCTATATATATTTTTTAACATATTTGATGTTAATAATTGATTTTCCAACATGAAAACCATCTATATAAAAATCCTATTTTAAAATTTTCAATTTCTTTCAACAAAAAATTTGTTGCTCAAACCATTTTAAAATTTTATAATTTTATAATTAATTATAAGCCCAATTTTATAAATTAATTTTCAGCCCAATTCTCAATTCAGCCATCTTCTCAATGTGGGCTAAGTGAACCATGAAAACCAAAAGAAATTGAAATCAATTAGAATTCTAGACCTACACAATCCCCAGCCACAGTCGCGCGCGATTCCTCTCTACCACAGTCGCGCACGATTCTCCTGAGCTACAGTCGCTTTCCTGAACTACAGTCGCGTGTGATTCTCTCAGCCACCAGTCGCGTGCGATTCTCAGCCACAGTCACCGCGAGTCCTCCGCCACCAGTCACGGGAGTCATCGCCACCAGTCGCCGCTTTGAGTCATCGCCTTCATCTGCAGCAGTGATTCATTAGGCCAGTTTCCCACCAGATACATTACCGCTAGTCGCACCAGGTACTTACAAATTTAATTTCTGAATCTATGTTAAGTTTCTTCATTTGCCGAGCACTTTGGTTTTAGATTGTTTTTGTGATTGTTTTATGCGGATGATACACGTATTTGCGAATGACGAGGTTGGATTATGATAAGGTTGAATTATGAGGTTGGATTGTTTTATGCGGATTATGAATGATGAGGTTAAATTATGAGGTTGGATTAAAAACTGCTCTATGTTTGATATCAGTACTTTTAGATTTGTACATTTGTTTCATAGATTTGTACATTTGTTTCATGTTTACTGCCTACTTCATATTTATCTTTTCAGAGCTTAGAATAACTTTGGGTTTTCCTTTTTGTATTACTAGTATATCACTTCCTTGCGGTGGAATCCGATCGCAAGATCTATTATGATGATGAATTGAGGCGATGAACAGATTTTGTATGTGAAACTAAAAGCATACAGCAATGCACATGTATGTGCTAAGGAACTTGTACCTATTATTAGTTGTAAGCTAAAGATATTCACGACACAAAATAAACCAACTGAACTTAAGTATATTCTTAGAGAAAGCATCCCATTTCACTGTCCAGTAGATTTGGTTGTTTATGAGGATCATCAAAGACAGCTAAAGGGATACCAATCTCATGTTAGATGTCATTCCCAATTCTAATATAAGATTGGAACTTGTTTTTGCCTACAGTTTCGACAAAACTCATGAGCAGTTTTGCAGCAACCATACAACCATATATAATTTTCGGAAAGCCACAAAACAAGAATCTACTAGGAAAATCGCCAGACCAGAGAGATCAATAAAGATCTGTCTTAAACAATGGGAAACGACATTCCTATTCAATATACTTCAACTATATATTAAGATTATTCAACCTATGTCAATATTTTACCAAGTTACCATTCGAACAAAATGGACTAATTGGGTAACATAAGCAGCTAATTTTTCTGGTGCATACAGAATATCACCATCCTGCCTAGAAAGTAATTAGATAATGTCATCACCAGCCTCGTACACTGATGAAAGCATAGGCAAGACTTGAACAAGGCATGATAGTCTATCAAGTCAACAACCATAAGCATGTAGAATATCAAGGTGCTGATGGAAAGTGAAAACTCTCATAAGCAGCAACATTGCACTAGGAACACCAACACATTTTTTTGCTTTAATATTTAAACTTGATTTTCATACAATTTATTAGCAAATTGTTCGTGTAATTTGCACGACTATCCTGAATACATTCTAAAATTATTCATAGGAGACTAGTTGCTGACTCTCCTTAAATTATTGCTTAAATTCTTTCTTCGTCACTTAACAAATATATGCATTTTTTCAGATTAACAAGCCTAAGAAAAAATTGCAAGTAACCCTCAACTCAACCACTTATTCTTCTCCAAATTTTCTGCCGCTCGTCACCACCCACCAGAAAACTACTTTCACCAACAACCAAACAAAATGTAAGACCATCTATTAAGAGCAATTCATAGAGATGGAAAAAATACTCAAACTGTGAGAGAAAATATTATTAGATCCTCTATCGAGCTGTAACCATGGAATTTGCAAGTGCAGGTGAAGGTGGAATCGTTGAGGGTGAGAGACTTAATGTCATAGATGGGGATGGTGGTCCAACAGTTGTGGTTGAGCTATAACTAGCTCGCCAAAGAGGGAATACTGTCGAAGGGGAAGAGACGTGAGGATCTGTACTAAGAAAACCCACATTTGAATTGTGAAGTAGCTATTACAATTCCTAGAATAGTACAAGTACGTTTCTTGACAAGCTTCCCTGCAAATGTCTCCAAAATATGATCGTATTTGAAGTAGCCATTACAATTCCTCCAATTTCTAGCATTTTGTTTGGTTGTTGATGAAAATAATTTTTCGGTGGCTAGTGATAGACGCTGACAAATTTGGAGAAGAAAAAGGGGTTGGGTTGGGTGTTAGTTACAATTTTTTCTTTTTTGTTGATTGGGGTTTAGTTGCAATTTTTGTTTTATTTTTATTTTTCTATTCTTGTTTTATCATTCAATTTAAGAGTAAAATAATATGTTTAACAAAATTTTAACCATTTAATGGTCAATGATGGTTTTTGTCAAAAAAAGACTCAAGCTCTAATGTTTCATAGGTTAAGGATATGAGTGCTAGAAATTAAAGGTTTGGGACTCCAACGTCACAAGGTTTAAAGGTTTATGACCCTTGGTGCTATTTACCCATATATTAATGACTAAACTTCATAATTAATAAAATTTAAATACACTAAAAATTCATCATTTAACAAGATTAACTAAAAGTTCAATTTATACTAAGAAATTCAAATATAATGATATTCAAGATACCACTTAAATTTAAATTAAAAAATACAATAACTTGGATATTCAAATATCATCTAACAAGCATTAACTAGAAATTAATTAACTATTTACTTAACAACTAATAATCCTTAACAAAATTAACTAATAAAAATAATCTCAAGTGTCAAGTCTAAAATTGAAAGGAAGACAGTGAATTGTAAAAATTTAGAAAAACGTAATTTAAAAAAAAAATCGTCGAATAAAATTGATAAAATGATAGAACTTTGAACATTTACTTCATTGAATAAAAAATAATGTGGAGAAACACAGTTAAGCACAGATCTACGAGAAGGAGTTGTTATTTTGTTGATCGGACAATAGCGGTGATAAAGGTGGTCATCGACGAAGGTGCGAACTCTACATTGTGACTCCACGTAGGTCGATATTTTAGATCTAAAAAGAGGAGGAGTAGGTAAAAATGAATATTTCGACTGAGATTTTATGGTGGTGGTGGCGGTGGTAGTAGGTGCAAACTCCAAATCGTGACTCTACGTTTATGTTTCAGATCTAGATGAAGCGGAAGAGGATGAGATAACAATGGCGATTTAAGACGGTGGTGGGGGTTTGATAATATGGATGAAATGTTTGTGTTTTGATCTTGTTATTAACGTGTATATGAATAAAATTGAAATTTGTTTGGCCTTCTAATTAGATTAAGGTAAATTCAGTAATTATTTTATTAATTTAGGGTAAAAATTATTAAATATAAAAATAGGGTATTTATCAACTTTTATTTTTCTAGAAAAAGGGTTTTGTGACTAATTCTCCCTTTATTTTATTTTGAAACAATGATCCAGCCCAAATTGATCTAATGTATTCAATTTTGAGCGAAGAACTTGACTGAAATTTATAAGTTCAACCCTAAATCCAATTGTAATACTTTCATCTATTATCAGTCCATTTCCTTAAATTCAAACTCCAGTAGTCGAAATCAATTCTATATCCGTTAACTCAGCTGGCCAGCTCCGTTTCTTTTTTTCCCCGAACGCAACTACAAAGTTTGATGGGCAAGTGGGCGAATGCGGAGTGTCCAACCAACCGACTGCAAAGTGCGACCAAACATCGATATTTTTTTATATATTTTTTGGTTTTTAGCATTTCTATAATATTTATATTGTTTTGTATATATTTTTTTTATTTTTTTTCTGATTCTTCGTTTTATTTGTATTTTTTCAACATTTTTATTTTTTGCTGCTCCTTGAATAATATTTTGTTTATTAAAGAAAAAAAGTTATTGCATGAACTAAAGAAAGAAAGTATTGCATACACAAATGATTGATTTTGAAGAAAACCTACCACATTTATTCTTTTATTAAAGAGAGAAAGTTATTGCATATTTGTATTTTATTTTGTTGTTTCAGCTATTGGAAAAAATTACTTTGTTGCAAAAATTTATTATTTTGACTTTACCAAAACTATAAACTTCTTTAACATTTGTATTGCTCCAATTTTAGACTTGCTTACTCCAAAATTACTCTAATATTTATCTATTTACTTGGTTTCTTGATTATAGCTGAGTAATTTATTGTATTTCTGGTTTTTTTTTTTTTTTTTCATTTGAAATGCAGTTTCTTGAATCCATCAAATTCAAATGGTTGTCTACTCAGCCATTTGATCTTTTAGGAAACAGATCATAATTCACAAGTCCTTTGATGAAATTTTTTCTTGGGGGTCCTAAAATTTCATAATAGGTTAATTTCAAATTCTATATTGTCCTCTTTATTATTAATTTTTTTAGCTTTAGTTAATTATTTAAATTCTTGAAGACTTGTGTCATCCCAAATTGTGAATTTTTTTTTTTTTTTTTTTTAGCAATTGAAAACTAGGTTTAATTATATAGGAATAAATTAATGGCCAAGGTGAAGAAAATGGAGGAAGAAATTACCTAAAACTAGTTCTCAGAAGATAGTGGTTCAATTAAACCCCATTTTAGATGATTTTTCATTGATATTATAATAAAATAAAAGTAACTAAAATATTCTATTTGTTTTGATAGCTTTCAAATTTGGTTGGTCCTTGCTCCAATTTCACGCTACTAACATATGTCACTGATTAGGTATTTCGCTTGCTACTACGTTACTAATTTTATTTTAGTTTTTGCTAATTTCTATTGATAATAGAATATATTTAAATGAAATTTCTGGAAGATTGTTGTTGTTTTAACGATTTATTTTGTTGTCTTGTCGATTTATTATTGAATTATTGTGCTTTGCCGACTTACTTTGTTGCCTTATCGACTTATTATTAAATTGTTGTATCTTATCAACCTATTATTAGATAGTTGTGCTTTATCGACCTATTATTGAATTGTTGATAAACTTTAACAACTTTTTAACAATTTTTTATGCTTTATATCAACTTTATTACATTGAGTTTGTTGAATTTCAGCCCGCGAATTAAGTTCCTGCATCCATTTCAGCCCTCCCTAACATATTGTTCTAGGTCAGCCCCCGCAGCACCACCACTTAAACCCCTGAAGTTGGAGCTCTCAGCAAACTAGAAATGGCTTCCTTAATCTCCGAAAAGCTCCCAAAATTCACCACCGAAACTCTCAAGCTCGCTGCAAAACAATCTCAACGTTGCCACATCGTCCCAGTCCGCCTCCGCCGCGCCATCAAAAAGTACATTCGAGGTAAAATAATAATAATATTAACCACTAAAATTACTCAATTTTTTTTTGAATTTATTACAATTCATAATTTGGATTGAATTCTTAGTTTGTTAATGTAGAGGAAGATGTTGAACATATGAGGAGAAAGGTGTTGAATTTGTCGCAATCATTCAACGAAATCAAGGAGGTGAATTTACTTTTGCCTACCACGAGTTCGAAAGGGCTGGTAGAAGATCCACTCAAATCTATGGAACAGTCTCAGAGGTGGAAAGTCAAAACTGCATATGGCGATATTGGCCTCAGGTATCAGGAGGATCAGACCATTGCTTACTTGGCTGCGCGAATGCCCGCTGTTTACTCAGCTCTCTATCGTGTCCTTAGCGAGGTATAGAAGTGTATACTTATATGCATTACATACGTGTGTGCAATGTCATTAGTCCCGTTGGAGTGTTTGTAGAAATTTGATGGAATTGACGTTGTGTCAATTTACTTGATTTTGGATACGAGCACTATACATATATTAAATTCCTTGGAAATACTTAAATTTCGAAAATAGTTGTCTATGAAAAACAAGAACACGAGTTTTGAAATAAAAGAGGATATGTTGGGCTTTTCCCAAACTCCAGTAAAATGTTTAATTTGGGGTGGAGGGAGTAATAGAATTTGGGATTCAAATATAAGGATGGTGAACACGAGCATTTTACAGTTTGAAATGAATTTTATAGGTAAGGAGAAGAGTGCCTGATTTTACGCCAGCTAAAGTGTTGGACTTTGGGGCAGGAACAGGATCGGCAATGTGGTGAGAATGTAATTTGGTTGTGTTTTTCTTGTAAATTGCAGGAAAAGTGCATGGCTTGTTTTAGTGTCATTATCTCTTCTTCGTCTTGGTCCTTAAATACTGCCTTATAGTTTCTAACTTTTGGTTAAATGAGATAGGGCAATGATGGAGGTGTGGCCTCGGTCTTTAGAGACGATTAATTTAGTGGAGCCATCACAGTCGATGCAAAGAGCAGGACAAAGCCTTCTTAAAGGTAAATTGTGATGCATTGCCTGTGTCGTCGAGAAAACATGGAAAGAGTTGGACTTCAGAAGGGCATTTTCCAAATGATAACTGCCTCTCATTTTTTGTTGTGGTATAAGTGGGCTTGAGTTTATTGGTCATGTTTTGATTGTCATGGAAGTTCCAAGTACATTGAAGTAGAAATATACTATTTATAAGATGACTGAGAGAAGAGTTGAAAGCTAGTAAATGTACGCATCTTGTTTATTGTAAAGGATTGAGACTTTCATTACCATGGATACTAGGAATTCTATTCAGTATGTGCACTTCTAGCAACGTGTAAATACATGTACTTTTAGCAACTGGTCTTTATTGTGCTGCAGTTGTTGATTTTTCGCACTTTACGCTATCACTTATACTTTATCAACATTGATTCTTCTTCTTGATCTTTTAGGATTGCACATTTTCTTGGGGTACCAGAACATTTAATTTCCCTTGTACTGTTTCATTTTCATTTGACGTTCACTGGGAATGTTAGTACTGTGCCTTTGAAATAATTTTGATTTCTGTATTGGGTGACAAATGCAGGACTGAAAAATTTGCCACTCATTCAAAGCTATGGTAGCATACAAGCGTTATCTAAGCACGTCAATAAGTCTGGCAGACAACATGATCTGGTCATTGCTGTAAGTATTATTCTTATTTCCCTTCAACCTTTCTTGCTTTTTTGGCTTATATTGACTGATACAGTTAATGTAAATGTGGGGAATTGTCGTTTAAAATCCTTATTTGCTTGAAATTATATAAACCTTCCTAGTTGCTGATTAATAACTTAATGTTTCATGCTATTGGGGGAAGTCGTATGTGCTCGGAGAGATTCCATCATTAAAGGACAGAATCACTCTTGTGCGGCAACTTTGGGATCTTACAGGAGATATTTTGGTATCTTCTGAACTCAATTTTGTCATATGCTAATCTTATTTGGGCATCAGAATATTTTTTGCTTAATTAATTCTTCCAAAATGCTGAACTTTTTTCTCATCTTTGTATGGCATGCTCCAAGGTACATGGATTTGTTTCAATTGACTGCACTGCACAAAACAACACAACACAACACAACACATATGAGTAGAATCAATCATATTTCTTCTATAGATTCTGTTGAAAAAGAAAAAGAATTGGTATTCATGATTATTTTTCTACAATGGCCTATTTATACCTGGGGAGATAATTAATCAATCCCATATTTTTTGGATTGGGGATTGAAATCAAACTAGTTTCCTTTAGTTTGTTCATCATTGTATCACATTTTACATTTGACAGAGTTCGCCAAAATATTGCTATTTTACTTCTGAAACTACTTTAGTTGTTGATAAAACATAAAACTATTTAATAACATGACAAATTGAAAAGGTTTCGTAATATCTAATGAGCTAGAAAGCAAATCTGCAATTACAATGGAGGAAAAAATCTGTCCTGTATCAAACAGGAGAATTATTTGAGCAATCAATGTAAGTTCAAACTTGCGGGGGAGAATGTAAGTCAGGTATTTATCAGCAATATATAACATCAAAGTTAATTGTTCGAGTGCTTACGGCAATTGTTTGAAATGAAGGAGACTCTCTTTTAACTGAAGCCATATAACTGCCAATCCCCAAAGTAATTCTCCTTTGCAGGATGTATGTTTAACATTCACAGGGTCTGGTGACAGGCTCCATTTTATCAAAATCCAACAGACAAAAGTGCGTCTTCTATTTAGACTTGTATTACAATGTAGGATGCTTAATGTGTGATCTTGCCATGCACAATAACTTGTTCGAAGCACTAATGTAAACACAGTAAGAGTTAGGAACTATTATTTCATCGGTGTATTGTTGAAGTTCTCTTTTGACGACTCTCATGGTAAAAAAATGAATGAATTGTAAGCAAAGTTCTTCTTGTGAAGGAAGGTGAACTTGCGGTTTTTTTGCTTTCCATTTTCGTATCCAAATTCAAATTTCTATTGGAACAGGTTCTAGTTGAACCTGGAACACCACAAGGATCAAATATCATATCTCAAATGCGATCACATATCTTATGGATGGAGAAGAGGGTAAGTTCTTTTATATCAGATTTTACATTATTATGGTTGTATTTTTGAGTCCTTTGTATGTATTTGTATCACTTCTCAGAGATGCCGCAAATTACAAAATGCAGCTAAGAAGGCCTCTAATGATTTGATGACACGCAAAACTGGTGCATTTATAGTTGCTCCTGTAAGTTGATGGATTTTCTCTTTCGTAAATTGGATTGCTTTGGAAAAATGTATTGTTGCATCAGCAACCTCTCTTTTAAGAATTTGATGATGCTCAAAAATGACGTGTCATTTGTAATTTATGTTGTTGCAGTGTCCTCATGATGGAGTTTGCCCGTTGCAGAACACAGGCAAGTACTGTCATTTTGTTCAACGCTTGGAGAGGACATCATCACAGCGAGCATACAAGGTTTTCTCTCTCTATCTCTATCTCTCTCTGGGAGTGTGTGTGCACACTCACGTGTCAACTTATGAACTCTTGTAATGTCATCTTATAAACACTTGTGTGAGCATACAAGGTTTTTGGTTTAAACTCTCCATATATTACTCCTGCTTCTGGTGCACATGTTCTCATTCTCAGTTGTTTGTGCATATTTAAGCATAAGAGATAAGAGCATGCCATTTTTTAATTATTAGATTGTTTTAGGGTGGAAACTGTATATCGAATGCTCACCATTTCTTTCTCATAGTGACGAATCCTAATCAGTACATTTTCAAGTGAAATAGAAATTTGTCCATCTTTTCATCAATCCCACTTGGAAAAACTGTGAACTGTTTGATGGTTGCTGCAGCGCGTCTTTTCTGGATATTAGCATGATTTGACTTTATTTTTTTCTTTGCACTTAGGGATTTTGAATTGTCATTATATGGTAGCTCCATGAAATAAGGCCGACACTTACTTTACAACTTAATGGATGCATCTGCTGTTTACATCTCGAGGACATTGCTTCTCCAGATTGGAAGGCTGTACCTATCTTAGTATTGTTGCTCATTCAATTTTTTTTTCTTTTCGTAATCTGCATATTTAAATTTTACCATCCTTTATTGTATTCTCTCTCTCTTTCCGTCCTCCCCTCCACCCCCACCCAAATATAAAAATAAAAATGGAAAAAAAAAAAAATCATTTTTTCTAGAAAGTTGTTGAGATTTAGCTATCTTTTTCTCCAGTCGTGTAAAGCAAGTTAGCGAACTTTGCCTAGAAATGTTCTTATGTTTGAACCCTCCATTAATTAGTTTTTATGTAGTTTCTTTTTCTATGACGATCCAAAGGTCCTTGATGTGGCTTAACCTTCGATCTTATTTATAATTAGAAGATATCTTTCCTTTTTATGAGAATAGGATGAATAACTATTCTTTCTATTTTTATGGTTAATTTTTCTTAGCGATCCAAAGATAATCCTTTACGTGGCTTTGAAGATGAAAAATTCTCTTACATTGCTTTCAGACGAGGAACACGTCCAAGGCGAGTATTTCAACTTGTCAAGTTTATTTGCTTTCTTTCTGAGTCCAACGAGTTCATAATATTTTGGTCGATTCTTAATTCCTCTTTTTTAAATCCTTAAAATTGTCAATTTTCTTGAACTCAATATTACGTCGAAGGCATGAGACAAAATAATTTGTTATTTTGAGCAGAGGACCTTGGCCACTTGATGGTATGGAGTTTGAAACATTGAAGGAGATACATGCTAAAAGAATTCCAGAAGACCTGGATATTGACACTGGTATATATAACCAATTTTAGCGCATGTTTGGTAGTACTGAAATTTTTTTTTAAGTACTTTTAAGTTGTGGGTCCTATTGTTTGTGTAGATAATAAATAGGTAGTAAGTTGTAGGTCCTACGAAATGTGTGGATAAAAATATGTTTGACATTTTTACCGACTTAAATTATAATTTAAGTTTTGACAAAATGTGTGGATAAAAAGTAATTTTTGCATGCAAAATTATTGTCATTCGAAGCTTGTGCTAGAAATTCATGCTGTGTTTCGAGTGTTTCCTATGAAATGAATTAGAGCATGTTTGGCTAAGCCTAAAAAAAAGTAGAATTACTTTTGTGGAAGGTAAAAGGCTAAGTTTTTGAAATAAATTTTCCATAAAAAGTCACTTCTAAAAAAGTTCGAACTTGTTTGCTATGATTCCTGTGAAGTTACTTTTTCTGGGGCTTAGCCAAACATATATTTAATGTTGAATTGCTATGGCAGAGAACCAATTCACAATGGAAGCCGCCGCCGAGGATGACCAATACGACGACGATCCAGCATCACCATATGATTCAGATATGTCGGAAACAGATTCTGTTACTGAAAATGACGATGCAGAAGAAGAAGAAAAGCCTCGAGCTGATCTTGGCAGTGGCTGGGGTAGAATAATTTATATGCCTCTTAGGAGGGGCAAGCGGGTTGAATTTGATGTGTGCAGGGCAATGAATGATGAGGGAACAGAGGGATCCTTTGATCGCGTTGTTGTCACACACAGTAAGAATCCAACGTTGCATCATCAAGCTCGACGATCAATTTGGGGGGACTTGTGGCCTCTTAGAAGTGGAGAAATTCGAAAGTTTTACACGTAAATTGTTTCGACGGTTTTGTACCGGTAAGTAGAACTAAATTTGATGTCCTAAACTATCATGGGGGAACCTCAAAAAGTTAAAAACACCAAAAGAAGAAAGAGAAAGGAGTGGGATAAAAAGATGCTTGAGTGAACAGTTGTATTTCCTAATCTCTGGGGAACAAACGCCAACCAAAAAAAGGTCCCAATTAAACCGGAATGGGTAGTCTCTGCAGGAAATCACATGGGCCCAAATTGTCTTGATATCTGCAACCTCGTAATAGATGTTGCAGCACATTACAGGTCAATCATTCTGCAGGTTTGGTAAAGGCATGCTTCAATTATAAATATGCACTACTCAACTTGTAAATATTAAATTTCTAAATAATGAAAGCTTAACCCACTCCCCCCACTCCCTCTATCCTCGTAAAAAAAAGGAAAAAAAGAAAAAAAAAAAAGATGCAACCTGATCTTTATTTATTTTTTATTTTTTTGTTGGCTTGTAATAGATCTTTTACATGTTAATTTTGGTATATTCTGACAACTACTTGAATTGTTAATTATTTATGAGACTAGGGATTTTTTTTTTCTTTTGCATCACGATTGTTAATTGTTAATTATTTATGAGACTTAAGGGTCATCACGATTATGACAGCTACTTTTGCATAATACAAATAATTAAGAAAAAGGTGTCTGCACAAGAATTGAATAAAACCAAGAGAGTTGATGTAAAGTCGTGCAATAATGTGACTTGATTTTACATATATTAAATTATTGGGACCCAATTTTTACCCTTAAGGTCATTCTGACTACATATTGGAAATTAGCATTTGTGGTCCTGGGATTTCTTGTACTGCTTCTTATCTCTGCTCGGTTTAAGAAGTGGTCGTTTTTTTTTTTGTTTTTTTGCAAAATGTCGTGCCCACATTGCTTATAAGCAAATTGTCCATTAATTGTCATTAATATTGAATTTTTCAAAACTCTTAATAAAATTTGTAGCTCATAAGAGAGTTTTTGCAATATTTTCAAACTGATGTCTTCTCCACACCACAACCGTGAGAGTGAACAACTATTTTACCCCCCTCTACTTCACCATCCTAGAACACTTCCAGCAGTTGGAATTGTAGCGGCTTTTATGATTTACAGCACAGGTGTTTTGTGACAGGCGGCGCTGATTGGTTGGAGGGTTGGTGTCGATTTGCACTGGCGCTGATTGGTTGGAGGGTTGGTGTCGATTTGCACTGGTATTGTGGTCGTCAGTGTTGATGGGTTGGTGCCGGCAGTTGTGGAGCCGGCGGTGGATTCTGGAATCAATAGTGGGGCTTGATGCGGGGATGGGTGGCACAGAAGAAGAAAATACATTTTTTTTTCCCTTTTTTTTTTCTGTCTTTTTCTCTTAGCTTTTTTGTATTTGTTTATTTAAAGTAAGACTAAATATATTGACTTTACATTTTAATTAAATAAAAATTTCATAAACTTTTACTTATTATTACATTTATGTTCTTGATTTTTTTTTCATTGTATTTTTATCATCAACTTTCTAATAATTAGCACATTTTGTTTCTAATGACAATTTTCGTTTTCGTTAAAAGGGAGTAAAATAATTTATTTGTCCCTGGTATTTTTAAATAAGTAAAAAATTAAATAAATATAAAATTACGACAAAATATTTATCCACCGTTTTATAACACGCTAATAGAACTATTGGATGAAAATCATCATTAGAGATAAGATGTAGTCATTAATAGAAAATTACAGATAACAATTGAATGAAAAAAGTCAAACACATTAATAGAACCATGAATAAAAGGTAGAGACTTTTAATACAATTAAAATATAGTGTATTTATGAAAAAATGTGGTGGCAATATAACTAGTCAACATTGTCATTTATACCCAATTTAACAGTCAAATTGGATAGAAATTGTGAAAAGGGACGAACTCTGTTAATTTCATAATGATTGAGAATGCATTGTGCCAAAAATAAAAGGTGGGGGGTAGATCTGAAACTTTTTAAAAAGGGTTATGGCTGAATAATGAAATTTACCCTACATATAATCAAGAATGGTAAAGAAACTTATATCAAAATAAAGAGATTTTTTAAATCTCATTTTATAATAATGTTTTCTTGCCTTTTCTTATAAAAAAATTATTATGAAGCTTCGCTCTCACACACCTTCTTAATCACCCAATGCGTTCATAAAATTATCTTTTCTAACAACTTCTTAAATCACTTGACCCATAACGTTTTACTACACCTACAAAATAAAATCTTAAATTGCAAAACTCGAAAACTCTAGTGCCTTTGCCTCTAATGAGCAAACCAACTCAGTTACGAAAGACATCGACCGAAAGATGAATGGTTAAGTATTGAATCAAGACACGAAACCTTGAAAATTGTTGGTCTAAAAAGGTGCGTAAATCCAAGAATATTGCCTAGATATTCTTGAGAATATTCAGCAAAATAGTACCTAACATGATTGACTTGCTTTTTGTGAACACTGGTTTTATATTCCCTGCAAAACAGGTGGGTGGCATTGTTATTTATTTAGTTTATTATTGCTAGCAACACACGGACAAAACAAATTTGTACATATGCATATTGTTTTGTTTTTTCTATATTAATTTTCTTGTTTGTACATATTTTTCTTCTTTTAATTTGCACCGTTCACGTATGCAATAATAATAACTTTATTTTTTTTCTAGGCTCATTTTCAAAGTTGCTAAGTTTACATGTTCAATGACCTAAATCTTGTGCAATATCTATCATAATCTCGATTTTTCTATTGCTGTCGCAATCACAAGCTTCGAGAGGAAATATAAGTAAACAATAATTTCATCCTAATCAACGTGAATTAAGAAACTAAATCATATTTTACGGAAACTTAAAGAATACATAAGTGAAGTAATTTTGCCACGATGAACTCTTGCCCCACAAACAAATTTCTTAGTCTATGGTTTGACTATATCGAAATGTATGTTTCCTCTTTTTCTCGTAGTTAAAAATTCGTCATTACGTGACTAATGACTTTACGAGGTTATTTTAATTTACATGTTCTGTCATAATATTTCAATAAGTCGTATATTAAATTGATGACGAATAAGAAAACATATAATTCAATTATTAAAGCGACCAGCGAGTGGAAAGTGGAAACCTTTGATGCAGATGGCTGCTTCAAAAGGAAGATGGTAAAAAGGCAATTTGAATGATTAAAAATGAAGAATTATTGAAAAATAATGTGGTCATTTCAATAATGAAATAGACAGATTATATTAAAGACAAAATTAGGGCTGCTATGTTTGTTTGATGAACCATCTAAATCAAAATCTTTAATTATGAAAGCCCTCATTATTTATATTTTATATTCCATGAGTTTATTAGGTTGATTTAATATAAATTGTTGTCTAGATCTGAGATTTCTTTTGACTTTGGAATTTCTTATTTTCTTCCAACAACTATGATATAATTTAATATTTTATAATAGTGTTATTCTTTGTCACAGGTAAAAAATATTTGATTATAATGTAGACTCTGATAATATCTTTAGTTTTAAAAAGAAAGAATTAGGCTACAATACAACACCGACAACAACAAAAAGTTGAGCTCAGTTAAAAAGATGGATCGCACGATAATTCAAAATCGAAATTTTGACGAATGACGTATGACGCAAAAAAAAAAAATTTAGTAGGTCCACCAATGATTAACAAACCATTCTCTCTATTCCGTCTATCTCTGATATATTTTGTTTCATCCTCAATAGATTTAAACTCGACTATAAAAATCATAACTTGAATACAAAATTCAGTGCAATGAATATATATGCACGATAATTTAAAATCGAAATCTTGACGAGTGACGTATGATGCAAAAAAAATTAATAGGTCCACCAATGATTAACAAACCATTCTTCCCATTCCGTCTATCTCAGATATATTTTGTTTCATCCTAAGTAGATTTAAACTCGACTATAAAAATCATAACTCGAATACGAAATT
Source organism: Forsythia viridissima (assembly GCA_030279155.1). Taxonomy (NCBI): domain Eukaryota; kingdom Viridiplantae; phylum Streptophyta; class Magnoliopsida; order Lamiales; family Oleaceae; genus Forsythia; species Forsythia viridissima. Next base: position 423,706 of record CM059041.1, on the reverse strand, counting down.
CAGTGTAATGAATATATATGCACATAGTACGTGAATCATGTGGTGTGCCTCTTTATGAATCTGAATAATTTATTGGAAATAATTGTAATAGTACAACTTAAGATAAGGAATCCAAATTATCCACGTGTCCTATTGACATTAGTAGTTGGATGAAATAACAACAGTTCAATAATTGATTGTACTGTTGTTAGCAACTTTAACTATGGTACGTTAGATTGTACCTTCAATATTTGATCATGTAATGGTGTAATTTCGACAAATTGTGAAAATAATTAAAATAAAATTGTTATTTAGAACTTCTAGAAGTTCCTGGAAGGTGCCAAAAATGAAATGATGTAACTTTAAAAAGTAGCATGTGGTTTAATATTATTATTTTTCACATCCCATGATAAACGTGTGAAACTAAAATAAATAAATAAATAATAAATTGCAAAACTCAGAGCAGAGAAACAAGAAAACAGAACAGAGATTTGAATTAACATAGTAATGAAGTACAATTATTTAGCAAACATTGACAAGTTACATAAGTGATTTTGCACATTCGCCAAACTTAAAAGTAGATTAAAAGTAACTTTTTCACAAGAGTATTATTGAAGACGACGACTTTTAAGTTTAACGAGACCCCCGGTTAACAGACATTATTGGTTTCTTACAGAAGTTGCAAATACTCATCATAGACTTTCTCGAGCATGTTCTCATCACCGTAAGGATCTGAATGGTGGATTAAGGGTAGATCACAACCGTTGAGAAAATCATGATCATCACCATAAACTCCAATTCCATTATAATTTTGATCATTGTCAAATTCCAACAAAGGCCATGGCACATAAGATACTTCCACAATTGCATTATCCTTATCCACATTATCTCCTTCACTTGATGATGAACCAGACCCGCTCATAATTAAACTGTCATAGCTATTATTTCTTGGAAATACTGAAGAAACCCGGATGGGTTTTGGTAAATAAACAGTGGTTTTAGGGAGTGGCGCCGCTTCCTCAACCTCAACCTCCTCCGCAGAACTTTTTATCTTCTTTTTCTTCTTGGCGGCGGAGGCTGCCGGAGGGGTTGATTTCTTTGGCCTTTTGGGCTGTTTAGGTGGTTTTGGTAAATCTTTGTGGGGTTTGGGTTGGATTCCAGCACTATTGAGTTTTTTAAGAAGGTGGGTGTTCCAGTGGTTTTTTATCTCATTGTCCGTTCGACCTGGCAATCTTCCGGCAATAAGTGACCAGCGATTACCCAGGAGTGAATGAAGCCTAATTATTAAGTCTTCTTCATCAGGTGATATGTTTCCTCTCTTGATTCCAGGCCTGAGATAGTTCATCCATCTCAATCTGCAACTCTTCCCGCATCTCAACAACCCTTTAATTTACACACACAATTTCAAACCATTAATGCTACATTCGTTTGACCAAAGATTAGGACAGTATTTTCTTAAATTAAACAAAAAACAAAAAAACATAGGAACATGGGATTGATTTTTACCAGCTTTCTGGGGAAGGGATCTCCAATGGCCTTCACCATGTTCTTGAATGTAATTAGCTAGCAGAGTGTCTTCTTCGGTTGACCATGGTCCTCTCTTCAATCCCACTTTAGAACAACAAGGGGATCTTCCCATTTTGCCTTTTGTTCTTCAATCCAATTCAATTATTAATACACACACACACACACACAAAATAGCAGCCACACAGTGTGTGTGTGTGAGAGAGTAGAGAGTATAGAGAGAGAGAGAGATAGAAAGAAAGAAAGAACACAGCGGATCGGACAAGGCGTTGGTGCGTTTTGTGCTCCTTAATAACCCACGAATATCGTCACGTTGAATAATAAATAATCCCGGGACAAAATAAAGTGTCGTTATCAATGCACTGTTTTTTTTAATAGATATTAATGAATAACAATATGACATGTTGTTGATTAATATTAATTAAATAAGCTGGCACCAATGGATTGTGTAATTCCACTATTCATAAAAGTGGGAGCCTTATAAAATGTTAGATCGGATCTCATCCACGTTAACAATGTTACATGGACCTTAATGGAACAATAATGGAACACACCTTTGTTCATGTCTAATAATTATATGAAACAAATTGGCTGCTGATTTAGCCAACATTTATTGAGATTATTACAAAATTTGTTCGTGACATTTAATTTAGTACGCCAACTTGTATAAAATTCAACTACATTTTATTGGAGGTCACTCGATTTTAAATGACTAAGCATATGTTTGGACATGTTCAAATTATAATTTCAACTTATCAAATTGGTCAAATATATTTTTATCCACACATTTTAGCACTATCAAACATATGATAATTCTGTTTGTTTTATTTCTGTAAATTATATTGTCGGAAGGAGACATGACAAGTACACAATAAAAAATACTACAATTAAACGACCAATTTGACACAACGGTGGTCCATTTCCATTTTCCCTTAATGTTAGATGACCTATTGACCTCCTATAAAATTTACACTATAAATATGTAGTTTTTACTTTTAATTATTTTTTTAAAACTCTAGAAATGAACAAAATAAATAAGAAGTTTCGATTTAAGGATACATTTTTTTATAAATAAATCAACTAAATAAATATATACATCTTCTAATTTGGAGACTTATAAATATATTTAAATTATCAAACTCTAAAATTTAAAATAATTCATAAAATTCAAATTTTAAATTTTAAAGTTGATACGTCAATATCAATTTTAACAATAAAAGAATATAATTTCTACTTCTTTTTTTCTCATTGTCTCCCATATTGTGGATGCATCCTATGTACCTAACTTGACTTTGTGTCTATTGTAAGTAATTCAACCCATGTGACGTGCATGAATAATTATAAATAATCCATTCACATCTAAAATGTGTAACTTCTGCATATTTACATCTCTATGCATTATCTCTTTTTTATTCCGCTTATATTATGAAATATCTTGTCGGTCGTTTAAAAGTTAACAGAGAAAAAAGTAGTCATTTCGTAAAATCTACTTTTTATAATTTAAAAAAAAAATTACTAATTGAGAACTTATATCATAAATACACGTAAATCTTTTTGAACAGTTTAAACACAATATTAATTATTTATTAAAAAGAGATAAATTTGTAACTTATTTATTGATGATCAGGGAGGGCCGGCCAAATAAAGACCATTCCTTAATTTATATTCTTTGTTCTCATATTATTAATAATTTTATGGGTAATTATATTCAAACAATATTTTTTTATTAATCATACTATATTTTAATCCTAATAAAAGTTTTCAACTACTTCTCATTTTAGCATTTATGTTCTCAATTATTTTTTATCACATTTTTATATCAACCTACTAATTTGAACATTTTATATGTCTCTGATGATGATTTTTGTCCAAAACATTAATTAGGATGGCGTAAAAAAATTTATATCACATTTTTAAATAAGTAAAATAAATAACAAATATAAAAGTTTGAAAAAAATATTTGTCTCTCATTTCAATGCACATTAGCAAAATATTTGGATAAAAATCGTCATCAGAGACAAAATGTAAAAATTAATAATAAAAATGCAACAAAAAAAATTAAAGACATAAGTGTCAAAATGTTAAAAGTTGAAACACCTTCATTGTAAATAAAACTTAGTGTGAATATAAATAACCCTTGTAGCACAAGGTTGTAAATGAGGTAGTTGTAGTCTGACTTTTAAAATGATAGAATTTGGTTAATACAAGTAAAAGAGAATATTGAGGCATTTGCTTTTTGAGTCAAGATGGAATAATGTTTTTATAATGTAAATTTGATTTATGAACACGTAGCGTAAAAATTGAGTATGAACGAGATTTTGATAAGTTATATTTGTAGATACAGAAATTTTAAAAAAATGTTCGACTAAACTTAAGAAAAAATTTTAAAGTACTTTTTTATAAAAATTTACTTAAAAGTAAATTTAATTTTCTAGTAACCAAACATATATAGATGTAACAATAACATGACTTAAACTAAAGTTAGTCTAAGAATATATTGTTTACACATTAGTTAGAAATATAATATTAATCAACAACACTAATGAAACTAATTAATCTTTTAATTAATTAATGTTTAGAGTAGACCTGAGTTTATACTAACCTTATAATTGGATTCTATATATCTTAAATTTCAATTTAATATTGACTACTTCAAAATGTTGTTACACTAATTGAATAATTTAAATTAGGCCTAATTGTTCAAATATTTACATCAAGTTGACTGAAAATAAAAAAATAAAAAAAAATTATTTTTTATTTTTTATTTCCAATGCTAGGTGCCAAGGTTGGTGGTTTTATAGTATATATTATCCAAGATCTTTCAAGCAGCGGATTTTGAGGGTACGGTCAAAGGTCAGAGCATTTATTTTTCACCTTTTAAAATTATATAATTTTTAGTTATAAATGTCCAACTTGATTGGTTAGTTATTTCATAGCTTTCATCAAATTTGCTTATTCTGATCTTAACTTGTATACCGTGTACACACACACACCAAAACGTTCCCCTTAATTATATGAATATCTTTCCACCTCAAAAAAAATCCTAAAATTATTTATTAATTGATATTTTCGTAAAAAAAAGTTCGTTTGCTTTCTACAAATTCTGTGTGTAAGAATAGATAGCTTCTTTAAAATTAGCGTAATATAGTAAAAGAGTATCAAGAAACAAGACATACTTATCACTTTTGCGTACTCGATTTTACAGCAAAGACTTGAATCGAATGAACGTTTTTCTAGTTGACAAAAAATAAGACTTGCGACTCCAAATCTATACATGTGTGTGTTGTATATACATATATTATTCACACACATTCCTAAATACATATATGTGTATGCATTATATGTATCCAACTGTATAGTAATGTAGGGTACCCCCGCCCCAAAACCACCCTTCACACACGCGCACAAAATGTGTGGTCTTTAGTTACAAACGTGATCAATTCATATACTCCTTGATAACCCCTAAAATCAATGTTGACAACATGAAAAAATAAAGTGAGTTCACACACTTCGGCACTTGAGAAAAAAATTCGACTTGTACTCCATTACAAGAGATTTTTGAACAACTTATACTCCATTACAAGAGATTTTTGAACAACTTATTTTTTACAATAATGTTTTTTATCATTAGTATATAATACTGATCATTATCGATCTATATGATAGTAGACTTCTATTGTCCAAGAGAGTTAATTAGTAATGCATTGAACATTGAATCCGAGTATTTATTGTCACATAGACTAATAATAATCCCTACTAATAATGAATACATTACTTTTTTAAAAAAAATAAGTTTGTTGAATTGAACAAAGAAACGTGTCTTGAAATATTCGTCTATAGAATATTTAAATCCTACATGACTCGTAGCGTATTTCTAATAATGAGTCCCAAACTTAGTAAGAAAACATAGTGCATATACAAAATGCACATTCTTCTTATTAGTATTTGGAGTCACGTGACTTTAAATTTTAGTAAAGTATGCAAAAACCTTAAATTATTCAAATTCAAAAGAATGAATATTTTATATCAAACTCGTAATCTACATATTAGATAACCCATTTTATTAATTATTCATATATAAGAACATGATAGATTTTACTAAATACTACTATCCTTTTCCAAAAAATAAGGGAAATGAAAGAAAATACAAAAGACTTTAAATAGCCCTCTAGTCTAGTTAGAGCATTTCCAATGTGAATATCTCGTCGTATATTTTTTAAAAATTGTACTACGTGAGTAAAATAGACAATATTTAAAAAATTTATTTCTAATACAAATTGATAAGCGATCCGTCAAGTTGACGTAACAGGAAAAATAGACATTGTTTAGAGTTCTGTTTAAATTTAAAAATTGTGTTAGACATTTCGACTTAACAAAATTTAAATCTTATCGCCGGAGATTTAAATGTGATTTTATTTTTATTTTAAAAAAATAAAAGATATATTAAAGTCTAATTTCAAATTTAAGTGTCATAACTCATAACATTTAAATAAGAATTTATACAATGTATTGGAGAAGCTATCGTGTACTTAAAACTTTCCTTAAAAGATTCATTTAAATTCCAACCATTTGTGGATCCGAACCTAATTTTGGCATAGACAAAAATTGGAAAATTAAGGACCATCAACAATAATCTTACCCTTCTACATCGCACGTGCAATTGGTCCCATATGCTGTAATGTTTGACCTTCATTGGTCAGATTACAGCAACTTATTTTTATGTAAAATTGCTGTCTTCCTTTTACAGATACACAAGTTGTGTCTATGGATTGGAGGCTCATAAATATAATTTCTTGTGGTTGGTAGAAAGCATTTACACCACTTGTTCTACTTTATTAATATTTCCATTCATTTTTATTTGGGTTAATTACACCAATCATCACTAAATTTTGAGTAAATTTTAAAATAATTATTGCAATAATTTTTACTAAAGTTTCTAATAGTTAATTAATAGCTATTTAGTTAAAAATACTAACGTTATACCATATTTCCTCCTCAGTTTAAAGATTACCATATTTTTTCAAGTCCGTACCCAATTTCTTCAATTGACTTTGATATAGAATTCTACATTTAAACAATATATTAGATATTGTCTTGCAATTTCGTGTTTTTTCATACCATTATTCTTTAATTTACTCAATTTTCTCTAATTTAAGATTCTAAAACCCCCAAAGTAATAATATTAGAGTTCGGCTCATGAACCTTTGTTGTTCTAAATACCAATGGGGGACAAGCCATATGATGAAGACTTTGTGGACTAATGTTAATATGGGTCATCGATTCTTGGGATGTACAAACTTCAGGGTAAGATCACTACAGTAATAGAGTCCAGGTGTTGACGAAGTTCAAGATTTCAAAAGTGTATTAAATTTTATTTATTTGTTTTTATCAAAAGATGGATGGTATGTTTTACCATTTTTGTGATCAATAGTTAAGATCACACTCGACTATGATTTAATTACTATTGTTCGATTTATTTATTTTGAAAGTGAATGAGTTAATATTTAATTTGTTTAGAAAGAGCGAACGGGTTGGGAACGAACAATGACAAAGGGTTGAAAACAAGTGACAAAGGCTTGAAAACGAAAGGCATCGGCTCGAAAAGAAATTGTTGAGAGTCTAACAGAACTTCAAATGTATAGCATTTGTGTTGATCTCAATTGTCTCGTATTTAGTTGTAATCATCTGCAGGTTATTTTGATTTCTTGCTTTTTCTTGTATTAAATTGTCGTGAGTAAGAAACTCTTATGTAACATTAACTTATTAATTTCGATCTTAATGTATTTAACTGAGTGACTATTAGTGGAACCTTAAAAATTTAAGTAACTACTACAATAAAAAAAAAATTACTTGATTGACCATTTTGGAATTTACTCCAAACTCCACTGACCTATTTTCATTTTTATATATTTGAGTTGTTAAGTTTTATTTTTTCTTACCAATTGAGCTCTTCGTCATAATTTACATTCAAAATATTGTTAATTGATTGAATATTTCACGAGTTACTTGTTATTTTAATGATATAATATGCAACTAAAATAGATAAAAAGAAAAATAAAAAAAATAGTTACCTTGTTTCTTCTTACAACTTGCTCCTAACCGAGTACAACTTCGATTTTTATCATTTCTTTCTTTCTAGCATTAATCTCCTTTAATTCAGACATGCAATATAATTGTTTATTAGAGATCAAATATAATTTCTTTTTGTGTACCAATTGAACACTTCGCTATAGATTTAAGGATGGCAAAAAGATATGCCGCTCCAAATCCGTCCCGCTTCACTTATTCGGGTAATGGGGGCAAATCTGGGGCAGCTCTGCCCCGCCCCATCGAGTTTTTTGAAAAAAAAATTATGAAATAGAATATAAATTAATATTTTGTTAGAAATATACTAAAAATGAATAGAATCTAGGTTGAAGTTATAAACTACAAATCTCAACCACTACGCCAAATCCCAATCTTGAATTTTTGTTTTTTTTTTTTTTTGTTTGCTACAAATATTTAAAAAAAAATTATTTCTTTTTTTAATAATTTTTTTTAGTTTTACAAAAAAAAAACTAAAAAAATTTCGAGGGATGTTTGGCGGGTCAAAAGATTGCCCCGTCCCGCCGCCATAGATTTCATCCTAAATATCGTTAATTGATTGTGTATTTCACTAGTTACTTGATATTTTAATGACATGAAACGTAACTAAAATAGATAATTTTTTTTTTTTTTTTTTTTTTAACAAGTTGCTACTAATCAAGCATAACTTTGCTTCTCATCATTTATTTATTCCTAGCATTAATATCTTTTAATTTAGAATCGAAAAGTTTTCAAATGCATATTGAAGACAAGTAACATTAGAAAATGTCAAAGTTTTAAGGCTGTGTTTGATTGCAAGTGAAAATTTTGAGTGGAAATAAAATATTTTCTATAGAAATGAATTGTCAAGAAATTATTATGGATTGGAAAACAAGACAAATTTTTCGTGGAAAATAAATTCTCATATCCCACAAAGAAAATATTTTCCTTGAAGACATGAAAAATGTGATCAAAAGTGGGAAAATGAGAAAAAAATTTACATGGAAAAAAAAAAGGTTGCAATCAAACAGAACAAGGAAAATAGGTGGGAAAATATTTTTACCATGGAAAATTTTGGACAATCAAACATACCAATTGAAAAATAGACGGAAAAAAAATATTTTCCATAAAAAATCTTTGCCAATCAAACATAGTCTAAGAGAAATCAAATATGAATTGTTACATTTTTGCCTCCTAATAAAAAGAAAAATAAAGTATAAATAAATCTATAAAATAAAATAAAAGTCAAATGATTCATTTGAATGTTATAAAGTATAGTTAGTAATCTAGCGATATAATCAACAAGAAGAGTTGATTATCATAAAATTTTCCACCAATTTCAAAGCTCGTCATGATGTGTTGCCGTGATTCAAATTGACACAATTCTTAACTTGACTTGAGATAAAACCAACTTTTGACTTTAAATAGTAGTTTTGTCCTATTTCGTAAGCATATGTTTGGTGGTGCTTAAATTATAATTTCAACTGTTTAAATTGGTCTAACATATTTTTTATCTACACATTTCATAAGATAAGACCCACAATTTACAATCCACTTTTTATCTATACATTCACCTACAACTTATAATATAAACAATTAAAAAAATAATTTCAACACTACCAAACATACACTAAGTATCATTTGTTTCTAGATAATTCATGAATAGGAATATCAATGACTTGTTTTAAAATAGCACACCTGTTGTGGTAGTTAGTAATTACTCATTTAATTAAGTTTAACTCTTCAATTAAAATCACACTCTCCTAATCTCCTAACTATTATTTGGGAAAAGTTGGCAAGAGTCCTATATTTTTATTAAAAAAAATTAAAAATACCTTTTTTTTAATTTTTTAAAAAATACTTCATTTTCATTACATCAATATTTAATAATTTTTCTATTTTTATAATTTAACAAAAATACACTATTTTCATTTAAAATCCATATTACAAATTTTCATTATCTAAAATTATATTATTATTTTTTTTAAATCAATATCTCAGTTTTTCATTATTTAAATTTATATTATTGTTATCTAAAAATATCATATTTGTATACTATTTCTAAAAACTAGTAATTTTAATAATATTTTACAATTTATTTCTTTTGATAAATTTTTTAAAAATACATTATTTCAAATTTTCAATTGAAAAACAATATTTGTACACAGGTAACATGTGATTATACTTTATCACTTTCATTAAAATTAGTATTTTACATTTATCTTATTTTTTAATTTTTTTTAAAAATACATTATTTTCATTTAAAATCAATATTAAAAATTTTCATTTAAAAATAAGATTCTTATACGAGTAACATATGTGTTATCATGTGTTACTTCCTTATTTTCATTAAAATCAATATTTTAAAATTTTCTCCTTTTATAATTTTTTTAAAAATGCATTATTTCCATTTAAAATCAATATTCTATTTTTTCAATTAAAAACAATATTTTACATGGGTAACATATTACATATGTGTTACCATGTGTTACTTCCTCATTTTCATTAAAATCAATATTTTACAATTTATCTTTTTTATTTAAAATAAATATTTCAAAATTTTTATTTGAAAACAATATTTTTATACGAGTAACATATGTGTTATCATGTGTGATGAATTTATTACTTTTTCATTTTCATTAAATCAATATTTTACAATTTATCTCATTTTATAATCTTTTTAAAAAAATATATTATTTTTATTTAAAATAAAATATTTCAAATTTTCATTTAAAAACAACATTTCTACACGGTAACATGTGTGTGTTACTTTATTATTTTTATTAATATAAATATTTTACAATTTATCTCTTTTTATGAATTTTTTAAAAATACATAATTTTTATTTAAAATCAATATTTCATTTTTTTGCATTTGAAAACAATACTTTTATATGGGTAACATATGTGTTATTACTTATTATATGTTCCTTATTCGCATTCGTTAAAATTAATATTTTACAATTTATTCTATTTTTATAGTTTTTAAGAAAATACATTATTTTCATTTTTACACTGAGTAATATATGTATTACCATATGTTACTCATTTTCATTAAAACCAATATTTTATAATTTATCTCATTTTATAATTTTTTCTTAATTATACTATTTTAATTTAAAATAAATTTAAATTTTTCTTTCTATATTAGGATAATATACGGTTAACACCACTACCATCTTTTTCCACTACCGCACAGTTCCACCCCACAGCTTATTTAAATTAGGATAGTATGTGTAGAACAAAATTTCAAAAATCACAAACATCATGATTTTATCAAAAACCAAATTATAATAAAGTCATAATATCGTATTTAAGCCAAGTAATTGGAAGTCCTCACATTGTATTTAAGCCAAGTTACCAAACTAAACAAAAACATAATATCAAGCATCATTATAGAATCAAATAAAATCTAGTGGTGACGAAAACCAAAAGTCAATATAAGTTGAGTGACTAGTAGCACCTATAAAGGTTACAATTTTAGAAGTTGGCTTTCCTACTCATCCTAAAACCAAAAGTCAGTAAAAGCAAAAGCAATATTGGTGATATTAAATGTTGGACCAGTAATATTCAAACATATGCTTTGTAATATTCAAATAAAAGTTGGACCGTAATTATCAAACATATATCACATAAAAAGAATTTTTGGTGTTCTTGATATGTTTTTAAGAATTAAAACTAATTATTATTATTATTTTTAAATATATGCTTAGCATTCTTATATTTTACCTCAATATGAAGAGGAAGGCTCTTTCCTGACCATTTATCTCACCACTTTTTTATCAAATCATTAGCTGTCTTTGAATTTCTAGCAGCCTTAATGACATGTGCCTCTTTTATGCCAATTGCTTGTTCAATGTTGAAATAAAAATGTGCTTGAGAAAAAATAAAAGAACATTGGTCTTCTTTATTTGCACTAAAAATTGAACTACAAAAACAATTCACACATCTATAATTAGATACCACAGAGAATGTTGCATTATTGCAACATAATTCAGAAATATACACTCATGATAAAATAATTATAAATATTCCTACTTATAACTACACTTATAACAAAGCTGCAATTGATAATGGTGCAATTCCATTTTGAAACACTCAATCTATTGATAAATAGATAAAACTATACATTTACCTGATCTGAAAAAAAAAAGTGGAAAAACACAGATTAACATAGATCTATGAGAATGTGATTTTATTTTATTGATTGGACACGGTGGTGAATGAAGTGGTCATCATCGAATGTGCGAACTCCATATTGCAACTCCATGCAAGTTCATATTTCAGATCTAGAAGGAAGAAGAAGATGATATAACAATAGCAGTTTAAGGGGGCGGTGGCGGCGAAGATTTTATGGTGGTGGTGGTGGGTAGTGCGAAGGCCCGAACTTTCCATGAGACAAAAAATGCAACAGGCCGGGGCCCAAAATTCTAATTTTTTTTTTAAAAATATTAAAATTCCATATACAAATTGAGCCAGTTCTTTTTTTTTTTTTTTTTTTTTCAAATTTCAACAAACTCAATTATCTTAATCCTATAGATTAACAAACTCAAGAGTCCTACTCTATCATTATTCATTACCATACCTCATAATTAAGAAACAAGAGAACAAAGTAAAAGGACTCAATTCGGCAATCGACATACTAGATAGGTGAGGTTTAATTTAATTTTATTGATTTAATTTTTTTTTTTTGAATTCTTGTTTCTATTTGCGTACAATATTAATGCAAATATGTAATTTGATTTATTAGATTTTTTTGCTAGGGTTAGATTTTATTTATTTATTTATTGAAGTTTTGGTTCTATTTTTGTATACAATATTAATGAGACAAAAACATATGTTCAAAAGAGTGATGTGAATGAAACGAGTGTTGAAAAAACCTTTACAAATTTTAGAGGGTGGTTTGGAAAATGAGTTTAGAGTCTAGAAATAATTGGACTTACAACAATTTGGACGGCGGCCAATATTAGCAATATTAGATATTTTTGCAATTTTTACTTTTTTTATTACTTTAGTATTAAATAAGTACTTTAGTAGCAACAAAAAATAGAGAGAGAAGAATCAGTTGAAAATTTGGTGAATGAGGAATAAGAGAATCAAAATGACAATGAATATGATCAATTATTGAATGAGAACGACGAGGAAGAAGTGGTGCAACCTTCCAATGTGTATGAACTGAACGAGATTGGGGAATATGATGTTTCTATAATTGAAGATGTTCAATAAAAATATTTAAATCAAGAGGATTACTTTTTTGTAAGGCGAGATGTATTTAAGTGATTATTTAGAACATTTTTAGTCTTATTATTTGATTAAAATATAAATATTTTGGATATTACATTTTATTTACTGGTTTATTATTAGGTTTACGTATATAAATTTTGTACGAAAAAAATAAAAATTGAATGCACTCTACAATATAAGAGTATATACAACAGCTTATGTATATTTAAAGAGCATCATTAAATTTAAAGAGCAGTTTTTTTAAAACATTCTAGCAGCTTCTTTATTTCATTTCCACTATTTATTTTACTTTTCTCAAGAAGTATTTAATAGATTTCTCTCTCCTCCTTTTTTATCATATAATTTCCTCACAATTTGTATATATTATTTAATTAAAACCAACACATCAAGTATTGAAAATTGAAATTATTTCAATACATTTAATAATAGAAAGTGAGTCTGACTCTCCACAAACCCACTAAGTGCGAACTCCAAATTGCGACTCCACTCAAGTTTAGGTTTTAGATCTAGAAAAAGAAAAATGATGAAGATGAGGTAACAATGGCGATTTAAGATGCCGGCGGTAGAGATTTGTAGCGATAGTGGTAGGTGTTTGATAATGTGAATAAGGATTTGGGTGTTTTATATTCAACGTGCACATGAATGGGAATTGAAATTTGTTTGGCTATTCAATTAGATTAAGGTAAATTCAGCAATTAGTTTATTAATTTAGAGTGAAAATCATTAAATATAAAAATAAGGTATATATCAACTTCTATTAAAAAAAAAAGTATCGTGGCTAAGATTCCCTTATTACTCATATCGTGGCTAAGATTCCCTTATTACATATTCAATTAGGTCTAGATTCAAGTAATTATTCCACTGTTGATTATTAAATGGGCCCCTTCCTCTACAGCTGAATGTCTGCATTTTAATTGGCTCGTAGTGAACATATGTTGGTTATTGGAGCTGGAGCCGTAGATCCGGTTGATTCGTGATGGGTCCAAACCCGAATCTTACTGCAGAATATTCATAAGGAAGATTCGGATCCGAAGAAGATTCACACGACTTGAGTAAATAATCTTTTTCAAGAAATGATGTTTAATGTAATGTAAACACACTAAAAAGTAGTCACTCAAAGTTTGTTTTTACTAATAGAATGTTTAATGCTGCGGATGCCAATTTAGCGTGGCGTGATTCATGAACGTGGAAGTTTTTCACGCCATACATTATGTCAAAAATTAACATGATTTAATCGGGAGATCAAATTGAATTAAAAAAAGTAAATTTCAATGACTATTTTACAAAATAAAGTTCAACGATTCATATAGTGGCTTACAATATTTTTTGCCTATAATAATATTTATTTATCATAGTAAACGTGTTTACAATAAATTAATCAAGAAATTAAATTGAAATCATCATAACTTCATTTGAATTCGATACGAGGAATTGTAATTATAGAGAAATTACTTTCGTCGCAATCTTTTGGATCCTTCTCGTTAAGCATTTGTTATGAATTTATTAATTTTGTATTGAGAAATTTACCAAGTTTTGTCATTTTCACTTTCTTCTACTTTTCGTCATTTCTCATTTTTTTCAACTTAATATTCATTTTTTTATTAAATATTTTAGTTATTTTTCTATACTATATGTAGCACGTTCTATTTTGTCAATATCCAGTCTATATATGGGATTGTCACGTCTTCTATCTAACATAGCACTAGATGGCACATATTAAAGCAATAAATTTCAATATTGCTTGATTATAAAATTAAAATAAAAATTAAACCCATATAATTCACGATTTTTTTTCAAACTTTATCCCATTAACACAACTATAAATCACAAAAGGATGTCATAATCGACGTACATTCTGGCACCATGCCATTATTGATCATATCCATCAAGCCCAAGTAAAACAACCCACAACCGGGCCCAAATGCAGAATCCACTAGGCTCACCAAAGCACGTGACTTGTCTTTTCCATTACACTAATTGTTCACATACAAAAAGCAGAGTGTGACATATTTGCATAATTGCATGTCAAATAATAATGTGCAACTTGCTAAAACCTGGGATATCAACACAACGTGAAATAAGGTTCACAATCTCAAGTGTACATGGACCAAGCAAAATTGTGAGGAGATAATGGGACGGGGTAAAAGATCTTCATGTTAATTAGGGATGACAAATTTTCTGGGCCCCACTGGGGAAGCGGAGCGGGATGGAAAACATGGTCATCCCCGACTTTTATTTATTTATTTTTTTGTGTGTGTTTAAACATAAATCGCACTTTAAATAATAAGAATAAATAAATAAATAAATATGTAAACACAATTGTAAACGGGAATAGCTTAATCCCTACAGTCTCCCAAAAATCCCCGACAAAAGGGGACTAAAGTTCTGCTCATTTATAGCACAAAAAGAAAGTACTAAGAAAGTTGAAATCAGACAGTTGCAATTACATAAAATTCGTAGTCATATACAAAAACATGATTTTCCTATATGATTCTCAATTGAGAATCCATGAACCTGTCTGTTCATAAATCAAAGAATTGTAGGGTTGACATGAACAGCAAACCAACATACAAAAGAATTCCAGCCAGTAGATAGTGACCAAAACTCACTAAGTATTGCCTCTTGGCGTATTCTAATAATTATACTACATGCTATAACTATATGCATGTTTAGTATACACTACTGGAATACTACAATTAACGAGATTTTAACTTTTTTTCTTCCTGAATATTATGATGAATGAGATTTTAACTTCTCTTCCTTCTTTAATACTATCCACCAATATCAAATCCTCCATACCAAACAATCATTTTCTCAACTGCATCCACATTTCTCCAATTTTTTGACTATCATTGTGTGAAACATAACCTGCGGCAATTGTGCGACTTGGGGCAAGTGAGAAAGAATGCTGAGTCCTTCCAAATTTGGCTTCAGAATCGGATAGGCAATCCATAATTGAGAAATGTTCTGATACATCCGTCCCAGCCTGCAGTTACGATCACAAGACCCCACAAATGAGGAGAATTTATTGCGCTTTGCCACGCACTCTTTAGAAACTTGAACTCAGATCTGCACATTGAACGTGAAACTGCCACCGGACTTGATTTGGGCAGTTTTTCTTCCGGCCATGTAGCAGTTCCCTTATATATAGCATCCAAGAAAAACCCGAGGCTTGTCGTGAAACAATCAGGGAAAGATGCAGGCAATTTTTGGAGCAATTTCTCATCAAAATGTCCATTTCCTAAAATACTTCCTGGTAGTGCTCCTAACTTGTTCTTCAAGCCACACCAAGGAATAGCAATGGAAGCATTGCGTGACAAGAAACTCTCACATGACCACAAGTTCTTTGATCGAGATGATTTCTGGTCCTGAGTAGTGTAGTTCCAGACACGGACATTTGAATCCTCAGCGGTCGACACAATGTGTTCCCCGTCTGATGTGAAAGATGCAGGTACTTGGCTTCCTGAACTTCGATTACCTGGACGACACAAAAAGAGAGTTTGAGAACGATGAAATTCCTTTGATCTCCATGATTGTCATATTTTCGAAATCTCTCTTTTTTAGTTTGAATCTACCCTTTAATAATTATTTGTAATCCTATAAATAGGGTGTTTCCATTCATAATTCTTAGATAAAATAGTTTTACATGTATATTATTCGTCTCAATATTTTTACAATTTTTAAACTAACCATATCATTACAAGACCTGATAATCTAGTAAAGAGAGAGCAAATCATGCACTCATTAAAAAAACAAAAAACCAAGAAAGAAGTAACTTTCCACCTTTGAATTTGCATACGATGTCGGTGCCACAAAGCATTCTAACTTGCGAATCGGCAGAAGTGACAAGCAATTTGCTCGCATCACTTGGGCAAAACTGAACAATGAACAACTGCGTGATCTATACGTGCAAGAAGACGTCAAATGTGCATAAAATGAAATAATGAATAAAAAAATTACAACAGAGTGCAAAATGAGTACCTGAAATCCAGTTATTCTCTTGCCAGTTAACTTCTTCTTCCCCTTTAGGCATATTTGAGCACCCAATTGCAGACGATTATCTAAACCAAAGAAGTTGTGGCATATTAGTATCATCCGTTCAAGTAAGAGTATTAAGCTAAATTATCATTTAAATTGTTAAATGTTGATCATTGCGCACATCAAGAATTATGAACAGCTCTACAGTATAATTATATAATATGATGTTTGACATAATTGTAACAACAATGAAATAAATATATTTCTTGTTGAGCATAAAAGAATATTTTCTAACATCAAAGCTCTACATCCTTAAATCTTAATAATATAAACAAAGGAAACGAATAACAAATGCACCAAAACGTGTATGATGGAGATGAAAAAACACAAAATCGTAAAAACAACCATTTTGAGTTCATACACTTCTCTACAAGTACATGCATCTCCAAGAACACAAAATTACAAGTGATAACCTAATAAAAATAAATAAATATTTTCGTTCCAACATCACAAAACCTCTGGCTTCTCCAAAAAAAAATTAATTATGTGTTTGCCATTCAAAACTTGTCGTGAAACTTCAGTTGTAACTATCAGTTGACTTAAATGTTCAGTGATCATGAATACAGAACCAAGTATTACAGTGTATTAGCAAGCAAACATGAAGTCAATGTGTATCACTCTCGACACTACTAATCCTCTCCAACCTAGCGCATGTTTGGTAGTGCTGAAATTATAAGTTATTGATGAATGTGTAGATAGAAAGTGGGTTGTAAGTTGTGGGTCCTACGAAATGTGTAGATAAAAAGTATGTTTGACCAACTGAAATTATAATTTAAGCAACCCAAAACATGTGGCTAATCTGCCAAAACATACTTCCCAGTGATAAATTGTTCACTGCCGGAAGGAAATAAAATTTAATGTATCCTCCTCCAAGTACTAATCTTCTTTGGTGGCAAACCGAAGCTACCACCAGGAGTTTTAGTAGAGTACAACAGCCTAACAAACATGGACTCAATGGACACGGTAAGCAAACATGTCATTTTCCAAAATGTATGACACAACACATCGGGGACGTGCAAGTAAAGATACTAGTATACCGCTTACGGGCAGTGGGATTCGACCATAGAATCAGAATTTCAATTCAATGCAAGTGAATATCACAAACCAATGCAATTGAGGGCTGCAAAAAATAGCAGATGAAGAATGAAATGGATTTAAGGAGATGAGATTTGATGAAGAGAGAACAATTCTTGGCTAAATTTTTTGAAGTTTTTTGAAGACAGACGTAAGTGTTGTTTTTATCGTGAGTGGAGGTGAAAAACTCTGTACGGTCGTGATAAAATTATACATATGTGCGTGTGTGTATGCCATGTTTTCCAAAGATGCTTGTATATTTAAGTGAAAGCCATGTTTTGGTACATATAGAAATCTTAGATTCATTTACATATATACAAATGTTATCATATGACCTCAAAATTGCATGCACCATATGAAATAAATAAAGCTTAAAATAGGTCAATTTATAAATTCTCTTATTTTTCACTAATTGGAGCATTACTTAATCGTTAACAAAATTGTATATGAGTATATATCTCTAATACTTGAATTAGTTGAGTGTCATAGATGGCCTAGAATTGCCATTTTTTACACGTGTTCGTGTTCGGAGTATCTGTGCTTCTTATACAACAATCAGTCTTCTTTCTTGTCAGTCATGGCAATAATTGTAATTCATTGCAAAAAGGCAGTAAATGTGGCTTTACTCGAGGAGATTGTAAATTCAATACTAATATTTTATCAGTTTGGGATTGTAAACAGATTATATTTTTATCACCATGAAGAAGACTCTTAACAGAATAACAAGAAAACAATAGACATACATATTAACATATGCGTACCTACAACATCATAAAAACGACAATTGCCTTCCATGGAGCCAATTACACCTCCCTGAAGCAATAAGATATAACATATGTTAACATAAGTCAACCACAAGCTTAAAGACCCTGCCAAAAAAAAAATGCTAAAAGTAAGATGTCCATCAGACCTTGCCATCGGGACAATAACACACGGCAGTTACTATTTCTCTAATATCGATCCAATCAATGACTCGACAGCCTTGAACTTCCCAGATGCGTATTTTCCCATCTATTGAACCACTAATGAAATAATTATCATCCATGGGATTGAACTCAACACAGGTCACTGTACCATGAATAATACAAGAATTAAACATCTGTAGCAAGTCCCAAAAAACAAGCGTTGAAGAGAAGTTAATATATATACTATGGAAGTAAACGAATCTAGCTGCCAGAGACTTACCATAGTTGTTATGTGAATAAACTCTGAGGCACTGATCATGTCCCATTTTCCATAAGCGGGCTGATTTATCTACTGAAGATGACAGCAAATGCTGCAAAAAAACAAGACAATATAGTTAAATCCACATAAATCCCCTTTAATGTGCAGTCTAAGCACTAGATGATATTTAGAGAGTACATAACACTCAAACGCATGGACGTGATTAATATTAATACTAACCCCATTATTGGACCATGAGAGAGCCAAAACCTCATCCGTATGCCCATAGAACTCGTGCAGAGGTTTCTCCAATAACCGGAAGACCTTTGGTGGAAGAATGACACAAGCTGAGTCTGAAGATTTTCTCAAACTTTTCATCTGACTAGTCTTTTGTTTATCAACATCAATAGGAGCTAACTTGGATAAATGATTCAGCGAGAAGTATAAACAGGAGGGATCCGAGTCTTGAATGTCAAATTTGTTTAAAATATCATCTTCAAGCACCTTCCACACGCGTACAACCCCATCTTCCCCAGCACTTGCAAGGTAATTGCCATCAGGACTGAACTTCATTGTCAAGATTGAGCCCTCATGTGCAGAAAATTCTTGCCCTGTGTACAGAGAGGACAGTTCTTTCGAATGTTTTCTATATGCATGGACTCGGACTCTTCGACTACTAGCCCCTGTCTTTGAATTGATCTCATTAGGCTTTAAATGAACCCCCTTTGTCTTATCTGAATTACGATTCATGAAACTCCTGAACCAACTGCTTTTCACTTTCTTCTTCGCATCAAGCATGTTAAAGCCCTTAGATTCTTTCCGCAATAACCGCTGAACCAAAGCTGATGAGCCAAGAGTTTTCTGAAACTCTTCAAGTGACAACATTTTATTGGAACCCACTTCACGTAATCTGGTAGGTGTGCCATGGTCACTCAGTCCATCCACCACGAATTCAGTTCCATCATCCAAATTTTTAATTTTCCATGCATCCTCTTCTACAACACCATCTTCTACTAACTCTGTGGAGTCATTTGAGCAAAACGACTGCAAGGACCGACTTGAGAAAAACTGAGTTTCAGAATCCAAATTTGCCAACACGGTCTCACCATTATCCCTTAACCTATCAATGCCCATTTTGATTTCTTCATCGCGTAAATTCTCCTCGTCATCTCTATCAGTTGTGCACAAATCTGAACTCATACCAATCCATTTAAAAAACTTGGCACGTCTTTCATCAACACTTTCGGGATTCTTAGTCCAAAACTCGTATCCAAGAGCACAGTTATCGAGAATAGGAGTTGAACAGCCCTCCGAGAAATCAAAACCCAAATCAGATACAGAAGAGACCTCACCACGGCTGTCGAAGAATTGATCCTCCTTTTCACTATAACTACTCATCGTCTTTGAACGTAACCCATATAAACCTACATCCCGGGAAAAAAAGAATTAAAAAAGAAGAAGTATTATATGGGATGTAGGTTAATAAAGCTTCCAATCTTTGATCCTCCTTTTCACTATAACTTCCAATCTTTTACCCAACATCTGTTCAATAAAAAATAAATGTTTTAACCTCATACAGTGTTCGAATTCTCAATTTCACAAGAAAAAAGCCTCAGAATTCCAAAAAAATGGAAAATCCTAACAATTTAAGATCACAAGAACAAAAAATGAAAACCAATTAAAGATCAAAATCCAAAAGCATAGATCTTTTCAGAATCAACAGAAGTGATCAATATTGAAACATAAAAATTTAAACAAGTCAGTGACATACTAACACAATCTAAATCAAAATACATATTTCCTGAAGATAATCACAGTGATCAACAGTTTATTATGAAATAAACTAAATTTAGAAACTCAAAATCCTACACGTGTCAGACAATTTCCTCACCTGGGTCATCAAGAAACATTTGTCAGACCCCAGAAACCCATTTGCACAAGGTAGATTCTCAATCTTATAGCAACAATCCCTTTATATATAGTTACAAAAAATTGTACTGTAATACAGTGATATGAGAACACAAGTTAGTAAATCAATTATGATTAGTTAAAAACAGACACAAAACAATGGAATTTGAGTGAAAAGATGCGCACGGTAATACGAGATTTCGAAGAAAAGGGGAAGGTTAAAAGGTGGAAGGGACGGTGTGTGTCTGTATTTGCTTTGGCTCTCACTTTCATTAATATGTTAAGAGCAACTACTGGGTCGGTTATTTGACGGTTTTGCCCTTACAATTTGATTCCTCCGTACCCGTTCAAAATGAACGATTCCAACTATGACTTTTAATTTTTATTTATTTATTTAGTTATAAACTTTATTTATTCCTTCGTTATACATTTATTATGGAAAATTTTTAAAAAAAAAAGATTTATTTTTATTTTTATATAAATTAAAAATTATTATTATTATAATTAGAATAATAAATTTTACTTATAATTTTTTTAATATACTCTTACAATTAATATAATGATAGAATAAATATTTGTAGAGAAATATTTAAATAAATCTAATGTAATTCTTGATTTTTCCCTAGGCCGAAAAAAAGTAAAAATATTTTTGAGTAACTTTTTGCCTCTAAATATATTTGAATAAATTTATTTTTTCAAGTAAAAAAATAAATAATTTACTTGAAAACTTAATTATATTTACTTATAAGTGAATTTACTTAAAATAAAGTTAGTGTCAAGGAGATTTTAGTAAAGCCGAAAAGTAGTACTATTAGCGTGTCAACGTAAGAGTTTGACTTTGACCATTATTGTCGCCATTTGAGAATTTATCTACCGACGATCGATTAATTCTTTCTTATTTGTCTGTTTGGGAATTGGGAACCACGTGAATTCTAAATTCCAGATTTTGGGATTTATCAAATGACAAGACATCATAACATATGACTTTTAACTTGTCTGGTTCCAATTTTATTTTATAAGTTTTGTTACATCTTACTACAGCTTGCTATTATTCATTTATCTCTTTGTTTTTTGAAAGTTTTTTTTTTTTTTTGAATTTTATGATACTATTATAAGATTTTTAATTTTTAATTATATTTAAAATGAAACGGATTAATACGATCTTTTCGTGACTATTTCTAATTGACGATAATAGATTATCTACAAAAATGAAGCTATATATTTCAAATTAGATAGATGAACCAACCCGACCATGTTAATAATTTTTTTTATTGACAGAGAATTCTATCTTTTATTATATAGTAAAAGATTAATATTCTTGAATAATGATTTAGTAAGTTCCTAATTTTAAGAAATCAATTAAACAATCACGTCATGCCAATTATTCAAACATGGCTAATCTCCTACCAACTTATGTTATCCACTTATAATACTTATGCTGAGATAGCATCACATGATTGATAGTTTATGGTCCAATACTTATTATTTTTACCAATCATATGATGTCATCTCAGCGTGAGCATTTTCCAGAAGCTGCCGAGCGAACGATCATTTGCGTCAAGACACTCGCGCTCGGCATGAATTCTTGGTGGGCAAACTCTCGCTTCTTGACCTCTCATTTGTTCGGGTTTGGATTTTTCGCGTCGTTTCAGTCGTCGTGGTCGACAGGGAAGAAAGAAATGAATGAATGTTCTTATGTGAGATCAAATCCAATTATTCAAATCCACTACTATAAATTTAGTTTGAATTCGTTCTATATTATAATGACTGTAAAACACGAGATATTAAGAAAAAAAATTCAATACATATTTGTTCACCAGAATCTCTAATAAAATTATTTATGAGTATGTTTGATAAAGATTTTTGTAAATTATAAGCAGTTGGTCCTACGGAATATATAGATAAGAAATTATGGATCATACAAAATGTGTGGATAAAAATGATATTTGATTAATTTATAAGTACTTATAAACAATATCAAATATACTCTATATCGCATTCAACTAAACATACACGTTTTAAAATATATAAAATAATTAATTATGGTCAAAGATGAGGGTAAACCACAATTTATGAGAATGCAACCAAAATTTTACTTAAAACTTATCCAACCTCAAAAAGTCTACATAACAATCCATTTCCTCAAAAAACAACATTATAATATCACCAAAATGTGTCATGAAATTATGCATGCCACGTGGCTTATTAAATCATCATTAAATACTAATTGCGTGGTACGATTTCTATTTGATTCACCAAATTGTTCCACGGCTAGTGTTAGGTCACCCATAATAAAATAAATTAAATATTTTTTTGGAGGGAGGGCAAAATTGAAATGAAAAAATATATACTTTCATGGCCTTTATTGCAAGATTAATTTAACTTTTGCAGCTTTAATTTATGGAGATAATGGGCGGGCCCATATAAACGAAGCCCATACCCGTATCCTTTTAGACCAGTTGAAATTATCTTGCAAGTATTTATTCCATTTGTTGAAGAACATTATAGGTGGCATACATATTGCAACTGGTTAGCTGTAAAGCGTACAAGAATTTAATGATATTTGTTATATATTATTACGTGTACACGTGATAAATAGAGTTTTATGCAAGTTGGCACTACATTGAATATGTTATTTAAAAGACTTTTGAATCAACTATCAAGAAAAGAACCAACATATCAAATTGATTGTAAATGCTCTAACTTTTAAGTTCGTCAAACGACTATCAATATCTTGTGAAATCTCAACCCGTGTCAGACTTTGGTCTCAGTTTAATAAACAAACCAAAACTTTCTCTATTGTATACATGTCTAATCTAGTAGAATTGATCTCGTCCCATCTTTAATTTTTAACGTCAAAATAAATTTGCAGAAGTTTGTTATAGAAATTTTGATGTATACAAACCAGCATGGCAGCAAAATGAATGGTATCAAACACATAGAGGTTTCAGCTTGGGTTCACTTCCATCATTAGAGTCTAATGTTTAAGAATTAAGAGTTCAATGATAGCTTTATTGAAAATGTATGAACAAAGTCCCATATCGATTAGACATGAAATAAAAGATAAATTTATAAAAATTGAACTACTCCACCTATTTGGACAGAATTTCTCTAAGAATGGCATTCTTATATAGTTAGAGTACAATATCTAAAAATTTGAAAAAAATATATATTCTCAAATATCGATATAGTAAATAAGGTGGGATTTATTTTTCTTCGACTGAAAAAGCTGATATAGTTGAGACCTATGCTTGCAACGAGGTGATAAATTAAGGTCTAATTTGATAAACTAATATAAATGGACATTTGTCTTTTCACTTATGAAAATATTTGAATATTATTATTGACAAAATTAAATATCCTAGATTTCAAACCATGACTATTTGAATTAGTTGCATACCAAATATGACCATCTCAAGAACCACCTAATTACTTGACTATACTAATCCTATTTCTAATTGAATGTCTTTATTATCAAATTTATATTAAATTCCGTCATCGACATCTTCATAAATTTGTATATTATATTTATTTTATCAAATTGTTACTAGATCTGATCTGAAAACTCGACAAATATTACAGTTGAATAATAATTATAATGACGACCGGACCACCATGTGGTGGTGATGGCCTAATGTACTTGAAAGGTGGTTGGCAGTTGTTTATAGTGGAACCCAATTGAATAGTTAAAAGGATTAGATTCATATAGTGGTCCAAACATGAAAGCAATATTTCAATCTAGAAGAAACATGTTTCCTATATTAGAATCCATAGGCAATGATCCAAACCTAGTTTTTGAAATCATTTTAGAGCTCCGAGATATTTTCACAATATCCAAGACTTTTAATTCCTTTTTTTTTTTGCAGGAATGAAAATGGTTTGCACATGCTGCTAAACTTAGGATGTTTGTAGGGTGATTTTGCATTATTGTGTCCTAAGTTAGGCACACAATATATATTATATAGCTAGCTAATCAAAACGGCATAATGAAACAACTTTTATCGAGAAGATGATAAATGTGAATGATATGGTGTTGTTAATCTCTTGATAATTTTTTTACAATTTTACGAAATTCTACGAACCCAAAATGATAAAAATATCTGATTTTGTTGTAGGATGCTAACATTTTAGCATCTTACGATGACATAGTTGCGATCCTAACGATCACGGTGATTCTCTCTCTCTCTCTCTTTTTTTTTTTTTATTGTAGAGTTTTCAGCATTTTTTTTTTTATGAAGGATTAGACAACAGTTAAGCTTTTGTAAAAGGTTAGTGGGCCATTTTAATTGGGCCTGTTTACTTTTGTACTCAATACAGGCCTTTGATAACTTTTCAAATTGATTCCTAAATGGCAAAACCAATGCACCACAAAGAAATTTATAGCAAGTGGACTAAGCCATCATAAAGGTTGGTCCAAGAAATTTAGATCAGAGAAACTCTAAGTCGACAATAATTAAGACCGTGTTTGAGTCGAATCAAAATGAGATCTTTTTTGATAAAATTATTAGAATGTTAATTAGGACTAAGACAGCGGCTATTACTCTAATATGATAGTCTAATCTAAAACCAGCTCACCGTGTAATTTGCCTTCGGGAGTCTCGGGCACGAGAGTTCACAATTCACTCATGTAAGCTATATATATAGGAGATTTAGATCTCTTTAAAAGGCCTTCAGAGATATAAAATATTATCAAAGTCTTAAATAATAATTAAGAGCATGTTTAGTAGAGTTTAAAATAAATTCTTTTTTTCTAAATTCATTTTCAATCACATATTTTATGTAACCTACAATTTTTATCAATTTTTCAACCACATATTTTATCAACTTTTATCAAATCTCCTAAAAAACTACTTTTAAACTCCACCAGACAAACACTAATCATTTGATTAGAGTTATCTAGAATTGGGAAAATTAGGACCAGACTCAAACTTTCACGTGGCGTGCTTATGAGTCTCCAACTTTAAAAGTCAGGTTATAGGTCCCAACTTATCTAAATTTATGAATTTAGGTCTCCATGTGTTCAAAATTATGCGAATTTCAATTAAATTGGAGGGAGGTGTTAGGTAGTTTGATGGTATTGTCTTTCGATTTAAGTTGCATGAAAGTTGTTTGAAATTTTATAGTCCACATTGACGATTTCGATTTTGTGTGGAACTTCGATTTACGGATTTAAATAGGATGGGAATTCAAAACATCACTTTTAAAAGTTAGATATCCATAACCACACTATATAAAGGTTAGAAAGTCCAACCCCAATTTTTAGAGTTCTTTACATATATACACTACTTGTAAATATAAATTTCAAAAATATTAGGCTAAATTTATAATTATAAAATCACTAGATTACAAATCAAAACTTATAATATTACTAGATTTTTAATGAAGTCCATTTCAATAGGATTGATACCAAAACGATAGAGACAAGAGCCCAATCAATACCATGTTACAAGTCAAGATAATAATCATACGTTACACATTATTAGCGAAGAAGATAGAGAATTGAAATTTCAAACTCAACATTAATAAAAAAAAATGGAAATCAAATTGAATGCAGAGAAATGGATAATGTAACTAAACGAATTTAAAATGTTAACATTATACAAGAAGTTAACGTAAGACGTGAACAATCAAGAATATCATTATAATTAGAAAAATTACGTAACAATGTAACTAAACGATATTAATTAATACATTACAATGTGATAACACGTTCACACGATACGAGCAATACACATAATAATGTTATCGTATTGACACACCGTTTTCACATGTAACAATGTAACTAAATATTTTTATTAATGTGTATGTGTTCCAAAAAGACAAAAAATATCGATATAATTAAAAATTAAAAATTATTTCGTTCGAAATCAAAACCCATGACAATGACTGCACTTACTATACAGAATTGGATTTGAAATTAGTAGTGTTGTTGTTAAAGAATTGTTGGCAGACAATTGATAATAGGAAAAATATGGAGGACAATTTTGTTCTCCCTGTAAGAATTGATAAGAAATGTGAAAACGGTAATCCTCATTCAATACGTAATAATGAGAATAATAAGAATTGCTTTTGATTAGCACTTAAATCTAGTAATGATATAGTTTAATTCTTAAAAATGAGTTTAAATGATTAATAAGTGATAATGATCCTATTTTAATTAATTATTAATTTTTTTAAAAATAGTAATATTATATATCAATGTTATATAGTAATATTTAGGGGGGGAAAACTTATCTAGTAAATTTGAAAATTTGAAAAAAATATAGATGGGGATTGTTGTAAAATTATAGATAATGATGAATGACTATTTAGTTGTATCTAGATATCTATATAGTTATCTACTTACTCCAGAAGAGTGTATTCTAATCAGGTCGTAACTCCCTTTAGAACCCTATAAATAGGGTCATTGTTATAGTAAATGGACAGACTTGAGTTTTGACTTTCTCTATTCTCTTCTCTTTTTCTCTCTACTTTTCTAGTTTCATAAAACGTTATCAGCACGAACAAGCTCACCCAAAATAGAGAGAAAATCTGAGTGCAATAGTTTAGAAAATTCGCAGAATCTGGACAGACTGTGCAGCTGTGATAAGATTTTATTATCTCAATATTCCGTAGTCCGATCATTGTAAAATTTGAGTAGTAATTTTAAAACTCATTGTTCTTAAAATTCAACGGTGGAGATCTAGATCAAACGGTTCATTAGTGAGAAATGTCTGTGTGAACAGTATGAATTTTGAATTCGTGGAAGAATTTGGGCAGCCTGCGCAGTTATGATCAAACGTTGATATCTTAGTGATCCATGGTTCGATTGTTTTGAAATTTGGAAAAAAATTTCAAAACTTATTGATATTCAAATCCAACCGTTAGAATCAAGATCACATGGTTCATTTGGACAAAAAAAGTTAGTATTCTCTTTACTATCGTTTTTTATTATACATTTTTCTGTATTGATAAATGATAGATAAATATTTCTTGAATACTGTTAATAATAACATATCAATATTTAAAATAATATTGTGTTTATCAATTTATACAAATTAATATTCCAGAATAATATTTCGTTGGTCTTTCAGAAGAAGTACAACTTTATATTATATTCATATTTCAATAAAATACACTTGTTCCTGAAGAGTATAATTTGTTAGATTTATTATTAAGTTATTGCTCTCAAAGAGCGTAATTTTATAAATCTAATATTTTATAAAAATATTATGATATCACTCCTGAGGAGTAAATTTCTATACAGTTCAATTTTTCAAAATAATTTATTGTTGCTCCTGAAGAAGCACAACGTTACTTTAATATTCTAGCAGAATATAAGAGCATAATTCATAAGATCTAATATTAAGCTAGTGTTCCTGAAGAGCAAATTTTTATAAAGTTTAATATATTTAAAATTATTTGTTGTTGCACCTGAAGAAGCACAACATTATATTAATATTCTGGTATAGTACTTGCTCTCGAAGAGCATAATTGTAAAAGATCTAACTTCTAGTATGAATTTGCTCATAATGAGTAAATCTTTAAATAATAATATGTTGTTGCTCATGAAGTAGCACAATATTATATTAATATTTCAGTCGAATATTACTTGTTCTCGAAGAACGTAATTTTATAAGATATATTATTTTATACAAATATTGTATTAAGACTCCTGAAGAAGTATAATATTATGAATATCAATATTTCAAAAGAAAATGATATTATTGTTTCTGAAGAAACAAAAAGTATAGAAAATATTAAAAAAGAATATTGTGTTGTTGCTCTTGAAGAAGCACAACTTTACAATTTCAGAATATTACTGTTGTGTAATATTAGAGTGCTGATACTTTTGAAGAAGTACTATATTGAACTAGAAGTTCAATGTCCTAAAATTTTATTGATTGGCATTACTGGTTAGACTATCCCGGATCAATATAATGTGAATTATTAATGAGAATATCTATTGAAAACCAAAAGATTTTTCGATATAATGAATTCTCACGTGATGCTTGTTCTCATGGTATATAAACCAGTAGATATTCACTAAGTAAAATCGAGACTGAATTTCCTGCATTTCTGAAAATTATTTAAGGTGATTTATGGGGCTCCATTACCCTCCATGTTGACCATCTATATATTATTTGTAACTAATAGATACATCTACTAGATGATTGTATGGTGTTATTATTCGCAACTTGAAGTTTGCGAGATTACTTGCTCAAATTTTAAATAATGAGCATAATTTTCAGATTATACAACCAAGACGATGATGTGTCTTGTCAATGCTAGTGAGTCTAAATCTCAAACTTTTAATAAATATTAGTTGAGATGATGTTAAGTGGTTTAGCAATATTGTTTTTCAACGCCTCCAATTAAATTCTAAATCATTACTATTGAGAACAAAGTTCTTCCCATTTTTGTCTAGGGAATGCTATTTTATATGCAGAAATACTTATACCCATCATGCCAACATCAAAATTACCCCCGCTATAGTTGGCTTATGGTCAGAGCCTAATATTACCCATCTAATAATTTTTGATAGTGCAATATATGTACAATCGGTCCACCATAGTGCACTGAGATGGGCATTAAAAAAAATGTTGAGAATACATGTTTAGTTTGGATATTATAAAATATCTTAAGTTAAGATATTTTATAATACGGTCTTTTGAATGTCATTTTGATAAGACAATTTTCTCAATATTATGGAAGAGAAATTAAGTAACTGGAAAGAATACATGAAAATGCAGCATATTATATTTTCTAGATCCTTGCACAAGACAATATGAACCAGAAGTTCGACAAATAACTCATTTGTAAGTTATATAATTGACAGATGTATTTACTGACCAAAGAGATTAAATCAAATCTCATATACCAGCTCTAAATGCTCTAATTTATATTAACGTCCTTGAAGGACAATCCATTAATATTATATCAGGTAAATTAATAACAAGCCTGAAGCGTTGTGACATTTGATTCTAAAAAAAAAATTCTCATATTAAAAATGGAGTCAATTTTAAAGATGGTCCTATTGAGGAGGCGTATACTCTTGGAGAGTATATATACATAACTAATTATAAAACCTCAGAAAAGGTTCAGCTAGTTGAAATAATAAAA
Source organism: Forsythia viridissima (assembly GCA_030279155.1). Classification (NCBI taxonomy): domain Eukaryota; kingdom Viridiplantae; phylum Streptophyta; class Magnoliopsida; order Lamiales; family Oleaceae; genus Forsythia; species Forsythia viridissima. The sequence goes on along the minus strand of CM059041.1, from coordinate 393,611 downwards.
CGAAAAGATCTCGATAAGTTATGTCGTTATGAGAAAGAAATGGATTCAAAAAATAAATGTTGTTGACAACATTGTTGTACATAATGAAGCGTTTCATATTATGAAAGGTAGCAAGGATATTGAAAGAAATCTGTCAAAGAATAAATTGGCCAAATAAAAAGATGCAATCCAAGTAAATTCAATTGACTAGAGAAACCTGAAGTTTCTAGACCTATAGTCGGAGCACCTAAAGGTGTATATTTATGCGAAAAGGAAATGAGAAAATTAAGTCGTAACATGTAATGAACGACTTTTAACATTATGAATTTCGCAAAGGCTTATGTAAAGAAATCATAAGTTGATATCTTGTTAGTCTGTCAATGAATGACATATATGCATATAATGAATATTGTTATAACCATTTCATCTGGTATGATTAATAAAACAATGTATATAAATTTCTAGAGGATTTAGTATGCCTGAAGCATATAGTTCAACTTTTCGAGAACTTAATCCATCAAAGTACAGACCTAAAGTGATATTATAATAAGGGGGAGTAAATAGGTGTTGTACTCTTTTCTTTGACCAAGGTTTTGTCCCATTGGATTTTCCTGGCAAGGTTTTTAATGAGACAACTTTAATGGCGTATTAAAAGAATTATGTACTCTTTTTCTTTCATTAAGATTTTTTCCTATGGAGTTTTTTTTCTAGTAAGGTTTTAACGAGACATATTCTTTCTGTAAATAATATACAATTAGAAGTGGTATAAATATTATAGTTATGGATGTCCATAACCTACAAAATATTTTACCATCATCATAACTCTATGGTTATACTCCCGTATATTATAAATTGTATATGAGATCCCTGAAGGTAACAACAACAAGATCTATTTTTAATATAATTACATCAGACCATCATGCTGACTACAATCAACCAGAGATATTGTAAGAAAATGATATTGCTGGAGGTTATAACATGGAGCACATTTCACCAGAATTGTTTTATTCAAGTTTTAAAAAGATGGTGGCATTGAAGATATTGACGCACAAGATATGGATAGCTCGATACAAGTTTTTTCTATTGGTTGAAATCAGGGGAAGTAGTTGTACTCTTTTTTCTTCGCTCAGGTTTTGTCCCACTGAATTTTCCTAACAAGGTTTTAATGAGGCAGCATTTGAGTACTCCAATTTTTGATAATTTTTTTCTTTCTATTGGTATTTTTGTCCCATTGGGTATTTGCCAAACAACGAAGCAGTTATTGTGTAATAAGTCATTCAAGGGGGAGTGTTGTAAAATTATAGATAATGATGAATGGTTATTTAGTTGTATCTAGATATCTATGTATTTATCTACTTACTCCAGAAGAGTGTATTCTAATCAGGTTGTAACTCCCTTTGGAACCCTATAAATAAGGGTCTTTATTATAGTAAATAAACAGACTTGAGTTTTGACTCTCTCTATTCTCTTCTCTTTTTCTCTCTACTTCTCTAGTTTTGGGATATAATTTTCACTAATTTTTATCCAATTCAGTGAGTGTGAACAAGGAGTAAACAAATTAGTTATCCCGGCCCAGGAAGGCCCATCTGGTGAGGTCATGATTATACATCATCATTTATGTCTAGTAACATCATCACTACACGCATGCCAATCTTCTAATCACCGAAACTGGGGTTTCAATTTAAGATGAATACTCAAAAATATATATATTATAAATATTGTATTGCTTAGTAATTATATTCAAATATTTTCCAGCGTACCATGAATTTGTATTCGGAAAAAAAAATAATTTTTTACAATATGTGTTAAAGGAAATTAAGTGAACTTTTTATTTATATAGTGATGATAAAAATAATGATAACTATTATATGTTGTCTGTTAATAGTGGCACGTCTTGGCATGCCTGCCTCACCAACTCGCCCGCCTCATTGGTATCATAAACTCATCTCTGATAAATAGACAACAATAGCCCAATTGTCATTAGGCAAGCCAGACAGGTGACTTATAAAATGACAGTTATCATAGACAATTGGGAAGATGAAACACCAGCAATTGAGAAGATGAAATATTCCTCATTAACTCCTAATAATGAGGGAGATGAAGGGACACCCGTCATCAAATGAGGAAAATGAAAGGACACTCGTCATCAAATGAGAGAGATGAAGGGACACTCGTCATCAATAACTGCAGGCCCTCCCTATAAATAGAGGCTAACCCTAAGTAAAAAAAAGAACATACAAATCTCATACACTCCATATTGCTATTCTGTACATATGTTTTAATCATATACTGTATCAGACCTGAGTGGACACGGGAGAAAAAAGTCCTGCCACCTTGCACAGATCTCTACCACTGTCGATGTCGTGCTCGGAGGAGGAGGAGAAAAATATTTATCATCATTTTATATAGTAAAATTAACTAATAATATCTATAATTTAAAGTCAATTATATAAATTTAAAAATTAATTTAGTTAATCACGTCCTTGGATGCAATTTGATTCTTTTACAACCCGTTGTTGCACTCTCCTCTCTCCAGTGACAAATAGGTAAAAATAAATAAAACACAAATTGTCACTAAATTTTGTCCAAAATTTCATGTTGATCCCCAAACTTTAATTTGTTATAAGTTGGCAAGTGTACTTTCTAAATTATTTCAGTTATAATTCAATTGGGCTTCTGTCTATTATTTAGCGAAAAAATCTATGTAAATAGCATTAGTCAATAACCATTACCATATTGGAGTGGCACATGAGCAGACGTGTAATCACACCAATTTATCTGGTGTCCACGTAGTTAGAAGGCAATCACGTGACATAATTGGCTAAATAGAATTTGTGGGGGCCACTTTTATCCATCGACGGCCAAAAATACTTCCTTCCTTGGTTGGGTAGGAAACTGTAAAAGCATGAGCACATTTTTGTGGGCCCGGAAATCCATTACAATAGCCATCACCACCGCCCAATACATCAAATCATGCAATTTTTGAATTCAGACGCCTATACTATACAGTCAACGTCAAAGTGGGACCCTTCCCACATTCGACGGCTTCAATTAGCCGCCGATGCTGGCCATCCTTAATTCCTTATACAGCTACCAGCCTACAACTATTATTTAAACATCAAACTCGACAAAAATGTAAACATCAAATACTAGGAGGAACATGTTTTGCTAAGTTGAAAATAAGTAGAATTTAAATTTTAAGTAACTTTTTATTTTTAGATATATTTTGACAAATTACTTTTTAAACTTTAAACACTATATAAAATTATTTCTATTCAAAAGAATAATATTACCGATATTTAACACATATCTAGGTGACATCAAACTTGAAGTTGAAATGCTTTTCATTCGTTGGACAAAGAATCAGTAAGTAAATTGCTACGTATACTTAATATTCATGGTGTTACCTAGAATTACTCTACTTGAAATAAGTAACTTATTTATTTTCAATTTTACTAATAAAAAATTATTCATTTAAAATTATTTAAGCTTAGACAAAATGTGATAACTTTTGCCCTTTTCCTATTATTATAACCAAAAAAGAGGAAAAGAAAAAGAAAAAGAAAAAAGAAAAAGAGAGATAAGCTATATGGTTAAAGTTGAGTAATGTTATGAGATTGAAAGTCGAACTTAGTAGCTTGTTATATTTGGTTCAACTTGGACACAACTTGACTTGATGAGTTCAAAATTAATTCAGAAAAATAACCGATTACATTTTTATCTATGTGCATGTGAATATTTCTTAACATTCAATTCTTCGCGAGTTAAAGGATTAAGTCATTGAACTTATATTAATTTGAATATCTCATTTTACTCACTTTTTTCAATAATGAAAATGTACAATTCACGTAAAAGAGTTGAAATGTTGAATAATGTTATTTCGTGTCAATAGAGAATGTGACCACATTCAATTGTATGCAGTGGATGTAGTCAATATTATCAACGTGCCCAAATCAATCAACCTATCAGTAGCTATATATATATAGTAGACTTCTACTTATTAGCATTCTCCTTTAATTTGTTGTTCTCGACTCTCATAAAATAGTACAATATTATTCCCTTGATCATCTAATAACACCGATTAAGATGATAAAACTTCATTATTAATTTGGTTTAACGGGAAACTCATTAAAGTATTACAAAATATAAACTCAAAGTAACCGAAATAATTGAAATCATATCAAAATAACTTTAAGAAAAAAATACACCAACGCTCATCAAAATATATAAATAAAAAAGAAAAATAAAACATACAATAATAAAAGATTAAATTTTATTAATTATATATATAGTTCAATTTTATTTAATTTTGCGTGTCAAACATATTCGAACATGGTTCTTAATTTTAACACGTAGAGAGAACTATCAGGACAGCCTTAGTAATGATGTATGAAGATTTTGAATTGGCCACATGATTCACACTGAACATAATTATAACATGTTTGGGAAAGATACCTAAAGTGGCCTTTTTTAGTCATAAATTGAGTCATAATAGGCCAACTAAATCAAACAATATGATAATTGTAATTATACTTTATATATTATATATTTAAAAATAATAATAATAATTAACATACTATTGATTTATAAGTCATTAACAAATAACATATTTTGATAAGTGTGTGTTAAAAAAAATATGAAAATTTACAAAACACAGCATGTATACACAATTATATAGAGAGATAACTACACTTCACATACTGCATTTTAGAAATTATAATTTACGTAATGCTGTTTTATAAGTGTTTATTTGCTTATAATTGACAAATCAAGATATTCTTAAACACTTCTACCTAATTCTCTTGTCAGAAAAGATACTCCTGTCTCAGTAATATAGTGCAAGCACAACCACCCACTATTTCCTATATATATAATTATTCTGTACAAAGACATAAATTCTTCCAGTCAGAATAATAAATAATAATAATATTCTTGTATTCAAACCAAAAAATAAAAAAATAAAACCTCTTGATAGGGAATCGAATACTTAAAAATTTTAATTCTAAAAAAATTATTCATTTAGTTTATTTATTTTTTTCTTTTCAATAATCAAAATAAGTACAAGAACTTAAGAATCTAATCTTTTCTTGATAGGAAGAAACTGGATAGGTAAAAATGAATTAATTTGGATGGACAAATTTCTCTCAAGATCTCTCTCGACCTCAAGAATTTACTGTAGGGATGTCAAAATGGTGTCATGATCTCTTGCCTCTTGGGGGCAAGAAAATCTTGCCCACCTGCTGAGGTGTCAGCAGGTGGACAATTCAAGATCAATAATTGTTTGATTTTGGATTGCCTACCTGTTGACACATCAGCAGGTGGGCAAGAATTTCTTGCCCCCAAGGGGCAAGAGATCATTTTCTTGTCAAAATGTGATAAAAAACTTATCGAGTATAGTGTGACACAACACAAACCACCTCAAAATTAAGTCGGATTTACACCCCTATCTACGTACGTATATAGAACATAGATAGAACAAGCACAGGACAATCATTCATTTTCCTGCTTTTTTAAAGCAACTTGAAAGAAAGCAACCCATTTTGAACTTGTGAAAGTACCTTCTTCATCTCCTCCTTCAACATGGATACTGCTCAATGGCCTCAGGTACCTTTTGTTTTTTCAAGTTCTTTTGTTTTTGCTTCTTTTCAAAATATGTTGCACTTTACTTTCTCTTTTGCTTATGTTACAAGGTCGTGAAAAAGATTAAATTTGTTATAATTTGTATTTGTCCCGTTTTCTTGTTTAATTTACTGTTGATGATAATACTTGAAAAGTGTAAAGCAACTGACTTTATTTGTTTGTCTGTATCTTATTTTGCTCTGAAAGTTCTTGGTGCTTATTTTCTTTGTTAATTTGATCTTGAAGCTAGATGAATTATACAAAAATGGGTTGGCTGGTAAAGTGGATTCTGCAGTACGACTAGTCCCGTCCTATGTAGTACTGCGTATCAAATTTTGCTTTAATTTGTTTGTCTTGTTGAACTTTTAGGATATAGTTATGAAACCTATGGAAGAGATAGTGACAAATACATGCCCAAGAGCTTCATTAGAAAGGAAGAGGCCACAGAAAGATCAAGCCTTGAACTGTCCCAGATGCAATTCTACAAATACAAAATTCTGTTACTACAATAATTACAGCCTCTCACAACCAAGGTATTTTTGCAAGACATGCAGAAGATATTGGACTGAAGGTGGATCTCTCAGAAACATTCCAGTTGGAGGGAGTTTGAGAAAGAACAAAAGATCGTCATCATCATCAATTTCATCAAAGAATATTTCTGATGGATATTCTAATCTGACAATCTCGCAGTCACAAAACCCTAATTTCGAGGAACCTCGAGATCTCAACTTGGGATTTTCCATCCCTCCTCATGGTTTCGAAACACGTACAAACATTGTCAACAAAGACAATAATATCCTTTCTTCTTCTTCCTCAGCCACGTCGAACCTTTCGGCTATGGAGCTCTTGACAGGAGTTTCATCAAGGGACTTGAATTCCTTCTTGCCTATGTCAATTACTGATCCAAACACAGTTTATCCATCAGGGTTTCCTTTGCCTGAATTCAGACCCTCTTTGGATTTCTCTTTGGATGGACTTGGAAGTAATTATGGAAGCTTCCAGGGAGTGGAAGAAACGAGTGGGAAGCTTCTTTTTCCATTTGAAGATTTGAAGAACAAGACAACTGATGATGTTGAGCAAAATAGAGATCAAAATGGAGATACAACAGGATATTGGAATGGGGTAATAGGTGAAGGTCCTGGAGGATCATGGTAAACATGGTACAAAATAATCCAGGAATTGTATTTATTTTCATTTTAATTCTTTTTATGAATTTATCTTAGTGTTTCATGGTGGAGTGCAGTGACTTGTTTGGATATCTTAAAAAAAAAAAAAAAAAAAACTAACTTATAGGGTACAAGGGTTTCTTAATTTCTTCATTTTCTGCTTCATTTAAGCTTGGATTATATATCTTTAGACTCTTTAATCATGGTGGAAGTTTAAAGCTTGTTTTAGGGTTGGCTTCATTTTATGGTGAATTGAAATACTGCCCAGAATTTTGGAGGGCTCGTTCGTCTTATAATTAATGTTGATCTGTTTGGATTTTAATTATAGAGATCGATCTAAAATTCTTGTTTGTATTAAATGTGCTCTTTTTAAAGCACATTTAATACATGAAGTCTTTTGGTCCTTTCCTATTTTCAAATCCCTGTCGGATTAGCAAATAAAATCTTCAGGTCTCATCGACAGCTATCAGAAAATATTATATATTCAATAAAAATGGAGTTAAGAGGAAGATGATCCAGGTTTGATTTTCTTGATATGTACATATCCAATTTTACAAGAAATTGTTTTGAAGCAGTCCCTCTTTCTTTCCACTTCCACCTGCTTCAGAAGAAAAAGTTTTACCTGACAATTTGTGTATCCAAACAGTCTGAAGACCAGTTCAATCACATTTGTTACATTTAACATGAACCATTAACATTTTTTTCCCAATAAGGTGATGATTAGTTCCTCCATGCCATGTTACCTTCTCTTTCAATTTGAAATATCAGAAAGATCTGACAAAACCTACAGCATTTGATTATTAGGGTTACATTCGCCTAGGAAAGTGTGCTGGGGAATAATCCCCACCCAGATCTAGACCTTGAGATTCCTGTAAAACAAAGTTGGCATGTTCGGTAATGGAATTAAATAATAACGTATATTATTAAAGAAATAAAATCTTATTTATTATACATTACTAAGTTTATAAGTGTCAAATTTAGCGGCTTAAGTTTCTTCTTCAATTATTTTATTTATTTATTTGTTTTTATCTGTAACATGGTTAGCATAATCAGGGGCTACATAAATTGCAGCAACGACAGTCAATTACCAGCTCAATGCTCTCATGGAAGTCAATTTAGCGGTTTCCAGTTTTTCCTTCAATTATGTTTTTCTCCTATTTTGGCGATTGACATAAATGTAAGCTAGAAAACAAAAGAATCGATCAATTATTTCTCTCGAACGCTTCAAGTATGAGTTATGAAAATTTGAAACCAAATATCCTTCAACGGTTAAAGAAAACGAATGCAGGGGCACACTCCCCGAAAAGTTCTAGCTTTAGACAAATGTTATATATTTTGAACTAAGTCAAGATTTCACTATTTTGGATGTCACCCTGAATATACTCTTAAAAAAAATGAAAAAACAGAAATGCTTGTTTCTCGCGTCTGTGCTTGTGTGAGTATAAAGCAGGTTGAGTCATAGCTCTACTGTAGAAAGTGGTTGTGCAACTTAACGACCACTAAACATTACACGACAATGCAACTGCTCTCCATGTGCAGTGTTTTCTTTACAGCTAATCAATACTAGATTTGTCATCCACCATCCTCTCTACTCAGAATCTGGAGTTTACCTATTCTTGGCTTGAATGGAGTACTCGTTAGCATTACCAAAAAAAAAAAAAGGGTGTGAAAATCTTATGTAATGCAGTGTACCAAACATATCCTGTGTTATTCTCATTCCTGGAGGGAAAATACAAAATCAAAGTGCATTCAGTCTGAAGGGACTAGTTGAAAATATTGGTCGATTAGGTACTTCCCAATAAATCAAAATTAATTACAACCCCGTACAAATATGAGCTTTTCTTTCTTTAAAATGTTAAAAACCGACACAGTTGCACCAACAAAGACACGAAAGTTAATCTACAATTTTGCAGATTTCTCCCAAGCTTTTATAGGAACTTCATCCGAAAACTCTACCAAGATAATGTCTAGTATTGCCCACCACAACATGGCCTTCGCTATCAAATAAAATATGTCTCAAATAGCTTAGAAGTTGGAAGGAACAACATGACCGCCAGGAATATAATCACAATAATGAATACAAAAGAATACCGAAAACAAAAAGACAATCAAAATATCCTAGTTGGGAGTAAACCTGTAATGGGTTTACTTAATGGATTTGAGCTCATTGATCGGCATTGATTCCAAATATACGAACTTTGTGCATATTTGGGAACTTGGCAACCACCAGAATAAAAACTGCTAGTGTGTTGAAGAAGAGCATGGGGTGTTGATAGTCTGTAGTGTGTGAGGCTATCAAGTATCTGCCATAAGAAACGAGGATAAGCACGAATACATTCCAGTCAAAGAAATTTCTCTGAAATTGATTAGTCAAAAACCATATTGTAATATATTGTAGTTTAAATTACAAAGTCAAAAATCATCACAAGCACAACAAACAATATATATTTCTTTCGTGAAATCAGATAAGGATATTCTATCGACCTGTTTGCTGAAGAAAATTATAAAGGAAAAATAAAGAAAGCGCCTGCGTAGTTTTACGGGCAAGAGACAGTAATATAAAGCAAGCCCCTGAGAATCTACTTGTTGACTGAGGCAAACACAAACACATGAAAATGGAAGATAAACAATGACAGATATACTATAAAGCAAGAGAGAGAAAAATAATCAAAGTGCAGCATACAACATTCTTAACCAATGGGCAGAAGAAGATGGTCATTATGCAGCCTAAAACTGGTTAACAAATTGGAAATACAAAGTTCAACACTTCAGAACACTGTGAAATACTTTATATCAAATAAAGTATCACCCTTGTACCATACGTTGTATCCATCGTTTTAAAGCCCTCAAAACAGAGGTTATGCTAGCAAGGCCTCAACCATAAATTGACAACGTCGTAGATTTGTTGTCATGTATCAAACTTCTTCATAAGAGGTGATAGTTGTGGCACTGGGGGCAGAAAGAAGTAGAGTTTATGTGGGTAAGAATTAGAAATGGCCTAAAGGCTATGATGCACGGACACTCCTACTAGGGCAGCGTGTCCATGTCTGATACGTGTCGTGTCGAACACCGACATTCCATAACATGGGTCCGACAAGCCACGTTCCGTATCCTATTTTTAATATATTTTTTAAATTTGTAACGCTCAAGAGATACTTTAAGGATATTCTTCGGGTAAGTGTTCGACATGGCATGTGCCATGTCATATATTAAAAATTATAGAATTAAAGATATAATATATAAATTTTAAATTTTAAAAAATTTAAAACGACGTGTCAATGTCCTACTTTTTAGAAAAATTACATGTCGCCGTGTTCGTGCAACTTAGCCTAAAGGTTAAACAATTCAAGTGGAGACAAAAATCTTGGCATGATTTCTTAACAAAAATGAAAATTTAAAATTGAGTTCAAATCTGGTTAGTCCAAGTCAATCAAAAATGAGCTTTAACCGAGCCAAATTGGAGTCAAGCTCAAGCAGCCTCGCACTTTTTTATGTAGCATTTTAATATCACTCGTTAGTGTATTGAGATGAGCTCAAAATGAGCTCCATTAATTAACAACCTACAAAACATGTTCAAACATAATTTATTTATCTATTAAAACTTTCTCAAATAAGATTTTAATGGTAAACTTGAGCAGAGTTTAAAGTAACTTGCCCGAGTTCAGCCACAAAAGAGCAACCTTAAACCCCTCATTTGTAAATGTTCAAAACAACTATGCACAAGAAGTACAAATTATTTAATGGATAATTAATACTCAAAAACTTGAAAGTAGTAACAAAAATTTACCATCACATTACACAATTTTAAAATAAAGTGCACTGTTTGGTTACCAAAATAAAAATCAAATTTACTACTCAAAAATTTCAAGAATAATTGACAATGTTTAATTCATGTTTGATGCCTGAATATTAAAATATCATGATAAGGTCGAATAATCTGATACTGGTTTATGGTAATACGTTCAGAAAAAAATAACTGGAATTACACTTAAACCAAATTTTCATATATCATTGCATAGCAACAAGGCTTCGAATTAACTTAACATCACTTGCATAGTTTAACCAAGAACTTCGAATTAATAAGCTCAAAGTAATGATGTTGAACTCTTTTTGATATAATTATATTTTATGTCTACTTAATATAAATTGATCTCGTTATTCTGTGTAATTTTGGTACCAGTTTCCATAAATCAAGAATAATGAGAAGTGCAAAGTCCATTCTCAGACCCAAGGATAATACATCCGTAAGCCATATCTATCATAGCCATCACTAGGTCACCAGTACTGTGCAGAATACCTCATATGGTAAAATACATATATAACTTTAGTGTGTGTATACTTCGCACAGTGAAATACAAGTATTAATCTTTTGATGATTCCACAACCATAGGAGAACAAAAGACCTCATTCATATATTAATATATAATTTGTGCAGAAGGTGCAAGTATGCCCGCTATATGAGTGCTTGTACACAGGTAGGCCTGAGTTTGAGTTTGAGTTTGAGTTTGAGTTTGAGTGTGAGTGCAAGTGTGTGTGTGTGTGTGTGTGTGTGTGTGTGTGTGTGAGAGAGAGAGAGAGAGAGAGAGAGAGAGAGAGAGAGAGACTTCAAACAAAAAAAATAATATTGAAGAATCGAAGTAAATTATAATAAGTAAAAATGGAATATCCCAAAACTCTCTGTGCTCGAATGTCTTTTGAAGCAATGTAACATAGAGCTTCCAAAGAAGTTCTATAAATCATCTGTTGAAAAAAAACCACAAAAATATTGCAAGTGCATCATAAAATTTGATTAATTTACTATCTATGAGCATTTAGCATTAGACAAGCAACATTTGCACATAAAAAACAAGGTCATTTGTATACAATTCAATCACAGTCATTAGGATCAAGGTATTATCCATGCTAAGCCATAAGAATCCACCTGAAACATAATGTCATGTTCATCAAATAACAAAATAAACATAATGAACATCGTGAAATAAGGATAAATAAATTGTGGACATGAAAGCAATGGTCGAGTGAATAAACACAATGACATATCAGTACACGTTATGCTAATGAAATTATCAAGAAACGATTAAATAACTAGAAAAGCAAAGCCTTGTTGAACATACCCCAGCAAAATTAGCAACATAAAAGCGAAATTAAAATTAGTATGCCCATAAAAGATAAAAGACTACCTAAGAGATCAAGAACTTCTAGGTGACCTGGAAAAGAAATTAAACAAACCAGAAAAAAACTTATCCTCCATAGGCTGTTTCTCAGAAAGTAAATATTTGTTGTCTGGAAGGTAAGAATTTCACGACTTTCCAGTACATAAATTATACAAAAGATTGTTTTTGGCTTATAAAGTTAACTTCATTGAACTGTGGGAAGCTTTTCTAGCAAATCGATACCAACCATTTCATTTTTAATGTCAGGGAATCAGTAATACAATGAAAATCAATAATATATGGAAATGCAAACTTGAGTTAAAGCACTATAAGTCACACCCGTACAAGTGGAAGTTCACGCACACACTACGAATTGCAGATAAACCTAAACATTCACCAACTCGACCAGTTATGTCACTAGCCAATAAAGGCTATGCAATAAATATCTGATAAGCCCTAGATATTTCTCCATAGACTCACAGAATCTCAATGCTCAATGCTGGATATATTATATTCTTAAGTACTGAGGACATATTATATTCTTAAGTTCTGAGGGTGAAAACATGTTTTTGATGTAACCATTAAGCATTTGAAGCCTGACAAGGAAAGGGCATACACCAAAATTGATTGGAAACAGTTCAAAGACTCTATCCTATGAATTATCCATAGCAAGGCACCCAAAAATTGATTCAAACCAGATATATTCCTTTTGAAATAAATTGGACAAAAAGGCAACGGTCACTGACATGAGTAATGAGCAATAGCACTCCAATTTATAGAGTTATGGGATTGAGAGACTACTTACAGCACCACAGGAATGACAGTCAAAAATTTCCTATTGGGAGTGAGCTGCTTGCTATTATCTATTTGCTCCCACCAAGTCAACCTGTTGTAGATACCTTGATCATCTGCAAACGGTGTTCCCTTCTTCCAGTGAAAGCATTGATATGTAACCTGAATGCAGATAAAAAAATTCCCCACAGTTACATATAATTTAAGCACATTCTAGCACACAAAAAAAAAAAAAAAGATGAAGAAAACACATTTAAAACTGAAAATGAACATTTTCACGCAACTGCTTATAAATTACATTAGTTCCTGTTATGTGATTAAAATCCTGCTATTCAACTTCCACAACTTAGAAAACAATCAGAAATGAGCACCATTGCCCATATAAATATGACAGAAACTACTAACCACTAAAATCGAAGCTAACAAATCCTTGACCACCGCCTTGCTTGAATGAATGACTTAATCCTCTATAAATTGCCGTCACAAGATTAAGAATTCAAGGAGCAAGAATTTGGCTAAGGTTTCTAATTGTTCTCTCCTAGTTTTGATTTAATTTGGGCTATTTATAGGTGTTGCAAGCCTTTGAGATTTTTCAATCTTTTTGCCTCTTCTTCCACTTGTCACCTTTTCATTAGAGGACCCATAATTCTAGAGGATTCTATGATACACGACAGAAGAGTATTGTATCAGCTATATTTTTCTCCAGATTTGGTTGTTATCCTCACGTGGACTTTTTATAACTGATTTGGCCACGTAGAGATCCACCATGTGGTCCCAGGAATATTCTATTACTTGGAATCAGTGAGTGGTGCAAGGGCTTATGCTCGTATCCTTCGCCAAACAGGTGTTCTTTAATATGACAAATGTAAAAATAGGATATGTCAGGGTTAGACTTAAATAGTTAGATAGTTGGTTCTTCAAATTCTATACCTTCGCCTATCTTGAGGGATGGATGAAGGTTTAGGTTTAAACGAACTGTATAGATTTCGTTCAATCAACATCTAGGCTAGCATTTGCTTCGACTGTTTCTAACAAAAGTCCCCGAAGTCCGAATCTAAATACTTATATTGGACGAAGGACTTTATATTAGACGAAGGTTTGAAAATTTTGTCTAGGGTCTTTATTAACGCGAGCCTTTTAAATCTCCATCTTCGCACGAACTTCTTCCTTTATAGTCCATGTATATAAGTATAACAGAAACCATGTCACAATACTTCTAAAACTTTTTTTATAATCTTATCCTAGGAAAACTGTTTGTCAAAGTTAGGAAATGATGAAACCAACTAATACACTATTTCCACCTGCAAGCAAAATGCTATAAAAGAATTGCAAGATGCAAGAAGTCCATATCCCTTCCTCAATAGACTTATCCCCATGAACTTCTGCCATCAAATAATTCAACCTAATACATCAATGGGTAAAAAAACTACATATCAAAATTAAGTCATACATGATCTACATTTTAGTTGAGAAAATAAAGACCTAAAATTCACGCGCACTAAAACATATTTATATTCAACATAGGAAAAAGGCTAGATACAGAACATTTAGTAATTTAATAATTAATTTTCCTAGTCAATTCTCAGCTCAATCCTTCTCCTCTAAGAATTTGCATATTCAAGCACTATTTTTAGCCACCTGCCTACCGGATTACACCTTCTTGATACAAAACGTAAGCAATATTCCAAAACATTAATAAAATACATCTCCAGATAACATCAGAGATGAGACAATTATCTCATTGTACAAATAAACACATATATGTAAGTACAAATGATAGTCAATAAACAGAAAATTGAAAAAACGCACAACGGAATGGGAGAGGTGGACGATGGTCCAGGCAATGCCGGGAGAGCAACCGAAAACAGAGAGCACCACCAACCATGAAAAGAACAATATTAGAATATAGGTCGTCCATACACCGGGGTACGTGAACCATTCCGTGTTCCGATTCAGATCCGTCGTCGGCGCCGCACGTACGTACATATTCGCCATTTTCAAATGTATTTTGCCAATCACGTTTTATTCCAATTTAAGTAATTACTCGGAAATTCCCTCTTTATTTTATTCTAGTAACGAACGGTTAAAATGAAATTTGTTTGACCATCTTAAGGGAAATTTGCAGAAGAGGTCCCAAACCTTTTAAAAATATGTCTCCAAGACCCAAACTTTCTAATCCACCTCGTCCAAAGGACAGTCAAATCAAAACTTCTGACCTTAATTTGACTATAATATGGGCAAAATAATCCATTCATATTTACTAACCCAACCCCAACCCCAACCCCAACCCCAACCCCGTCACCAAGACCGTCCCAATTAAGAGTGGGCATCGGGTGGTTCGGTTCGGATAGTAGAAGAACCGGAACCACCCGTTCATGTTCGGGTATTTTGTAAAAAGAACCGGAACCACCCACTTTCAACCGGAACCGAACCGGATCCAGAACCATTGGTTCCGGTTTTATCCGATTTTTTTTAATAATTATCATTTCAAACTAAATCCACAAATAAACAAATTTTTTAAATTATAGGCACAAAAAAATAGCATGAAAAATATTCAATAATGTGAATTAAATTATTAGTTATTTACTCGTTTTCATACTTTTGGTCCCTAATCTATTAGTCAATATTAATTTTGAAAATGGGCATTGGGCAGTGCAAATAAATTATTGGGTTTGGATAATACCGTAATGGATTCATCACTAATGGGTCATGGGTTAATTTGTTTTTCTTTTGGCTTTTGGATTAATGTATAATGGAGTTAATTTGGTAAAAAAAAAAAAATGAAAAGTAAAAAAAAAATTGCAAATCTAAAAATAAAAAAAAAAATTGAATTTTTCGGTTCTAAACCGGGTATCCGAAACCGATTCCTAAGAACCGGAACCGCCGGTTCTCGGTTCTTTAGAACCGGATCCATTTATTTAGTGATAGGAATCGGACCGAATCCGCTGGTTCCGGTTCGAGAACTTCGGTTTTGGATAAAATGCCCACCCCTAGTCCCAATAGTGGGATTTTCCCCTGATTTCTGACTCAAACGCGCGGATCAAATCAAATCCCATAGCTTGAAGTTTTTACAATCACAATTGGACTTTATATCAAACACAAAAAAAGAATCAGTTAATTTTTAAGCTATTGTTATATTTAAACAAACAAGAATTTGTATTATCTATATTGAAAGAAGTGATTTACCTGGACAATCCTAGGTCTATTGAAAGAAGTGATTCATGGGGAACTTCACAAACGTCAGTTTGGTGAGTTTTTTCTTTGATTTTCACTGGGCAACCATTTCATGGGAAAACGAAGAAATTTCTTGATATGAGTTTTATGTGTAATTGCAAATGTATGAAAGACAACATAATAAAAATGGGGCTGAAAGAAGAAAAGGAATGAGAGAAATAGATAACCAAAATTTTTAATTTTCAACTTCTGTTTTTGTTATGATCAAGGCAATCACCGCATCAGCAGAGTGGAGGAAAATGGGGAAGAAGAACAGTAGCCAACGGAATTAACCAACAATTGAAATTGAAGACAATGGAAACGACACAGTTTTGATAGAATAAAATGGCATCGTATCCATTAATGAGGACGGCGTCGTTTCAGTCGTTAGTTGCTGCCAAAATGCATTTTACACTTTTATAAATTATTTTTGCTTATAAGTTGTAATTAAGATTTCACGCTTTTTAAACAAGAAATAAATAGAATAGAGAGGTGAGAGAGGTAAATTTTTGGATGATTGTCTGCAAATTCTGTTTCTCTGCCTCAGTTCATCTTTTCTTTTTATTTCTTCACGTTCCATATATCATTTCTATTTTCATTTGAAATGAATCGAATTGGTGTTGAATTTGAATTATTATGTTGAATTCCTGCTCAAAACTGATGTTTTAAGTTCTGGTTTGGGCTTCATTTTCATTGTTTGAGCTCCAACCATAACAATTGGTATCAGAGGAGCTTTCCTGATTAGACGAAATGGACACACGGAAAAAGACCAACGAGGATCACTGGAAAAGGTTGGATAAGGATGTGGGTAACTTGGGCACAGCAGTTACACTCTTATCAGGTAAAGTATAATCATCAGATAAGACTCTTAAGATATTGTGTGGGAAACAAGAGAAGGTTGAGTGTTATATGCAAGAAATGAATGAGAAATACAATTCAATTGTAGCTATGCTAGCTAAATTAAGTGTCTCTAGAGTTAAACAAGTAGAAGAAATCAATATTGGAACCAGCTATGAAGGAGAGATGGCGATGGTAAAGGAAGAATGAACATGGGAGGGTATGATATAAGGATGAATACCAAATTATCCAAAATAGATTTTTCCCTATTTGGAGGAGAAAATCCAAGAGAGTGGGTGAGAAAAGCTAACAAATACTTCTAAATCCACCAAATACCTAGAGAGATGAAGATGGAGATTGCTTAAATGTATCTTAAAGGAAGGGCATATATTTGGTTCCATGGGTTTTTGGCAAGTCACCCTGGAGCTGACTGGGGTATGATGGCTACAGAAATCTGCAAGAAATTTGCAGAAAATACAGGAGAAGAAGTGGTGGAGACTTTCAGTAAAATTAGGCAGTAAGGGAATATATGGAAAGATTTGAGGAACTGAAGTCCTAAGCCATGATAGCTCTACCTAATTTACCTAAATCATATTACATCAGCATCTTTACCAGTGGGCTGAAAGGAGAAATCAAGTCCATGGTAAAAATAATCAAGCCAACTTCATTAACCCAAGCCTTTGAAATTGTCCTCTTACAAGAATCTACCATTTCTACTTTGAATAGAACTACAAAGAATAAAAAACCCTTCATTCCCACTAAAAACCCTTACACCAAGCCTAGGGAAAATCCTACTCAACCATATAACTCACCCTCTTTAACCACAAAAAATCCATCATCCACTTATAAAACCATCACACCCATTGATATCCAAACCAAACGAAATTTGAGACTATGATTCAGGTGTGATGAGAAGTATACCTTTGGCCATGTATGTAAAAATAGGATGATAAATTTCATGGTTGTGAAAGATGAAATGATAGAAGATCCTGTAGAAGAAGAAGTAGGGGTAGATGAGAACATGGAGAATGAAGAGTAAGAAGAGGTAATGCAAATTTCTATGAACGCCTTAGTGGGCAACGTGAAACACAGAACTATTAGAATACCAGGTAAACTCAAAGGAAAAAGAGTATCCATACTCATTGACAGTGGAAGTACCCACAGTTTTGTAGATGAGAAGCTGGTACAATCCTTGAAGTGTGAGGTTGATTCTTCTAAGATCATGATAGTGTCCGTGGCTAATGGACCGAAATTTGAAAGTAAGACCATATGCAAGTCATTGGTATGGCAGATGCAAGATTTGGAGTTCCAATTCAGGCTGAGATCACTTAAACTGGGAGGCAGTGATATGGTGTTCGGAGTAGATTGGTTTAGCTAATTTGGTTCAATTACTTTTGATTTTGACCAGGGTTGTATCAGCTTCAAGAATGGTGATAAGGCAGTAGAATTGACTAGTGGAGAACCAGGGGACAAACTAGAATAGATTGAAGGAAAGCAAATAAGTAAGTGGTTGATTCAGCAAAATCATGGGTTGATGGGACAATTTTGGGCAATTACTGAAGACAAGGATATCAATGTTACACCTAGTTCAAATCAAGTAGTGGTGACTGAGTTTGATGATGTATTTTTAGATCCTAAAGGGTTGCCACCCCTAGATCACATGACCATCATATTCCACTCAAAGAGGGAACCCAACCCTTCAGAATGAGACCTTACAGATGTCTCTTCATACAGAAGGCTGAGGTGGAAAAGATGGTGAAATAAATGGTGGAAAATGGAATTATACAAACCAGCAACATCCTATTTGCATATCATGTCGTCCTGGTTAAAAAGAAAGATGACTCTTGGAGATTTTGTGTTGACTATAGCAGCTGAATAACCTTACAATTAAGGTAGATGAGTTAATAGATGAATTACATGGGGCCAGGTATTACTCTAAGATTGATCTGAGGTCTGGTTATCATCATATTAGAGTCAGACCTGAATTCATTTACAAAACTGCCTTTAAGACTCATCAAGGATTGTATGAGTTTAAGGTGATGCCCTTTGGATTGACTAATGCACCCACTACATTCCAAAGTCTGATGAATGATGTTTTCCAGGAGCATATGAGGGATTTTGTTTTGGTATTCTTTGATGACATCTTGGTTTATAGCAAGAGTCTGGAAAGCCATTGTGAACATCTGAAAGTGGTGGAATTGCTAAGGAGACACCAATTGTATGCTAAACAAAGTAAATGTTCATTTGGGCAGACACAAATTGAATACTTAGGCCACATTATATCTAGAACAGGGTATCAGCAGATCCTAGGAAAATTGAGGCTATGCAAGATTGGGCTTCACCAATTAACTTCAAGCAACTGAAGGATTTTTTGGATTTGACAGGGTACTACTAAAAATTTGTTAAAGATTATGGCACATTAGCAAGACCCCTTACTGATTTACTGAAAAAAGACAGATTCATTTGGAATGAAGCAATAGAATCTGCCTTTAACAACTTGAAGGTAGCTATGAGTTCAACTCTAGTGTTAGCATTACCTAACTTTGATAAACCATTTGTAGTTGAAACAAATGCTTGCTATGGTGGAATATGAGTAGTTTTAATGCAGGACAATGCCACTAGCCTATATCATCAAGGCCATTGGGACTACCAAGTTGGGAATGTCCATCTATAAGAAAGAACTACTAGCATTGGTTACTTCTATAACCAAGTAGAGGCATTATTTGGAAGGACATCACTTCATTGTGAAGACTGACCACCAATCTATTAAGTATTTACTTGAACAGAAAATTACCACACCATTGAAACAGAAGTGGTTAACCAAGCAATTAGGACTGGACTATGAGATTCAGTATAAAAAAGGAGCTGACAACCTGATGGCAGATACTTTATCTAGAAGAACAGAAACTGTATGATGGGTATATGCCATATCACAAGTCACACTAGCTTGGATACAAGAAGTTATAACCAGCTATGACAGGGATCAATGGCCTAAAGAAGAAATACAGGCAGCCTTGTTGGATCCAACTGCAAGGGTAGAGTATCAATATAATAGAATGGGTTGCTGAAATATAAGAACATATTATGTGTAGGAAAGAGAGGTGACATCAGACAGAAACTGATTAACAACATATATGCTTTACAAAATGGTGGACACTCAGGGGTACAAGCAAGCATATTTAGGGCTCAATAGTATTTTTTATTGGCCATGAATGAATCAAGAGATAAAGAGGGAGGTGTTACAATGTGAGGTGTGTTAGAAATGTAAAGATGAACATGTACAATATCCAGGATTGCTTCAACCTTTACCTGAACCTCAACACGCTTGGAGTCATATATCTATAGATTTTATTGAATGTTTACCAAAATCTGAAGGGAAAGATGTGATTTTAGTGGTTGTAGATAGATTCACCAAATTTGGGCATTTTTTGCCAATGACTCACCCATTCACAGCCAAAAAGGTAGCTCAACTGTTCTTGGATAACATCTACAAGTTGCATGGAATGCCTTAGAGTGTGGTGACAGACAGAGATAAGATATTCACAAGTGTTTTTTGGCAAGAACTATTTAAACTCCTGGGAACTCAACTCTATTTCAGCACTGCATATCATCCACAAACTGATGGACAAACAGAAAGGTTGAATCAGTGTTTGGAGATGTATTTAAGATGCATGACTCACTTCAGACCTCAGGCTTGGGCCAAATAGATATCATTAGTTGAGTGGTGGTACAATTCTACTCATCATACAACCATTAAAAGTACACCATTTGAGGTACTTTATGGAATTACTCCTCCTCAGCTGTCACTAGGACCTTATCAGCAAACCAATATTGCTACTGTATAAGACTTGTTAAGAGAAAGATACCAAATGAATCAGCAATTGAAAGAGAACCTAGCTCAAGCTAGAGCTAGGATAAAGGCTTATGCTGATAAGAAAAGAACTGAAAGAGAATTTCAGGAAGGAGATTGGGTATACTTGAAGCTGCACCCTTACCAACAGAAATCAGTGGCAAGAAGGATTAACCAAAAACTGAGTCCAAGATATTATGGGCCCTATCAGATAGAGAAGAAAATTGTGGCAGTTGCTTACAGATTACTTCTTCTAGTAGGAACAAAAATTCATCCAACCTTCCATGTATCTTTATTAAAAAAGACGATAGGGGACAGAGCAGTGATTGTTGCAAAGCTACCATCTAAAATATCTAAAGATGAAGTGAAACAACTAGAAGAAATCTTATAGATCAATTTTTTTTTTTTAAAAGTGACACATTACTGGTACGATTGGTTGGTTAAATGGAAAGGGCAATTGGTTGAAGATGCAACCTGTGAAGAAATTCTGAAGAACTATCCAAATTTTAAACCTTAGTGACAAGGTTCATTTAAGGGTGGGGGTTGCTATGATCAAGACAATCACCGCAGCAGCAGAGTGGAGGGAAATGGAGAAGAAGAATAGTAGCCAACAGAATTAACCAACAATTGAAATTGAAGACAATGGAAACGACACAGTTTTGATAGAATAAAACGGCATCGTATCCATTAATGAAGACGACGTCGTTTCAGTCGTTAGTTACTGCCATAATGCATTTTACGCTTTTATAAAAAAAAAATTTTGCTTGCAAGTTGTAATTAGGATTTCACGCTTTTTAAACAAGATCGCACTTTTTAAACAAGATATAAATAGAATAGAGAGGAGAGAGAAAGGTAGATTTTTGGATGATTGTCTGCAAATTTTGTTTCTATGCCTCAGTTCATATTTTCTTTTTATTTCTTCACTTTCCATATATCATTTATTATCCCATTTCTATTTTCGTTTGAAATTAATTGAATTGGTGTTGAATTTGAGTTATTACATGGAATTCCAACTCAAAATTGATGTTTTAAGTTCTAGTTTGAGCTTCATTTCCATTGTTTGAGCTCCAACCATAACAATTTTTCTTCGCTGGAATTGAGATGGGTTTCAATTAAGATTGAAGAATTTTAGAGGGAAACCAGAGAGAGAATAGGGATGACAAAATCCTTCTCCTCGTCCCGCTCCTGTTTTGCTTTATTTATTCTTTTAATTCCTTTCTTATTTATTTTTTAATTATTTAAAATAAATATGAAAATACCATATTGTCCTTATTAAAATTGGTCGAATTAAGACGTACATTTGATTTTTGGTCAAATGACGGTATTTGGATGAAACCGCCATTCAGATATTCTTAGGGCGCACATTTATTAAAAGGTTTGGGATGTATGTGATAAGATTAGAAGGTTTGAAACCTGGCGATATATTTTTGAAAGATTTGGAACTTCTACTGCAATTTTTTTAATTGTATCTCATGTTACTCGTAAAAGTTGTAAATTTATAAATGGACACTCCCTCTTTACAAGCAGTTTTAAAGGTGAGTTATACTCAAAGTGGTTATCAAATAGGGTTTCGTTGCCAACGAACTTGGGAAGGGTTACTTCCAGTGGGAGATTCATTCTATGGAGTCACCCAATTGGAAAAAATTGGCCACTATGGCATCTTTTGTGGCTTTATAAACAACTAGTTGTAGGACGTGCGATGCACGTAAGGTGGTTCGTAGGATACTTACGTTATTATATTTTAATTTGTAATCTATACAGATATAAAATAGTTTGAGTATAATTTGCGACAAATAGTTTAAGGAAATTAGCACTCAACTAATATAAAATGGATAATCAAAAGACACAATTCTTAAATATAAATATAACAAGTAAACAGTTATTTGAACAAACCACAATTTACAACTTAGAAGAACTTGTGGTTGATTGCATAACTGTTTTCGAACTGTTTACTAAGTAAAATAGTAGAAGTTGAGAATTACTAATACATATAATTTTTATAAACAACATCATAGTGCTATAAACAGACAAAAGGAAACGAGAAGAGCTTTGATTATCAAAAGTTGCTCCCAACATATGCATTTTCAAATCATAAATAATCTAACATGTTCATAAAATCATAAGTGTGATCCTTCATAAGCGTCAAAATAAATAAAATATTATAACACATTAGAAAAACTTAAAAATCAACGAGATGAGACTATTTGGGACATAAGACAGCAAAATCATTAATTAGCCATACCTCTTTTATTCTATTATTATTTTTTTACTTTATGTAATATATCTATTCAAGAATATGAAAAAAAAAAAAAAATCCTCATCAGATCTCCATAGAAGCTCAATACAAGAAAAATTGTGTATCCATATAATGCATTTTGAAAATAGATTTTTTGATTTGTTAATACTTGGAAAAATTTAAAACTAATTAACGAATCACAATTTTGAAGTTTAAGTACATATAATGATCAAATTGATATCAACAAATCTACAACCTTCAGATATTTCAAAATAGTATTCCAGTTACAGATCCCAATCATCTATATATCAATTATGTAATTTATAAATGTACAACTACTTGATTAGCCAATCTTCGAAGGTAGCTAAGTAACAAAACATCATTGTCCCACCCAAGATTCTCAAATTTTATATGTATTCTGACTGTCCCCTAAGTGAATTTACAATTTAATTGTTCCAAAAGTTAACTAAGGTACATACAACTCATATGAAATTTGATATAACTAAACGCAAATCAATATTAGTGAAAACAATTTTCAGCATATTTTAAGTCTTGGATCTAACATGAAGAAAAAAGACGTCATTCAACCAATAAAAATGGAAATTAAAGAGTAATTTGTATACGACAAAAGCCAAAATAATAATAATAATAATAATAATAATAATAATAATAATAATAATAATAATCTGCACTTAATGAAAATTTAAACCCATCATCATCAGCATGTTCTTTCTTCACTTTTCAATAGATCTCATTATGCATTGATTCTGTTATATGTAAAAAATTGATTACAATTCTAACAAATAGATCTGCAAAGAAGTGCTTAAAATCACCGACAGAAATCACTTACCAAACAGTAAAATCTGCAAATGGGTGAATCGATCATAGACCACATGTTGCTGCACTTTTTCTGCAAATGGGTGAATCGATCATTTCTCTCATGAAATCTATTTTTCTCCTCTCGGTTACAGTTGCTGCACTTCGTGCACAAATCGAATTCGGGTTTTGTATATCTTAATTAAGATCTTGCTTCGATTCGGTTCGTTTTGTTACCAAATTTTTTCTGTTGTGGTTGAGTTTGAAATAACGTAGCAGTCATAAGCAAAAGAGGGTTTGCAAAAAATCAGGAAGAAGACATTGGGCACAAAATTGCGGTGCTATTGTGTTTTGGATGAATAGAATTAGGTTGTTGGCCACAAAATTGTAGTGTTCTAAATGATATACACAGGTACAACGTTTAAACAAGAAACAAAAAGGGTCATTATATTGTCACTACAATTTTTATTATCTACATTACGTTTTAATTACAATGAAGGTCCACCAATCTTTGAAATTTTGTCACTTATATCTCCAATTTTTTTTCGCGCATTTTTGTTGTTATATTTTAATTAATTTTCACATCTTGTATTAGATGACGATTTTTGTCCAAATATTCTGATAATTTCCATTAAAGTGAGGGACAAATATTTTGTCAAAATTTTGTATTTGTTATTTATTTTGTTTATTTAAAAATATGAGAGATAAAAAAAAATATTTTTACGCCCTCTTAATTAATTTTTTGAACAGAAATCATCATCAAAGATAAAGATAAGATGTGCTACTTAATAGGTTGATGATAAAAAATGTGATAACAAATAGTTATTGACATAAATATGAAAATTAGATATTGTTAAGGACTTTTATTACAATTAAAATGTGATGTGATTAAAAAAAGAGTGTGATTTAAATATAATTACTCAAACAAAAAAAGAAAAAAATTGGTAAAAAATGGAAGACAGCCACATCTCAAGTCGACACGTGGCAATAAAAATAGTAGAAAATTTAGCCTTTTTTTATTATAGGTTGATTTAGATTAGTGCCGATCACCTGCCCGTAGGGGGCAGGTGATCAGTCCCCTGATTTAGATATCTTCTCTTTACAATTCTTTTTTCACAAGTCGAATTTAAGAATTAGTTAGTAGTGATTATTTAATATAAGTATTTGAAATTTGATTTTTACGCCGAGCAAAAGGGATATTATGCCCGTGCGTATTCGAATGTGCGAAGTACGTAACTCTGTACGGGGTCTTTCATTGGGTAATTTGCAGGCAGTCACCGACTTTGGTAGCTTTTGCCCTTTTGTCCCAAAGTCTTTTTTCACCCCTAATTTTTTTTTTTTTTTTGACCTTCTATTGCCATTTATCACTTGGACCTCTTATTTTAGGAGGTTCAATCCAAAACACTGTCGAGATTCTTTCGATAATCTATGTTATGTTGATGAGATATATATCTAATTTAAACGATTCTATAAATTATACAATAGCAGTGAAAGACCGTTGTTTTCTATTTTACAAAATCAAAAAAGTAACCGGCGCTTAACAGGCTCCGTCCCTCGCCCCTTCAACAATGATAAATAAATGCTCCTGGAGTCACTGTTCTTCGGCTTCATATGTTGAATGCTTGTACTGTTAATTTATACAATTAATTGAGATCATTATTACAAAAGTCAATTGTCCGTATGCAATCTTCGGATTAGAGCAAAAAAATAATGGGAAGTTCGGAAACTGCTGGGAAATGAAGTAAAGTTTAAACATGGTTATGTCAAAATCATACAGCAGCAAGTTTGAAATAGTGCATCAAAAACCAATCACACAACAGAAACTAGGAGTCATATATCAGAGGCTGGCAGCGGCATTATCAAGTCTGTCCAAACCACCCTCTAATCTTCTCTTAGCAGACTTCGTTCTGTAACACCAGACCTCAAATGCCTCGCTCAGGTCAGGATATCTTAGCTGCTCAGTGTCCATCCAGTCGGCAAGAATGTCAGCTTGGTCATTCGAAGGTAGTGCTAAAATTAACGACACCATTGCTCCTTCGATGCTCTGGCAAAGGTCTTCATCCATCTTGTAAGCAAATGCAATATCCTTGTTGCTCATTGAATCGAGAATGGGTTTCAGTTTCCTTATGTAAGGAAGCCATGATTTTAGCAGTTGAACCCGAGATGGAGCTGGAAGAATTACATTTCCATAGCCAACTGCATCCAATACTTTTGATGTCACTTCTATCAGCTTTAGTTTTAAACCCCACATGACAGAATCAAGTTTCTTGTCTTCAAGAATGGCTAATAAGTTATTTGAAATAGCCACCCACTTGGCAACGAAATCTTTCATTAGATCCATCTTGGGCAGAATATTGCACATCCATTCAAGATCGGACAACCTATGCTTTATTTTGTTCTCTCCTAGCTCGACTGTTACATCAGATTCCAAAAGCAAGGATAGTTCCGTTTCAAATGAAGAAAAAATCTTGGACAAACCAATTCTAGTCTCCAATTTTACCTCGTCATCGGCTGTAACAAACGGCATGTCGTCGTCATCACCAAGCATGTATTCAACTTGTTCTTGGGCTGAAGTTCTAAGCTCGTCTCGAAATGGAGGGCAGGGATCATCAACAGAAGTGGCAAAACGTATAGCGGAGATGTAAACGTCTTTCGTTGCACTTGAATCGACCGGTTGGATCCTCGCCAATATGGGCATGGCTATTGGACCCAGTTGTGAAACTACTTTCAAGATTTCGTCCTCTTCACTGTCTTCCCAAGGAACGGCCTCCAGGTATTGAATGCAGCTGTCTACTATTGCTGCACAGTGTAAAGCGACAGCCACCTGAAGAATATCAAGAGCAGATCGAACGGAGTCCCAGGAATCCAACAGTGAGTCTGTGGGAAGATAGAGACGCTTTAGAAGTTCAACATGGAGATCGTAATCAAATTCTGAGCACTGAATGTCTATATAAGAACAAGAGCTTGGATCCGAAAGTCTATCGGCAAAATATTTGCTCTTGCTTTTGAGAATGAAAGAGTGTGAATATAAGAGTTCCGGTCTTCCTTTCTTATTTCTCAGACATATTACAACATCACTAGTACGCCGATCACCAATTTTAAAGGAGTTTACCCCAATACATTCATCCATACGTCAAAAAGGAACTCATCAATGGCATGCTTCATGCAATTCTAAGCATGCTCCTTTGATTTGGCATAAGACTGGAAAGAATAGACTAAAGATGGTCAAATGAAACTTCACTTCAATTAGAAAAAGATGTCACAAATCCCATCAAGCTCAAGAGGCGAGAACCTAGAATAAACATGGAGCAGAGAGATGCATTTGCAGTGATAATCAATAAACCTTGCACAGAATATACATCAATCGGTTCAGGTTGGAATTGCATATGAATGATAGTGCTAAAAATGCAAGAAGGGAGAATATATGCAAATCGAGATTAGCACATAACCAATAAATTAGAAAGTCCCAACAGAAATCTTGTTTTAGCTTTAAGGGATCAACTGCTCAGATTTACTCCTTTTATTTCCCCTAGTGACAAGTCACTCTACGTGTTTGCCCAAGAAAATATGACATAGAACACAGTGTTTCTTTTATGAGCCTCACTTGAAATCTACTGAATTACTAGTAATATTTGACTCTTTCTTCAAATATTTAACACCTAGATTGATTGTTATTAAATCAATGCACAAAAACCACTTTACAGTAACCATTTCCAGTAGAGATAAGAAGTAGCAAAGTAAATAGAAACGCAGTAACATATAAAAATAATCCCTTTTGAGCATTTCCTTTTATTCCCTTCTTTCGGATTGAAAATTCCTCAAAGATCAGCACCACTTATTGACTTCGAGTTCATTCTATAACTTGGTTTTGCCAAAAAAAAAAAAAAAAAATTCCAAAGTAGTTCTGTGCTTTCGCCTATATCTACAGAAATCTAGTCAGGGTTAGAATAAACCTATCAAACTCAGCATAAGTTGGTTGTACTTGGGCGTTATTTGCTATCATCTTTACAATCAAGAATGCCCACTTTTGAACATGGAGACAGACATGACAAACGCTTTCAATCAAAACTATACAACATATATTAGGCGTAAAGTAAATGTAAGTAAGCTGACGAATCCCAAAAAGAAGAGTTTATACAGTATGTAAAATGCAAAAGATTGAAACTCCACTTCAGATTCAAAACTTAAAAACAACTATCAAAATCTCCGAGAACCACCTATCAAACATGAATTTTTCAGTTTTCGATAAAATGTTAAACCGAAAATGAATGAAATAGAAAGAATTAAACGAAAGGGGGAGGTTTAATTTACCATGGAATCAAGAACAAGCTCATCCCTAATTTTGCCAGCAATAAAGAATCAAGAAAACCTCAAATCAGGAACAAGATAGTTTTTTTATAAGTGGGTTTCGTTTCCATGACTTGAATTGATGGGTTCAAATTAATTTCTCATAAGCGAACAAATTAGACAGGAAGACAGGATTAGGGTTTTGTGCATGAGGCCACGAGCTCTGTTTCAGTGGTGAAATCTGCTGAGGAAAAGAATAATTTTTTGTATGGCGTCGAAAGGATATAAAATATCCTATCCTACGCAATATTGTGACATGATTATATGTTTTATGGAACAAAGCGACATTGACAACATTCTAATAACAGGTAACAAATGATTTGTCAATACAACTTTTCTTGATTCTGATTTGATCTTGAGCACCTGCAAGATAATTGAGGAAAACTCTTTAATTAATTTTTGATTTTTTTATATTAATTCAAGATTATTGGCCATAAAAAAAAAATAGATAAGATTGTGGAAGTTTGTTTTAAGCCCACTTGCTCAAGTTGCAAGGGTCTGTGATCAAGTTTGTGACTCTCTGAGACTGAATCATAGACTAAAACAAAAGAAATTTACATGGTACATGCCTAAAGGATCCATCCACTTGCAACTTGTTTAGATACTATGTATGCAATGCAAATGGAAAAGTGTGCCCACCCACCATTCAATGTATTTTATCAAATACAGTAACAAATAATTCAATTTGCATAAGTTTCTTTTAAGTCACAATTTACCTATTTAGCAAGAGAAAAATAACTAATTATTTAATTATCTTTAAGAGTTTCAATATACCGTTAGTTCAACAATACTATACGCTTGATATGGTAGATTTGGTACTTCCAGTACCGAGTATATATGTTTATATGAATCGAATATTATTTATATTTTTTATTCATTTGAATGTAAACAATGTTTTTGAAGGTGCAATATAATAACCCATAGAATTTCAAATATTGAAGATTGAAGAGACATTAAACTGTTGTCGTATATCGATCGGAAAAAAGAAAAGAAAAATATAGATAGATTAAGCAAAGGTATGCGAAAATAAACCTCTTTAAGACAGATTCGCCTATGCACTTGTGCTAATAGAACATCTGTCTCTCAAGATACAACGTTTCTTCCAAAGTCAGTATAGCATTACTCCAACATTGTCAGTCGAACCAGAGTATTAATTGCACTCTTCTCGAACAGATTTATAAAATACGAACTTTTAATTGCTTAGACAGAATTTTATTCAACGAATAATTTTATACGAATTTTTTAGAGATCGAAGGATTTAGAGTGTAAGAAATATGGAATTAGGGAACTTTTATTTTCTACTATAAAAATGACGCAATTCAAGGAGGAATCGAACCTTTACAGGAGCCTGATCTCTGCCCTCAATTTTCAACTTTTCGCGAGAATTCAAGACTGACTTATTTTTAGTTGATTTTTCTTATTTTTGGAACTTACTTATTAGTTTATTTAAACGATCTTTCTTCCTGCCAAACTATTAAATGCATAGATAATCTCAATTTATAGATTTCCAAATGTCTTTTCAAAATGGGTGCACCATTTTGTCTGAATCCATCTGAACCTTCAGATTACACCCCTTTAAATTGTGTGGTTCAGATTGCATTCATTTGTGAATGATCGTGACTTTTTAATATACATACCATTTGCACTTGAATAATCGTACATAATTAATGCATCATTTAGAAACTTATTTTACTTCACACATACAAACTATTTAATAGTCAAATTAAATTCTATTAAATTCCAATATAAACTTCCATATTTGACAAGTTGATAAACTCCGTATACATCCTTTGGGCCAAATTTTCTGGTCAAAAATGAAATCTACCACTCATAATAAAATTTGGCCCATATGAAAATGAGCTGAACAATTAGTAATTGGGCCAATCTAGCTAGTCTCTGTTTGGGGCACACGAATCACAGTGTTGCATTGGGCACCTATTAATAAATAATTTAAATATAATTATTTTAAGGTGAGACACAGACAAGAACTCATCTGTCATAAGAAAAAGTAAAACCCTGCAAAAGCCATCATTTACCCCCCCACTGTGCCAAAAAATGGGCTACTCCATCGGCGGGGACCGCATCATAGGATGGGCCCCAATAGAGTGACCGGTCTAAACCGACCGCCATTTGAAAAAGCTATATGTGTTCTGTACCGTCAGTCATTTTGCATCCTTTAGTACCGACATTTTAATCTGGAAATTATCACCGTCTGATCTGACAACTCCATCAACTCTCTAGTATGTAAGTGGTATCAAATGATAAATCAAATTCCAAATATAACATCAAAAATAAAAATGTAGTTTGATAATGGGTCTTTTCAAATAACAAATTAACAAAACTATCTAAATTTACGATAATTATTACATGACTCTAATAAAAATATATATCATTTATACTTTTTGGACATAAGTCTAAATTGACAAATAAAATATACTTTCATATTTAAAAATTAACGACTTACTACTAATACAATATGTTTTGAATAAGAATGACAAAATATTTTATCCCTACTTTGATTAGCATGCGCCACCCCGAATTAGGCTGGTTGGAAACATGGTCACCACGTCGAAATTTTCGAAATCGCTATGAATATTTTTATTTTGTTTTATTTTTACATTTTAAAATTTAAATTGTATTTAAAAAATAATTAATTAATTAAACGAGACAATAAATAAAATATTTTCAAAAATAATTAATAAAATAGAACGATAGATACAATAATTTTAATTTCTATTTCGTTACCATCCCTAGTTTTGGACAAATCATGCAATTTTCTTATAGCGAAAGATTGATTCAATATATTATTGGTTTTGTGTATTAATGTTAGATAGAATTAGATTCGTGTTATCAACAAAATTATATTATATTCTTTTAAGAAATATTTCTTCATACTAAACAAATCAAATTTGTTGAGTAAAGTTTAAATTATAATTTAAGTTAGTTTAGTCAAATATACTTTTTATCTTCATATTTTGCAAGATCTATAACCGTAGTTTTAGACCCGGCCCATATATTGACTCGTATGAATAGATGGGTCAGCAATTAAATCACTAACTCGAAAGTTGAACCTATAGATCAACTACTGTCAATATAGTGTAATTATTTTTATTAAATAATAAAATAGTGATAGTAATTATCATTCATTTAATTGATCAAGCGCTATTTTTCAATCTTTATTTCAAAATTTAAAGATATTAAATATTTTTTGAATGAAGACTAAAAAATCATGTTAGAAAAAATAATCAGCAACGGAAAAAATAATTAAGAAAATAAAAGCTAAATCATAAATTGGTAAGGGATTATTCCAATCATAAATAGAATTTGAAATTTTTTGATCAGCAATGACTCGTCGAGTTATTGAATTATTGGTCTTTTGTGAAATTTCGAAAAAAAAATTCTTTCAAATTGATTGTAGATCGATCTAATAGAAGAAACTAGATGGAATTATATCTCTACCTTATTCTCTCCAATATATACAAATCATTGGGACTGCCCACTAATTTCTTAAAAACATTCTTGATGATAAAGCAAGATGAGAACATTTCCTCAGTCCCCGATAACTATAGAAAGAAACAACCTGCCAAAAAAAAAAAAAAGTAGGCATTTAGTGATAGGGGGGAGACAGAGACCAAATTCTTGGAATTGTAATAGTCATTTTTTGTTGTGTATATATACGAGGCCTGGGTCCAATAGGAGAACCCTATAATGGGCCTGTCTTCTGATGTTGACTGCATTCAACATTATTGAACCATTAGTGCTTGATAGCTGCCAATTTAACCTGCTTTTCAATTTTAATGCTCAGGCACTGATTTCCATACACTCCATATTTGCACAGTTGAGCACCTGAATTTACCTCTAATTGCTTGTAGACTCACGAACTTTTGAATTTTGTAGTGGGATATTGCCCAAAATTGGTTAAATTAACCAACAAAAAATATATAATTGATCAACAATACTAACTCCGTCCCACAAGATATACTTACTTCTATTTTTACACCGATTAAGAAAATATAGTTATTATAGTTGAAACATAAATTTTACCTATAAATTCATATTTAATGATAACAAGACACATTAAATAGGAAACTAAGAAATTAACTACTCCCTTCGTCCTATAAAGATAGTCTCGTTTATTTTTCACACAGATTAATAAATCTCATTTAATGTAAGTGAAATTATAAATTCTTCACATTCTCCTATTATACTCCCATTTAATATTAGTCATTCATGAATCTAATAAATTTAAATGCTCATTAAGGCTTCGTTTGTTTTCAATTAAAATTTTGCTAAAAAGCTGAAGTCAAAGTCAACAATTAATTTTAACCACACATTTCATGGACCCACAATTTTTCAACCACACATTTCATCAACTTTTTAAAAAAATATGATTTTAATCAAAATCAAACATACCCTTAATTACAATTGGAATGCAAATGAAATTGAATTGCATTATATTGAAATAATAATGAAATCAATTGTTGACTTTGTTATTTGGGGATGATTGTTTTCTAGACAATGTGGAATTCATTAAATGCCTATTGAATAAATGTGTGAATAAATTTATGTAATTTCTCATTATAATTGAAATATGTTAAGTTTATTTGGATTGATAACAATGTAAATTAACTAAGGGTATATTAGGAAAAAGAAAAATTTAATACATCCTATATAAAGTAAGTGATCTATAATTTGAGACAAGTAAATAAGAAAAACGAGCATATCTTTGTGGGACGAGGGGAGTATATAACAAGGAAAGTAGCCTATAATTTAGAACAAATAAATATATAAAATAAATTTATCTTTATGGGACGGAGAAAGTACTACACAGTGTGAATTTCATTGTCACATAGACTGATACTAGATAATATTATTATTTTAATTTAGAGCAATGCTAATTATGATTAGACCATGTCACATTGACATTAAATGACAAGTCTAATAAAACGAGTTTTGTATCTCTACATTTCATTAAACTTATAGTTTATTACTACTGCGTTGCTACGTATACTGGTTACAAGTACAAGGTACGAGGATGAGGTTGATGTTCAAGTCTCCTACTTATTGTTTAGTGGTAACAAGTGAAATGTATTAATGTCAAACAATGTTACATATTTAATAAAAAGTATATTCAGTTTTGCTTTCATTCGAACACACAAAGCAAATACAATTAACAAAGGATAAACAAAACGTAATCATTCTCAATAATAATAGTTTTACAACGAAATTATTTCCTTGGTTTCACAAATTTATGTGGAGCGCCAATTCAACATTTCCCAACAAACTAATAGGATCAATTTTGCTTTTAATTGAAATTATTAGTACTTGGTCCCCCAGGTACTGAATCATTCCTATTTAATTCCATTTCTTCTTTGACTTATTTTGCCTCTTCAAGCAGTTTATTTAAACCAATTGGTGTGTGTGTGTGTGTGTGTGTGTTTTTTTTTTTTTTTAGTGAAGATGATTCGTCATGCAGAGGCACTTGTAGACTTCCACAATCATCTATCAAATTAATATATACATGTATAAGGCAACATTAGTATTTCAAATTACAAGAATAATGAATTAAAAATTACTTTGTACTTGATTTTTTTAAAATCAAACCAACAAAATGTGAAGTATTTCTTAAAATAAGACTATTGTTAGAAATTTGTTTAGTAATATTGGTTTTGATTAATTTTGATTACTTATTTAAATGAGATCTGTTAGTTGAGTACGAGAATTATAAGTCATATGTGTTCTACTACATGCAAGTAGATTAACATAGTATATTTAGTTGTTCGAATAAATTTCGAGTGAATGATGCTAGAATCTGTTTTGTTGAAAAGTCGTGTCTTTTTTGACATATTATTTCCAAATTGTCACATTTTTTCATCTTAGATACATGTCTTTTGAACATGTGTTTTCTAACAAGACATGTTTTTTGGACGTGTCGTTTTATGAAGTTCTGTCTTTTGATACACAACTTTTTCAGATATTATAAATAGGCTCCCTGTGATTGTAAATTAATTTACTCCACTTTCAACTAAATATCTATACACTTTTGTACAAATCATTTTAGTATAGAAATAATTTCTGCTTAAAGTTCAAGTTCAGTTTTTATTTAAAGAGAGAACAAAATACTATTTGGTTTGTTGTTATTGTAATTTGTAGTGCTACTATTATGAGAATTGTTCGTTGTATTTGGATTTTTGAGAAACGTGTGCCAAAAAATCGTAAGTAGATGTGCAAGACAATATAATTTTAAAGAGAAAGAGTCAAACTCTTGCTTCGACCAAATCTAATTCTTCATTTCTTGATATTTTCGTAAGTCGTTATTTTATTCTTTTTCGATGCATGTAATTAAATTGTCAGAATATAAATAATGCACTAAGTTTACGAAATTTTTTAAGTTTGTGCATTTTATATTTTGTTTAAGAATTGGTAGTTGAACATTTGATTGTGAATAAATTCTTAATTTGATTCACGTATTGCATATATACTAAAATTAAAATTGTGATTATTCAAAATATATATATGTGTGTGTGTGTGTGTGTGTGTGAGAGAGAGAGAGAGAGAGAGAGAGAGATTCAATTCTAGAATATTTGTCTTCTGCATGTTATTCTAATTTTATTTTTGAATTTATGCTATTGAACAAATCTGAATTAAATCCATGGAAACTAAATGAATCATTATTGAGATTGATCTCACTTTTTGAATATTTATTTAGATTGTCAATATAGGTACATCTTTAATATTCTATGTTCTGAAAAATTTAATTGAGGTATAAGGATATAAGTTTGACATGATTTTTGACGAAAGTGTTTGCTGGAGATTTGAAATCGAAAGTGCACGTCTTTCCTTGATCATATTTGATTTGTGTTTTTTCATTTAAGAAAAAATATGTACTTATTTAAGATGAATGTACGTGAGCAAGGGGGGTACTTAGCTAACGGATTGTTTAAGATGAATGGAATGCTTGTGTTTCATGATATTGATGAATTTATGTTACTAAACACAATTCTACCTAGAATTGTGGAGGTATGATTGTTGTTTGTATTATACCATCAACTTAAATTCAGATTTAACTAAGGATGGCAAAAAAACTTGTCGCCTTGAACCCGCTTATGTGGGTAATGGGGGCAGATCAATTTTTTTTTTCTTTTTTTGTAAAATCATAAAATAGAATACAAATTAATTTTTTGCTAGAAATGGACTATAGAAGAATCGAACTTATGTTGAAGTTATAAATTATAAATCTTAACCACTACACCACAACCCTAATCTTGTAATTATTTTGTTTTGTTTGCTACAAATATTTAAAAAATTTCTATTTTTTTTATTATTATTTGTTTTCAGTTTTACAAAAAAAAAATTCATGGGACGGTTGGCAGGTCAAAAGATTGCCCCGTCCCACCCACGAATTCGCGGGGCGGGGCTGGCCGACCTGCCCTATTGTCATCCCATTTAACTCAAGATTTGTGGAAGATAATGTTGTTGTCTTCAAATTAGAGTATTGAAATATTGAAACACATTAAAATGTTGAATTGCAATGTGATGAATCCCTTCTTAAACTTGAAAATCGTACGATGTAAATTGGATATCCAATGCAAGGGATTCAAAATGTACTAGTAAATATGTTTTACTATATAGAGTGCGGTTATTTCTTGAAAATCTTCCAAATAACTTGAGTATTGAAAGATCATAATATAATTTGATTTTTTGAGTTTTAAATGAAATTAGAAGGAAATATGATTTATTCAAAATTTCTTGGAAGTCTTCAAAGTAATGTGTATAGCTTGATCTATGATAAAATTTGAGTTCATAGCTTTAGATAAAGCTAGAGAATAAGTAGAATAGCTTCGTAATTTCTTAGAGAACATTTCATGTTGGTCTAAGCCAGTGCTTGCTACTACGCATGAGTCTTTGTAATGGTAACTCAACCTTGTTGACTGGAAATCCCAAGATCTTGGTTCAATGGACAACTAAGTTATGAAGATTCAGTTTAAACACTTAGGAAGTTACCTTGATAAGAAAAAGTACTTTTTGCAGAGTGTATAAGGTTAAGTTATAACTTTTAATGATTCATATAGCTTGGATAAACCAAGTGGAGTATGACAGAATGCTCTTCATAGGAGATTACCTATGTAAGTGTAAATTGGGCCCACTTCTATGAGAATGGTTCAAGGTTTGAATTCTCTAAAGCACTTATGAAATTCAAGAGCTGTTCAAAATGAACACAACCGTGAGTACCGAAGGTATTAGGGATGTTATTGTGTGGGTACTGTTGTCTTGGTTTACACCAATGGATGCTCTGATACCACTGTTGAGAATTGAGACCAATTCTTTTATTGCCCACAAGATTCTTGTTCAGATAAAAATAATGAAACAGAAAAATATAAAAGATTGAGAAAGATTTATGGACTGTCAAAGCTTTCACTATATGAAAAATTGTTTTGTTTCGTTATTTTTATTTTAACAAAGATCTTGTGGGCAATAAAATAATTGGTCTCAATTCTCAACAGTGGTATCAGAGTATCAGGTCGTTCAGAGTGTTGGAGCACAGAGAAGCAAATATGACGTGGAGAAACTTGACAAGAGAATCAATTTTGGCTTGTGGTAAGTACAAGTCAATGATGTTTTGATTCAATCTAGACTACACAAGGCTTTGAAAGGGAAACCAACCCCTATTTCTAACAAAGATAATGAAAAATTCAGTATGAGCGATGAGGTTTGTGAAGATTTGAATTTAAAAGCTGCAAGTACGATACGTCTATGTTTAGCAAAAAATGTTCTTGTAAATATTCATGGAATATCTACTGCAAAGGAATTTTGAGAAAAACTTGAATAGTTATATCAAACAAAGAGTTTTTTAAATCGGTTGTACTTGAAAGAACAGTTTCATTCTCTGCAAATGAATGCATGTACAAAAATTTACTCTTTTTTTAAGTATCGAGATTAAATGATTGAGTTTTAACTTGTTTTTCGTCAAGGTGGAGATTGTTGGGATATTTTTTCAAAACTTGGAAGATATCTATGTCGATTAAAATTGAACAAGTTTTCAAATCTTGGACACCTTGGTAGTCGAAACTTGGAAGTTTATTAGCTATCGACATCAATTCTACCATACACCTTGCATTAATGTTAAGCCAATGCTCATGTGCAAACATGTAGACCCGCTAGTAGTAACACATCCTTTATCATGGCAACTAGCGTATGCCACGAGGATGTAAATATTTACTTAAGCGACATCATCCTCTCCCATAAAAAGAGACATATTGTCTGTATCTGATGTTGAGCAGTTGCTCTACCTTTTGGACAATTTTTTTTTTCACGTGACCAAGTTGTCCACAATTCCAACAAAATACTTTTTTTTTCATGGAGTTATTTCTCTTCCAAGTTTCAACTGTTAAGGAGTCCAAGATTTGGAAACTTGTTCAATTTTAGTCGACCTACACGTCTTCCAAGTTTCGACTACCAAGGTGTCCAAGATTTAAAAATTTGTTCAATTTTAGTCGATTTAAATATCTTCTAAATTTTGACTACCAAATTTTGAGAAAATATCCTAATACTAAGATGGGTCATAGAGAAAGCTCGGTTCGTCACAAAATTATGGCCCCAAAAATAGGTCATTTCTATCCTCCCAACAGGACTAAAACTGATTTAACACCTCTACTCATTGGTTTTGAAACTCAAAAGTCCAATTAAAAGCCCTTTTGGACGACATGAAATCTGCATTAACAAGATTTGATTATAAATTAACGGACCAAGAAAAAAAAAAGAAAGAAAGAAAAACAGAGAATATACTAACAAGGCAGATTATGGAAACTTTTTGGATTTTATAACCTTGTTTGTTCATTAAAGAAGCAAAAGCTAAAAGCAATACTTTAAGATGGCGTTGACTTGCTTCTCTACGGTTATGATGAAGCGTGTGTTGTTGATAGCCGACAAAATTATAAACTTTGCTAGCTAAAAAGGAATGGTGATCAAGCTGCAAGTCATGGACTAACTTACCGGTTCCAATCAGTTGTGGGTCTCCCCACCCCATCCCAAGTTGGGACGGACCTAGAGCTTGTATGGCTAACCTTAAAATGTTTACTTATAAGTGAATAACTTAATATTCTTATTTGATACGAAAGTAACAATTACTTTCAAAATAAGTAACAATCAAACATGCATCAAAGGCCCTCCCGCTCTCTGTCCTACGAAATAGGCTGCATTGCCACCTTGGATGGAAATGAATGATTTGACCATCCGATTCCTATAAAATTCTTAACTAGTCTCGTTTTTTACTTTTTGAATGGAAAGATCCGTTTGTGTTAGGAGTTAGCAACGTCACTTGTACCTAGTAAATACATTTCAATATGTCGGAGTTTGTTGTAATTACTAGCTCTAACATATCACTATGTAGTGTTTATATGACAGCCAATTTTGTAGAGTTGTTAGTTGACGAAAATTAAAGCAATTGACACAATAATTATTATAGTTCTAAATAGGGGCCTGCAGACTCCCAATCATTTGCTAGACATAAGATTGTATCTTGCTCCTAATCAGCAAAATTTGTGGTAAAATAGCTGAACAAAATGGTCCCATTTGTTGTAAATTGAAGGATAAAAGTCATTAACAAAATTAATTAGTATCGGAATTGAGCCATAAAACATAAGGTGGTACATATTAAGGTGAGTTGGAAGGCAAATCAGTGTCCTAAAGAGAGTGGCAAAGTCAAGATTCTCAGACTAGATGAAGAATATAGCATGTGGACCCATAATATCTTACTGGTTTTATATCATTCCTCTCCATATATGATGACAAATAATGGTTGTCCCTCACCATTGTTAGAGGATGGACCTTGGATACCCTATGTGAAAGAGAGAGATGCATGGTAAGGCTAACTTTCTTGTTTCTCCATTTAATTTGTATTAGCTTAGTTAATAAATGTTAGTGCTACTAGGACTATAATGCCCTGCACACATCATAATATTCAACTTAGTCAAAAAATTTAAATTGTATGATTTTCATAATTAGATGATTTCGTGAATACATGCAACACTTAGTACATTTAATAACTTTAGTTGACTCTTACTTCAAACGCAAAAAAAAAAAATACATGAAAAATATTATTAGTTTGTAACTCAATTCAAACTAACGACATGTTTTGAGATTACCCTCTCTTCTCAAGGAGCATGATGATTGATGGCTAACCTCATCTCACCATCCTCTTTGCCATTAACATTTTCAAACGCATCGGTAATGAATAAATATTAAGGTTGTGGATCACTCTTGGTATACCTTTGAATTTGAAACTAGCAACCTTGTAGGTCAACATCTATTTTGAATGTTATACGATATTACAATTATTTATATCTCCATCATTTGGATAAGACAAAAAGACTTAAAAACTCTTAATTTTATTAGTTTTGTGAAGAAAAAATAAAAATATTTATTTATATCTGAATATATAAGTGGTATAATCCGACATGATAGAAACACAAATAAGTAGTGTCTCATTGTTATCCAAATCAAAAGTATCATTGCAAGTTCATAGTATTTAGATAAAATCTATATTGGAAGTTGCAAAGGTAATAAATTTCTAAAAGGTGTAAACCACAAAACATGATTTAAGATAATAAGCCATATTGAACCTCAAAAGAGTCGTAACTTTTGACTTAAGTGCAGACCGTAATTTTTGGTTTAAGTAAAGTTATGAACAATTTAAAAGTTTCAATTATTAGAAGTAAAAATATTAACTAATAATACTAATTTTTTTTTTCTTTATTTTCCTTGAAATAATTAAATTTGGGCCGTAATGATAATGGTCCTCTTGAGAATTGATCCCATGATTAATCCAAAGGACGAGGATAGGAATTTAGAGAGGCAGTGGCAGTAGGGTGTACCAGAAAATGATCCCTACAAAGCCCACATCCCACAGCTCTGGGCCCACCACCTACTCTATATTTTCACTTCCCGAGGTCCATACACTCCGATTTAATCCCATTAGCGCCTCATGCTTGCTCCCCGGAATATTCTCCGGCAAGTCACCGCCGACTATACCTATTAAAACTCATACCTTGCCAGCTTTTGGAACGTGGACTTCACGCTCTTTCTTTTTTAATTTTTTAAAATAATTGATATTTCTTTTTTACTTTTTGGGTGGGTAAATTTCTGAAGTTTCAGAAATCTCAATTTGGAGTTAAAATTTAATTTGTCTCAAAATTTTATTACTTTGTCATATTTTGTGACATAATGTCCTCTAAATTAAGAGAAATTACTGAGTTGACAGGAATATTGTAATTGTTCTTCTACATAATCCCTAAGTAGCATTTTAGAAACGAGAATGATAAAATTATGTTACGACAATACAACATTTTTTTTATTTTAATACTTTTTATGAAATGTTAATGGTAAATTGACATGCCGCGCAACAATTACGTGGAAGATCCATTGCGATATGACAATCAATTAAGTAACTTTCATAAATTTAAAAGATGGCAAGTGACGGAAAGTTGAAACCTGAAACTAATTGAAAGATCAATGACCTAATTAAAATTTTACTGGAAGTTTAGTGACTGCAAATAATTTTTTTTACCCGTTTTAAGTGGGTTGGAGTAACAAGGTCAAAAATTAATTAGGGGAGTAGAAAATGAAAAATTAAATTTCATTAAAAAAAAAAACATTTTCATTATTATATTTGATATGCCTAATTACCAAAAGTAATACAAGGAATCGTTTTTAATATTTGAATATTCATCATTTAATATGTATTAATATAAAATGATATTTTATAGATTCTAATTATATAAAATGTAAATATTGAATATTCTCGAAGAATTTAAGAATTTTAATTATAAATTTTCATTTCTGAAATCTATCATAACAAACTTTTCGTAAACGTTTTTTAATTAGGATAAAAAAAGAAAAAAGTAATATCGTGACAAAGTGACAAGTGGCACAACCTAGTCTAATTGACTAATTTAGTGTACTTTTTGGTGCTAATTAATCTAATATGGTATAGTTTAGTGATGTAATTAAGATATGGGTTGGGGGGGTGAACTGTGGAGGAAGCAAAGGGGACCGTTTATTTTATAGTTTTTGAGGTAATTGTAGTTGTAATAATTGATGAAAATGACATTTCCCATAATGTTTTTGCCACTACTAAAATCTTTGCAGGCTTGCTGTTGAAAACTTTTTAAAGAGACATCATATTCATTGGTAGCATTCATCTAATTACATGTTGGGTTGGTTTTAAACATTTGTTTTAATACTAATAAATCCACACTTTTTGACCTCTAAATTGTCGAAGCCTCCAAGTAACATTAAAGACCAATGTAAATGAGAAGAAATACAAATAA